>CM023097.1:16931327-17531327 GCA_013103745.1 Gardenia jasminoides | reverse complement strand
CAAGTTGAACTCCATCGTTTAGCTATTCTACTCACAAGTTTATATATATTTTATATGTGTGCGTGTGTGTGCACATAGATACATACATATGTATACCACATATGCACACACAAACCTAAAAATATATATTTTTAGAACAAATTACATGTCTTACCACTCAAATTTGAGTAGTTCAAGCTCGAGATTGATTTTGAGCACCTTATTTTTTATATGCGTCAAGATCGAGTTTCAAAGTCAAAAGTTCGTAGAGTTCGAATTCAGATAACACACTTCAACCTCGAGTTTGAATACGACTTCAATTTGGCTCATTATCACCTCTAATAATAAGTAGATTATATTGAAAGTACAAAATGCTAAACAAGCGTATTCATGTGTGTGTGTGTGTGTGAGAGAGAGAGAGAGATGGAAGAATGAGAGAGAACATGTTGGAGAAGGAACAAGAGTATATATGTATATATGTGAAAGAGAGAGAGAAATTGTGTATCAAGAAAGCCTTAGTCTATAACCAAAATTGAGATTTCAAAATTTAGAGATTCTAGATTCAAATTACCTTTTTCCCTCCATACTTCTTAAATTCTACCATCCCTTGTTAGGAAATTTTTTTTTAAAAATGTGGGTATGTGTAATAATAATTTTGAATGAATATTGTAATACTAATTCATATATTAAGCAATTTAAGCGATGAAAATCTTGCTTAAGATCTTGCATAATATAAATTAAGTGGCTCTTAATGAATTAAATGCTAAAAAAATTTTGTTATCAAACAAATTTAATAGAAAAAGAATTTATCCATTGAGTATTTAATCGGGTTGTCAATAAAGTGTACATGTCCAAAATTCAATCAACATTTAGGATTTGACATGTACTTAAACTATTTATCTTATAACACATGACATTTTTGTCTTGTTGATTGTTTTTATTTTTACATTTGTATGATAAAGTCCTTAGAGTTATAATTCCCCCGGTCGGCCTAAATAATTCTTGAGCGAAACCAAAGTTGCAAAAGAGTTAATCAAAGTTATTAGAAAACCCAAAGGTCAAGCTAATATACCAATCATTTTCATGTCCTCCCACCGATGTAGGATATCATATTCTCTCATATAAGAACTTTGTGTCTTCAAAAACTTGATTATAATTCAAACTATCTACTCAATCATGTGTAGATTTTAGAGTGCCTCGTATGGGCTCTAGAGGTGGCTCTCATCTTATATGATAATTAGTTTTTCAGGTTCTAAAGGTAGCTCCTATTGAATGTGGCATTTAGTCCTATAAAGCACTTAGTTCCTTGCATTTCTTGGCATAATCAGAACCAAAACACTACTTAGTTCTAAGCTCACCAAACACATGAAATTTGCTCTCATACTAACTATAAGGCTCCAGGTCCATGGCTAGTCTAAATAACTTTCGAACAAAACTAGGGGTTCAAAATAGTTAATCCAAATTCTTAGGTAACTGGTCTGTCCAAACTAATATGCCAATCATTTCTATTTTCTTCCATTGCTGTGAATATTACATTCACCCCTACTTGAGAAATTTGTGTCCTTGGAAAGTTTGTTCACAATCTAAACTCTACATTTAGTTGCGTGCATACTCTAGATATAGCTCGTACGACCTTTAGAGATGACCCAAACTAATGCGGCATTTAGACATCATTTGGGTTGAAGGAAATAAAGGAAAAGAATACTAGTGGAAAAGCAAGGAAAGATAATAGAGGAAAGCAGTTTCCATCTTTTTTTTTTGGATTAAATATGGAAGGAAGGTAAGGATATACTGAAATTTTGTAAGGAAAAGATCGAAGAGTTAGTTAAATGAAAAGGATAAAAAATGACTTTTGAAAAAACATTAAATAGTTGATTAGACTTGGCTCATTTCCCTTGAAATTTCACCCATTTTTGGATGGAAGTTATAACTTAACAAAATAGCTAAAGCATTTCACTCCATTTCCCTCCCCATCCTTTCCTTTTTGGGAGGGAAGCCGGAAAAAAGAGGATAAGAAAGAAGGAAGGAGGGGGAGGAAGAGAGAAAGGGGAAAAAGCAAAGGGGGAAGGGGCATCGGTGGCAGTGATGGTGGAGGAGGGAGGAGGGTGGTGGTAGCAGTAGGTGGTGGTGTATGTATGACGTTGGTGGTGAATGGAAGAAGAAAATGTGGTAGGATTTTTTTTTTGGTATTTTTATAAATAGTTTTTCAGATTTTGTGTATTTTTGGAGTTCATTAACTCCACAAACAAAAACGGTTTGTGAAAAAAAATGGCTCTTTGGTTATCTAAGCAAGATAACCTATCCACAAAAAATTGCAGTTAATAAAGGACCCCAATTTGATATGAGAGTTAGTAACACCCAAGTGTTAGCTAAATTGCCTTTTTTTCGTATATGAATATGCAATGGGGGAAACCAAAGCCACACTTGAAAGAAGAGGCGCAAGAGGAGGCGATAGCAGTGTTGGTAGAGAAGGAAGGAGGGGCGGGTAGTGGTGGTGGTAGGCGGTGGTGTGTGGTGGATGGGAGAAGAAAATGTGGTAGGACGTTTTTGATATTTTTATAAGTAATTTTTTAGATTTTATGTGTTTTTGAAATTGCTTTTGGAGTTTATTGGACTCCACAAACAAGACATTTTGTGAAAAAAATGGTTATTTGGTTATCCATGCAAGAGAACCTGTCCACAAAAAATTACAGTTAATAGAGGACCTCAATTTGATATTAGAGCTAGTAACACCCAAGTGTCAGCTAAATTGGCTTTTATTGTCTATGAATATGCAATGAGGGAAACCAAAGCCCTCCTTATCCTCCGCAACAACTGGTCAGTTTTTAAGGCATACTTTACTTTACACTTCAGCTAAATGTGAATAATTTGATGCTTTTCATATGTTCAAGGGATCATTTACATGCTACTACTAAGGAGGCTTAAGTGATTGATGTCCAGCCATCAACTACAGATGAAATTCCTCAAGAACAAACTAAGATCACTAAGTGTTCTATTTGCCATGTCTTGGGACATGACATACAAACATGTTCAACTTGGCAGGCTCAAGCATGGGGAAAAAGAAGAGCTGCTAGGAGGCTTTATGGTCCATTTCTTGAGTCAAAGGGAAAGAACTAGGAGAAAAGAAACAAGTAGTTCAACTTAGACTGTTGTTAATTAAAAAGAGAAGTCCTATATGATGAACTGTTTATCTCACTGTGCAGGCACATAGACTGTTAGATAAAGAAGATGATAATTAGGACATACTAACAAGTCCACAACTTAGGCTGCAATTGTTTGAGGATTAACTTTAGAACTAGATTTTTTTTTTTTTGCTGTGTATTGAATGCATGCTTTTTGCTAGGATTGTGCTCTTTTTGGTCTACCCCCAAACTGTAGTTATACGATAGATTCGTAGGTCAGGATATTGACAGGTAGTTTCTGCATTTAGCAGATCTTTGCTATGCATTATTTTTGCCTAAAATATCTCGTTGTGTAGTAGTTGCAAATTTGCAGAACTTGAAAATTGGTGTTTCATTCTTATATTATGTATTAAGGCAAAACTCTACTAAAATTTTTTCCAACCCAAAATGCCCAAATAAAGTACAACAATTATGTGCACATTGGTCAAATTCAACTTCCTATTGCATAAATTGATCTTGCTTTTCTGCTCTGGCTTTTTTCTTTTTTCCTAGAATATAATGTGATATAATCCACTATTTATCGAAAGCCCTAAACGGGAACGTAACCAGCAAAGCGCTGAACTCGCTTTCTCTGGTCTTGCGGTAGTTGGAGATTCGCAATCATAGATTTTCCCCAAATCAACAGCAGTCTCCTCGAAAATCACAGATTCCACATTCACCACCTGCTTACCCTTATTAATCTTAATTGAAGTATCTGACTTTGGAACCTCACTCTGCTTTGACACATAAATTTGCTTCATTGAATGCTTCCTCTTATCCAAACCCTTATCTCATTTGAGCGGGGATCCAACCAACCCAAAGAAGCCAGCTGCTACCCATGCGCCATCAAGTGTTGCACCTTCTGAGCGAGCATGCTATTCTCATTACTGCCTCGAAAGGGGTAGGAAGGCTTGTTATGTTCGTCATTGGGAATTTGACACGGTAACGAACGAGTCGAAACAGATGGTGATCAGAGATGGATAGCTAGACAAGCTCTTGCTGGTGGAGCAAGGGCTAAGGCTACAGTTTCTTGTCAACTTGGATAACAACTAACATGTTTCGCTCCTTGTCGGGTTATCTTACTAGGAAGTGATGCGGGAAGTGAGCGACACCAAACTGAGCCACGTTCACGACATCTCTTGCTTGTCGCTGTGAACGGCTCCTTGATGAAGGAGTAGAAGCATTTGTCCCGTTCGGTCAAGTTGCTTGTGCCTGTTGTTACCTACCATAGGAGCTCCATCCCCGAAGTGAAGAAAGAGGACCTCGTTGCGGGTCAGCACCTCCGAAAGAAAGGAAGGACTGTCCAACTTGTATTAGATTGGATATCGATAAAATGGAATTCAAAAAAATCGATTTGCATCCTATCTTTAAAGTTTGATGAAACAGTTTGTGAATTAATATTGAAATTCAATTCACAAATTTTTGATTATCGACTGAATTATTGACTTTTATATATTGCTTTCCTACTAATATATTATAGGCAAATCGTTCAAATATCCCTCACATTTTACCAAATCAATTTTTTCGTCTTTCCTTTTAAAATGTTAATTTTACGTCCCTTACAAATTCAAGCAAACAAAAATTGGTGTCAATCAAGGTTTTAACCACATTTTAGTCTAAAATCATTACATGACTCACATGTGATCATTTTTTAAGTAAAAAAGATTACATCCTATTTGTTCAGAGGCAAAAATACATACGGATTGAATCAAATCTTACATTTTCAGAGAAAAAAAATGAATATAGTTTAGATTGGATTTTACTTTTTAAAATAAAAAAATGAATATAGATTTGGTCATTTGTTTAACTACAAATGGTCTCTTATCCTTTTGCCCCTAAAAATGATCACGTGTGAGTCATGTGATGGATTCAAGGTAAAAAATGGTCAAAAACTAAGGTTGGGATTAAATTTTGCTAACTTGAATTTGTAATTGATGTAAAATTAAAAATTTGAAAGTGAAGAATAAAAAAATTCATTTGCCAAAATGTAAGAGATATTTTGAATGATTTTTCCGATGCTATATTACATATTAAAATATTATAAAATTGTGTTATATGGTATAATTTATAGTTTTTTTTACAAAATGTGACTTTAATAGCATATTAGTTAACTTATTAATAACCATTATATTATTAATTACACATTAAATGTACTTAACTAATGTATATTAGAAAAGCTAATTTTAAAATTTTAGACATTGCCAAAATATCGGTTATCCGCTCGACTATCAATCTCCAGATTAATAAATGAAAATTTGGATAGTAATTAAATGTTGGACTTATAAAAATATAAAAAAATTGAACTTTCTTTTTTTTTTTTTACCAATACCCCTAGCAGCGCATGTTTTAAAAGATGCACCGGATCAAATCATCTTCTAAAAACTCAGTTCTTGAAGGAGCTTATGTTTATTACCAAGCACTGTGGCCGATCCGATCCACCATGGTTGTTTGTGCACCAGTGTTGGCTGAAGGGTTTCCACATCTTGGGCCAGATTAAATCCATAATGGGTTTTAGTATCAGTTAGCCCATATCTATTACTGGTCGGTTGGGCTTCTTTAGTGTTAAGGATTGAGCGCTCTCAAACCAAATTGAAAAATAGATTTACTTGAATTCTTGGACCCAGGATGAAACGAACAAAAGAGTTTTTTTTAATCATAGCAAGCAAATATATAAATTAATTGAAATAATTTGTTACTAAATATGTCAATCACAACCCAATTATATTAGCCATCCAAACTCGTTCATTAACTTTAAATGGATCTACATGGGTATCCATTTAAACCCATTCAATTGATGGGTAGTGGATTAATTCGATGTCACTAAACCCCTAGTTTGGACGATGTCACTAAATAATAGTGACCTTTATCTTGCCAAATAGTTTAAACAGGCATTTCGACTTTCGAGAGTTGTTAATGTTGGTCTCATGTTTATGTTGAGCATTCTAATAACCAACGAAGGTAACCAACTTTGCATGAGTCTAGGATCATTAAGTTTTTTAATTTGGCTCAGGCAAGATACCTTTTACACAATTTTTAATTTGGCTCAGGCAAGATACCTTTTACACAATCTTGTTATTCTTATCACCTCCTACCCCAACAAACTTGAATTCCAACTTCTATAAATTTGGCTCTCTAAACAAATGCATCTTGCAGCTTCTTTTTCGTTGACTTTCTCAAGATAGTAGAAAAATGCCTACCAAAGCTATACCAATTCTTCAATCTAAGGACATTTGCTTTGATTTGCATGAAACAATATTAATGTTTTAAGACAAGAACAATGCCCCATTTTTGGAAGTACTTCGCATTTGAAATGCAGAAAAAAATCAAAATGCATTATGATTATCAAATCCATGAACTGATCTAGAAGTTCTCATGGAGAGTAGTGCTTCTTGATCCTCAAAAGCTCTAACTTTAAAAGCTTGCTAACAGTTCACGACAAAAGTATTGATTTTAGTAATTGATAGATGAAGGCAAGGCAAACATATTAACTTGCTAACTTATGTTGGTTGTTGCTTAATATCTACCTAAATTAGAATAAAAATACACAAAAACTTAGCCAGTGAGCACGATATAGAAAGTTTTAGCCCTATTTGATAACCCAATTCAACACTTAAATTTAATAGATTCAGATCTTAACACATTCAGATGCGTTTGATAACCAAAAATAGAACATCTGAATTAATTAAGTGACACTGAATTTTCTAAGCAAAACTTGCTTCCAAAATTAAGTGATAGGCTATTCACTTATCACTTAATGTGATATACATTTAAATGTATTAGATTTAGTATTTAACAATTCAATTACTTAATAGATTCACATTTCATATTTCAAACTTCAGATTTCAATTTTATCAATCGCACAGTCATAGATCTTGCAAATAATCTCTGCATCAGATTTTCCAAAACTCAAAATATATTGCCCCAGATCATGTGCAAGATCATACACTATACAATGTGTTATGTTCTAATTGACTTTTAAAGCTAACGATAAGGAATGTGTTATGTTGTGATACTCATTTGACTTTTACATCTAGCAATAAGGAAATCTTCTTCAAAATGTCAAAAGAATGTATAGCATCATCAGGTTGACTATAGACGACTTAAGACAGCATAATGGTTGGAATATACTGCAATGAAACATCCTTAACATAGGCATAGACAGGAATTTTCTGAGAATTTGAGCAAATTTTGTGTACCTAGCATCAATTTAGAATATTATCAATCTCAGAGTAGGGAGTCGGGTAATGCCTGCACCATTGAAACTTGAGACAGTTGCTTATGTTACAAAACCATCCTTTAAATCAGAAGATACGCATCCTATAGGGAGGCTTCAGATGGATTGGTAAGAAGTTTACAACTGAAGTTTTTCAGATGTGCCAACTCATCATCCTTCAACGGATGAAAGCTTCTTGAGGAGTCCAGGTTGTTTTTCCTTAAAAGGGCTGACAAGCCTCATAAGCAGCATTCGTCATCTGAACAGATACAAATTCTATTTCAGCAAGATTATAAGCATTTCAAAAATTATTAGGTTAAGTGCAATAGTAAGTACACTTCGAAAATGGAAGTCAGAGTCCAGGAAGTGCATCCATGATTATGAGAGCAAAGGCATACCATGTGACTTAAAATGCAACTAGTAGCTTTCCCATGCATTGGCTTATCCATATCATTTTCCTTTACCCTCTAAAGTATGGGCGAAAAATTCACAATTTCATACAAGTTTAAAATAAATAGAAATTATGAAGATCTTTTTGATTCTGCTGATTATGAAACTCAGTCAAAAGCACAAAGAAATCAGAAGTCATGAAAATTAGATAAATTTCCCTGAATCAAAGTATTAAAATCACAAAGAGAAGTGTGCCTCATGCACGAGAATCCTATAGTCAGGCAGAATCATTTTTCATGCAGATTCTTGAAGAGCTCTAGGCCCTAAGAAAATCTGCCACTCTCAACGTCATGTATATTTTCATCGATTCACCATATTGTAATTATAGACTCTCAAATTAGACTTAGAATTAATTGCCTATGGCCATAGGAAAAAGTGGCATCAGATTAGAGTTGCACAATGAACATACGCCAATGATCAATGTAGAAGGGATTAAAGTCACGCTAAATTATAACTTGACCTTCTCTATGTGCAATTAAAGTGCAAGAGTCTTCCTTTTGAGAGAGCCCAGAGTGACGCTACGACTAAAAAGGTTTTTGGCTGACTTTTTCTAGTGCAACTGCAGAGATCACTTGAGTTAGGCCAAGTAAAAACCTAAATCTTGGAAGTCATATCCTCATTGCATACTCTCAGATAATATAGCAAAGGTTCCTCAAAAGGAGCCATGCTTTTTCTTTTCAAAACGTGTCTTGTGAGCAAAATAACAGTGAGCTATCCTCAGGCCTTAGTCAACAGCATTTTGATTTTCATGTTACGAATTTTATGCAAGCCATGCTAACTCCAAAATGCAACAAACAAAAGAAAGTACAGCACAAAAACAATCAGTAAAATACGATTCTTAGAAGATAACAACATAAAGTAATACTAAGAATTTAAAAAAAAAAAAGCTAAGAATTGAGAGTGTAAGTAGCTAGCTAAATTAAGGTCACCCATCTCCAAGTTATTAAAATTGACTTTAGTTCCTTAGGTAGACCTAGCATCTGAGTGCTTTAGGTGCACCAAGTTTGCCATGAAGCAGATTAACATCACAAAACCTTTTGAACCTGCAATATGGCCACACTCAAACTTCATATCTATGGGCTCAAACTATCTGAACAACGTATCTGGACCTTGGATCTTGTTCAAATTCCTCTAAGATGATAAGACAACCTATTTCAATAGGAATAGTTCTTGCATTCTTGAAACATAAAATCAGAAGTCCACAACAACATACAGAACAAATCATGAATAAAAAGCAAAGGGAAAGGAACATTCGAGGATGGTAGTGGCATTCAAGTAGCAAATCCTTTCCAAAATTTCTAAGCAATTGCAATTTCGAAAACTACAAAATTAATTTTGCTAGAATTTACTAAACAATTGAAAACACTGAATTTGCAAGAGACTACGAATACTAATATCAATAAATGATGTTGCTTGATAATTAAATGGCATTTTCTTGCTATTTCTTCCAACAAAGCTACTTAGTGGAGATAATGAGCATTATTTATTTAACTGGGTATGGAGTTATCATATACTTGAAGTTATATATCGTCCTTATAACTGATTTTCTGACTTTTTTATTTATAGTTAGCAAACCAGAATACTCTGGGATAGCTCATTTTCTTTGTTATATATTTATTTATTCATTGCTGTATTTGTTTTCCTAATTTCAACATGTTTACAAAAGGAATTTGAATTTTTTCAAAGCAAAAGTAACTCACCAAGTATTTTTAATAACAGGATCCCTTACAAGGCATGGACACTCTCTCTCACCAGCAGATGGCCATCCCCATGAATTGTACTACCAACAACGTTGATCATTCCTCTCAAAATAGTTCCTAGTCAAATGATATGAATCAAGATTTCATGTGTACCCCAGCATTGAACTCTAACTCTCCTACATAAAAATTTTGACATTCTCCATAGTCCATTTACCTGATTCATCTCAAAGAAACAATTTTCAATATTCCAGGGAAATGTAGGCTGGGGAACTTTATGAGATGAGTAAAGGGGAGAGTATTAATTATGGCATCTTTCTCATCAACTTTGTAATAGCCTTGAATTAGAGTATTCACCTTATCAAATTGAGACAACGGCTTATGCTCACATACATAGCTTTTCATATACCAGAAAACTTCAGAGCACGTCTTTAGACCAGTCATCAGATTTTTAGCACTCAAACAGCCGCATAAGTAGGCAGAGTTGCATTTGAGAATTCATAATATTAAGGAATGTAATCTCCCAATCAATATTATTTAATGGACACATATATTAGAGAATAAGAACTAACTCTACAAATAAGAGAGCAACCACCATAAAATGTTCTTTTATTTATGCTAGCTCTTTTATTGGTCCAATAGTTAATGACTGTGTACATGTATAGGTTGAGTACTATAGAAGATATAGTCAAGTATTATTTAGCCTCTTTAGGTGCTCATATGATTGACTAGAAGTAAGCATAAAAGTTCTAACAATTAATTATAATGGACAAGTATGAACAATTCTATAATGTATTTTCACTATAATTGTTTAAGAAAATTATCATGTATATAGCATCTAACTATTCTTAATGGGGTAACAGTTGTAAATGGAATTTTGTGGTGACATTTTCAATTAAAGCATGAATAATTCAAACTTTTTGACTTTTTTCTATCACTGATAAAAGGTAACAATTTTTCCTAATATAAATCCAGTAATTGAAAAAATATTTATACACTGAAAATTGAGAAGTTATCATCTGAAAAATTTTTTAAAAGGAGAGTACAAGTATAACATGCCATATACAAGCTCCAAAAACCTGCCTAGCTTAGAAACAGAAAAGGACGAAAACTATAGTTATATACAATTTTTCTGACTTTGCACTCATAGTACTAAAAAAATCTTGGTTTGGAAAGAGCTAAATGACTATAGTGTCGCCCGGCTGGTAAGCATTCAATATGGTTGGATGGTTGAGATTGAAACTATAAGACTGACTTAGAGGTCTTAGTTCTAATTCTTTTCCCTCTCCGTGTTTTCTAAATTCCAGCCTTCTCCTGTTAAAAAAATTAAGGAAAAAGGTGATATTCCTCAAGAAGGTCGGTGATACTGTTAAAAACCATTGGAGAAACTTTATAAAATATCCTTTTTAAGTTTGACAAGCGAACACTAAGGGCATAATTGATTTTGGAATTTTCTCCATTGGGGTTTTTGTCAAGTTGATTTCAAAGAGAATAGAAGTGGATTTCCTCAACTCTTTGCTTATTTGAGTGGTTATATCATCTTCCTAAGAATATTTTAACTTTATGTTTACAGGAGAAATTGTTTTGACACTTGGAAAGCAACTTGAGAACCCTAGGGAAATTACGTTCCTAAGCTGGTCAACAAATTAAAATAGAGCAACTCACAAAGTAGGATGCATAATGAGACTCAATACAAATTGAAAAAGCAACAAGACATTGAAGCTTAAGCATATTTCTCTGCAGTTACTCCAGAAAAATTATATTTGAGGCAAAAAATTAAAGTTTTGATGCTGAAAATAATTTTTGGATACTGGGACAATGCATTTTTTTTTAATTTTCAGCGTAAAAGAACATTATGCGGTGAATATTTTTTATGCTTCCTACTTCTTTAGCGCAAAACCATCTCTATCTATTTCTTTCCATCTCTTGTCCTAACAGTTTGATTTGTTTGTCAAATGTTAAATCTTGCATCACTACCAGCAGCCATCTTCGGAAGGAAGTGAAAGACCATAATTATGACAAGACATTAACCACTCAGAGAAATAGCTTAAGATGATAAACAATGATCTTTAACATGATGAGCATCCTTTCTAGAAGGCAAAACAATTTCCAACCCACAACTTCTTATCTCAACCAAGAATAAAAAGATAATGCTTTCATGTAATTGTTTAGTCAACAAACAAAAGTTGGACTTTTTTATATTTTCTTTAAAATGATTATATAATAGAATTGTAAATTTACAAACATGGAGAACAATACAAAGGCCTTTGCGCAAGTACGAAAATGTTTGATATAGTAAATTTAACTGTACCTTGGCAGATAAGATTTGATAGGGGAAAAATTTTTGGGTGGCACAATAAAAATGCTAGTTAAATTACAATATTAATAAAGTGATACTTTTTAGTTAAAAGTAAACGGAACTCATAGTGATCTTCTTCTCAAATATATTTCTTGCCCTCATCAAGTATAGATTCAAGAATTTTGAAAAGAATTGAAATCCAGAAAAGAATAGAGCAACATCTACAATGTCTATGACTGATTTCTTGTCAGAAACAATCCCAACTGCTGGAAAGAACAAGTAGCATTGTGATTAAGAAACATAGACAAGATGATTGACGCTTTGGTTGAACTAAAATGCAAGTGTTCATTACATCACATAGCAAATAAAATATTGTGAACTGGACATTGCAACAAGTGTCAAAACAATTCTAGTAAACAGTTCCTATCCAAAAATGTTCCAAATTTCAAGTAGATTTTCCAAATCAATGAAATATACTTAGGCAAAGTATGTAGCACAGATCCACGTGATATGAAGCACAAATTAGAAGTGAAGTAGAAGATGATTTGATAACAAATGAAGGTACTGATCTCCTACAGAATCTAGGATCGTTAAGTGTTTTAAATTTGATTGGATACCTTTCAACACATTCTTGTCATTCTTAATCCCTCCTATTCGAAATACACTTGAATTCCAACTTGCACAAATGTGACTCTCTAGATTAATCTACCCTCTCAATAGTTTCTTTGTTATTGACTCTCTCAAGATAGCAAACAATGGGTCTCCTTTCTCCCAGAAAGGTTCTTTAAGTATCCTGACAATTCTTCAATCCAAGGACATTTGTATTGACCCGCATGATAGAATCTTACTGTTTAAAGACAAAAAGAAGCCCCAATTTGTATAGCACATTGCGTTTGAAAGCATGCCAACAGATTTCAGCAAAGTTTTAGATTAAATTAAAGCAAATGGAGCAACTTATTTATCTTGGCAGCTACCTAATATCTACCTAAATCAGAACAAAAACATGCAAGAACTAGCAGCTAAACATGACATTAAGAGTATTAGCCTCCAAAATTCCTTTCCAATAGTGCATGTCTTTTCTCCAAATGATTTAAATTCAAGGCACAAATCTTGCAAACACTCTCTGCATCAGATTTTCCAAAACTCAAAATAGATGGCACAGGATCATGATGTTGTAAGGAATCAAGGAGATAAACACAGCGGAAATTTAAAATTTTTGATTCCTTTAATAGATCGTCCTTTGATCAAATCCATGTAACATAGAGATAGTTCAAGAAGATTACCTCAATCCATGAAGACCTCCTTGAACTTGGTGGAGATTTGATGCAGAGGATGGCAAAGAGATCCACGTAGCCGTACATGTGTCCGGCCTCTAATGGTGATCCACACGAACCTCCTTAGTTAGAACATCTAAGGTCGAATTAGCTTAAGCTAGATTAGTGCTAGCTATTGCCAAGACAACCACACACAAGTCTATTGAGATAATTCAAATTTTTCACCATGAAAAATTCATCCCAAGATAAGAAATAAGAGATGCCATTTTTCCCTTATTTTCTTGGACAAATTTTTGGTATTTTGTCTCTCAAGATTTTTCTCAAAAATCTCACAAGACAAATTGTGTGATGATTCCCCTTGCTAGCAAAAGCTTAGTGAGTATTTATGAAATAATTTTTCTAGTTATCTCAATTATTATTGTGTAATCTAGATAAAGAATTATATCTCATGAGATGAGATGTCCCATGCAAGTTTACCAAAATGGTTTTGGGGTTTTGTCCTACATAAAAGTATCTCCTATACACTAAATCTTGTTCCATAAATATATTTGTTCAAAGTGTGCCATATGAGATATGGAATGTTAAGGAATCCAAATTTTGTGAAATTTTGGATTGTGCTACATGAAGTGAGCATCCATAATCGGATAAAGTGGAGCTAAGATCCGATTAGAACCTTTTGTGAAGTATTCTTGAGAATTAAAGGAAAAGAAAAGGAGGGCCAAAAGGAAGAAAAGCAAATCCGTTCTTCTTATTTCATTTGGTTTAAATTTTTCTTAGCACATATGCTAGAATTTTCTTATTTTCTCCAAGAATTTTATATTTCTATCATCTTCAAGAATAAAAGTGTTTTAGTTCTAAAATTACTATTTTCTAGATATATGATTTATTCTAGATAAAGTAGTGGGAGAAAGATGGAACTTAAAACTTGAAATAGTTTCAAGTATCACAAAAGCAAGTTGAACAAAATGCATAGAATTGGGGCTTGCATTTCATGATGATGAGGCGCAGCGAAAGCTCCTAAAATAAGGGTTTCATAAATCTTAGAAATATAGATTTCTTATAGAAAATCATGATATTTGATCATGCATTTTTAAATGATTTATGAATACTTTTATAATTTATCGAGATGGTTGAGACCAATGAATCTAAAATGGATTCCATATTTGACGAAAGGTATTGACCTTAGTCAATTCACCTAAAGGTTTAAAAACCTTTTAGCTGCAAAAGAGTCTCTAGAGTAAAGACTAATATGGAAGGTAAAGTGTTACCTATAGAGTTTGGTTGGTAGAGTGGTCATTTTTAAAGATAAGCAATTATCTTTAAAGAGACCTTCTCACTAATCAATATGCTTAAATTCATTTAGATTTACTTGCTTGTTTTAACTATAAGTTATGGTATGGCAAATAGATGCTAAAACCATTTTTCTTAAATGGAAACAACAAATAATTGTGTATGTGACACAATTTAAAGGTTTTACATCTAATGTGCCAATAAAGCAAATCTCTAAAAGTGGTATCATCCATTTTGATGAAATAATCAAAGAGTTTGATTTTATCAAATGTATGAATGGCCTTGTACTTATATTTGATTTAGTGGGATCTATTGTTGGTTTCATACATCATATGTAATTAATATATCATACATTGAAATGGTATGCCTATATTCCAAAATTATAGGTGTAGCTATCCAAGACTTCCTTCATGATATATAGGAGTGGCAATCTACCTTTAGAGTAAAGGTCTATATTGATAGATATGATTGCTTAAGTTTTTAAGTACTTAGATAAGATGCTAAAATGTTTAGCATGGAGTAATCTAAGAAGGGGTCTTATCTATATTATATAGAATAATCCTTTCATTGTACTAAACTCATTGTCTCTTTTGGTCCATGAAGAGTTTAAAATTGAAAGTTCGAGAATGTACTTGTAAACTTTCCCACAGAAATGATTTGCAAGTAATTATGCATACATTCATAATGTCAGTGCTATGTGTTGAAAGAGTTTCAAGTGAAACACAACTAAATTTCTACAATTAAACCTTAACAAATGCTACTTGAGAAGTGGCAAAAGGAAACATGTGAATCTACAAGTTCATATTTGAGTTTGAATTGGTTCATTCTATTAGAAGTCCTTCAACTTATGTTGAGACTATAATAGAATTTGTCCTAACAAAGGAACCAATGTCTCATCATAGATCCACATATTTGTTAAGGTAGTTTCACATGATTTGGTGAAATCATTGATGGGAATTAAAAGTGAAGTTTAAAAGGAGTACCCATGGATTACAACATAGTTGATCCGTTTACTAAACTTATCTTAAAGAAAACATGATAGTCATGTTTGCTCATTTGGTTTTTAACTTGTGAGTGATTGGCTTTAGTGCAAGTGGGAGATTGTTAGTGCATATGCCCTAAAGTCAATCAACTTCTAGGGTTTATTATACACTTTAACTATTTATGTAATAATAAATGACATCTTTATCATATTGATTGCTTATATTTTCATATAAGTATGATAAAACCCTTAGAATAAACCTAATCGATGAAATCATAAGAGTTATGATGGTGAGGTTCATTCGATTATAAATAAGGTTTATTCTTAAATATCTCTAGTCATAGTATTAACAAGAAAGGGTATTGTTAATACGGCTAGACTAGCATATACTATGCCACTTCTATATGAGAAGTAGTAGGCCTTATCTACTATAGTGTGTAAGACACCTAAGCAAGTATATGTGTGCTTGATGGTATGATCAAGTTCACTAGATTGATCCACATAGAGACATCCTTTAAGTGCCAAAGGATTAATCTCTAAGTAACATTTATGTAAATGATTTTTAGACTTAAGGTTATCATGGTATCTTGAATATGGATAGTTATATTTTCTTTGTTATATGATTGCTCCTGTAAAAGAGAATGCTAACATCATTAGCAAATGGGTGTATCTTTGAAGTATGGAAAGATGGTGAATAACCTATAAGGATTTACCGCCTGTTATGTGAGAGGAGTTATCTCGTGTTTGGCCACTTGTAGAAGTATAACTCAGAAATCTTAGCGCTAAGTGGGAAAGTCTTAGAAAGTGTTTCTAAGAACTTCTTCATTGGAGTTATATTTTGGTACAAGAGAAAAAAGCATTAATCACACAATGGAATAGGCACAACTTATTCCAAGATTAATGTGAGATAAGTGTGGTAAAAGGATATTACTTGTAAAATGGGTGTTTGAACATACAAACGACGTACAGGGCATGGAGATGTCGCTCGTCTCTTAGTTTGACCATCTAGTTTCCTTTTGGCTCAAGGAAACTAGTGTAGGAATAAAGTCCATAATCATCCATGTTTAATTATAGTATGTTTATTTATTTATTTATATTGATGAATGGATATGCATGCTATATATATATTTGATGAGACCAATTTGGAAATTAGTCTTTTGAATGAGAAACATATTTTTTCAAATCACATGATGATTTGGCTCATTTGATTATGAATCATTTGAGACATATGAGCCTTATTCACTAATAAAAGGCTAATTTGATCTTTTATGAAAAGATTTAATGAATTGTTAGGATCCATACATTATGATGTATGTGGAAGATTAACAATTCATACTAGAGATTATTTCTCATATTTTATCACTTTTGCTAATAACAACTCAAAATGGATATATGTATCTTTAAGGTACTAATCCAAGATTTTGAAAAGTTAAGAGGTTTAAGTATAAAGTAGAGAAACAATCTGGTCAAGTACTAGGACACCTAAATATGATCAAGGTGAAGAATACTTGAACCATGGTAAAGTATTGGAACACCATGATTTGATCAAGGTGAAGAATACCTAATCTAAGGGTTTCAAAATTAACTAAAGGAGAATGTGATTCTCAAGTAAAATAATTTTTCTAGTTATCTCAATTATTGTTGTGTAATCTAGATAAAGAATTATATCTCATGAGATGAGATGTCCCATGCAAGTTTACCAAAATGGTTTTGGGGTTTTGCCCTACATAAAATTGTCTCCTATACACTAAATCTTGTTCCATAAATATATTTGTTCAAAGTGTACCATATGAGATATGGAGTGTTAAGGAATCCAAATTTTGTGAAAGTTTGGATTGTGCTACTTATGAAGTGAGCATCCATAATCGGATAAAGTGGAGCTAAGATCCGATTAAAACCTTTGGTGAAGTATTCTTGAGAATTAAAGGAAAAGAAAAGGAGGGCCAAAAAGAAGAAGAGCAAATCCGTTCTTCTTATTTCATTTGGTTTAAATTTTTCTTAGCACATATGCTAGAATTTTCTTATTTTCTCCAAGAATTTTATATTTCTATCATCTTCAAGAATGAAAGTGTTTTAGTTCTAAAACTACTATTTTCTAGATATATGATTTATTCTAGATAGAGTAGTGGGAGAAAGATGGAACTTAAAACTTGAAATAGTTTCAAGTATCACAAAAGCAAGTTGAACAAAATGCATAGAATTAGGGCTTGCATTTCATTATGATGAGGCGCAGCGAAAGCTCCTAAAATAAGGGTTTCATAAATCTTAGAAATATAGATTTCTTATAGAAAATCATGATATTTGATCGTGCATTTTAAATGATTTATGAATACTTTTATAACTTATAGAGATGGTTGAGACCCATGAATCTAAAATGGATTCCATATTTGAAAAAGGGTTGAAGCTTCCTTAATGGCTGTGGCTGCTTTGTGATGAGATCACAAACAAAATAAAGAAGACCTAGTTTGTCTTCGTGGTCACTTGTGCATATCAATGAAAAGTCAAGGGCTGTTGTAACTCGTTTGTTTCAAACAATCTACTCATCAATCATGATACGATCATGATTTACGTTGCTAGGATCAAATAAAATATTAGATCATCATGTGGTCATGATTTAATAATATTTGAAAACCTACAATGTTATAATCTGATTCTAGTGAAACATGTTACACGAGAAACAGACCTTTTCTTGAAAATTTGCGTATTGATTACATTGTGACCTTCCTTTCCTTCATGCAAAATTGTTTTATTTGTTATTTTCGTTTGAACTGAATGAATGAGAAATTAAAGGTTGTTTTGATTGTCAGTATTTATTGGAAATTTTCTTGTAAAAGGAAATTTAAGAAACAAATTAGTTTCTAAATGACAAATGGGATTTAGTCATTGATTTCCTTTATCGTTTGAGTTTTTAAACTAACATGGAAATTTCCTATAATTCTAATATGATTAGAATTAAGGTGTTTTCTGCAAATTTTAGAAATCCAAATTGGACAAGGAGTTGTTCAATTAAGTTTTGGAAACTTACTTAATTTTAATAAGACTAGAATTAAGAAGTAAACCAACTTTGGAGACTTTCCAATTTTATAAGATTGAATTTGGAAGGTGTTCAAATACTTTTAGAAACTTTCTAATTTAGTGAAAATTAAATTAAGAAAGTGCTCTAAAGTAAGTATTTGAGATTCTAAAATGGTTTAAAAGAAAATTTCCAAAAATAAGTGAATTAGGAAATTCTAGTTAGACTAGAAATTCTTAATTTTGACTTAAATGGTCATTCAATTGTGAAAAGTTTCTTATCATGGTTATAAAGTATGGAAAATCATTTTAATGAGATTAGAATGTGGTTTCCATAATTTAAAACAAAAGGAATTGGGAAGAAATTTGGAAACTACTTAATATTCCTTAAGAAATTGGATTTCCTAAGTAATATAAGTTTCCAAATTAATATTGGTTTCTAAAATGATTTGGAAATTGAATCTACCTTTTATTATGAATAAAATATAGTTTCCAAATCATTAGTATTGCCAAAAAATTCTTCTTGTGTTCAATCTTTCTGGAAATTTAAAAAAAAATGAAGGAAAAAGATGCTGTCTGCAATAGCATCGCTAAAAGTTTTAGCGACAGTTTTCTTATGAAGAACTTTTGTCGCTAAAGACATTTTTCTGTCGCTAAAACTTAATTCCAGAAATTAAAAATTTTCAAATTGAATTTGATTCAATTAATTTTTAAACCTCTTGAATTGTAGCCTTTTGAGATTAAAGGCTTGTGCATATAATGATACATGATTGGAACTAAATAAATATTTATGCTTTCATTTAATATTGTATTTTATGAATGCATGATGGATGATTATGGACTAAGGCCAATGTGATTGTGAATAGTTGAATGTATGTATGATTTGGTTTTGATATTTTTGAAATAGGGCCTGCGTGTCCTGCCTTCTCTATATATTCTCAATGTAAATTCTCTTCTCATCTCACTCCCCTTGAATGTAACTCAAGGTTTCTCCCAATATTATGTAATGTACTATATTAGGGATAGGGAGAGAGTGAGGATCTAAAATGTTTAGAATAGATTTACATTTGTAATGTACAAAGAAGATGGAGATGGTATCAATTCCACCATGGTGAACATACAAACGACGTACAGGGCATGGAGATGTGGCTCGTCTCTTAGTTTGACCATCTAGTTTCCTTTTGGCTCAAGGAAACTAGTGTAGGAATAAAGTCCATAATCATCCATGTTTAATTATAGTATGTTTATTTATTTATTTATATTGATGAATGGATATGCATGCTATATATATATTTGATGAGACCAATTTGGAATACCATGTATAAAATCCCTCTACTCAAATATTAAGTCTAAACTTAAGTTGCCTTCCATTGTTATAGTTAAAATGAAATTATGTTCGAGTTAACTTGTTGAGTACACTCAAGGTTGCTCTACCATGAGAAGTTTTAACTATGAGATGAGATCTCGGAATAATGGGTATGACTTAACTAAAATTTGTGACTTGTTGAGTACACTCAAGGTCATAAAATTTTAGAAGCAAAGGTTGGGTGACACATATGATGTGATTTATCAAGAGTTGATAACTCAACTATCTAGAAGTTACAAAAGTTATAATTGGTAATAAGTACCTACCTATTGAAATTATTTTGATTTGTTGAGCATACTCAAGATCAAAATAACTAAATGGGATTCTAGCCTACTAGGAATTTTTGAAATTCTTGAATCTATATAAGAGGGTTATAGATTTGAATAAAATAGTGGGAGCAAAACCAAATTTGATTTTTATGTCATTTTTACTTGGTTTTGTTTTGCATAAATAGCAATTCTCTTTTTTCTTTACTATCCGTTGTAGAAATTATGAGTAATTGCATATTATTCTCGATATAATTGGTATTTTTAATTTCTTGGATTTGCAAGTTAAATTGAGAAAAGTTCTCAAGAAAATTTGGCTATATCATTTAAAACCTTAGCACTTCCAATTATGGAAGATGTAATGGAATTAATAAAAATTGCTTACAATAAGTAAGGGGAGATGATGATAGTATGTCAAAGATGCTTCCTAAATCTCCTTTACTAGATAAGATTTCAATTTCTTTCACCATGATTATACATCTCAAGAGTTAAATGATGAATAATCAAGGTATAAGATGTATGAAATCCTTGAACAATAATTCTATTACAAGATGACAAAAATATCTCTAATTATTAGTCAAATGTTGACTAAAAGTAATTGTTATCAAGAGTTGATAAGTTAAGAGTTTTAAAGAACTAGCCTTGTAGTACAAGCTTTCAATGCATGGTTTTGAAATACAACTTTGTGAAAGTTTTATTTTTGAGATTGTAATTGAGATTAACTAATGGACTTATTTTAGAACTTAATAAATGTTATTATTTTCTAAAATGAAAGAAAGTCCATTTCTCAATATGACATTGGATAATTTGAAACCATCTTTAGCATTTGTTAAGGTTTAATTGTAGAAATTTAGTTGTGTTTCACTTGAAACTCTTTCAACACATAGCACTGACATTATGAATATATGCATAATTACTTGCAAATCATTTCTGTAGGAAAGTTTACAAGTACATTCTCGAACTTTCAATTTTAAACTCTTCATGGACCAAAGGAGACAATGAGTTTAGTACAATGAAAGGATTATTCTATATAATATAGATAAGACCCCTTCTTAGATTACTCCATGCTAAACATTTTAGCATCTTGTCTAAGTACTTAAAAACTTAAGCAATCATACCTATCAATATAGACCTTTACTCTAAAGGTAGATTGCCACTCCTTTATATCATGAAGGAAGTCTTGGATAGCGACAC
This sequence comes from Gardenia jasminoides, assembly GCA_013103745.1. NCBI lineage: Eukaryota > Viridiplantae > Streptophyta > Magnoliopsida > Gentianales > Rubiaceae > Gardenia > Gardenia jasminoides. The sequence continues at coordinate 17,510,144 of CM023097.1, read as the reverse complement.
CTATAATTTTGGAATATAGGCATTGTAGACACCAAATTTTGACTATTTCATTTGTTTTCCTATGTTTTTATCTATTAATGTTTAGTTATTTATTTTTGAATATGCTAACACATTTTTCTCATTTTTGTAGGTTTTTCTTAAAAAAAAAAAAAGAGAGAAAAGTCAAAAACGCGGACCAGTTACGCGGATAAGTCCGCGTAACTTGATCAGAAGCGAAAAAAAAAATGACGCGCGGATTTTTCCAGAACTCGGATCATCCTTTTCCAGCTGTAATTTCCGATGCTTGAACGATAAGAAACCTATTTAAACATTCCCCAACTCGCCCCTAATCCCTAACAACTCATCTAACGTTCAAGATTAGCCTACCTCATCCCAAGAACATCAAAACCCTTAGTTCTAGGTTTGGTGGCTATAAATAGCCTAGGTTAGGGTTTAACAAAGAAGAGGAGGTGGAGTTTTAGAAAGAGGGATTCTCTGGAAATTAGGAGAGCTTTTGAAAGCGGAAAAAGCAGAGAAAAACGGAGAAAAACGGCTGAGAATTGGAGAGAAAAGAGAAAAGAAAGAAAAAAGGAAAAGCTAGGGTTTCATACTTGAGGAGATTATTCTTGGAATTTCTGCCCTCATCTTCCGTTTAGATCCAAGATTCCGATTCAGGTAACATCCTTCTACTTTATTTACCGTTTTTTTTATCGTAAAATTACCGAAAATTTGGACATTTTGGTGGAACCAAGGTCTTGAATAGTTTTTCCTTTAGTTTATGATATTTGATGATGATTATCAGTTGTTATATGAACATGTTGTGTTTATAAAGCCTTGGTAAGGCTAGTAGATTTGTTTTTACGTTTAAAATCAGACATTTGATGCTTCTGTGATGATGCTATTGTGATTCCTGAGAAATTTCTGGAAAAATGTTCTTCACGTTTTGAAGATGTGAAGAAACGCGGACCACTTGCGCGGAATATTTCGCGTAACGCTCCGCGTTTCCTCTTGAATGTTTGAAGATGTGAAGAAATGCGGGTATGTTACGCAGGCTAGTCCGCGTAACATCCCGCGCTTCTAGCCTAACAGTTCTTCCCTTCCCTTTTCTTATCTATTTGATGATGTTGATGTTTAAGATTTGGCCTTCTTCGGTTTTAGTTTGTTTTGACATGATCTGAATGCTTGTGTTTGATGTTTTAAATAGATCCCTTGCCTCAAGATTTTGTTTGTGATATTGTCCAAAAGCTGGAAGCAATCTTCCGGTATTTTGAAGATGGGAAGAGCGCGGACCGTTCTGGCTGAGTCCGCTTTCGGTCCGCTTCCTCTAGTCTTTGATTTTTTGCCTGTAGGAGTTAGTTGCTGGCTCGACCAGCGTTTCTACCCGTAACCTCTCGTTTTATTCGTTGATATTTCCGCTCTTTTGTTCCAGAATCTTACTCTATTTCCTAGTCTTGTCCATGTTATTTGACCGAATCTGTTTAGATACCTTTTCTTTGAATTTTTGATTGATTTTTCCTTTAAATTGGTACCTTGATCCCTTTTGTTGATATTGAGTCTTAGATAACTATTCCCCTCATCTAAGGATTCAATTAAGGCATCACATCAAGGGATGGTAACTCCTTTTCCCTATTATGTGCTTATTATGTGTTTTTGCATGATTTTGCATGTTTTAAATTAAGTTTTCCTTTGCTTTTATTCATGTCTAGTCTTTATTTATGTCATTTAATTTTTGAGTAAATTATTTGGAAGTCTTGGATGCCAAGTTGTAATAGATAGGTTTAATTTTGCAAAAAGTGTATTTATTCTAGAAAATATAATAGTTAGATTATTATTCCGAATTTTTCCCTTAGAGTGTATTTAGGTTCCCCCCAATGTAATAATTAGGTTTTATATGTTTATTTTGCATGCTTGCATGATTATGTGTTTATTTGCTTTCCTAGGGTCTTGCATCTAGATATTATGCCTATATGTTATGTGTTTACGTGTTTTATGTGTTTACTTGCTTTAGTATCATATCTACATGTTTATTGTGTAAATGTATTGACGTCACCACACTAGTCCAACGCTAGTTGTGGCCTTTCCTCTCGATTTCTCACTAATCCAATGTTGGTGAGAACTTTTTGATGAGGGCTAGTCCAATGCTAGACCCTTAGAACGCCGTTCATGCATTAGATACAAATTTCACACACTTTTCACTTTTAGAGTTTCTTTCCCATTTTGCCTGTTACTATTCTCCCATCCCGTATGCGAAACATCTCATTTTAGTTTTCTTTTTATTAGATTAGTGCATTTAAGGCATTACCCTTTAAATTAGGGAAAAGAGCGAGTATAGCTTTTTTAGCCTTAGCACGCTTTTATTTCCTTCTATGAAAAGGAAGATTTAAAGTCACGAACTTAGTTCCCCGCACCCATTATGTTGCATTATCCCTCTCTAGGACATACATGTGCATTATTTTAAATGCTATCAAAACCATTCTTTAAAAAACAAGTTTCTTTCTTCATGATTAGCAATTCAAAGTCAAAAAACTATTTTTTCTTAAAATTGCACATTTTTGAAAATTCAAGTTCCTCTTTGCATTTAAAATTGATCTTTCAAAACCAAGTTCTCTTGATATTTTATAAAGATTGCATTTTGAAAACCCTACTTTCCGTTTGTTCGAAGTCTCATCATTTGCATTTTTCAGACCTCCTCGAGGGATCAAAACTGATGACACAACTAATGTGATCAATTCCAATCACACCTCAAGGAGACATTTTGCCCCTCTCGATCCAACATTAGGTTTAGGTTTTGCATCCATATAGACAACATCCAAAATGTGATAAATTTTAAAGTTAGAATTAGGAAATTTTCAACTAAATCTTGCAACTAGCTTTGGTTAGGTTAGAAGGGTGCCTTAGAGACGAGTAACATCGAATCTTTGCCTTCCCTTCTTTCAACCGTGACCCCGAACCTTTTCTCTAGTTTTCAAAGACCTGAGTCGCCTAAAAGGGTTTTCTCTGTTTATTTTCATTAATTCTTTTGGGTGACTTGGTACACCTAAACTCCATACCAAGTGGCACTCAAACTGTTCCTAAAACCCTTTTCTAGACTTTTGTTTTGGGTCCAAACCGTCGTGATTTTTGTAGTCCCATGACCCTTTCCCTTTTCTTTTTTCAAAACCAATAAACCCAATCTTCCCTTTTCCATCAAAATGGGTATGCTTACCCATTGGGACTTTCCTAAGAGGGTCCGGCACTTGATTTAGTTGATTATTTCGTTTTCTAACTTTCTTATATATCACATTTGGATGTTTTAGGTTGCATTCCTTTTTCTTTTTCTCTTTTAGGGTTTTCCGCAATCACTCCTTACACATCAGCATATGAATTATTGTTTATTTATTTACTTGTACCGCCTTGCATTTGGGGTGGGTGTGCATCTACCCTAGAGCCTCAAAATGTTTGATGTTTGAAATCCCTCCTCTCAAAGTGGAATCACTTTCATCGTGCATATGTATTTTACTTTGACCCTACTTTTTTTTTTTTTACTTTTAGTGGCTTGTCACGCCACTCCTATTAGGATTAGGATCGATCCACTTGGACATGTGGTCGCACGCGTGCACGTAGCAATGTCTGGGGTCACTCAACCACCGACTTGAGGCATTTGGATTGATGACCTTGCCTTTGGTCAAGGTTTGGGAGCCTGTAACCTTTATTGAGTTTAGATGCATTAGTGAGCTCAACCTCATGTATCCATGTTAGAATTGCCTAGGGTAGAGTCCATCTTACCCTATTAAGGATCACTAGACACCTAGAGAGGGATTCCACCCCTCTTTATTTTTGTGCAATTTGTTGCTCCAACGTGTTATGTGATATCTCAATTAAACTAACTTTTGTTGTCTTCTTTTTTTCTTGCATTTCACAAACTCTAGAAAATAAGAGTCTTGGCACTCTTTTAAGACAAGCCATCCTTTTAGATAGGCTATTGCACGCTTGAATCTATTGCATTTAAGTTGTAATTGCATATCATTTTTAGGCTTTACCCCGCTCAAATGGGGCCCTATAGGCCATGTTTCATTTTGCACCCTTACTTGTTTTAATAAAATGGCATCATGCATAAACATAGAGGGAATGCCATTTAGAAATCCCACGATAGGAATAAACCACCCTTGTGTCTCTGGATATATAATCCAATGAGACTTGCATGTTTATGTTTTCAATATCCAAAGGGTAGTGCACAAGGTAAGGTAGAGTCCGATTCCCTTCTATGATGGCATCCAAAGATATGGAGTGACCTTCACATGCTAGAATATAAACCTCTAATAATCATTTTTTGGCCATTTTATCAAAGTTGATAAAATCCTATGCATAAGGACACTAAATCGAAAAGGTGCACAAATAATTTCTCATTGTTAATATAATGATTTTTATCAAGGCCAAATCTTGATTTTAGAAGGCTTATGAGTTAGTGTGTTGCAAATAAAATTGAGATGTGAAGTTACAGGTTAGCAATAAATCCAGTCGACTTTGGGGTAAACCATCAATCACATCCAATCCATTTGAATTAGATCCATATTTCCCTCAAGACTAGTCAAGGCACTACAATTCCTTCAAGAATAATCCTTTTCATGCTAAATTAACCTTTAACCTCTCTTCATATATCAATTAAAGTAATAAATCCATTCGGACTTTGTCCTCGTGATGCATCAAGTATCACATATTCTTTTGGTCAATCCTCTAGATTGTTTTACTAATCGCATATCAGTGAAGTGATCGGATCCATCAGGTATTGTATGGTGCATACCCCAGAGGATTGCATTTTTCATGCTAGACCCACCCTTGGCATAAAAGAGCTCCCCCAATAGGACATGCATGCCGGTTTTGCAATTCTGCTTACTAACTCCAAGTTTTTTTTCTTTTCTTTTCCCCCTCCCTTGCATTCATAAAATGTGGGCGTTGATAAGAAAGAAACATTTTCTTGATCTAATAAAGTTTTGATGATTAGAAGTGTTATTTGATTCTTGGGTAGATCCTCCAATGCAAACTATGGAGAATTCATTTGGGGAAATACAAGCTCAAAGCATCTATGAGATTTGTGGCATGGAGGTTTAACGACTTGTCTATGAAAATCAATGTTTTGACATGTTTTGTAAATAAAAGAGAGGGAAGAATGAAAAGTAGAGGTGTATTTTAAATATTTTCATTTTTCTTAGTTGAATAAATTTTTACTCCAGATTTTTACACAAATAAAGCTATTCATGTGGGCTTTCCTTATTTTTGTAGTTGTGTACATATTTATGTGAATTTCATCTTCCCTTGCTTATAAGGAGACCTCATGATGGATTTTAAGAAAACAAGACCGAGTTGAATCTTGTCATTTGCTAAATAAAATTCACAAAGTTTTTGCATGCGGTAAATTGGTGGCCTCAATAATGTAGTGAGAGAGCCTGAATTCAAAATCTCAAATGAGTCACTCGAACCTGTTATCTTATTTTCAGTGACCAAGCAAGATGGTGTTTTCCTCGTTGCTTTTACTTTTCTCGATCCTATCAAGCCTTCAAGAATGAATAAATCAACTACATTGGTTAGCACACCCCAAGCCGTGGCAGTTTTATTTTGTAAAGGTTCACTCTTCACAAAATAAATTGACTCAACTCATATTCAGTTGAAAGCAAAATGTTCATTACTTTTGATTGTTTTGAAAATTTGGGAGGATGCTTTAGGCATTCGTTTTTGTCTCCACACAAATTTTGTCGTTTATTCTCCTATTTGAATCATCAGAAGTACGATTTAGTTTCAAATAAAAGCCTTGATGATCATACCCCTATTAGAATGATTTTCAAATGCTAGAAAGGAAAAGATTTTCACAATGATTTGTTCTTTACTTTGGTTGTCATGGGACTTGGGAATGATGCTTTGGCCATCTCTTCTACTATCTAAACACTCTTTACCCTTTGCATCCCAAGATTGAGCCTAAATTGGTGGTTCGTTTCAACAAAGACTTATGAGCGTCCCCCACATTGGGGTAGAGACATAAGCATTTTCAAAGACGCCATGGATGCTAAAATTTTTTGAAAAAAAAGAGAAAAAAATTGAAAAAGGGAGAATAAAAGAAAAAAAAAAGAAGAATGAGTGAAGTTAAGAAAAAGTTTAAAAGAGAAAGGTGAAAAAAGAGGAGAAAAAAAATATGAAAAAAAAAGAAAACCTGAGAAAGCAAAGAGAAAATTCAATGCCAAAATTCATCCAAGGAGGATAGAAGTCATGATGAGATGCAAGATCTTAAAGGTCAACCCCAACTGGTAATTTTTTTGAAAGAAATAATGATAATAGGGTGCAAATGTCCCAACAAATCTATTTCTTTTAGTCCGCCTTCAAGCCACATTACAAGCTCACAAAGTCCATCGCTGACTTATGTTTCATGACAACTTGAAGTGTAGATCAATCTCTAAGAGGCTCATGAATCACTCACGATCGCAAGGTTATGACCTATTGTGTTTGGCTATCACTTCTTCTTGGTATTACAAGTCCGTGGATTTTATATGTCGACTAAATTTTCATACAAATTAAGGGTGAGTAACTTTGGTTTTCATCAAGAATAGGGTGTTGAATCAGTTCAATGCAATTGAGATACAATACCAAGAATGAACCTTGATGTGCAGTGTTATCTATCATTTCTCTCACCTTCTTCTTTTATTTGAATCAACACCTACCTGAGTGGTCTTGAAGCATGTGATAGCAAGAACGAGTGGCCTTTTTTCCTAAAATATTGACCCTAAGTGTGTTGGTCCCGAAATGCAACCCAAGAAATCAACTAAAATTGTTCAAGCAAACAAGTACTCAAACAACCACAATAATGATAAATGTAAACAATCTTAAACCACAAAGAATAAAGTAACAAAAAGGTAAAAGGAATTCAAACCAATCAAACTCCCAAACTTCTTCCAAACTTGGAGTTGAATTCACCAAATAGCTTCTTCAATTGATGATGACACTAATCAACTTGTACAAGTGAAGGATCACTCCTTCCTCACCCCAAACACCCTTTGGTTGAGCAAAGGAGTTTTACTACTCTCCAAATAAACCCTCAACTAGTTACAATTGAAAGCTCACCAACCAACTAAGAACTATTTTACAAGTGAGGTAACCTTCACCAAGGTTTTACCACTCCAAGTGATAGGCTCACCTTCACCAAGGTTTTATGCCTCCATAGAGTAACCTTCACTTGAGCAACCTCACAAACCCAACTTTCCCCACACCTATACAACAAACAAAGAAGATTTCTACCCAAATATTCACTTGTAAGTTTGTATTTCATGTAGGCAAAAGTCTTATAATCTTCTTGAGCTTGTGGGTATTTATAGAGTGTGAGAAATGGCTTCAAGAACCTCCAACGGTCAAAAATATGGTTGTTGAAAAATAGTTGGACCTATCTGACGTCCGATACAATGTTATGCGTCCGACATAGAGTGTCCTGGTTCTTCTCAATGTCTATCTGGACGTCCATGGTTTTGCGTCCCCACACAGGGTCCGATAGGTTGTTGCTTTTATCTGACGGCCGATGCATAATTCTGCGTCCGATAGCTTTGCGTCCGACAGTGAGAGTTTTGATTTCATCTTTAATTCTATCGGACGTCCGATGATAATGATGTGCGTCCGATAGAAGTGTCCGATAAGTTAACATCTTCTCAATTCATCTTGAATTGATTTCTTTTCTTTTCCAATGAATCAAGAACCTGTTCTAACAAAATTCTCACATAAAAACATTAGTCCAAATCATCATTTTATTTTGTTATCATCAAAACCTAGGAACAAGGCCAACAAAGTGAGGGTGAGACCTATTGCAATTTGATCTAGTTTCAAGAAGTTCATCATGAGTTCTCCTATATGAGTAAGCATGACATTTTGGCTTGCTTTTTATTTGAGTAATGTAATTTATATTGTCTTGGATGTCTCTAATAACAGACTAATGCATTTTTTGATATTGCTATTTGATTGCTTTCCAAAAAAAAAAAAAAAAAAGAGCCATGAGCATTTCTAATGTATACCCAAGGGTCAAATAACACATCTTTAAATTTGCCACCAAAATTTTTTTGATAAGTTAACATTTTTCTTGAGCAGTGATTATTGCATAATAATAAAGAAGGCAAATTGTTTGAGAATTCAAGTGCACATCATATTTTGCAAGTCCCCTTGTATGCGTGTATTCATGGTCGATCCAAGCAAGTGTAAGACAAATTTTAGATCCAAAGATCAAGCATGAATAAAAATCAATAACACTACATTTCAAGAGATGGCATAGCCTATCAATTCTCAAGGAGCTAACTTTAATGTAGTTTTGATTTATCTTTCAAAAAAAAAAGAGTTTAAAAAGAAGAAAGTTTTCCTTTAATGCTACATATAGTTCCTTTTGACTTTGAAGCATTTTACCTTTGATTAAATTCTAAACCGGGTAATTTTTTGTTGGGGCAAAAATGAAGGAAAATTGAGAAAAAATTTTTCAAGGAAAATTTTCAATAAACAAAGAAATTTTGAAAAAAAAAAAAGAGAAAAAGAAGAAAAAAGAAGAGAGAAAATTTTTAATGGCCCGCTGAAGCAATGTTTTATTTGATTAAACTGGGCAAATTTTTTTGGTTCGCTACATTGAGCTAATTTTTATTGAATTAAACTGAGCAAATTCTCCATTAACTAAACCTGGCATTCTTTTATTAAATTGAGGTACTTTTTTTTGGTTGACCAAAATAGGCAAATGCTTAAAGGAAAATTGAAAAAAAAAATCTGCAAGAAAGAATTTCAATAAAAGGTGAAAATCAGTAGTTTACAACATTCACCGAATGATTGTTGTCAATGCATGCATTAATCACCACTTTAGTATGGAGACGCAGTCGAGCTTTGAGCACTCGACTAGGTCGATAGAAGACGCTCTCGACATTCCGCCAGACGCCTATCCTGCATGCCACCGGAGCATTTATGGTGGATTTGAGGGGACGGACCCATCCCCTGATTTGCGCTTATCCCATTCTTGCTTTATTTTTTTTTTTATGTTTGATCCCGTGTTTTGATTTTTTAGATAGGTTTAACTGTTAGAAATATTTTGTTAAATTGTTGCATCGTGGATGTATATATTTGTTTAAATTTGGCTCTTATGTGCTTATATGTGTTTGAAAAGAAAAAAAAAAACTTTGTCTAAATTACACATTTACCCCACAAATTGATTTGTTCTTTGAAATTTGATTAAAAAAGGGTGCAAATGTCCAATGTTGGTTGCAATTGCTTTCATCCTTCTGAAATAAAAGCTCGTATGATTTGAAAGATCCATTTTTCATTTTACCGAAATAATCATTATGTGATTAAGACATTGGCATTTTAGAAAATATGTTTTGTAAAATAGGGAAAATTATGCCTCAATTTTTTTCCTATTAAATGAGATCTCTTCTTTATTGATTTTACAAGAAAATGATTGATATAGTTGGCAAATGATCATTTTCAATTGATATGCTAAAAAAGAGGGGAAAAGAAAAAAAAAAGAAAAAAAGAGTAAAAAAAGAAGAAAAGTGAGAACCAAAGTTCTACCCAATGATTCTAGTACTAAGTAACCTGAGGTTTAGCATCTACAAATGTTAACTTTATGTAAACGTGCTTGAATTACAGTATGCAAAGCAGTTTGAAAAAAGTAAAATGTTGAGTAACCGGGGATCTTCACCCAAGTATTGATTTTCACGCCAAAGACATCTTTACTATTTGAGCAAGAAGGCATATGTCGAGTAACCGGAGTCTTCACCCAAAAGTTGTTGATTTTCAGCAAAAAAGGCATTATTGCAATTTGAATAAGAAGATATGTTTCAGAAATCCTTTTAGCAGAAAATCTGAGAAAATATGGAAAGCAAGCTTGAATTGACTATATGAGTCGTTGATTGCAAAATTTGGTGAAAGTGAGAAATCAAGCTTGAATTGTTAAAATTGAGATATAATTGTCTCTTTTTTACTGGATATTATGAGTACTTGATGCAAATTGAATAATTGCATAATAATGTTTTGCCTAGTTTATGAGGATTTGGATTTCCAAAATCACATGGTTTATTTCAATCCCATAACTTGTTTTGATGAATATTTCCTATCACTTGAAAACAAGCAATGTTTCACAAGCACGAATATCTGATGAATGTGTTTTATTGCATGATTTTCATACGTTTTAGTCATTTAATGGCCAACAAATTATGATCACAAGAAGTTTTTTACACTTTACGATTAAAAAAAAAAAGAGAAAAGAAGAGAACTGAATTTCCATGAACTAATTGGTTAATATTTCATGACTTTAGGATTAACAATTCGCTTAACAGGGGCAATTTTGTTTTGAGAGAAGTTGCTCTCAATTTTGGATAATGCATTCAAAATTAATTTTTGACCGGAAAAGGTTTGGGATCAAGAGGGGCAACGTGTATGTGTATTTATTTCAACCCTACAGAGAAAAGGTTTCGGTTACACTTTTCAATTTTTTCAAAATCCATCAATTCTTAAAAAAAAAAGAGAAAAAGTCATTGTTCCTATCAATCACTTACTTTTCAAGTCAAGAAAAATCAAAAATCAGAATGGCACCATTTCATCGAATGCATCATTACTTGCATTTTTACATTTATCATGTTTGAACAACTTGTGTTTTATTTTTCAAAGTCTGGCAATCCAGATTTATATTTTCATCTCTCCCATCTAGTCATTCGTGCTTAGGTCCAATCCCATCAATAGTATGTTTAGTCATTCAGGCTTGGGTCCAATCCCAATCATATATTTAGTCATTCGATTGGGTCCAATCCAATCCGAATGGTATGTTTAGTGCTTGGGTCCAATCCCACCGAATCGTATGTTTAGTCATTCGGGTCCAATCCTTGAATAATATATTTAGTCATTCGTGCTTGGGTCCAATCCCATCAATCAGATGTTTAGTCATTCGGCTTGGGTCCAATCCCACTGAATACTATATTTAGTCATTCAGGCTTGGGTCCAATCCCACTGAATCGTATATTTAGTCATTCAGGCTTGGGTCCAATCCCACTGAATCGTATGTTTAGTCATTCAGGCTTGGGTCCAATCCCACTGAATAATATATTTAGTCATTCAGGCTTGGGTCCAATCCCACTGAATAATATATTTAGTCATTCAGGCTTGGGTCCAATCCCACTGAATCGTATGTTTAGTCATTATTCAAATTGGGTCCAATCCCAATCAATAGTATATTTAGTCATTCGTGTTTGGGTCCAATCCAATAGTATCTTTAGTCATTCGGCTGGTCCAATCCCACAATAGTATGTTTTGTCATGCTTGGGTCAATCCCATAGTCTAAATTTGGAAAGAATTTAAATTTCTGTTGGTTCTTTGTCTCAGCCTGCACCTTTCTATCCCTTCTTCATTTAAATTTTGTTGTTGTTGTCTCCCTCACGGCTTATCCCCTCTTCTTCAAATTTAAAATTTCTATTGGTTGTTCTTTCTCCGTCGGGCACCCTTCTATCCCCCTTCTTCAAATTTAAAAATTTCATTGTGAGTCTCAAATCACTGCACCCTTCTATCTCCTTCTCGAATTTTACGAGATCTCGTGATTCATTTCATCATGGTTCATTTGTTGAACTACGTTGACCTGATTCTCATGTCGAGATAACGAGGTAACTCTACAAGTTTCCACACGCTATGCATTTTAGTTTGAAAATTTGGCAATCTAACATTCCTCTTGTTTACAATGGTTCGAGATACAACCAGCGAGACTAGTAAGCATTTAGGTGCCCACGCTTTGTCTAGAATTCTTCAAAACTCAGACAAAGAGGGCAAGTCAGACACCAAATTTTGACTATTTCATTTGTTTTCTATGTTTTTATCTATTAATGTTTAGTTATTTATTTTTGAATATGCTAACACATTTTTCTCATTTTTGTAGGTTTTTCTTAAAAAAAAAAAAGAGAGAAAAGTCAAAAACGCGGACCAATTACGCGGATAAATCCGCATAACTAGTCCGCGTAACTTGATCAGAAGCGAAAAAAAAATGACGCGCGGATTTTTCCAGAACTCGGATCATCCTTTTCCAGCTGTAATTTCCGATGCTTGAACGATAAGAAACCTATTTAAACATTCCCCAACTCACCCTAATCCCAACAACTCATCTAACGCTCAAGATTAGCCTACCTCATCCCAAGAACATCAAAACCCTTAGTTCTAGGTTTGGTGGCTATAAATAGCCTAGGTTAGGGTTTAACAAAGAAGAGGAGGTGGAGTTTTAGAAAGAGGGATTCTCTGGAAATTAGGAGAGCTTTTGAAAGCGGAAAAAGCAGAGAAAAACGGCTGAGAATTGGAGAGAAAAGAGAAAAGAAAGAAAAAAGGAAAAGCTAGGGTTTCATACTTGAGGAGATTATTCTTGGAATTTCTGCCCTCATCTCGCTTAGATCCAAGATCTCATTAACATCCTTCTACTTTATTTACCATTTTTTGATCGAAATTACGGAAATTTGGACCTTTGGTGGAACCAAGGTCTTGAATAGTTTTTCCTTTAGTTTATGATATTTGATGATGATTATCGTTGTTATATGAACATGTTGTGTTTATAAAGCCTTGGTAAGGCTAGTAGATTTGTTTTACGCTTAAAATCGACATTTGATGCTTCGTGATGATGCTTACGTTGTGATTCTGAAATTTCTGGAAAAATGTTCTTCACGCTTTTGAAGATGTGAAGAAACGCTGACCACTTGCGCTGAATATTACAGAACGCCCGCAAGCTTCCTCTTGAATGTTTGAAGATGTGAAGAAATGCGGTATGTTCACGCTAGTCCGTAACATCCCAAGCTCTAGCCTAACAGCTTCTTCCCTTCCCTTTTCTTATCTATTTGATGATGTTGATGTTTAAGATTTGGCCTTCTTCGGTTTTAGTTTGTTTTGACATGATCTCAATGTTTGTTTGATGTTTTAAATAGATCCCTTGCCTCAAGATTTTGTTTGTGATATTGAAAACTGGAAGCAATCTTCCTGGTATTTTGAAGATGGGAAGAGACGCTGACGTTACCTGGTCCGCGTTCCGGTCCTTGAGTTATTGCTGCTCGACCAAGCTTTCTACTCAGCCAGTAACCTCTCTCGTTTAGTATTCTGCTGATATTTCCGCTCTTTTGTTCCGTAATCTTACTCTATTTCCTAGTCTTGTCCATGTTGACCAGTAACTGCTTAGATACCTTTTCTTTGAATTTTGATTGATTTTTCCTTTAAATTGGTACCTTGATCCCTTTGTTGATATTGAGTCTTAGATAACTATTCCCTCATCTAAAGATTCACTACGCATCACATCAAGGGATGGTAACTCCTTTTCCCTATTATGTGCTTATTATGTGTTTTTGCATGATTTTGCATGTTTTAAATTAAGTTTTCCTTTGCTTTTATTCATGTCTAGTCTTTATTTATGTCATTTAATTTTTGAATAAATTATTTGGAAGTCTTGGATGCCAAGTTGTAATAGATAGGTTTAATTTTGCAAAAAGTGTATTTATTCTAGAAAATATAATAGTTAGATTATTATTCCGAATTTTTCCCTTAGAGTGTATTTAGGTTCCCCCCAATGTAATAATTAGGTTTTATATGTTTATTTTGCATGCTTGCATGATTATGTGTTTATTTGCTTTCCTAGGGTCTTGCATCTAGATATTATGCCTATATGTTATGTGTTTACGTGTTTTATGTGTTTACTTGCTTTAGTATCATATTTACATGTTTATTGTGTAAATGTATTGACGTCACCACACTAGTCCAACGCTAGTTGTGGCCTTTCCTCTCGATTTCTCACTAATCCAATGTTGGTGAGAACTTTTTGATGAGGGCTAGTCCAATGCTAGACCCTTAGAACTGCTCATGCATTAGATACAAATTTCACACACTTTTCACTTTAGAGTTTCTTTCCCATTTTGCCTGTTACTATTCTCCCATCCCGATAAACATCTCATTTTAGTTTTCTTTTATTAGATTAGTGCATTTAAGGCATTACCCTTTAAATTAGGGAAAAGAGCGAGTATAGCTTTTTTAGCCTTAGCACGCTTTTATTTCCTTCTATGAAAAGGAAGATTTAAAGTCACGAACTTAGTTCCCCGCACCCATTATGTTGCATTATCCCTCTCTAGGACATACATGTGCATTATTTTAAATGCTATCAAAACCATTCTTTAAAAAACAAGTTTCTTTCTTCATGATTAGCAATTCAAAGTCAAAAAACTATTTTTTTCTTAAAATTGCACATTTTTGAAAATTCAAGTTCCTCTTGCATTTAAAATTGATCTTTCAAAACCAAGTTCTCTTGATATTTTATAAAGATTGCATTTTGAAAACCCTACTTTCCGTTTGTTCGAGTCTCATCATTTGCATTTTTCGTGACCTCCTCGAGGGATCAAAACTGGATGACACAACTAATGTGATCAATTCCAATCACACCTCAAGGAGACATTTTTTGCCCCCTCTCGATCCAACATTAGGTTTAGGTTTTTGCATCCATATAGACAACATCCAAAATGTGATAAATTTTAAAGTTAGAATTAGGAAATTTTCAACTAAATCTTGCAACTAGCTTTGGTTAGGTTAGAAGGGTGCCTTAGAGACGAGTAACATCGAATCTTTGCCTTCCCTTCTTTCAACCGTGACCCGAACCTTTTCTCTAGTTTTCAAAGACCCGAGTCGCCTAAAAGGGTTTTCTCTCGCTTTATTTTCATTAATTCTTTTGTGACTTGGTACACCTAAACTCCATACCAAGTGGCGACTCCAAACTGTTTCTAAAACCCTTTTCTAGACTTTTGTTTTGGGTCCAAACCGTCGCATTTTGTAGTCCCATGACCCTTTCCCTTTTCTTTTTTTTCAAAACCAATAAAACCCAATCTTCCCTTTTCCATCAAAAATGGGGCGCGACAGGTATACCATTTCAATGTATCATATATCAATTATATATGATGCATAAAACCAACAATAGCTCCCACTAAATCAAATATAAGTACAAGGCCATCCATACTTTTGATAAAATCAAACTCTTTGATTATTTCATCAAAATGGATGATACCACTTTTAGAGATTTGCTTTATTGGCACACTAGATGTAAAACCTTTAAATTGTGTCACATACACAAATATTTGTTGTTTCCATTTAATAAAAATGGTTTTAGCATCTATTTGCCATACCATAACTCATAGTTAAAACAAGCAAGTAAATCTAAATGAATTTAAACATATTGATTAGTAAGAAAGTTTCTTTAAAGATAATTGCTTATCTTTAATAGTGACCACTCTACCAACCAAACTCTATAGGTAACAGTTTACCTTCCATATTAGTCTTTACTCTAAAGACTCTTTTGCAAGTTATACTTCTACAAGTGGCCAAACACGAGATATCTCCTCTTACATAAGAGGTGGTAAATCCTTATAGGTTATTCACCATCTTTCCATACTTCAAAGATACACCCATTTGCTAATGATGTGAGCATTCCCTTTTACAGGAGCAATCATATAACAAAGAAAGTATAACTATCCATATTCAAGATATCATGATAACCTTAAGTCTAAGAATCATTTACATAAACGTCACTTAGAGATTAATCCTTTGGCACTTAAAGGATGTCTCTATGTGGATCAATCTAGTGAACTTGATCATACCATCAAGCACCCATATACTTGCTTAGGTGTCTCACACACCATAGTAGATGAGGTCTACTACTTCTCATATAGAAACTGCATAGTATATGCTAGTCTAACCGTATTAACAATACCCTTTCTTGTTAATACTATGACTAGAGATATTTAAGAATAAACCTTATTTATAATCGAATGAATCTCACCATCATAACTCTTATGATTTCATCGATTAGGTTTATTCTAAGAGTTTTATCATACTTATATGAAAATATAAGCAATCAATATGATAAAGATGTCATTTATTATTACATAAATAGTCAAAGTATATAATAAACCCTAGAAGTTGATTGACTTTAGGGCATATTAACTAACAGATGTAAGATCATATACTTTACAATGCGTTGTAATCATATACTTTACAACGTGTTGTAATACTCTTTTGGTTTTTACATCTATAAATAAGAAACTCCTCATCACAATGTCAAAAGATTGTGTAGTATCATGAGATTGAATATACAAAACTATAGATGGCATAATGGTATATACCATATCAAGACATCATAACATAGGCGAAAACCAGAATTTTCTGAGAATTAGAGCAAATTTTGACAACTTAGCATCCAATTAGAATATGATCAATCTCAAAGTAAGGAATCTAGTAATGCTTGCACCATTGAGTGTTGGTGTAGCTGGACTTGTTACAGCATCTTCCCTTTAAACCAGAAGACACGCATCCTATAGAAAGGCTTCTGATGCATTGGTAGGATGGTTACTACTCAAGCTTTTTAGATGTGCCAACTTAGAATCCTTCAACAGATGAAACTTCTTGAGGAGACCAGTCTATGTTTCCTTAAAAGGGCTAATGACCCTCACTAGCAGCGTCTGTCATCTGAGTGGAGGCAAATTCTGTTTCTGCAAGGCTATAAAGCATTTCAAAAATCTTTAGGTTAAGTCTAATAGTAAGTACACTCCAGAAAATCGAAGCTGCAGATCTAGGAAATATATCCATGATTATGAGAGCAGGGACACACCATGACTTAGAATCCAACCAGTAGCTTTCCCATGTATTGGCTTATCCTTAGCTCTATTCTTTACCAGGCAAACAATAGGTGATACGTTTACAATTTTAGATGAGTTTAAAATTAATGGCAACTTATGAAGACCTTATTGGTTCTACTGATTATGAAACTCAGTAGGAAGCACAAAGAAATCAGCAGAAGTCATGAAAATCAGATGAGCATTCTTGAATCAGAATATATACTCACAAAGAGAAATGTACCTCATGCATGAGAATCTCTGTAGCCAGCAAGAATCATCTTCATGTAGTTTCTTGAAGAGATCTAGGCATCAAGAAAATCTATCACTATCAACCTCATGTATACTTCCATGGACCCACCATTGTGTTCGTAGACTCTCAATTAGACATAGAATTGCCTATGACCACAGGAAGAGATGGCATTAGATTAGAAGTTGCACAATGAGCATATAGCCATGTAGAATGGATCACAGTCATGATGAATTTTCACTTAACCTTCTCTATGTTCAATTAAAGTGCAAGAGCCTTCCTTTCAGGAGAGCCAAGATAGATCTCTCCAACTGAAAAAATGTTATCCTTGCTTTTTCTAGTGCAACTGCAAAGGATGACTTGAACTAGGCCAAGTGAAGGCCTAAATCTCGTGAGTCATATCATCATTGCATATTCTCTGATATTATGGCAAAGATTCCTCAAAAGATGCCATGACCTTTTTAGTTCAAAAAGTGTCTCATGAGCAAGAAACAGTCGAGCTATCATCATGCTTCAGACAGCAACATCTTGAATTTCATGTTACTGACTTTATGCAAGCAGTGCTGAATTGAAAATGTAGCATACACATGAAAGCACAGCACAAAAACAATCAGGAAAATATAGTTCTAAGAGGATAACAACATAAATCAGTGCTAAGCTGTTAATGGAATGAAACAGTAGATTTTTTTATTATTGATAAGTTAAATAAAAAAAAGAAAAAGAGTATAAGAGTGTAAGTAGCTAGCTAAATTAAGATCACCTATTTCCAAATTATTAAAATTGACTTTAGTTCCTTAGGTGGAACCTAGCATCCAAGTGTTTTTGGTGCGCCAAGATTCTCATGAATCAGATTAACTAGAAAACCTTTTTAACATTATATCTAAGGGATTAAACTATCTAAATAACATATCTGGACTTTGGATCATGTTCAAATCCCTCTATGATAATATGACAACCTGTTTCAATAGGAATAGTCCTTGCATTCTTGAAATATAAAATCAGAAGGCCACATCAATATACAAAAAAAACCATGAATAAAAAGCAAAAGGATATGAACATTCAAGGATACCAGTGACATTCAGGTACCAAATTCTTCCCAAAATTTCTCATAATTGCAATTTCAAAAATCACAAAATTAATTTTTTAAGAATTCACTAAATAATTAAAAACACTAAATTTGCAAGAAACTACAGATACTAATCTCGAGAAATGATGTTTCTTGATAATTAATAGCATTTTTTTTTCTTATTTCTTCCCATGGAGCAACTTAGTGGAGATAATGGGCATAATTTATTTCACCTGGTATGCGATGATTATATATGATGAAGTTACATATCATCCTTACAGATAATTTTCAAAATTGACCTTTCTAGTTGTAGTTAGTAAACTAGAAAAATTTGAGGTGGTTCTTTTTTTCTCATTTATTTATTCATCTCTTTATTTGGTTTTCTAAGTTCAGCGTGTTTACAAAAGGAATTTGAATTTTTGCAGAGGAAAAACAACTTACCAAGTATCTTTCATAACAGGTTCCCCTTAGAAGGCACGAACACTCTCTTTGGCCAACAGATTGCCATCCACATGGATTGTACTACCAATAAGGCTCATCCTTCATCTCAGAAGACTTCCTGCTTCAATGATATGAATCGAGATTTCCATGAATAACCCAGTGTTGAACTCTCTACCTCTCTAACATAAAAAGTCTGACCTTCTCCATAGTCCATTAGCCTGATTCATTTCAAAGACTCACAATTATCAATAACTCATGATAGGCTGGAGAACTTTATGAGGTGACTGCAAAGGGAGAGTGTTAACCATGGCATCTTTTCCATCAACCTTGTAATAGCCTTGAATTAGAGAATTTGGCCCATCATATTGAGCCACAGCTTATGCACATACACAGCTACACATATACAAGAAAACTCCAAAGCATGTCTTCAGGCCATTCATCAGATTTCTAGCACTCAAACAACTATAAAAGAAGGTAGAGTTGCATTTGAGAATGTAACCCCCAATTAATATTATTCAAATGACACATATAATTCATTAGAGAATAAGAACAATCTCCACAACTAAGAGAAGAACCACCTAAAAATATTCTGGTTACAAATACACAAGTAATATCAAGGGCCAGCTACAAATCACTGCATACCCTAGTGAAATAAAAATAGCAGATTGCCTATTATTACACCAAGTGGCTCTATTTGGATGATATATCAAGCAATTGTTCCAAGGCACTACTTGACTATTCAATCATCCAATAAGCTTCACTATTTCTTGATATTTCATGACATTTAAGGCACTAGCAACTGAAAAAGTTGCATTTAAAGTTTCATTCATGTTAGAAAATGATGGATCTGTTGCCTAAGAGGAATACAAAAAGTGGTGCCTTTGGGGGAAGGGTTTGAAGAATGAAGACGGTTCTTAAAAGAACAAGTATTCCTGATGCTTGTGAATGTGATCATGCAGAATTTCATATCATTGCTCAATTAAATTGTCTTTGAAATCGGATAAAGTTGTCCTGAATCATATGTTTTCCCCAGAAAGAGGAGTGTTACGTCACGCATGAGAATCCCTGTAACCAACCCAAAATAATCTTTGTTGCAGAATGTTGGAGAGCTATAAGCCTCAAGAAAATTCTATTGCACCCTCAACCTTCTATCCTATTCCGTGTGTTTTTACAGATGGTTCATTGTAGACTCCAAAACTAAATTTGGTAGTGCCTACAATATAAGAAAGGATGCCACTAGATTAGAAGCTTTTCAACAATTGAATATGGCAAAAGAAAATGCAATACACAATGTTGAATTGTACCTAAACCGTCTCGATATAATGACGGAGAAAGAGTTCCTTTTGGGAGTACCTTGATGAATCTATTTGAAGATAGAAAACTCTTGCCAAGCAAACAGCCCCTCATTTTTACAAGTCCAAGAATGTAGGTACTTATCTGCATCATGATATAGCAATAAGCCATGATAGCTGAAGATTTTTGCTCCAATATATCTATTACAATACAAAGAAAGGATCATAAATTGAAAAATAATTAAAATAATTAAAAATAAAAGCAGACCCACAGAATAAGATGATTATCAAATACTTTGCCAAACAACACAAATTAGTGATCACTATTTTCCCAAGCAGTGAAAGATAGTTTTTAGCATTTGTTCCTATAGCAGAAACAGCAAAAGAAATGAACAATTAACTGGTCAATGGCCTTGGTCTAGGTTCAGAACAAATTAAGGACTAAAGTCTGTTATACAATCACTTGAAATGTCAATCTTTTTAATTTCATTACTTTAAAGGCTAACAATCATCTGGTACTACAACTTTTACATGGAAAGGAATATATGATCAAAACGATGCCCACAATTATGCTAAGTTCAGAATCTCAATCTAAGTATGGTGAGTTAAGCTTACTTTATGAAGTGCATTTTTTGACAGGATAAAAAAATTTCAGCAATTTGAGGAAAAAAGTTATTAGTTTTAGCTAACAAGTGGAATTCCTCAACTGACTGGAGAACTTTGCATCACTAATCACTGCTTGAAAATATTATCACATTGCTTATTGAACTAAAAATCTTTTACTAAAAAGACACAATCAAGTATCAATAATTGTATGACTCACCGAGCTTCTCCAAGGTCATTCTCATGTAAAACATTCTGAAGGCTTAAATATTATCACTTTGGTTGTTGGCTACTATTATTGTCAGTCATTACAATCTGACAAACACGCAGACCCTTGGCTGAATACATAAATGCTGAAATAATAAGAAACTCAAAACCTTTTGCCTTTGAGCAATGCTATTATTTCTCCAAATCTAGTCATTTGTTTGAGCTAAAGTAAAGACTAGGAAACTTTTACTACAGAATATAAGTCCAGAACTAAATTAAAAATTCACTGAAATAATCAATAATGCAATTAAAAATATAGATAAAGGTAAAAGATCAATATATTACGCACGTACAAAGTGCTCAACCAAAGTAGAAAGAAAATAAGATGAAAAAGTTTGACCAAAAGTACATGGTAGGATACGATAAAAAAACTGGCCTAATTCACATCACTGAACTGGGAAAATTTATGCTACCCACTAAAAAGTGCAAAATTTCAAAATTTGCATTAGAAAGAATGTGTAGCTAGTTACCTCTCTCACATACAACACAAATTTCGATGGCAGAAAAATTTTTGTGGATGACCATATCAGCCACGGCAGTTATATTTTAAGACCAGATTGCAAAAAATTCTCACGTTAATGAAGTTCAAACAATATTAATTCTTGAATAGGTTGAGTGATACAAGTACTGGAGGAAGTAAATGAATAAGAATGGAGAGGCTACCTAGAAAGTAGAGAGGACTGAGTAGAGATAGGTTTGCAACAGTTATTCAATAGAAGTTAGGCTATATGATTAAAGATTCGATTCAAAACATTACCGCTCTCAACACTAAGAAAAATTAATTGACAAAACTGTGTAGTTAATAGTACAGAGGAGTACCGAGTAGCTTTAATTGGGGAAACTGACATTATTTATGAACTTCAAATGGAGATTAGCCTCTGATTTGCTCCCTATCAATTTCAATTTTACGAATGTGGGAGATCTTGGACCACTCAGAATTGGGGTCGGTGCTGCTCTCTGGCTTGCATCTTTCCTTTAGAAGGGGACAGTCTCGAATCCACAACCATATTAGCCTGGTGAGGCTTCTCATAGATTGGTGAGAGGGTAAATTCTCTAACTTTTTACAATTGCAGAGAAAGAGTTGTTCAAGTGATGAAAGCTTCCCAAACCAATCGGGCAATGATTTTACTCCAAAACCTTCTAGTCTAAAAAATGTTAGGGCAGAGAGGTGCTGAAGTTGGTCGGGCAGAGATTCCCAATGAGGCCATCCACACAGAGTTAATCCTAAAAGGGAGGGGAAGTAGGGGTGGGGTGGTGGTTGGAGAGCATTAAAGAGGTTTAGGAAGGAATGAAGCTCTATTGTGGTTTCTGAGAATGGTCCGAGATCTAAGGTTCTCAAGCTGGTAAGAGAACAAAGCTTCCCCTTGGGCAAGTCAGTTAAGTTCTCACATTCGGATATGTCCAGCAAAGAGAGAGAAGGTGTTCGGATTAAATCAATTGGAAAGGAGATAAGATTGGGGCAATTGCATACTATTAATGTCTCAAGAGGTAGAAGAGGAGGACAAGTACGGGGGGAGGAGGAGGGTAAAGAAGTGGAATCCCAATGTGACTCTGACTCAGATATCTGGGGGATGGACAAGTGGGTTAACTTATTGCAACTGAGAATCCTTAAATCTTGCAAGGCATTGAGGTATTTGTGTCCCCTGGGGATTGAAATGGACTCGAGCGAGTTGCACCACAAAACATGTAAACTTTTTAGGGACTCAAGGCCAACCAAATGTTGAGGGGCACTATTGTCAATACAAGTTTGAGGAACATCATGCGAAAGAGCCAAGAATTGGGTCAAACCATGACAGAAGTTTAACTTGAGTTCTGCAAGATTTGGATTGTTTTGGAACAACACATTTGGTAGTTGGGTGAGCCCATTCACATCCTGAAAGACGAGGCTAGTGAGAGTGCTGACTCCGCTGCTAACATATCCCATTACTGCTGATCCATTTTGGGCTTTAGAGATGCTCAAATTCTTGAGACGTGGAAAATGCCTTGGAAAAGTAACTAATTGGGGGCACTGACCAATCTCTGTTGTTTCAATGATAGGAAATACCACCACTGTTCCATCTTGTGTTGCTTTAGTCCATTCCCTCAAATTTAGCATGTCTCTCAAAATGAGATGTTCAAGTGCTGGAAACAATTTTAGGGGTTTTTGACTGCTACTTCCGGTATGCATGCTCGATCTGCCATAAAAAGAAGGAACCACACTTGTTACGCCATCAAGTCCTTCCAAGTGAAGAGATCTGAGAAAGGGCATGTTTCCAAGAGTTGGCAACTCTTTGCAGTTTTTGCAATTTCGCAGTTCAAACTTCACCAATTTCCCAAGTTTCCCAATCCATGTCGGAAGTTGATCACCAAAAAATCCTTCAATTATCAAACCTTTCAAATTTTGGTGAGGATGCAAGCCTTCCAACACTTGATTGTGTTTGCTCTGATTTTCTCTTTGATTATCTGATGCATTCCACAATAATCTCAACTCATCAATGTTTGGCTTCTCAACGAGTTTTGCAGACTCGGCTTCTTCCATACTTCTCACCAATTCAAGATTCCGTAACACAAAACTTCCACCGAGATGCTTTAAACTCCCCAGTTGTCCAATTTGTCGACCTGTCTCGTAACCAATATTGAAAAATGGTAATGTTTGGAGAGAATGTAACTGTCCGATCTTAAGAGGCGTTAGATCACTTGATTCATCCTCACGGAAAAAGTCAAAGTGCCTCAGATTCATCAAATTCTTAAAATTATTTGGAAACTTTTTTAGTGAGTAACAATTTCTAACCCTTAATGTCTGCAGATTGTAGAGTTTACAAAGAGAATCTGGCAAAATTTCTAATGGCGTATATGACGAATCAAGGTACCTTAAATGAGACAACTTGCCAATTGATTTAGGAAGTTCCTTGGCATTTGATGAAGCGAAGTTTAGCACTCGCAAGCAAGTCAATTCTCCGATTAATGAGATCAAACCATCATCAATTGATCCGTTCTCTAATAAAAATAATGTTGTTACGTACCAGAAACTCTTATTCAATGGAAATGGTTTTCTTCTCCACCACTTCTCTCCACTGTAAGATAGCGAATGGGGTAATCAACTCCTGTTGACTCATTCAAACTTGTGGTTCTAAATTTGGAAATCAACTGCACCATATCATGCACAAGATCATGCATTTTGCAATTGAGAACATTCCCATAATCATCCTTCTCTGCATCCTGAAACAAGTTACTATCCAACAAAATGGTAAAATATATGTTACCAACTTCCTCCATGCACATATTGTTTCCGGGATTTGAATGAAGAAATCCTTCTGCAGCCCAAAGTTGGATTAATTGATTCCTTTGCATATTAAAATCCTTGGGAAAAATTGAACAATATGCAAAACATTTTTTAAGAGAGGGATAAGGAAGATGATCAAAGCTTAACTTCAAAATTTCAGTAACGTCATCTCCACCTAAACTTTGAAGCCCCTGCTCTAAAGTTTGCCATTCATCTGGTCCCTTGTTGCGCAACATGCCACCGAGAACACTTGCAGCCAATGGTAAGCCTCGGCATCTTTTTGCAATCTTCCCCCCTATATCTTGCACCCCATCCGGCATTTCCCCAGCACCAAATGCATTTTCTTTGAGAATGAGCCAACATTGATCATCTGATAATTGTTTCAAGGAACAATCTTGAGGGGAAGAAAATCTTGTGATGGTTGCCACTTGTTGCTCACGAGTGGTCACAAGAATCCAGCTCCCCAAGGCTTGGCTAGTACCTTTCAAAGACCCAAGAAAATCATTCCATAGTGTTGACTCCTTATTCCACACATCATCCAAGACCAGTAAGTATTTTTTACCATCCAATAATTCCTTCAACTTCTTGACTCTAGCTTCCCTATCCTTAGCTTCAGGCTCTCGATCTTGCAGTGATTGTAGAATCAATCCAAAGAGCCTATTGGCTTTGAAATCCTCTGAAACACACACCCACATTCTCTTCTCAAAATGTTTTCCAATCTTTGGATCATTAAAAACTTTTCGAGCTAAGGTGGTCTTTCCAATCCCGCCCATTCCTACTATGGGAAGAACGGAGACAGTTTCATTTCACCTGTGGCAGTTAATTGTGCTACTATTGCTAAAACATTGACTTCTCTTCCAACAAAACTTGTATCAACAGTAACAGAGTCAGTCTCTCTGTTCATTAATCCTCCTCCATTCTGTGACTGGAGGATGCCAAGTTTCGGTGCTTGTTCATTGATACTTATCAAATCCATATTGATTTTCTGAACTTTTTTAGCCATTCTGCAACGAAATGCAATTGGATTGGAGAGTGAGAAGAAGAAGCATACCTTCCTCTTCATTTGGTTCTGGATCGCAACTCTGCGTTGAATCGTTTCGTAGTTGAAGTCATCCAGCAAGTTTTCGGCATCAAAAGCCACACGCTCAAGCTCCTCCAGCCACAGCTTCACAGACTCTTCAGTCACCTGTTTTTTCTCTGCATCATGAAGGAAAGCCTGGATTTGAGTCGACGTTTTCTGCAGCTTCTCCAAATCTTTCTTGAAGCCAGTGAACTGGCCAATTGGTTCTGAAGCTAAGTTTATTGCCTTTTCCACCAGAACTTTTACCGTGGAACCAAGTAGTGCTTCCGCCATCAGGTCTATATCTAGGAGTAAGAGAGAATTTGGTAGTTTTGAGTGTGTGGAATGGAACCAGGCAATTTGCAACTTTGAAGGTGAGAGAGAATTGAAGATAGCAGTAGATGAAACCGGAAGTCTACGAATTGGAAGTGGTCATTTGAATATTCCTTTTGGATTTGCTACGATAAAAGGAAAATGAAAAGGAAGAGAAGGTTCCCTGCAAGCATCAAAGTGATGGACAGGAGAGGCAATGAACTATTTACTTCTTACACATCCCTTGTTTATTTCTGGACTATTCCATACTCGTTCGAACCGGGCAATTCGCAACTTTGAAGGTGGCAAAGAGTTGAATGTAGCAGTAGATGAAACCAAAAGTCAACTAATTGGTGGTGGTTTTTAGCCTTTTTATTTATATGTTCGTACTTTGTAAGCTTTTGAATACTCTTTTTAGAAATATAGAATTGCTGCAATAAAATGGAAAATGAAAAGGAAGAAAAGGTTCCCGACAAGCATATCGCATGATTGACAGCAAAAGGCAATGAATTCTTTACTTTTCTACCCATCTTGCTACCATGCATTGGATCCAATCCCAGAAATTCTTAGAAAAATTTTCATAATTTTATTGTCATTAATTGATAATAATTTTCATAATTTTCGTAAATTTTTTGTATTTGATCACTTTTTAACTATCACAAGTCAAAATTTGATAAAAGTTTCGCCGGCGTCTTCATAGACATAAAGCCTCTCTTATAACACTTTTAACTTTTTAAGCCTCTGCTTCAAATTATTGAAGACAAAAGTAGCCATTGCCTATAGGTGTAAAAGAAACGAAAGAAGACGTCCATAGAACATCAATTTGGGGGCACCCACTGATGAAAGTGGCCGAAGCTTCACCATCCACCCCTATCTTGGGAATTCTTAAGCCCTTCTCTTTTGGATTTGAGAAATTGATAGTGTGAAGAATAACAAAAAAATTGATAGTATTATATGTGCAATTCAACTTTGATAGTGGCCGAAGCTTCACCATCCACCCCTATCATAGTATTTTTTTGATAGTATTAAAAAAATTGATAGGGGAGGGTGTGAGGGAGGGGTGAAAGCATGGGAGGTGGAGGGCGCTGGGAGGGGAGGGGAGGGGGATGGGGAGAGAGAGAAGAAAGAAAAGAAGAAAGAAAAAAAAATTCTAGTCGGATGGGGAGGAAGGAAAAAAGAAAAGAAATGGAAAAGAAAAAAGGAACAGGAAAAAAAATTGAAATTGGGTTGTTATTGGAGTTGTATTTGGAGGTTGTTTTTACTGTAGTATTTGGAGTGTGAAAAATAGTTTTTCAAAAATAGGGGAAAAACAATCAAATCCAAACGAAGCCATGTTATTTCACTAAGTTCCTTGGATATCAGAAAATTGAAGGATATATCGACTGGGAGTGGAATGCTGGAGCTGGAGCATACCTAGCTTGTCCTTAAAGAAATGAAACTTGCTTTCCAATCGCTACTGGATTCAAGTCGTTCTTTAATATTTGTTAGATTCGTAGTTATCTCTACTATTGCCTGTGTAATAAACAGTAATATTTTATTTCATTACCAAAATTGATTTTAATTTGAAACCATAAACAATTGGACATTGATGAATTCAGAATTGAAATTGGTTCATATTTTCAAAACTCAAAATTTCAGTTTTTACAAATCTCATGCGTATTTATCACACACTGTCCCATCAATACCCCTATCCACTCATACTTTTGGTTTGGCATCTGAGTTAGCATCTTGAGTACTTTTTTTCCAGCTTATTATTAGTAAATATTGAACTAAAGAATTATGTAATACGTTAAGGCTATAGACGATAGCCCAGCATAGGCAACTTGGAAATAAGACAAGGGTTAGTTATTGTTCTTAGAATAATCTTAGAATAATTATCTATCTTTCAGTTCATTATTAGCCGATTATTGAACTAAAGAACTGTTTAATACATTGAGCCTATAGATGCTGGCCCCTCTTCCCGTTATTATTAGTCAATTATCTTCCCTGCCCTCACTTCCACCACCACCACCCCACCTCCCCCGGCGCCGGGATGGGAACCAATAGAAGTGTCGACTAGTGCTTTCAATGTCCTGTCAGTTACACCGATAAGAAAATGTTAATTTCCTAGTTTGCACTATAGTCCCTGACATTATTGTTTTGCTACTTTATCCCTTCCATTAGTGCACACTTATTATTTGAGGATTGGAAATTTAAAGAAGGCACTACTACTCCTGGACCAAATCGTTTAGTTATATTCAACCCCTGAGAGGTACTCCAGAACTTCCCGAAAGTATATAATGTGTGTTTCACTTCAATTTTTAGCTTTAAGGTCGCATACTTTTCAAAAAATAATTATGTTGCTAAAGCAACTGAACTACTTCTGTGGTTTTTATTTTCTTTTGTATGTACTTGTTGTGAAAACAAATATATATATAAAAAAAAAATGTCGCTATACAACAATATTATTTTTTTTTATTCCTTTCTATTTTTTCCATACCTTAGTTCATATAAGAGCATATCATTGTGAAAAGAAAGAAAATTGCACCAGACATTTTACGAGTTTATTTAAATCAAAGAGACCCCAGTTATCCATTATTCATTCATCTTTCGATTTGCCTTTTTTCTTTTTCCTTTTTACCTTTGTTACTATTTATGTTCATTGTTGATTTTTCATCTTCTCCTTGTTCTTTTTTTTTTTTTTCTTTTTGTTTGGAATTTATGTCATAGTCACCACCTCAATGCAACATGTTAATAACGTCATGTTAATATCAGAAAAACATAAATTAGTCTCTTTGTATGCTTAAATGAACTCATGTTAATAACTTATGAAAAACATAAAATAGTCTCTTTAGTTATTTCACTATGTACCTTAAATATCAGAAAATTGAAGAATGTATAAAGTTGGGAATAGTCTTGCTTTTGGAGTATACTTGGCTTTTCGCTATATTGACAGCAGCCTTGTCCTTTATTGTCAGTCCAAGTTATTAAATGCCACAAAATTTATTTCAGAAAATAACATTTTTTTCCTGGTAGAAAAGGGAAAATTACAGGAACATTTACAAGGTAACCACCCATTTTTCTAAGTAGCGAGCAGTAGGATTTAAGAAATAGAAAGGAGAAAAAGATCTGAACCCAAGTCTCAACCTAAAACCATTACAATTTGCACACAAGTTTCAAAACATAAAATCAAAAGATGCCTTCTTAGGATAATTTAACCCGACAAAGAAGGCATCTTCCCGCCTCTTTTACAGTCTTCAGAGCTTTCACCTAGACGTGTCTTCAGTAGAAAGAGGGAATTTTCTAGGATTTTTTACGCCACAACTTCCAACATTCTCCCCTCTTCTCTGCGCTGAAATATTTACTTATACTCCCTCCCTTTTTTTTTAACTGTCGTTTAAGGTTTTGCACACCAATTAAGAAAATTTTTTCATTGCTTAAATCTATGCACTACTTTCCTTTTGTACCCCTTATTAATTGTCCAACTCACCCATGTTTTCTCTCAATAGAGTAATAAATGGTACTTTTTTGATTGTTTCTCTCACCCATGTTTTCCCCACCTGGAAGGCTCATGGTAAAGAACCCTGCATTGGAAAAATGAGAGATAAAAGGGTAAAATTGGAAAAAAAATAATTAATACTGCATGGGGCTTATAAAACGACAGATAAAAACACATTGGAGTAAAAACCTTAAACGACAGTTAAAAAAAAAGGGAGGGAGTACTTGTTACCTGCGCTTTTGGATTGATGCATTTTTTTCAACTTATTGTTGATTTGTGTGTACACAGTTCACTGGGGAGTGAATTGTGACTCGAAGCATGAGCACAGTGCCATGCAGTGTTAGACCTAAAATTTCAATTTTTCTAAATGATGCACAAGCCAATATAAGCCCCTAAGTGGTATATCCTACACTATAACATGTACTATTTTTCAATAACTGAGTGTACTAGAAAGTAGAAACAGACCTCAGAGATGGACCTTTTTGTATATCTGCCGTGGAGGGGTCGATTTTAGAGTTTACATTAACAACGACAAAATTTTAAGAAGGATGCTAAGTAGTGGCTGTCGTAATTAAATTTAAAACTTAACCCGCCATCGCTATCTGGAAATAAGATAATGGTTAGTTACCATTTTAAAAATTAGTTAAGAATAAGACCTTACCAAATAAACTAATAATTAAATGAATGCAGGTGTGTTTGTATGTATGTTTTGTTTAATTTTGATGGTTAATCAGTGGTTATTGGCCTATATACGTTTTCAGTAAGATAGCATCTCTTTCTCCGGGTGGACTGAACTATAGATCTCTTTTCTTCCGACTTGTCATAAGTCTATGATTGGACAAAACAATTATTTAATACGTTAAGTTTATAAATGATGGCCCACCTTTTGCAGCTTGAAATAAAATGAGGGGTAATTACTGGTTTCAATATAATGTCATTTTCACGCATAAGAAAGCGTTAATTTGCAAGCCTGCACTGTAGTCCCTAACATTATTCTTCTTTTGGCACTTTACCCTTCAATTGGTACACATTCACGGTTTGAGGATTGATTTGATAGCTACTCCCAGATTAAATGGGTTATTTATACGGTTATATTAAACATCGTAAAAATATAATGTATTTTTCACTTAATATCTATCTTTAAGTGTGTGTCAGCTAACCTTTTTTAATCATTAGTCATGATAGTTTTTTTGTCAAAAAGCAACTAAAATAATCTATCATGTATGTATTGCAGGACAAGTTTTCTAAATGCATTATGGAAGGGTAATTTTTAGATTTAACACGACAAGTTTGAAAAAAAAGGTTTTGTCGTCATCATAATTAAGAAAATTGTAATGTGAAACATTCCACTCCCTTATACAATAAAAGGTAGTATATGGAATAGGGTAAATATTTCCTTAATTGTCAGTGTATACACTAGCAGTTTCAGATACATGTCACATATATATAATTTGATATTCAGATTTTGTATATGCTATATTAGTAGTGTGGAAGTTTGGATTTGTAATGAAATATTTTGCAACTTTTAAAATGAGAAAGAGTTGTACGTATCATCAGTAGATGAAAGCATAGCTTACAAATGTTGGATCCCTAATCCAATGTTGGACTTATATGTAAATAATTATGTATTGCAGGCTGTCAAATAAAGTTAGCCCATATAAAGTGATCTATTATGGATTGGGTTTTAATGTATCTAATAGGGTGTGGGCCTTTAATGTGTAGAGATTTAAGGGGATTTCCTATTTCAATGATGGGTTGAAATAGGGTTTCCAACAGGTAACAGGAAAGTTATCTATAAATAGGGTCATATGGTCCCCAAGTCACACGTACCCTAGCCGTCATATTTTCTAGACATCCCATCCTCTAGAAATAATACCTAGAGATTCTAGAGAGAGACTAAAGGCTCTTTCAAGAGGAAGAGCGAGTACGTGTAGATCTGGAAGGCCATCCCAAGATCTAAAGATTCGTCAAGTACTCGGTTAAAATGAATTCAGGTACGCTTTCGCAATAGTACTTGTTGTAACTGTATTCAAACTGACAAACGACATAAGTTATGGGACCCGCATGTTTCTTGGCTTTCATGAGTATTAAATAATCATGAACATTCCAATCTCGCATGGCCTTGTTTTTGGTTTCGTGCATATATGAATTAAGAAGCATGGGACGTACCGCATGGCTTTGTTTTTTGGTTTCGCACATATATGGATCCAGAAGCAGGGGACCCGCATGGCTTCGTCGTTTTCCTGAGTCATTAAACATCTGTTTGCATGGTTAATAGTCTCATGCATTGCTTCTCCGTTACTGGACCTTGATTCGGGTTTTGCCTTCGTTTGCATTCTCGCACGCAATTATATGTGATATTATAAGGGATTGGTTGATTAAGGAAACATATAGATGGCCTGCCGTATGTTGCATATCTTATACGGATTCCATGTGCTGCTTTTATGTTAAGATATTAAGCAACATATTCATATTAAGGAAATTAGGGTTTGCTAATTAGGGTAAATCCTAATAAAGTTAAATAAGAAATTTAAGTCCTATAAAGTCCATAAGATTGGTCATTAAAGATTTGATATCATAAGACATTTATGGACTTTAATAAATTATGGACTTAAATGGTCAAATTTTGAGTCCAAATTATGGATATGGATATTTGATCCAATAAGTTTGATCCAGTTGACTGGTTTGACCAGTGTTGACCAGTTTGACTAATTGACCAAAGTTGACTTTGTTCAAAATTTTGTATAATTTTAAATTCAAATATTGGTACAGTTATATATATATATATATATATATATATTGGGATGAATTAATTGGAACAACATGTCACCAAAGTGACCTCTCTTGTGGAAGTTAATTTGTCTTAAAATATAATTAGTTGTGTATTTATAATTTTGTGAATATTAATCACCCCAAAGGGAGGTTGATATTCGACGGAATTATACGTGCACTGGTAGTAATAAACACGTGATGATTATTTAGATTTTACATGTAAATTATAATTGGCCCAAAGGAAAATTTATTTTTTGACATGTGCTTATTGTCAGTGTTTGTTATTACACTAAGATATCACTAGAAGTTAATATTTTTGTCCAAAAACAGAATATTAATGGAATATCGATATCTTGTGATAGGGTTACCTTTATTTGAATTTATAATTATTTTTCAGTTATGTGAGTTTGTTTTGATTATATGTTGTTTTCTATTCAGTTGTGAATGATCCTGTAAATATCATGACCAGCATCAGCAATATTCCTTTGTTAAATGGCACTAACTTCAAGTCCTGGAAAGAGAATCTCCTGATAGTTCTTGGAGTCATGGATCTAGACCTTGCGTTAAGGGTTGATACTCCCCCACCACTTACAGATGCCAGTATCTCTGATGAAAAGAGGAATTTGGAAATGTGGGAGAGATCAAATCACATGTGTCTAATGATCATGAAAAAGGCCATTCCAGAAGCATTTAGAGGGACTGTGTCTGATAAGACACATTCAGCTAAAGCGTTCCTTCAAGACATTGAAAAGAGGTTTGTCAATAATGAAAAGACTGAAATAAGTACACTCTTGACACGCCTAATTTCAATGAGATACAGTGGTAAAGGCAACATTAGGGAGTACATCATGGAGATGTCTCATCTTATTTCTAAATTAGGTGCACTAAACCTTACAATTTCTGAGGAATTATTAGTACATCTAATTTTGATATCTCTTCCTACACAGTTTAGTCAGTTTAAGGTGAGTTATAATTGTCAAAAGGAGACATGGTCTCTAAATGAGCTCATCTCACACTATGTAGAGGAAGAGGAAAGGACGAAGTAAGATTAGACAAAGAGTGCTCACCTAGTCTCTACCACTAATAATAAAGGGAAGGGACGTAAAAGAAAGATGGATAAAGAAGCTGCAGGCTTAGTTGTCAGGATCGCGATTCGGATCGTGGGATCTTAGGATCCTACGATCCAGATTATGACTTTCGATTTCGATCCGATTTTGATACGATCTTATCATTTAAGGATATTATGATAAAAATTTTAATAATTTGATCATAATTTTGTATAGAAAATTATGCTATTTGTTGAATTAGAAACTAAATTCCAAAAACTTTAAAACCACATAATTATGTTATGCTAATTCCTTACCTATAAAAATTAGTGAATCTTTAAAAATTAGTATTTAATTATCTCATTAATAAATACTTCAATGATATGCACACAGACACATACATACATATATAAAGTCAATTTTTCCACCTACCTTGTCCAATAAATGCATTTGGACTCAAAATTGAGAAAGAATAATATTTTTAATTTAATCTGATTCATTTACAATATGCCACATGTAGTTTTAAAATTTTTATTTAATTTTTATATTATCCCAAATATTTTAGATAATATGATTGTAATCTCAATTAATAATACTATTATATTGATTGTACATGAGTTGCATTATTTATTGCTATATATGTGAATTGCAAACATCAAAATTACTAGTAAGAGTATTTTTAACAGTTTTTGTAGGATCGATCGATCCCACTATCCGATCCTGCAAAGTAAAAAATGATCCAAGGTAGAATCCCGATTTTAAAAACCTTGACTGCAGGTACAGCACCTCCAAAGAAACAACAAAAGAAACCGGTTGAATCGGGAAAGAATGGTTGTTTCTTTTGTGGAGCTGAAGGGCATAGAAAGAAGCATTGCACCAATTATCACGCTTGGCGTGCTAAGAAAGGTATGCTTCTTAATTTGG
Source organism: Gardenia jasminoides (assembly GCA_013103745.1). Taxonomy (NCBI): domain Eukaryota; kingdom Viridiplantae; phylum Streptophyta; class Magnoliopsida; order Gentianales; family Rubiaceae; genus Gardenia; species Gardenia jasminoides. Next base: position 17,476,755 of record CM023097.1, on the reverse strand, counting down.
TTTGTTCTGAGGTTACTTTACTTTTGGTACCTGGACACACTTGGTGGATGGATTCTGGTGCAACAACTCACATCAGTGTGTCTATGCAGGGTTGCCTGAATTGCCAAAAGCCTAATGATAGTGAAAGATATATCTATATGGGTGACAACAAAACAGTTCAAGTTGAAGTAATTGGAGTTATTAGATTATTACTAAAAATCGAATTTTATTTGGATCTTAATGAAACTTTTATTGTATCGTCTTTTAGACGGAATTTAATTTCTGTTTCTCTTTTGGACAAATCTGGTTATACTTGTTCATTTGGAAATGAAAAATTTAGATTGTTTCATGATTCAAAATTGGTTGGTTCCGGTACTTTATCATATTGTGATAATCTATATTTAGTTGACACAATTGTTTCATATAATGAATCCCTGCATTTAAGTACCAGAGGTGTAAAGAGAAAATTAACCAACGAAAATTCAGCTACATTATGGCATAAGAGATTGGGTCATATCTCCCAAAGGAGAATAGAAAGACTTGTGTCAAATGAAATTCTTGACCCCTTAAATTTTACAGATTTTGATGATTGTATTAACTGTATAAAGGGGAAACAAACCAATAAAAGGAGATTTGAAACCAATAGGGTCTCAGACGTCTTAGAACTTATACATACAGACATTTGTGGACCATTTCCTATGTCTGCTTGGAATGGTCAACAATATTTTATAACGTTCATAGACGATTTCTTGAGATATGGTTACATATATCTTATTCATGAAAAATCACAGTCCTTGGACGTGTTCAAAAATTTCAAAACTGAAGTTGAGAATCAACTCAACAAAAGAATTAAAAGTATCAGATCTGATCGTGGTGGTGAATACTATGGTAGATATGATGGTTTAGGTGAACAACGTCCAAGGCCGTTTGCTAAATACCTAGAGGAATGCGGTATCGTCCCACAGTACACCATGCCGGGTTCACCCACTATGAATGGTGTTGCTGAAAGACGAAATAGAACGCTTAAGGATATGGTGAGGAGTATGATAAGTCATTCTACCTTACCAAAATCACTCTGGGGCAAAGCACTTAAGACTGCAGTATATATTCTTAATAGAGTTCCAACTAAGGCAACTACCAAAACCCCTTATGAGCTTTGGACTGGTAAGAAACCTAGTTTGCAGCATTTACGTGTTTAGGGTTATCCAGTTGAGGCAAGGCCTTATAGGCCAAATGAAAAGAAACTGGATTCAAGAAAGGTTAGTTGTTATTTTGTTGGATATTCTGAAAGATCCAGGGGTTACAAATTTTATGATCTCACAGTTAAATCAATTTTCGAGACAGGAAATGCTCAGTTCTTTGAGGATGTCGAGTTTGGGGGAGAAGATATAATTAGAGATATTGTCTTTGAGGAGGAATATGTTAATATTCCCACAGGTGTTATTGGCATTGTTCAGGATCCTATTCCTAGCATTGTTAATGACACAGCAAATCAAGACAATGTCAGACAATCTCCTACTCCAGAGGAACAAGCTCTATCACCTCAAGAATTAGTGCCATTAAAGAGATCCACAAGAGAAAGGAGAAGTGCAGTGCCAAATGATTACATTGTTTTTCTCCAAGAACATGAGGATGACATTGGAGTGATGGAAGATGATCCAATCAACTTCCATCAAGCCATGGAAAGTTCAAATTCTCAAAAGTGGATTGATGCCATGAATGAGGAGATGAAATCTATGAAAGACAATGACGTCTGGGATCTTGTCCCATTGCCAGAAGGAGCGAAACCTATTGGTTGTAAATGGATATTTAAAACCAAAAGGGATTCGAAAGGCAATGTGGAAAGGCACAAAACTCATCTTGTCGCTAAAGGTTTCACACAAAAGAAAGGCATCGACTATAAAGAGACCTTTTCTCCGGTTTCTTCGAAAGACTATTTTAGAACTATAATGGCACTAGTGGCGCATTTCAATCTTGAGTTACACCAGATGGATGTAAAGACGGCGTTTCTCAATGGTAACATTGATGAGACGATTTATATGATGCAACCAGAAAACTTTGTATCAGGTGATCCAAAGAATATAGTTTGCAAGTTTAAAAAATCCATCTATGGGTTCAAGCAAGCATCTCGACAATGGTATTTTAAATTTCATCAAGTGATCATCTCGTTTGGCTTTGAGATGAATCTGGTTGATGAATGCATATACCATAAGTTCTGTAGGAGCAAGTATATTTTTCTGGTATTGTATGTTGATGATATTTTGCTTGCCAGCAACAATATAGAATTGTTGCATGAAACTAAGAGATTTCTAACTAAGAATTTTGAAATGAAAGATCTTGGTAATGCATCTTTTGTGTTAGACATTCAGATACATCAGGATCGCTCTCGGAGTATTCTTGGACTATCACAAAAGACCTATATCGAAAAGGTTCTCAAACGATATGGCATGCAAAATTGTAAACCAGGTGATACCCTGTGGTTAAAGGAGACAAATTTAGTCTCGATTAGTGTCCCAAAAATGCTCTTGAGGAAATAGAGATGCAGAAGATTCCTTATGCATCAGCAGTAGGGAGTCTAATGTATCTTCAGGTATGTACGTGTCCGGATATTGCGTACTTTACCGGGATGCTTGGTAGGTATTTAAGTAATCCAGAATTGGATCATTGGAAAGCAACCAAACGGGTCTTGCGGTACCTACAAGGAACAAAAGACTACATGCTCACGTATCGGAGATCAGATAAGTTCGAGATCATTGGGTATACTGATCCGATTATGCTGGATGTCAAGACAGTATGAAATCAACAACGGGCTACATCTACTTATTGGCTGAGGGTGCCATCTCTTGGAAGAGTGCTAAACAGTCTCTCATAGCCTCTTCCACTATGGCTGCAGAGTTCGTAGCTTGTTATGAGACATCCAACCATGGAATTTGGCTGTGAAATTTTGTCACAGGATTACGTGCGGTGGATACAATTGATAGACCACTCAAACTATTTTGTGACAATAAATCAGCAGTTCAATATTCCAATAACAACAAATGCTCAACGAAGTCAAAACATATAGACATCAAGTTCCTGGTTGTTAAAGAAAGAGTTCAGAGTGGATAGTTGTCTATAGAGAACATTGGAACAAACTCCATGATTGCGGATCCGCTTACTAAAGGATTGCCACCCAAGATGTTTCACGAGCACACTGCTCATATGGGTGTTATGGCATTAGATGATATTCAATTTTAGTGGGAGTTTGTTATTTTAGATGCTCTTGAGACATTGATATTTTTCAGTTGTTTGTATTTAAGAATATTTCTGTATAAATAAAGTTTCAGTTTATTTCCACTCTGATTTTGGTATGGTTTGATCTCACAAAAGTTTAAAGTGGACCAGTTGGAAATAGGCATGTTAAGATCACATTACATGAAATTTACATACTACACATCCACATCATAATTCATGTCATTCAATTATATTAGCATACATGACCATTGATGGGTCGAGTTACGAAAATTGTAGCAAAGGCCACTTTGATCCTATGTTGGTATAATTGATGGACCGAATTGGTTAGAGATACATTTTAGTTATGGCAGCAAATTTTGAACTCATATGGTTATTTTGCAAAACATAATTATAAAGTTACACATATAGTCCAAGTGGGAGATTGTTGGATCCTTAATCCAACGTTGGACTTATATGTAAATAATTATGTATTGCAGGCTGTCAAATAAAGTTAGCCCATATAAAGTGATCTATTATGGTTTGGGATTTAATGTATCTAATAGGGTGTGGGCTTTTAATGTGTAGAGAATTAAAGGGATTTCCTATTTCAATGATGGGCTGAAATAGGGTTTCCAACAGGTAATAGGAAAGTTATCTATAAATAGGGTCATGGTCCCCAAGTCACACGTACCCTAGCCGTCATATTTTCTAGACATCCCATCCTCTAGAAATAATACCTAGAGAGAGACTAAAGGCTCCCTCAAGAGGAAGAGCGAGTACGTGTAGATCTGGAAGGCCACCCCAAGATCTAAGGATTCGTCAAGTACTCAATCAAGATGAATTCAGGTACGCTTCCGCAATAGTACTTGTTGTAACTGTATTCAAATATCTGATATTGGGATCTTGGATTAAATTCCAACAACAAATTGGTGGTGGTTTTCATCTTTGTCTTTGTAATGAGAATGAAGTTCAAGCTTTTTGATATTCTTCTGCCATGGCGAAGAAATGCTTGAAGAAGGGATAATACAAGAAAATGAAAAGGAAGAAAAGATTCCCAAAAAGCATCATGTAATAGACAGCAAAGGCAATAAATTCTTTGCTCTTTTTTTTCCCCACTTTATGGTTTATATCTAGCTTTTTCCTTAAACTGACTTGATGTTAAAATAGTGGTGCAGATCGAAACAGAGGGTACCCAAACGACATGACTTTTCTAATAAAAAGCGAATTTCATTAACGGATTGTTAAAAATTGTCCAACATGCTTTGATTTACGTCATAAAAATCAGCACTAATGGCATGACAGGTTAAACATATACTAGAAATAACAAACCCACAATTTAACCGAAATTTAGATCTAATAAAAAAATTAAGAAAAACTATACAAAAATCTCATTAGGAACTCCTAGGAAAAAAGAAATTTCTCATTAGGAACTTTTAGGGAAAACAAAAAATTTTCACTAATAAAAATTAAGAGAGACTTTATTAGAAAAACAAACTCTCACTAATAAAACTTAAAAGAGACTTTATTAGAAGAATAAAGCAATAACGAACGAAATCCATGGTCTCCTTTTTGAATAGGAAGACCTTCTGAGAAGAGAAGAAAACTAGAAGAAAGCTAGAGAAAAAGAGAGAAGAGCTAGAACCACTTTTGACATAGATATTCCCTAATAAATCAATGTCAAAAATGATGCTTCAAAACCTATTAGGTGAAATATTTGCACTCTAACATCAATTAATGCTATAAATTACATTGCCTAGAGTAAATCTCTTTAATCGTAGTGTTACCTGAATAATCATATTGAGTTTTTTTTAAAATAATTTGGCTCCAAACAAATATTTTCAAGGCAACATAACTTGGAAAAATATGCCCTTTCTAATGTATTTGATGCCACAGAGCCTATCTACTTCTACATTTACATGATACCCTATCTTTGTTCTTTACTCTCTTTTTTTTTTATTTTTATCATTACAAGATATATTGCATCACTCGTGCTTTAAACAACAACAATTCCAAGTTTCATTATTCCAAATTAGTGTTCTCTGTACAAGAATTTCAATAGGATAAATTATTTGCATTGTTTTACTATTCATAGAAGAACAATTATTTTTTCCAAGCAAAAAAAGATTTTAAATTTTGGATGCATTTTCCTCATCTTTTGTCATTAATAGTGGTATGTATAATTATATAATCATACAAATTATTTGAAGCATTGTGCTTGTCTTTTTTTTTTTAGAAATTAATGCCTCCATTAATCAAGCATTTTAAGATACTGGTTTTCATTTTTTTCAAATATATCTCCACAAAAAATTTTGTTTCTAGATGTTAATTGACTTTTTCCTTTCTTTTCTCCTTTTACAATTAATTTTTTTCCAATTGACCATTTCATTTTTTGTCCTCCCTTCGTACTAAGATATATCCTTATGGAATAATTTTTGTGATAAGTTCTTAAAGGTGATTTGTTTGATATTAAATTTAAGATGATAGCAGTTATTTATTCATGTATTGAAGTAATTTAGAAAAAGTAAAGTATTGCCAAGGAAAAATTGAAAGCTTTTTTGTGAATGTGTAAAAGAAAAGGAAAGTTTGAAAATCTTATTTGGACTAAATAGATTGTGATGGGAACATGATATGAGTTAAAGTATACTACTATGTGAAATTTTTTTAAAAAAACAGGCTTTGTTTGGATTCCTTATTTGTTACCCGTTTTTGAAAAACTTGTATTTTACACCCCAAATGTTACAGCAATACACCAATAAAAAATAACCCCAAAAATACCAATCCAAACAAATATTTCAAAAACAACTCACACATATACAAATAAAAAAAATAATCCCTTCTTCTTTCACTCTCTCCTTACCACCACCCCCACCTCCTCTTCCTCCCTCTCTCTTTTGCTCCCTCTTCCCTCTCTCTCCCTCTCCATCTCTCTTTCTCCCTCTCGCCTCCTCTCCCAAAATGTTTCTATGTGTAGTTTGATGTAGCAAAATATTTCTCTGTGTGGTATATCTTACATAACCATCCCATTTTGAACTACATGTCACCCAAAACAAAAGGAGATCTATAGTGGCAGCAAAATGGTAAGAGAACACGACATTAAAATTTACAAGTGGTATGACATATTAAGTTTATTTTTGACTATTTCTTTTTCCATCAACTTAAATTCATTTTTTATAAGGTTTGAAGTCTCACTGTGAGCCAATGGGGGAAAAAAAGGAACTGAATCTATGCTCATTCTAGCACGAGAGTTATCCTTGTGGAACAGATGGAGCAGAATATGTGTTTATACTAATTTAATGGCAAATGTCCAATTTGCTAGTATTTTTTCCCTACAGTTCTCCAGATTTTTTTGTTATTGAACTTCTACTTTTAATTTTGCGACTTTCTGCATGTTACCTTTTTTGTTGCTTTTAAGCTGAAGTGGCTGACTTTTAACTTTGTTCCTTATAATATAAAATAGCATGTTGATTTTCAAGCCAAATGTATAGGCACTTCAAAAACTGAGAAAGTAATGGCTATATGGCATTTGCCAGGTATGAAATGTGGGACCTAACTCATATAAGTTCAAATCAAAATACAACAAAGTAAAAGGGTCTAGTTTTCGAAGGACAACACTGGAGAAGTCTTCTGAGAGCATGCAACTCTATCATACATGTAATGAAGGACAAATAGTTTAGTTGGCACAATTTTTTTTTTTTGGTTTTTGGTTGTTCCGATTTCTTATTCCTACTATACTTCTTCCTGTGAGTGGACAATCGCACTCTGGTTCAAATTTCAAAATTGCTTTTTTGTCCCCCATTTTCCTCTCTTAAGACTCCTTCTAGCATCCGGATTATGGTTTTGAACAAGCATTAATGCTTCGTTTGTACTTTATATTACTGTTGAAATGGAAGAGCTCTGATAATCAGCTAAAATTAATTAATGTTTGTACTTTATATTATTCCCTTCTTGTAAGAGTGAAAACTGATTATTAGCTACTCCATACTCAGGGGCTTCTGTTGGAATGTATGCCCTAAAACAATTATGTTGTTTAAATACATTCCTAATTAAAGTTTTGTATTTTATGAATTTCCAATTTTATCTGTTTAATATTTGATATAACTGATAAAGTCCTTAGAATATTTATTAATGTGATGGTAGTCACAAGAGTTGTTGACTAATGAGATATCAATCACATTTATAATAAATATTCTTAAATTTCTAGTCATAGTATTAATGAGACGGGACATCATTAATAATGGACGACTAGTACACGCTAGCCCCTACTTAGTGTAAGTAGTGGTTGTTCTCATCAACCATGGTATGGGATATTTAGGCTAAAGTGTAGATGAATTGTAAAGTACTAATTCATTGAGTGATCCACAGATCCCATTAGGATATCTATCTAAGTGCCAATGGTTGAATCTCTTATGAAAATTGTGTAAGTGATCCTAGACTTGAGACTACCACGATCTTGAGTGTGAATCACTACCTTTTGATTCTGCTTCTGTTACTCACCAGAGTGACTTAAAGAATAGAAATTGGGGTAGTGTGAAGCATGGAAAGATAGTGAGTGATCAAGAGAGGATTCACCACCGATAGTGGAGTGATATCCAAGGCCACTAGTTGGAATGTAACCTTAGTAGTCGACTACATTAGGTTAATTGAAGAGTGTCTCAACTTAACCCAATCTAAGGTTAATTCCGGAACTAGAAAATTAATTAGTCATTAGGGAATTGGCACTTGTTCCTTATTCCCCACTAATTGATATCAATGGTGAAAGGATAATAATTACACGTAATTTTCCATGGAAAGGTTAGGTCGAATTCCCTTGACCAATTCCGAATACCGGGTAGTTGTGATGTGTTGCAAGACACCGCCACAATTTATAATTATGAATAATTAATTATTGTAATTAATGATAAAATAAAAGTGTTTATTTTATCTAATTCTTTTAAGAATTATAATTCATACTATTACCTATTTGGGACCTATTGGATCACACATAGAGATTGGGTTCTGGATTAAATTGTGTGTCCAAGTAGGGACTTGGAAATAAATACTGGGTTTAATTATAAAGATAAATAAATTTTAGGTCATCTCACGTATAAGATAAAAGTGTTATCCTTTATCGTCGATAAAAAAGTATAGAGTCTCATCAGATGTTACTTGGTTTGATTTTGAATCAAACCACCGCACTCTATCCTTCTCTTTCTTCTCATCTCTCTTCTCTCTCTCTCCATCAATAAGTATCAGATACTACGATAGGAAAAGTAGAGACCTTTCTGATAGTCAGTCACGTAATACAGAGAGAAAAAGTTTTTTCCAAGAGAAACCCACGAGAGAAAAAAGAGAGTCTGTGAGTTAGAGTGTGAGAAAGGCTAGCACCTGTTCTTCACTCACACACACACATAGATCGTAGTGACGATCAGGAGTGATCCAAAAACACTCTCGCGTGGATTACAGTAGAGGCATGACATTTGGACTGCTGTTTGGGGTTTACTCAGCCTTCTCAACAAGTCAGAGACACCATCTGCGGATTAAGGTGATCCCCTAGAACCCCCTTGTGAAGTCATACATAGAACTAGAGTGATTCCTGGCAGGAATCACTAAATTTTTAATTTTTCACGGACCGCTGCCCCAATTCCCCATGGTATCGAGCCATCTCTAGAATTTAATGTATGATCTTATATATGATTGCTCATGGATTAATTTCCGTTTGGATGAAATATGTATACATGTGCAGATTTTTTGGTTGAAAAATGATGCTTTAATGAGATTAAACTAGTTTTAGCATCTGGAATTTTTATTTGATGTCACGATTGATATATGATGTTGATTCTGTGGCATGTTTTTCCACTTGAATGGTTTGTACAATTGTTGTGAAAGGATTTTTCTGCAGATTCTGTGGTAGTCAATCGTTGGCTACTGGAACAGCGAGTCACGACATGGATTCACGACGCGGATTCGCGAGGCCTGCCTCGCTGATTTGGTTCGTGACTCGGATCCGCGTGATTGATCCGCGAGATTCACCTCGCGGATGCTGCTCGCGTTTCAGAAACATGGTGAGATCCGCGAACTAGCTTCGCAGACGCCTTCACGGATCCGATTCGCGATCCCGTTAGCGCCCCGTCGCCGACAGGGATCCGCAAGCTTTCGCTCGGATCGGGTCACGATCCGCTCCGTAAACCGATCGCACGATGGATCCGCGGAACTGCTTCATGGATCGGATCCGCCCTGAAACAAAATTCTGAGAAATTAAAATTTTAAAAAATTGAGTTTTCATTTTCTGAAAATTTTCAGATGCTGATCCGTTTTTAATTGTTAAAATTTGCTGTGAAAATTTTATATTTCATGTTTTATTAGGTCAGGAATTAATTTGAATTTAATTTGATTAATTCAAATAATATTCCTATTATCTCCTAATTTTGTTAGGAATTAAAATGACCTAATAAAATTATTTTTACCAAAATCTCCTGCACATGTATGGTCTCAAAATTTGTTTGGGATCTTGATATATATAAAATCCAAATAATCCATGAATGATTATATATTTCCATGCTTTCATTTAATTTAAAATTGTTTAAATTTTGTATGGATGCATGGTGGATGGTTGTGGATATAAAAGCCTAATGTGATTGTGGATTGGTTGAATGGTTGTAATTTTAATAAATAGGGCCTGCGTGTCCTGCCTTTCTCATTTCTCTAATTGTAATTTCTTTACTCATCTAATTCCCCCTGAATGTAACTCAGGGTTTCTGATATTCTATTTGTAATATACAATAGATAGGAATAGATGATAAGAAATTATGTATATAGTATAGAAATTGTAATTAGAAGATGAAGAAAGGAGCAGTGCAACCAGAAGGAGGAAATGTGATTTAACCCTAATCAACCATTAATTTTCCTAATGGTCAGGGAAATTAATTTAGGAATACCCATAACCATCCACGTTTTATTTTTATACTATATTTATTTCTGAAATATTTAGATGCATGATTGTTGATGAGACCGTCAAATGTTTTTCCAAAATTTCAAACTAAAATAGAAATGTTTTGGAAAAAGAAATAAATCCCTCAAAACTAATATTAAATCAAAACAAGCCTTCCATCATTATAGTATAAAACAAAATGTGGTTATTAAGTGCTAGTCTGTTGGGATTCACCCAAAACTACCTTACTTACTACATGTTTTATACTATAAGAAATGTTCTTAAGAATGATGGGTTTGATTTAACTAAAATTATGGTTTGTTGGGATTCACTCAAAACCATGAATTTTAGAGGCAAAGGTTAGGTTAATACATAAGATGTAAAATCAAGAGTTGATACCTAACAGATCTAGAAATTACAAAGGGTTGTAATTGGTAAAGTACCTACCTGTTAAAGTTTTTTTGATTTGTTGAGATTCACTCAAGGTCAAAGATAATTAAGGCAGGATTCTAGCCACTATGGATTTTTGAAAATCTCGGATCAATTTTAGAAGGTAATTGATTTGAAAAAATAGTGGAAATAAAATCATAATTTTGGAAGTTTTATGATTTTATCAAACAAAACTTTTTCTGATAAAACTCTATCTTTATTTTGTCGTAGAATGAGTAACAATCTGAGCCTCACGCACCATCCTTCCGATTGCAAACTTAATCGACACAAATTTTCTCGGCATCGAACGCCCTACTCGTTCTCACCCATGAGAAAATCGAGTATGTACTTGATAGGGCCTATGCCTAATGAGCCTGAACCTAATGCACCCGCTACTGTTAAGAATGCTTACAAGAAGCATAAGGACGGCAATAGAACGGCTTCATGTATCATGATAGCCTCTATGACTCCTCAATTTCAACAGCAGCATATGAGCATGGGGGCATATGAAATAGTTCAACACCTGAGAGACAACAATCTAGGACGGTGAGATATGACACCTCCAAAGAACTGTTCAGGTGCAAGATGGCAGAGGGAGCACCGGTTGCTCCACACGTCTTGAAGATGATTAGACTAATTGAAAAATTAGCTGAATTGGGCTTCAAGATGGATCCAGAGCTAAATGTTGATTTAGTTCTTCAATCTCTGCCAGACTCTTTCTCTCAGTTCGTTATGAACTATTAGATGAATAATCTGCAGCACACACTACCTCAATTGTTGAATGTGCTGAAAACTGCTGAGAAAGAGATAAAAAAGGTGAAGGGTTCTATTTAAGTGCTTGTTGTTGCTTCATCCAGTAAAAGGAAGAGGCAAGGAAAAGGGCCCAAGAAGCCCAATAACAAGCCTGCCAAGAAGCCCAAAAAGGCTAAGCGCGCACCAGCCCAAGGCAACCCGCTTCCATTGTGGGCCAGAATGGACATTGGAAGAGGAACTGTAAAGGCCTATCCTGGAGAGTCAAGCGTAAAGAAACTTGGGGAATCTTTATCAGCAGGTACATACATGATTGAGATTAATGTTTTTACTTCCAAATCTGACTCTTGGGTATTAGATACCGGATGTGGTTCTCACATTTGCACATCTATGCAGGGTCTAAAGGACAGTAGAAAGTTGGGTAAAGGAGAAGTAACCCTACGTGTTGGCAATGGAGCAAAGGTTGGTGTTTTAGCTGTAGGGACTTACTATATTAGTTTACCTAGTGGGTTAATTTTAGAATTATCAAACCTGCTATTATATTCCAAAGACTTACAACAAACATCATCTCTATTTCTGTTTGGATTTAAATGGGTTTAAGATAACCCGTGAGAATAAATGTTGTTCTTTTCAAAGAATGGTGTGTTTTATGGTTCTGAAAATTGGAATAACGGTTTATACATTCTAGATCTTGATAACCAAATTCTCAATATACAAGAAAAGAGAATGAAGTTAGATAAACTGAATAGAACTTACTTCCGACACTGTAGGTTTGGTCATGTAAATGAGAAACGCATTTCCAAATTACACAAAGGTGGGTATTTGGACTCATTTGATTATGAATCATATGATGTATGCGAGACTTGTTTACTTGGAAAGATGACCAAAACACCCTTTACTGGTAAAGGGGAACGGGCTAGTGATTTACTTGGGTTGGTACATACTGATGTATGTGGCCCAATGACAATCACAGCTAGAGGAGGATTCTCATACTTCATTACCTTCATAGATAACCATTCAAGATATGGTTATGTGTATTTAATGAAATACAAATCTGAATCTTTTGAAAAGTTCAAAGAATTCAGAAATGAAGTAGAGAAACAAACTGGTAAAAGTATTAAAACACTACGATCTGATCGTGGTGGTGAATACTTAAGCGATGAATTTCGGTTTTATCTAAGGGACAATGGAATAGTTCCACAATGGACTCTCCGTGCACACCACAATTAAATGGTGTATCTGAAGGAGAAACCGCACCATATTATATATGGTGCGGTCCATGATGAGCCACCAATGCCCCAAAATCGTTATGGGGATATGCTCTAGACACAGCCTCCCATACTCTTAATAGAGTACCCAAGAAGTAAGTTGTTGCTTCCACACCATATGAGATATGGAAAGGAAAGAAACCAAACTGCGTCTTACATGAAAGTTTGGGGTTGCCCATATGTGAAGAAGGCGAGTCGGATAAGCTTGAAGTTAGATCTGACAAGTGTTTGTTTGTGGGGTATCCAGGAGAGTCTATTGGATACTATTTCGACAACCCAACTGAGAACAAAGTGTTTGTCTCAAAACATGCCATCTTTTTAGAAAAAGAGTTTATTCTAGAAAGAGGCAGTGGGAGTAGAATAGAACTTGAAGAAGTTCAAGACACTCAAACTGACATGGAGTTTGAAGAAGTTCAAACTGTCCAAACAAACACAGAGCGACTGTTGAAGAAAGGGTTCACCTATAGTGATGAGGCATGCGGAAGTCGTGGACGCGTTCAAGAGCCCGTAGATCAAGAGATGCCTCTCCCAAGAGATATGAATTTCTTGTGAGTCAGGGAATGATGTATTAGTCATTCAAGATGACGAACCTACTACCTACCAAGAGGTTTTGAACAGTCCAGACTCCTCCAAATGGTTAGAGGCCATGAACTCCTAAATGGATTCCATGCATGACAACAAGGTATGGACCTTGGTTGATCCACCTGAAGGGATAAAACTCATAGGGTGCAAATAGGTCTTCAAGAAAAAGACTGACATGGATGGTAATGTGATTACCTATAAGGCTAGACTGGTGGCCAAAGGCTACAAGCAGAAAGAGGGAATCGGATTACGATGAAACTTTCTCCAAGAGCTATGCTTAAATCCATTTGGATATTGCTTGCAATAGTAGCACATCATGACTATGAAAATTGGCAGATGGATATAAATACTGCATTCCTTAATGGGAATCTGCAAGAGGATGTGTACATGACACAACCTGAAGGCTTTACATTGCCAAATTCCAATCAGGTGTGCAAGCTACAGAGGTCCATTTATGGACTTAAGCAAGCATCCAGGAGTTGGAATATCCGTTTTGATGAGACAATCAAAGAGTTTGGTTTTCTCAAAAATCCGATGAGCACAGTGTTTACAAGAAGGTTAGGTGGGAGTTCAATGCGTTTCCTTATATTATATGTGGATGATATATTAATATTGGGAAACGATATCCCAATGTTGCAATCAGTGAAGGGTTGGTTATCCAAGAACTTTTCCATGAAAGATTTAGGAGAGGCAGCCTATATATTGGGTATTAAGATCTCTAGGGATAGATCTAAAAGCCTGCTTGGTCTTTCACAAGCTACATACATAGATAAAGTGCTAAAGAGGTTTAGTATGGATCAGTCTAAGAAGGGTTTCTTACCTATGTCTCATGGGATAAGCCTTTCTAAGAGCATGTGTCCTAAGACACAAGTTGAGATTGATAAGATGCATAATATTTGATATGATTCGGCAATTGGATCAATTATGTATGCTATGCTATGTACAAGACCAGATGTCTCCCATGCTCTGAGTGTCACGAGCAGATTTCAGGCTAATTCAGGTGAAGGTCACTGGACAGCCGTTAAGAACATTCTTAAGTACTTAAGAAGGACTAAAGATTTGTTCTTAGTATATGGAAATGGTAAATTGGAGGTCAAGGGCTACACAGATGCAAGCTTTCAATCTGACAAGGATGACTGTAAGTCACAGTCGGATTCCATCTTTACTCTCAACGGAGGTGCCATCTGCTGGAAGAGTTCCAAACAGGACACCATAGCGGATTCTACAGCAGAGGCAGAGTACATTGCAGCCGCGGAGGCAGCTAAGGAAGCCGTTTGGATCAAAAAGTTCGTGGCTGAATTTGGTGTGGTTCCGAGCATTGTTAATCCAGTAACTCTGTACTGTGATAATAATGGGGCTATAGCCCAAGCAAAGGAACTTAGGTCTCATCAACGGTCCAAACATGTACTTAGAAGATTTCATCTTATTAAGGAAATCATTGCCAGGAATGATGTAAAGATAGAAAGAGTTCTCACTGAGGATAACATAGCTGATCCTCTTACTAAGGCACTATCTCAAAAGAAACATGATAGTCATGTACTTTCATTTGGATTAAGAATTATGAATGAATTGTTTTAGTGCAAGTGGGAGGTTGTTGGAATGTATGCTCGAAAATAATTATGTTGTTTAAATACATTCCTAATTAAAGTTTTGTATTTTATGAATTTCCAATTTTATCTGTTTAATATTTGATATAACTGAGAAAGTCCTTAGAATATTTATTAATGTGATGGTAGTCACAAGAGTTGTTGACTAATGAGATATCAATCACATTTATAATAAATATTCTTAAATTTCCCTAGTCATAGTATTAATGAGACGGGACATCATTAATACGGACAGACTAGTACACAGTTAGCCCCTACTTAGTGTAAGTAGTGGTTGTTCTCATCAACCATGGTATGGGGATATTTAGGCTAAAGTGTAGATGAATTGTAAAGTACTAATTCATTGGAGTGATCCACACAGAGATCCCATTAGGATATCTATCTAAGTGCCAATGGTTGAATCTCTTATGAAAAATTGTGTAAGTGATCCTAGACTTGAGACCACCACAGTATCTTGAGTGTGAATCACTACCTTTTGATTGTTTCTTGTTACTCACCGGGTGACTTAAAGAATAGAAATTGGGGGTAGTGTGAAGCATGGAAGATAGGTGAGTGATCAGAGAGGATTCACCACCCGATAGTGGGAGCTCGATATCCGAAGGCCACTAGTTGGAATGTAACCTTAGTAGTCGACTACATTGGGTTAATTGAAGAGTGTCTTCAACTTAACCCAATCTAAGGTTAATTCCGGAACTAGAAAATTAGTAGTCATTAGGGAATTGGCACTTGTTCCTTATTCCCGACTAGTGGATATCAATGGTGAAAGGATAATAATTACACGGTAATTTTCCATGGAAAGGTTAGGTCGAAATTCCCTTGACCAATTCAATACACGGTAGTTGTGATGTGTTGCAAGACACCGCTCACAATTTATAATTATGAATAATTAATTATTGTAATTAATGATAAAATAAAAGTGTTTATTTTATCTAATTCTTTTAAGAATTATAATTCATAATTATTACCAGTGTATTTGGGACCTATTGGATTATACGCATAGAGATTGGGTTCTGGATTAAATTGTGTGTCCAAGTAGAGACTTGGAAATAAATACTTCTGGGGTTTAATTATAAAGATAAATAAATCTTGGGGTCATCGGTATAAGATAAAATGTTATCCTTATTCTGCCGATAACGAAAGGATAGAGTCTCATCAGATGTTACGGTGGTTTGATTTTGAATCAAACCACCAGACTCTATCCTTCTGTTTCTCTTCTCATCTCTCTCTCTCTCCTCAGATACTACGATAGGAAAAGTAGAGACCTTTCTGATAGTCAGTTACGTAATACAGAGAGAAAAAGTTTTTCTCCAAGAAAAACCTTACGTAGAGAGAAAAAGAGAGTCTGTGAGTTAGAGTGTGAGAAAGGCTAGCACCTGTTCTTCACTCACACACACACATAGATCGTAGTGACGATCAGGAGTGATCCAGAAGCACTCTCGCGTGGATTACAGTAAAGGCAGGACGTCTGGACTGCTACTCGGGGTTTACTCAGCCTTCTCAACAAGTCAGAGACACCATCTGCGGATTAAGTTAATCCCCTAGAACCCCCTTATGAAGTCATACGTAGAATTAGAGTGATTCCTGACAGGAATCTGGGGCTAAATTTTTTAATTTTCTGCTGTGCCTGCTGCCCCAGTTCCTTACAGCTTCTTGATCAAATATTCATGCTTTCTTTGTCTCTATCAAGTGTCTTCAACATTTGAGTAGGATTGATCCTGGGGATCTCGAAAGAAAAGGCTATCGCTGTTGTTATTTAGCTATCTTTCAAGTTTTAGGTGAAATTAGTTCAATTTAAAACTAGGCACCCTGTTGTTATTTAGTGTTCCTATTTCCTGTTGCTTTTAAGCCAATTTTTCCCGAAGGTTAAACCAAAATGCAGCAAAACTAGTGATATCATTCCTGTAATTTTGCTTGTTTGAAATAGGATCTGAGGGTGTGGGCTCCTTTAGACATGTTATTACAGGATTTCCTCCACCAATTTTACCTTCAAAGTATTTAATTTTTTTTTTCTCAAAACTAGTGATCTCTTCCTGTAATTTTGCTTGTTTGAAATAGGATCTGAGGGTGTGGGCTCCTTTAGACATGTTATTACAGGATTTCCTCCACCAATTTTACCTTCAAAGTATTTAATTTTTTTTTCTCAAAACTAGTGATCTCTACATGCTAACCGTTCGTATCTTGGCTTTTATTTTTGCATCATATATGAGGCATATTTCAAAAAATGTCCAGATCAAATGGGGTAATGATGTCATGATGTCCAACTTTGACTATTTTTTTGATATATTCTGTATATTTTGTGTCTCAAACTTAATTGTATGATGGGTTAGGTTATTTCGAATGGACCCATTTAGCTCTTTTGTTATCCATGGCTAGTGTAACTTCACATTTAGATGTGCTTGTAGTGGATATGGAAAGTGGACTTCTTAGTGGTGCTGTGGCAGAGAGGTTAGGAGGTCTGTTTTTGTTTCTTACTTAAAGATATATGCTTCTGATTGAATTTCTGTTGTACCTCCATATGATACATTCGTAGAAACCAATAAAATTAAATCAAATTCGTGATTTCTATTATGAGCACAGGATGCTACATGTTAACTGAATAAGGTGGCATAAACCAGTAAACTGTTGAAAGTAGCTCATGGTATTGGGTAAAAATTTGAGTTTAGCAAAGTAGAGGTTTTTGTCCTCCCATATCTTAAAATTCAGATTTAAGTTCTTGTAAATTGCTTGTACAGCTTGATTGATGGTAAAATTTGGCATTATAATTTTCTACGTTGGTAGTGATTTTACTAACTTGAGTTGGAAAGAATAAATTGATGAAGCAATCAAGTGAACAGCTGAATGTCTTTTTATGTCCTTTGTTTCTGTCACATTCTTGTTAGTTGTGTATGTGACTTGCTTAGTTATCTTTGTTATTCTTGATCATGCACCTGTTTCCAAGGTTGATCGAAACTGTAATGTTGCTGTTATTTTCTACATTTCTGGCATGGTTTCATCTGTTTTATTGTTTGGCTCAGTTGGATTATCTTGTTGATTTAATGCCCCTTTATGTATATTCATCATAATTTGTATGGAAACCAGACCATCAAATTGAGTTTTGCTGTTAAAAGTATACTTTTTAGATGTTTTTAAAGTATTAACAGCCAGTGGTAATCAGTTTAGTAGTCATCAGATATCCGACTTTTTTCAGGTAATAGTTATGTGTGCAATACATATCGTGGAATTACACCATATCCCGTTGGTATTGTCAGGATGTTCAATTTTGGTACAGAGATTTGTGAAAGGTAACTTCTCTCTGTTCTTGGATTTCAAACTATTTAGTGGTTTGGGTTTTGGGAGCCAAATTAGCTTGTACTTAGTGTTCTTCTGGTTTATTTCAAGTTGTTGCCTTGTTGTTCATAACAGTGATATTTTATTATGGCTTTTTCCTTGCTTTAGGATTGTAAACTCTTCATTGACGGAGTTATGTGCAACTTCAAATGTAACTTCAGTATCAAACAGGCAGCTGGAAGAAGCCTGTGGCACCAGAAGCCAGTCAAATGTAGGACACATTTGCTTGTTATCCTTGCTGCTTTTCAATTCATGGCCTCTTAACTTACAGGTGGCCATTTTTCGCAGGAAGATGTCCTTCTTCCTCTGTGCCCTCGTTGGACACGGGAGAAATTATGATATCCTCTGAAGATGGGGCACTGACATTAGTCCTGTTTCTCCAGCTCTTAAACCATGTAAAGCTACAAAGGTCGGCCAGAAGGCACCAGTGGACGCTATCAAGTCATGGAGGGAAAACGGATTCTCCAAGTCGACTTTTCTATGCACATGAGTTGTTTACCGTCTTGGACAATGTTTTGGTTGTATTATCTGACTTTTATTTCTTTTTCAGTTTAATAATTGTTGCTCCATAAATTGATGCTTGGAGCATGGTCAAAGAACTTCTCCCTCTGCTGTCATTTTCAGCTCCTTTTGCAGTTATCACCAGTATCAGCAGTTTTTTTTTAAATGTTCTAAAGTTCTTAATTTGGTGAGTTTATATTTTGTCTTGAGGTGGACTTAATACAAAAAAAGGTATTGAGAATCTTTTTCTATTTCATTGCTGCCTCTTGCTCTCTGCATGCACAATTTACAGGTCGGCAAAATGGCAATTGGTTTGCAAATGTCTGAACCCTGGTTATTTGAGTATCAGGTCTGTTGAACTTCCTGGGTTATCCTTACTGATCATTGCTGCGTTCAAAATTGGTATAGTCAATTGAGTTTTTATTTGTTGAGTACGAGTCCTTTTCAAGTCTTTTTCTCTGCTCATTCGTGAACTGTTCTGCTCTTCCATGTTCGATTCAGATAACAACTATGAGTCCTTGGAGAAGCTGAAGCTGGAAAAAACTGGAGATAATTTATTTATTATTATTTTCGCTGCCCTTGCTTTAAATTATGCCAACTCTTGGCCACAACAATCAAGTCTCTGCCCTTATTGATCATTCTTTTCTTGTAAGGGTGAAAATTAGCAACCAGCTACTCCATGCTATGGGCTTCTTGATGAAATATTCATGCTTTCTTCATCTCTATCAAATGTCTTTAGCATTTGAGCAGGCTTGATCCTAGGGATCTTGAAAGAAAAAGGCTATAGCTGTTGCTATTTAGTTGTCTTTCAAGTTTTAGGAGAAATCAGTTTAATTTAAAGCCAGGTATCCAAAGCTTTCTTTTGGTATTTCACTTGCTGCAAGTGGAGCTAAAATGTGTGAGATATAAAGTTCTTGATGTTAATCTTGCTACATTGGTCCAGCACTGATGCATTGCAGGAGTATTATATATTTTTAAATCAAGTTTGATTGGGGAATCAACTCATGCACATATTGATGCCTTATATTATATCATCTGGCTTCAGATATGTAACTATTAAGATACATGTGTGCTATTTTAAGTATCTTATGTTTTTTTAAACTATTTTCTTGTTTAAAGATTGATCGAGGAAGCTACAAATGGAAATGCTGGAGCTCCATGAATTTGTACTCTGGTAATGATATTAAGGGCTGCTTTTTGAAATAGATGATCATTGAAGAATCCTGCAAAAGAGACCTCTTCTATTATCTAGCCTGTGATTCATAGAATAGTATGAATAATATTTATCATCTGTTGATTGCTTGAGCTGTGTCTATTACTAATCATGGTTATGTTTGTTCCATGTTTCTGTGATTCAGATTAGTCAGTTTTCATAAAAGAAAATGGTGGGCTTCATGCAAAGCTTCATTTTTGCTAGAACGCTAGCGTAGAAGAAAGTGGTAGGCTTCATACAAAGCTTCATATTTGCTAGAACACTTGGGATGACGGATGGATGTTTTTTCTTAGATTATTATGAAAATTGTTACAGTGTGGCTTAACCATATTGAAATGTAACGACTTTTGTAAGAAGTGGGGACTACTTGTACCTTTTGGAATTGGTTATGATGATGACTTTGGAAGCTTAATTTGGAAATTAGCAACGATTCTTTTCATTTAGATAGTGAATTGAATTACATATGGAAAGGGGGAATTTACTCCAAGCATCAAAAAGAATTCAAAAAAAATATACCAAAAAATATGTATAAATCACTGCAGTGTATTTATCATGTTAACAGAGACTACACAATATGACTATTTGCGATGTTCGCTTGCATGTCTTGTGGCACTAATATGCGTCGCTAATTATGCCTCAAATACTTGTGGTACATTGTAAAAACCATCATTTTCTTTTGAGTCGGCTACTTTTGAAGTACAGAGGACTTGTGTGGCAAAGTGCCGTACGTATATACATTTTTTTACTGCGCTTTTTGAACTTTTTGTGGCACATTCTTTCACAACAAGGCATAGTTCTTGTCGTAAAAAGTAACCAAAAAATAAAAGAAATGAGATTGTGAATTAGCTTGACATGGTAAGAAAATACTGTCACATTGGCTCAATGTTTTCTTTTGGTTAAAAAAATACACTTTATTTTGTTAAAAGAAAAGAAATTATGAATTAAATTGAACTCAGCAATTAGTGCATGCCGTGAACAATTTAACTTTATTTTTGTTAAAATTTACATCATCCATGGTAGATACTTCTTCTGTTTTTTTTTTAAATTCTAAAAAGGTAAAAAGATCATTATTCTCTGTCCATGGTAAAGCTTCTCTTTCCTCTTCCTTCTCAAATCCCAAATCTAATTCAAAAGAGAACACTTGAAAATATCTCATGAAAAATTCTTTGAAAACAATAGCTATGGGCATGAGATAGATTAGTTAGACAACTTGCGAGAGTGAGATGAAGGGGTGGGGGGAGAGAGACAACCCCATTTTAATTTGGTCTTATGTGTTTTATTGATGGGCTAACGATTGGATGATCGATGTTGCTTGGATTAATAAAAGTTATAACTTACCCAAGAGTTTTACTACTGATATGATAGATTAGAGTGTGTAATAGAGTTGTCACTCTTTTGGGGTAGTAGAACACCCACAGCTGGAAACAAAGTATATCCTTTTCCTTTATCAATCTATCCATCTTTTTGTCATTTTTGTGGTAGCCAGTTTATTATTATCTCAAATTGACTGAGTCTATTGCCAAAAGTCTAAAGCAGTGATCCAGTTACTGGGCCAATTCAATAATGCCCTCTTGGTGGGACTGAAAAAGGAACTTACAATGATTAGTCCTTTGGTTCTTAAGCAATGGATCCAATTAGTAACCAAAAAACAAAAGAAAAGAAACTTCGGATTGAAATGACCTTTAGGCCCTAGGTAGATAGATGCAACGGTAATGAGTAATGGGTTAAATGTTTTCTTACTCGTGCTGTCGGGCATATGTTCTGAATGGTTATAGGATGCATTGGAAATTTTTATAAATGAAACATGAAGGAAAGAAGGATAATGATAAATGAAACATGAAGGAAATTACTCATGAAACAAGAGGGCAACACTGTTAACATTATTTATTATCATTTTCCTTCTTGTATTCTAATTATGAAGTAGTGACCAAAAAGAACTTATTAGTAGGCTTGGATGCATTCAAGTTAACCGATAAGCCTATTTTTTATGTAAGGCCCCTGCTATGTCTTTAGCTTGGTATTGAAATGACCCAACATACATTTTAAAATAAATAACAAGCTAATATATATGAATTCCATCGTTGTATGATTCTTTTGCCATTTTATCCATGATTCTTCACCGACCTTTTTTTATCTCATAGACTAATTATCCAAATGTGGCATAAATGAATGCTTCCTCAACTCTGAAAAAACAGAAAAGAAATAATGGTTACTTGAAGGCTTCCCATGCACCGAGAATACATTCACCATTGGACTTGGAATTTGATCTGTTAGTCTACAGAAAATCAAACAAATTGTTCCTTACATATGGGTTTCGTACCTTTTACGTCCCTTGTATGTAAAATAAAATTTTTTTATCCCTCATATTTTGGATTTGTATTGTTCACGTCCCTCGCATATGAAATGATAATTTTTGATTCCTCAAAAACTCAAAAATTTTTAGTCCCTCAACTCAAAAATTTTTAGTCCCTCAACTCATTTTTACTCATGTTCTTGTCAAGAAAAAAATATGTGCAACTCATATCTCACAAACCTTAGGGTAAAATAGGAAGATCACAAGAATAAATGGAACAACGTCCTCATATTTTTTTTCTTCATCATCATATTTTCCTAATCAAGAATGTGGTATAGCCATGGTTGCCTTCGACTGTCGTACTGGCAGTGTTGTTGTCGGTTGCCACAACTTTTGGTTACAAAATTTCACCAAAATTCAATTTCTCATTCAGCTTTTGTGTAAAATCTATCTTATATTAGTTTTCACAAAAAAAAAAAGAGCAAATGAACTTGGATGAATAACATTAAAAAAACACTAGTAGGTAGAATTTGATTTCAATATTAGTCTCGTACTTTTATCTAAACTCATGTAGCTAATAGGAAAAAAAAAAAAACTAGCATGTCAGTTTCTTTTCCCTAGATATTAGTTGTGGTTGATCCTACCCACTAGTGTATTTTTCTATATTTTATCCAATTATGTTCATTTTTTTTTTACAAAAACTAAAACTAAAATCAGATTCTACAAGACAAATTGAGTGGGGAGTTGAATTTTGATGAAATTTGACTAAAAGTTGTGATGATCCATAGTAACACCACCAACACAGCAACCAGAGATAGCCATGGCCACTGTCATATTTTTGGCCGGGAAAATAAGACGAAGAAGAAAGAAATGTGAGGGACGTTTTTTCCTTTTTCGTTGTGATTTTTGATTTTGCTTCTAAAGTTTGTGAGGCATGAAGTATACATGATTTTTGTAGGAATATAAACCAAGCTAATATTGTTTCATTAGTATGTGGGTCCCGATGGAATTTGTTTCCAAGTTGTACTGTAGTAGTACTAGCATTGATAGAATTAGTGGGGTTTGCGGTACATATATATCAATAGAAGAGGAGATTTAGGCCGTCATTGTCTGGGAGGCGTCCTCCATTGACCTGATATAAAATTTTCCTTTGCCTCTTAATTTATCTCGTAAGTTTCCTGGGTTTATGCTAGATAATTATTTTGGATCCCACTGAGTGGTATCGAAGCACGGTTGATTGAGTTATGGCAAACCCTAACTCCAATATTATTTTGCTCACAAAAAAACAAGGCAAGAGTTCAATTTTGGCAGTAGATGAAAATACATCTCTAGGCATGTATATTGCATAGATATATTGAACTCCACTTGCTCGATGCTAGTGAAGAGGAAAAGGCAAGAGATAGTTTATGGTTGTCACAATTCATCGGTTGATATGTCAATTTTGGAAAAATTTCTATGGCTGACACGGCAAAGGAGGCTTGGGATATTTTGGAAAAAACATATAAAGACATTGACAGAGTTCAACAGAATAATTTGATGATGTTGAAGAGGAAGTTTGAACTTATGACTATGAAGAAGTCAGAATCTATTGAATCTTATTTTTCTCGTTTGTCAGATATTAAAAACGAGATGACACTCAATCAGTATCAACTTTCTGCCAAAACATTTGTTGAGAAAATCCTTTATACTTTACCCATGAAATTTGATCATGTGGTAGCTATAATTCAGGAGACAAAAAATTTGGATAATTTGAGTATTGAAGAGTTGCATGGATCATTAATTCTACATGGACAGAGAATTAATGAGAAATTGGATGACACCTGCAGAAGGATACAGCTTGAAAAGGCTATGCACGCAGTAAATTTGAGAGGCAATAATGAAGTTAGAGAGCAAGGTGAATCCAGTCAGAGAAATAGAGGTAGCTATAACAACAAAGGTGGTCGTGGCTACAACAATAGAGGTAGAGGATGTGCATCAAATCCTGGACGCGGTAGAGGTAACAATTTTAATTTTAGAGGTGGTCCTGGTAGAAGCAGAGGTGGTAATTTTAGAAGAGAAAATAATTTTCAGAATAATTTTGGTCAGAAAATTATTTGCTATAATTGTGGAAAATCTGGTCATAGACAGTTTGAATGTAGATTTGGAGAAAATGCAAATAGAAATTTTCGGCTCATGTTGTTGACAATCGGGTTCAAGATAATAGCCAAAAATCAAACTTTATTATTGGCCCAGTAATGCGGTTGATATGGTTGATAAGAATAAATGGTACTTGGATGTGGTGTAGTAATCACATGTCCGGCAAGAAAGAATTATTTGTGGAACTTGATGAATCGTCATGGTGAAGTTAAGTTTGGAAATAACATTGTTTTACCAGTGCATGGCAAGGGAAAAATCCCCATTAGCCTGAAAAATGGGTCTACTGATTTTATTTCTGATGTTTTCTATGTTCCTGGATTGCATCATAACTTGTTGAGTATGGGCGCTTGTTTGAGAAAAATATGACATTCGATCGGGATGGTACTTGCACTATTTTTGATAAAAATATTAGAATGATTGTAAAGGTGTCAATGACTTCAAATCGCTTATTTCGCTGAATTTGATACTGAAAATTTTTCTTGTCTCAATACGAATAGATGATAATTGACCGTATATGCGATTTGGTCATTTAAATTTTGATAGTTTGAATTTTTTGACTCGTAAAAGAATGGTTGGTGGGTTGCCTGATATCAGAAAACCTGACAAAGTATGTGATATGTGTGTCTTGGGAAAGCAACACAGGGATGCTTTTCAGACAAGTAAATCTTGGAGGGTCAAAAGTCCTTTGAAAATTATTCATTCTGATTTATGCATTGTGGAGGTTCCTTCTAATGGTGGTTGTAGGTATTTTATTACCTTTACTGATGATTTTAGTAGAAAAGCTTGGGTTTATTTTTTGAAACAAAAATCTGATGCCTGTGACACTTTCAAGATTTTTAAGAATTTTGTTGAGAAACAAAGTGGCTGTCAGATTAAAAGTTTGAGAACGATGTGGGTCGAATATTTGGTATGTGATGATTTTCTTGAGAAAAATGGTATTTTGCATCGGCTTGATCCGATATACTCCACAAAATGGAGTGGTAGAGAGAAGAATAGGACAAGAATGGATATGGTGAAATGTATGTTAAAATTAAAAAATACGCCAAAGTCCTTTTAAGGGCGAGGCGCTTCAAGTAATTTATTTGTTGAAGTGTGTCAAAAGCTACTAGAAGTCTTCCTGGTAAAACCCCTAAAGAAATTTGGAGTGGTAGAAAACCATTTGTTGGCCATCTCAAAGTATTTGGATGTCTTGCTTATTCTCATGTCCCTGATCAGTTGAGGAAGAAACTTGATGATAAAGGGGAGAAGTGTGTTTTTATTGGCTACAGTGAAGTTTTCCGGGCATACAGATTGTATAATCCTGTGAAGTAGAAGGTGATAGTAAGTAGAGATGTGACATTTGATGAAAGAGGAGTTTGGGATTGGTCTTCTGAAAATTCCAAAACAGATGAAGTCATTTTAAATTATCAAGAAGATGAGCCTAATGATGATGTTCAGCCATCACCAATTGTTCAGAATCCACAGTGACTTTAACTGGACGCGTCCACAGCAACAAGATATGCCACTGCTTTGCGTGGATTATGTAATTACTCCTGATGATGTTCCTTCTGATGAAGATATTGTTAATTTTGCTTTGTTTGCAAATTGTGATCCAGTGGTGTATGAGGAGGCAGCCCGTGATGATCGTTGGGTGAAGGCAATGGATGAAGAAATTCATGCCATTGAGAAAAATGACACGTGGGAGCTTACTTCTCTTCCAATTGGTAAAAAAGCCATTAGAGTGAAGTGGGTCTACAAGACAAAGTGTAAACCAAATGGAGAAGTGGATAGATACAAGGCGAGATTAGTGGTGAAGGGATACAGGTAGAAACCCGGGATTGACTACTTTGAGGTATTTACCGCTGCTAGACTTGATACCGGGATGATAATTCTCTAACCGCCCAAAATAACCGGAGAATTTATCAAATGGATGTCAAGTCAGCTTCCGAATGACATTCTCAATGAGGAAGTATACGTGGAGCAGCCTGCAGGATATGTCAGAAGAGGTTATGAAAATAAGGTGTACAGATTGAAGAGAGCCTTGTATGGATTGAAACAAGCACCGAGGGCATGGTATACAAGAATTGACTCTTATTTTTTGGCCCGTGGTTTTCAGAGGTGTCCCTATGAGCACACATTATATGTTAAATTTTCTATCTGTGGTGACATTCTTATTGTGTGTTTGTACGTAGATGATTTAATTTTTACAGGAAATAATTCAGATATGGTTGCAGAGTTCAGGAAGGCTATGATTCAGCAATTTGAGATGACATATTTGGGTCTCATGTCATATTTCCTAGGAATTGAAGTTTTTCGCTTGATCGGATTTTATATCTCAAAAGAAATATGCATGAGATATTTTGAAAAAATTCAAGATGGATGCAGCAAAGCCAATTATGACGCCAATTGAAGAAAAATTGAGGTTGACGAAGGAAGGTGATGGTGGTTATGTGAATCCCACCTATTTCAAAAGTTTGGTAGGAAGTTTGAGATATTTAACGTCTACAAGGCCAGATATCAATTTTGCTGTTGGGTTGGTTAGCAGATTTATGGAAAATCCACGTCAGTCACATTGGCAAGCGGCTAAGAGGATTTTGAGGTACATTGGAGGCACTCAAAGTGATGGTATTTTTTATTCAGGAAATGATCCAGTTGAACTTTTTGGCTACACAGACAGTGATTGGGCTGGTGATACAGTTGAGAGGAAGAGTACTTCTGGATATGCATTTTTCATTGGTTCAGGAGTGTTTTCCTGGAGTTCAAAGAAACAGCAAGTCATAGCTTTGTCTACGGCAGAGGCGGAGTATATTGCAGCAGCAAATAGTGCAACTCAAGTTTTATGGTTGCGTCGCATACTTGGTGTCCTGCAACACAAGCAAGTTGGTCCTACGACAATTTATTGTGACAGCAAATCCGCCATTGAATTGTCCAAGAATCCTGTACTTCATGGGCGTAGCAAGCACATTGACATCAAGTATCACTTTATACGTGAGTTGGTTTGTGAGAAGGTGATTGAGGTAGATTATTGCAGGACTGAAAATCAAGTAGCAGACATTTTCACCAAGGCTTTGAAGATGGAGACATTTGTCAAGTTGAAGAAGATGTTGGGCATGTCCAAGTTTGAGGAGCTTGGTTTAAGGGAGGCATTGTAGGAATATAAACCAAGCTAATATTGTTTCATTAGTATGTGGGTCCCGATGGAATTTGTTTCCAAGTTGTACTGTAGTAGTACTAGCATTGATAGGAGTCGTAGAGTATTGGTCTCGGGTACATATATATATCAATAGAAGAGATCAGGAGTTTTAGGCCGTCATTGTCTGTTTTGGAGCGTCCTCCATTGACTGATATAAAATTTTCCTTTGCCTCTTAATTTATCTTTGTAAGTTTCCTATGGGTTTATGCTAGATAATTATTTTGGATCCTACAATTTTTGTTTTCAAGTAAGAATATGAGTAGAAATAAGCTGAGGAACTAAAAATGTACTTTTTTTATGAGGGATGAAAAATCATCATTCTACATGTGAGAGACATAAGAGATATAAAGCTAATATGCGAAGCATGAAAAATTATCATTTTGCATGTGATGGATGTAAAATATACAAAACTAATATGGGAGGAACTATTTATATGATTTTCCCTTGGCGTACATTAGTTTTTATAAATTCGTTATTGTTGTTGTTATTTTAAGTATGTATAGTACATTTCTTGGTAAAGTTTTAGTTGTAATTCATTACCTTGCCTACGGTGCTTTGTGGAGTGCTGAACTTCCTTGTATAGACTACTTTTTTCCATGCAAATTTTCAATGCAAATGTTTTTTTAAAGCTTATGTATATATTATAATGTATACTAATTTATGACAATTTATACTAATGATTACAATGGAACTAGACTCCTCTCCATTACACTCTTCCTTCCAATAAAATGTTGAAATTACTTTTCTCTAACTATTATGTTTCTAAACCTTAATTGTAGAATCTTAACTATGACATGACGTCATCCTATTAGGGTTTGTTTGGTTCATTGATTGGATGAGATTGGATGACTTATTCCTAGATAATTAATCCTGAGATTAATCATCATGGAATTACTCATTCTTGTTATTCAGTGTTTGGTTTATTAATATAGTTGTAGGTTTTGTCTTTCTTAATAAGGTAAAAGAGTTTGATAAATCATTATCCCCTCTCACAATTATCTCCACATAAATAATACCAAGACCCCCCATGGGATAACTTTATCCCCTCTAGAGAGGATTAATTTAGTTAATATGGATATCTAATCCAATTATAAAAATGAAACCAAACACTGGCTGAGACAGTATAAGTCATCCAATCCTGTGCTATCCTATAAAACAAACGAACCCTTAATGTTATCCACTAAGGAAAGTTCCTACTAGTTGCATTTATCAAGATCGTAATTGATGTATGTTTTCCTTACTTTTAAAAAAGTAAAAGAAAAATAATATAAACAGTAATCATTTAGAAAAGAAAAAAAATTGTGGCACCCCAAAATATTTTTAAAGCCACTACTATTTCTCTAACTTAGTATTGAAATTTGGGACTATACATTTGCAAACACATAACGAACTGAATTACTAATTTAATCATCGTATGCTTGTTTTGCCATTTTATCCATGATTCGTCAATGATCGTTTTTATCTCATGGGCTAATTATCCAAATATAGCATAATTCTTCCTCAACTCTGAAAGACAAAAAGACAAAATGGTTACCTGTAGGCTTTCCACGCACCAAGTATATTATTCACCATTTGACTTGCGAATTTGATTTGTTAGTGTACAGTGACTTTTTTGTTTTCCAAACTAATTTTTGTTTTTCTTGTTTTAAGTGTTTGTATTTCGTTGATTGGGAAAAGTGTCAATTGTAATTGGTTGTGTTTGCTTACGGTGCTTGGCGGAATACTGAACTGTTAGTTCCATCCATGCTAGATTTCACTTTAAAATTATGTATACTCATGTTATGACTGTTTATACTAGTGAGTGCAACGTATCAGAACTCCTTATTTGCAGATTAGGCATTAGGTTTGTATTGAGAAACTTTTTCTTGCCTTCTAATTAGAAAGCTCTAAGAATCATGAATACCACTGCTGGTAGGTGCTATTTGGCTATTCGCTGCAAAATCCCGTTATCTTGTCTATCTTAAATCCAATATTTCAAGTACTCCCTCTTAGAATCACTAATTTTCTATATGGATTAGCTGTTTTTTTTTTTTTTGAGTATTTTTGAAAAATTTTATTGTACCAATGAACATAAAAAACTTTTATTATAAATTTTTTGGTGGTGTTTTTGAGATGTATTTTAGAATATTTTTAAAATTTAAAAACTTTTAAAGGTATTTTTTAAAAATCAACAAAGCCACCAATTGTCGCACTCTGCCAGAGCCTTCAGACAAAGCGCAAAAGATCAAAGAGAGGCTTACAAAGAGAGTGAATAATGTGCCCCTTCTTGGTGAAGAGCAAAAGATCCTGCACTTCATGTCAAAGTCTTACTCTTAATAATGATTGAGGGACAATTTCATGTCCATGGACACGAGAGCAAGAACCACGTATACTGAGATTGTGCACTCTCCAGAAGAACCAGTTTCTTTGGTCTCGGAAACCTGTTCGAGAAAGCGAGGGCCAGCTTTGGAATCCAAATCTTTGACATAGGATTTCAATGGTGGGCGGAGGGACGAGGGAGAAAGAGGAGAGAGGGGGTGGTGGCAATGGTGGGGAGTGGGTGGTGATAGTAGATGGAAGAAGAAAATTTGATAAATTTTATTATTTATTTATTTATTTTTGTATATTTGTGAATTGTTTCTGGGATACTGTTTGGATTAGGTATTGTTGAAGTAGTTTTTGTTTGCGTATTACTCTAAATATTTGGAAAACTAGTTTGTGAAATACAGGCCAATTGAGACCTCCCTTTTTGTAAGTCGTCTAGAGAACTTCCAAGGAGCACAATTGCACAAAACCAATAAAGAATGAAAGCAACGCAAATTCAGAGGACCTGTTGGAATTAGCATATACTTCAGAACATTAGCAAGTCATCGTGACTTAGAAACATAGACAATATGCTTGTAATCATTGACCAAGTATTTTCTTGGGTCAAAAGAGTCAAGTGATGGAAACAACTTTCCGGCCCCTTGACCAGCAGTTGAACCACCAATGCCGTAAAATGAAGATTCTTGTTATCTTTCTAGCCCCACCCGTACAAAGACACTGAGAAAACAGAAGACGTCCAAATGTTGTGTTTCCTTGTAAATTTCTGCTACGCAGCAATCTGACCTCCATTAAATTTTTGAGTCTCAGAATCAGTCATCCCATTATCATGTCCCTTCCTGAATGATCTCACATACAAACCTAGAAATATTAAGCTTTTTAAATTTGGGTTGTTGCCTGATACCCTCCAACAAATTTTTGTCACTCCCAGCACCATGTTTGTCTCAACTCCTCAAATTTCATCTTGTATAGACATGGCTTTCCAAGAAAATCTGCACTCCAAGCTGCTTCTTTACTGTTGACTTGCTTTTGCGATCTTCAATTTGATAACTCTGTCTTGACTAACATTGAAGAAACTTGAATCACTGTAACTTAGATGCCATTCTAAGTAGTCAAATACAGAAAGATCTGATTGCCTCTGTCTTAACAAAATTCTAAATTGATCAGCTTTCGTAGTGAGTAGCACTCCTTATTTCGCAAAAGTGGTTGTAAAGCTTTGCAAATATGGCTGGCAAAGTTTTGACTGTGGTGATTGATAGATCAAGATAAAGTAAATCTACCAACCTTCTAAATGAGATTGGCATCTGCAAACCATATTATGTACACAAAATCTTGCTGGTGAACACATCATCAAGAGTGCTAATCTCCAAAGACAATGTTGGCAGATGTCTTGCGTTGACATTCCTAATCGCACATTTCTTTTCTCTAATATAACAAATTTTGCGAAGTTTTTTGGCACCAGATTTTTCAAAACTCAAATACGTTGTGCAAGATTATGTAGAAGATCCTATACTTTACAATGTGTTATTTTGAATACTCAATTAACTTTCATGTTTATAAGCAAGGAACTGTTCAGCAAAATGTCAAAAGAATGTACAGCATCATGAGATTGTATATATAAAATTGAAGATAGCATTATGGACTATACAGAACTGAAGACATCCTTAACACCTGTATAGACCAGAGTATTCTTAGAATTTAAGCAAATTGTGACAACTTAGTGTCCAATGAGAATATGATCAATCTCAAAGTAGGGAATCTCGAAGCTCATGCACCACTCAGTGTTTGGATAGCTCCTTTAGTAACAGCGGCTTCCTCATAGATCAATTCATCCTATATGCAGTCATTTAATGGATAGGCGGGAGGATTACTACTCAAGATTTTCACATGTGCCATCTTAGAATCCTTCAACAGATGAAAGCTTCTCGATTCAACCATGTTAAATTTCTTTAAAAGGGCTGACGAGCCACATTTGCAGCCTTTGTCATCTGAATGGAAACGAATTCAGTTTCTACCAGGCTAAGTGCAATAGTAAATATATTCCAGAGAAATGGAAGTAACAGATCCAAGAAGTAAATCCATGATCAAGGAAGCGAGGACATACCACGACTTAAGAATCCAACCAGTAGCTTTCCCATGCATTGGCTTATCCATAGCTCTGTTATTTACCTTGTAAACCTTGAGTGGAAGATTCACAATTTCTGACAAGTTTAAAAACAATGACAATTTGAAAAGGCCTCACCGATTCTATTGACTATAAAAAATTTCATAAAGCCACAGAGAAATCAATAGTAGTGACAAAAATCAAATAAATTTTCTTAAATAAGAGAATTTTCATCACAAAGGTAAGTGTACCTCGTGGATTCATCCTTACAGCCAGCCAGAATGATCTTCAGTTGGAGCTTGTTGGAGAACTACAAGGCTCAAGAAAATCTATTGCAGTCAGCCTCACATGTTCTTCCATGATTTACTAATCTCATAGTAGACTGTCAAATACACTCAGAATTGCCTACAAAAACAGGAAGAATGGCATCAGATCAGAATTTGCAGAACAAGCATATACCAATATAGAATGCATTGCAATCAAGCATATTTCTATACACCAATATAGAACATGTTCTTGCAATTGACTTGTTTATCTATAATAAGCAAACCAAAATACATTGAGTTGGTTCATTTCTGTCATGTTCTGTATAGTTATTTATTCATTTATTTCTACATTCGTGTGTTCACAAGTACTCTAAAAGTATTTCACTTGCCTATGTATACTTACCTGAGTACTTTAAGATTTCTGCCTATTCATAGGTTCCACGTACAAGGCATGAACAGTCTTTTCCACTAGGATATTTCCTGTCCACATAGACTGTACTGCCAATCATGTGAGCTTCCTTTTAGAAATTTACTTCCTGATTGAATGATAACCATCAAAATTCCATGTAAAAATTTTGACCTTCTCCACAATCCATTGACCTAATTTATCTTAAAGACTCAAGATGATATAACATCTCATGATGGGCTCAAGAATGTTATGCAACGTTAAGTTTAGCAAAGGTAGACCATTAACTGGGCATCTTTGCCATCAACCCTTTAATAGCCCAGAGTTAGAGGATTGCCCCATCACCAGTTTGAGAGAGTAGCCTGTGCTCCTAGCTTTTCATGCACAGGAAAACTTCATAGCATGCTTTTAGACAATTCATCTGATATCTAGCACTCAAACAACTGCATGAGAAAGCAGAGTTGTATTAGAGAATTAACAACAAAAAAGAATGTATTCTACCCATAACATTTTTCAAGGGCAAGAGTGTGACAGTCTCACCTCCCCCTAGGGCGAACCAAAGGGTTCGGCGGACCGCCTGCCCAACTTTCGCCGGGACTCACTCGCTCAAATAACTTAATTAACAATTCCACCCATCTCAATATAACTAACTTCACATTTCAAACCAACTATTTAAAAGAACTAAAATTCAACTTACATTTTCAAAATAAATTCCAGGTACTAAAATATATACAAAAGCTGAATTTACAATCCCAATACTTTCATCCGAATTTCATTAGTATTAACTCTAAGTACTACAAACCATCAAGTGCTCAAATCAAAACAACCTTATACAAAAGAGCGGAAATCCTACGAAAGAAACTAAGATCCGCAGTTAGCGAACTTCGCTTCAAAATCTGTTAAGGAAAACAAATCTTATGGGGTGAGCAAAGCTCAGTGAGGTCAAGAAAACATGCACAGGCAAATCAAAGCAGTTAAATAAATTAATGAAACAGTAAAAGAGCAAAACAGTTAATAAAACATTTAAACAGCACAATTTGAAGGATACAGTTGGCCAGCTCCACATTCCCATAAATCTCTGCAATTATTTTCTTCACCAGCATCAATTCAAGTCACACGTTGACACTCCGTAAACCACTCACTCTCACAGTCCATATCCACCACTTTTATCCCTCTCCCGTCTACTTACACCCCCTTGACCGGGCCCGAACTCCAACATTGAAAAGTGAATGGCAACCCACTATGAGTATGCCATAGTCGGTGGACTCATTCCTACCGATATGATTTAAACAGTAATAACCCATGGTTCACCCATCCCTTGCCCTAACCCCTGTTGCCGGACAAGGTGAAGGGATCCCCGATGGGGTTTGGGCGTCCCCACAGTTATAAACAATTCAAGCAGTTCAAGCAGTCAATCAATTAACGTTTTAAACAGTAGAACTCATTTAGAGGCAAATTCCAATAAGGTGAGTGCGATAAAGTACAAGCTCACCAAGTCACACAAGCATGCTTTTCAAATTATTTACATTATTTAAAGCAATTAAACATGCACTTGAACACTTACCAACAAAAGAAATCAAGTAAAAGCATGCAGGTGAGATCACTTGAGCACCTCGGGATTCACACCGTAGTTCCCTTGGCCACTTGAAGCAAACGTGACTAATGATCATCAATTTATTATCTCATTACAGCTAGTGAAACTCTTTTCTCAATAAAATTGTTAAAAGTGTAAAACTTTAAGGAAAAGAAATCATACGTAGATTAGGTGAACTACACCAACCAAGAAACTCAATGAGAATACACTTAAAGTTAAGAAAGTGAAAAAATCAAGGTAAGAGGTTGAAAATAGGTCGTTTAGGGTTTCAAGATCAAGAAATCCCTTTTTCAACTAGAAATAATTCATTAACATGAATAGTATCAGCACTCTTTAAAAATTCATATCTTAAGTTTCGTAAGTCAAAAAACTATAAAAGTTATACAGTTAGAAAATAGATTTTTAGTACTACAATTTCCTAGAAGTTACTTTTCAGAGATTCAAACCACAAGTAGGTCAAATATTCATCCCAAGTCGGAAATTCATTTCTCTTGAAATTTAACCCACATTCCAAACTATTCAAGACAAACCATAACACAGAATATCATCTCAAGAGAATTTGGATAATAGGCTGGAAAATTCAAGAAAATTCGGATAGTAAGTTAGGCCATTTTCCAGCAAAATGTAAGGGTTTGAGCAGCGGGAGTATTTTTGTCATTTCACTCAGTACAATGCTCCGATTGGGCTGAAATTTTGTGAGTAGATGGATAACTCAATTCTCTACAACTTTCATGTTTAGTGTAAGAGTTAGTTGGATCATTAACATAGAGAAATCTTCACTACAATAGTGAAAACGAGACATGACAATTTGGTTTTCAGCAAACTTTGAAAATTTGCCAAAATTCACAGAAATTGAACTGGCCCTTTAAATTTATACTACTTAAAGAAATTAAAGTCTAGTTTCAAAATCAACAAACAGAACTTAATTTTGATACCCGAGTAAGAAAATATAATCATTTGAACATGGGCCAAAAAGCTGTCCTGACACAGGGTTTTTCCAGATTTGAAGAGCAGATTTGAGACATCATTTGAGCAACGAAATGGTACTGGAAAAACACCAAATTTTGCAGGCATAAACCTCAGTATGTGGGCTAAATTTGTACCAAAATTTAGTGAAAAAATCGCATGGGAATGCAGTGTTCAACGAGACCAAAACAGGGCAGCAGAACACAGTGAAAATTTTTTCCAGATTTTGACTTCTTCTTTCCATGCGATTTTACCACACCAAATGAAATGATTTTTGCAACTAAATTTACACACATATAGACCAACATTTCAGCTCTCAAAATGGCTAAGAAACTCATGAAAATTAGCAGCTAAAATAGGGCATAAAATCAGCAAAAGGAATCGGCAGCAACTTCCCTCAATCCACTTGATTTTCCTCATTCATTTCTTCCTATCTTCCTAACTTCCATAAATTCAACACAACTCACTCCATCACACATACACACATCATAGCAGCCAACAATCAAGAAATTTGGGAGTTCATAGAGCCCACAACCATCCAATTTAACAAGAATAGCAACATTAAACTTTCAAAACTTAAAACTACATAAAAGGCATCAATAGAGCAAGGTTGAGATGTAGTAAACTACCTCTTCCTTTTCAATTAAAAACCCTAGGTTGGATGTGATTGTCGCTCCCCATTTTTTGAAAGGAAAGAAAACTTTACATTTCGGGTTTTTAGTTGAAAAAAGGTTTTTTATTTAAAAATTGATTTTTGACTTTTTTGAAAATAAAAGAAATGGGTCATGGGACTAAAAATGCGACGATTTGGACCCAAAAACAAAAGTCTAGAAAAAGGGTTTTTAGAAAAATTTGGAGTCGCCACTTGGTATGGAGTTTAGGTGTACCAAGTCACCCAAAAATTTTAATTAATGAAAATAAACTACGAAAACCCTTTTTTAGATGACTCCAGGTCTTTGAAAAACTGGAGAAAAAGGCTCGAGAGTCACGGTTGAAAGAACGGACGGCAAAGATTCGATGTTACTCATCTCTAAGGCACCCTTCTAACCTAGCCAAAGCTAGTTGCATGATTTAGTTAAAAATTTCCTAATTCTAACTTTAAAATTTATCACATTTGGATGTTATCTACATGGTTGCAGAACCTAAACCTAATGTTAGGTTGGGAGGGGCAAAATGTCTCCTTGAGATTTGATTGGAATTGATTACATTAGTTGTGTCATCCAAATTTGATCCCTCGAGGAGGTCACAAAAAATGCAAATGATGAGACTTGAAAAAACGGGAAACTAGGGTTTTCAAAATAAATGCAATTTTTATAAAATCTCAAGGGAAAAGAAATTGGATTTTTGAAAAGATGAATTTTTAAGTGCAAAAAGGAACTTGATTTTCAAAGGATGAAATTTTAAGAAAAATGGATTTTGACTTTGAATTGCTAAACGGTAAGAAGAAACTTGAATTTTAAAGAATGATTTTGATAGAATTTAAAATAATGCACATGTATGTCCTAAAGAGGGATAATGCAACATAATGGGTGCGGGAAACTAAGTTCGTGACTTCAATCTTCCTTTTCATAGAAGGAAATGAAAGCGTGCTAAGGCTAGGAAGCCAAACTCAATCTTTTCCCTTGTTCAAAGGGTAATGCTCTAAAATGCACTAATCTATTTTCTAATTTCAAAAATGTAAATGCAAGTTTAAATATCATGTTTTACATACAAGAAATAAACATGCAAAAAATGAAAATAAAATCCCTAAATGCATGAAATGATATGTAAAATGTTGTTCTAACGACCTAAAGGTCTAGCATTGGACTAACCTTTTTCTACGAGTCACGACTAGCGTTGGACTAGTGTGACAACGTTAAGGGGAATGAAACACAACTAGCGTTGGACTAGTGTGGATTTGTTCCTATAGCAGAAACAACAAAAGAAATGAACAATTAACTGGTCAATGGCCTTGGTCTAGGTTCAGAACAAATTAAGGACTAAAGTCTGTTATATAATCACTTGAAATGTCGATCTTTTTAATTTCATTACTTTAAAGGCTAACAATCATCTGGTACTACAACTTTTACATAGACGGGAACATATGATCAAAACCATGCTCACAATTATGCTAAGTTCAGAATCTCAATCTAAGTATAGTGAGTTAAGCTTACTTTATGAAGTGCATTCTTTGACAGGATAAAAAAATTTCAGCAATTTGAGGAAAAAAGCTATTAGTTTTAGCTAATAAGTGGAATTCCTCAACTGACTGGAGAACTTTGCATCACTGATCACTGCTTGAAAATATTATCACATTGCTTATTGAACTACAAATTTTACTAAAAATACACACTCAAGTATCAATAATTGTATGACTCACCGAGCTTCTCCAAGGTCATTCTCATGTAAAACATTCTGAATGCTTAAATATTATCACTTTGGTTGTTGACTACTATTATTGTCAGTCATTACAATCTGACAAACACGCAGACCCTTGGCTGAATACATAAATGCTGAAATAATAAGAAACTCAAAACCTTTTGCCTTTGAGCAATGCTATTATTTCTCCAAATCTAGTAATTTGTTTGAGCTAAAGTAAAGACTAGGAAACTTTTACTACAGAATATAAGTCCAGAACTAAATTAAAAATTAACTAAAATAATCAACAATGCAATTAAAAATACAGATAAAGGTAAAAGATCAATATATTACGCACGTACAAAGTGCTCAACCAAAGTAGAAAGAAAATAAGATGAAAAAGTTTGACCAAAAGTACATGGTAGGATACGATAAAAAAACTGGCCTAATTCACATCGCTGAACTGGGAAAATTTATGCTACCCGCTAAAAAGTGCAAAATTTCAAAATTTGCAATGGTAAGAATGTGTAGCTAGTTACCTCTCTCACATACAACACAAATTTCGATGGCAGAAAAATTTTTGTGGATGACCATATCAGCCACGATAGTTATATTTTAAGACCAGATTGCAAAAAATTCTCACGTTAATGAAGTTCAAACAATATTAATTCTTGAATAGGTTGAGTGATAAAGTACTGGAGGAAGTAAATGAATAAGAGTGGAGAGGCTACCTAGAAAGTAGAGAGGACTGAGTAGAGATAGGTTTGCAACAGTTATTCAATAGAAGTTAGGCTATATGATTAAAGATTCGATTCAAAACATTACCGCTCTCAACACTAAGAAAAATTAATTGACAAAACTGTGTAGTTAGTAGTACAGAGGAGTACCGAGTAGCTTTAATTGGGGAAACTGACATTATTTATGAACTTCAAATGGAGATTAGCCTCTGATTCGCTTCCTATCAATGTAAATGATAGGAATGTGGGAGATCTTGGACCACTCAGAATTGGGGTCAGTGCTACTATTTGGCTTGCATCTTTTCTTTAGAAGGGGACAGTCTACAATCCTCAACGATCTTAGTCTGGTGAGGCTGCTCATCGATTGGTGAGAGGGTAAATTCTCTAACTTTTTACATTTGCAGAGCCAGAGTGTGTCAAGTGATGAAAGCTTCCCAAACCAATCGGGCAATGATTTTACTCCAAAATCCCATAGTGTAAGACGTGATAGGGCAGAGAGGTGCTGAAGTTGGTCAGGAAGAGATTCCCAATAAGGGCATCCACGCAGAGTTAATTCTAAAAGGGAGGGGAAGTAGGGGTGGGGTGGTGGTTGGAGAGCATCAAAGAGGTCTACTAAGGAATGCAGCTCTGTGGTGGTTTTTGAGAATGGTCCGAGATATAAGCTTCTCAAGCTGGTAAGAGAACAAAGCTTCCCCTTGAGCAAGTCGGTTAACTTCTCACGATTCGATATGTGCAGATAAGAGAGAGACGGTGTTCGGGTTAAATCAATTGGAAAGGAGATAAGATTGGGGCAAGAGGATACTTCCAATGTCTCAAGAGGTAGAAGAGGAGGACAAGTGCCGGAGGAGGAGGAGGGTGAAGGAGTGGAATCCCACTGTGACTAAGATATCTGGGGGATGGACAAGTGGGTTAACTTATCACTACAACTGACAATCCTTAATTCTTGCAAGGCAGTGAGGTATTTGTGTCCCCTGGGGATTGAAATGGACTCGAGCGAGTTGCACCACAAAACCTGTAAGCTCTTTAGGGACTCAAGGCCAACCAAATGTTCAGGGGCATTATTGTCAATACAAGTTTGAGGAACATCATGCGAAGGAGCCAAGAATTGGGTCAAATCAGGACAGGAGTGTAACTTGAGTTCTGCAAGATTTGGATTGTTTTGGAACAACACATTTGGTAGTTGGGGGAGCCCATGCACCGTGTCAATGGAAAGGCTAGTGAGAGTGCTGACTCCGCTGCTAACATATCTCATGACTGCTGATCCAATTGGGGCGGCGAAGATGGTCAATTTCTTGAGACATAGAAAATGCCTTGGAAAAGTGACTAACTGGGGGCAACGAGCAATCAGTATCGTTTCAATGATAGGAAATACCACCACTGTTCCATCATCTGCTGCTTCAGTCCATTCCCTCAAATTTGGCATATTTTCGAAAATGCGAAATTCAAGTGCTGGAAACAATTTTGGGGGTTTTTGACTGCTACTTCCGCTATGCATGCCTACAGCTGTTATTCGAGTCGAGCAGCTCGTGAGCTCGTTAAGGCTCGGCTCGTTAAGGCTCGAGCTCGGCTCGTTTATTTGAGTAAACGAGTCGAGCTCGAGCTCGAAAAATACCCGTATCATTAACGAGTCGAGTCGAGCTCGGCTCGATAGTGGCTCGATAGGCTCGACTTTGAGGGGCTCGATAGTGGCTCGATAAGCTCGGCTCGATAGTGGCTCGATAGGCTCGAATTTGTTATTTTAGTTTTTAATTATAAAAAAGAGAATCTGAAAATGATTTTTTCAACTGTTAATATAAAGTCAAACTAGTATTAGTGAATCCCTTTTCATCTAGTAGGGGTATAATTGATTCCATTTATTTTTGAAACACATCACTAACATCAGTTCATTCCAATGATAATTGCATATATTGTTCGTATCCAATGATCAATTGCATATATTGTTCATTCCAAACTGTGAATTTCATTTAACTCCAGTTTCAAGTCATTAATAATTGAACATTCTTAGGTTTCGTTTGTTGTCAAGTAAACAATTTTACAGTTACAAGTTGTTGAACATTAAAGTGACTGAGAATTGGTTAGAACCTTATGGACTAATGAAGAATATATGAATCATTGGCTAACTTAATACATGGAATATAGTGCCATAGCAACTAAATTTAATTGGAGAATTGTTATAGAGTTCATTTAACTGGAGAATCGTTATAGAATTTAAATTGCGCCGAGTTTAATTTAGAGTTCATTTTGTTAATCGAATCGAGTTCGAGCTCGAGCTTAACGAGCCGAGCCTTAACCGAGCTGAGCCTTAACGAGTCGAGCCTTAACCGAGTCGAGTCGAGCCTTAACGAGCCTTACGAGCCTTAACGAGCCGAGTCGAGCTCAATTTTTAGCTCGATAACGTTATCGAGCGAGTTCGAGCCAGCTCGATAACATTATCGAGCGAGCTCGAACTTCAGGAGCTCGGGCTCGGCTCGACTCGATAACAGCTTATGCCCGATCCGCCATAAAAAGAAGGGCCCACACTTGTTACACCATCAAGTCCGTCCAACCAAAGAGATTTGAGGAAGGGCATGTTTCCAAGAGTTGGTAACTCTTTGCAGTTTTTGCAATTTTGCAGTTTAAACTTCACCAATTTCCCATGTTTCCCGATCCATATCGGAAGTTGATCACCAAAAAATCCTTCAATTATCAAACCTTTCAAATTTTGGTGAGGATGCAAGCCTTTCAACACTTGATTGTGTTCGCTCTGATTTTCTCTTTGATTATCTGATGCATTCCACAATAATCTCAGCTTATCAATGTTTGGCTTCTCAACGAGTTTTGCAGAGTTGGCTTCTTCCAAACTTCTCACCAATTCAAGATTCCGTATCTCAAGACTTCCGTTGAGATGCTTTAAACTCCCCAATTGTCCAATTTGTCGACCTGTCTCTTTACCAATATTGAAAAATGGCAATGTTTGGAGAGAATGTAACTGTCCGATCTCAAGAGGCATTAGATCACTTGATTTACTCTCACCAGAAAAGTCAAAGTGCCTCAGATTCACCAAATTCTTAAAATTATTTGGAAACTTTTTTAGTGAGTAACAATTTCTAACTCTTAATGTCTGCAGATTGTAGAGTTTACAAAGAGAATCTGGCAAAATTTTTATTGGAGTATCTGACGAATCAAGGTACCTTAAATGAGACAACTTGCCAATTGATTCAGGAAGTTCCTTGGCATTTGATGAAGCTAAGTTTAGCACTCGCAAGCAAGTCAATTCTCCAATTAATGAGATCAAACCATCATCAATTGATCCGTTCTCTAATAAAAAAAATGTTGTTACGTACCCGAAACTCTTATTCAATGGAAATGGTTTTTCTTCTCCACCACTTCTCTCCACTGTAAGATAGCGAATGGGGTAATCAACTCCTGTTGACTCATTCAAACTTGCGGTTCTAAATTTGGAAATCAACTGCACC
The DNA here is from genome assembly GCA_013103745.1 of Gardenia jasminoides. Classification (NCBI taxonomy): domain Eukaryota; kingdom Viridiplantae; phylum Streptophyta; class Magnoliopsida; order Gentianales; family Rubiaceae; genus Gardenia; species Gardenia jasminoides. The sequence goes on along the minus strand of CM023097.1, from coordinate 17,435,212 downwards.
ATATCATGCACAAGATCATGCATTTTGCAATTTAGAACATTCCCATAATCATCCTTCTCTGCATCCTGAAACAAGTTACTATCCAACAAAATGGTAAAATATATGTTACCGACTTGCTCCATGCATATATCGTTTCCTGGATTTGATTGAAGAAATCCTTCTGCAGCCCAAAGTTGGATTAATTGATTCCTTTGCATACGAAAATGCTTGGGAAAATTTGAACAATATGCAAAACATTTTTTAAGAGAGGGATAAGGAAGATGATCAAAGCTTAACTTCAAAATTTCAGTAACGCCATCTCCACCTAAACTTTGAAGCCCCTACTCTAAAGTTTGCCATTCATCTCTTCCCTTGTTGCGTAACATGCCACCGAGAACACTCGCAGCCAATGGTAAGCCTCGGCATCTTTCTGCAATCTTCCCCCCTATATCTTGCAGCCCATCCGGCACTTTCCCAGCACCAAATGCATTTTCTTTGAGAATGAGCCAACATTGATGATCTGATAATTGTTTCAAGGAACAATCTTGAGGGGAAGAAAATCTCGTGATGGTTGCCACTTGTTGTTCACGAGTAGTTAGAAGAATCCAGCTCCCCATGGCTTGGCTAGCACCTTTCAAAGACCCAAGAAAATCATTCCATAGTGTTGACTCCTTATTCCACACATCATCCAAGACCAGTAAGTATTTTTACCATCCAATAATTCCTTCAACTTCTTGACTCTAGCTTCCCTATCCTTAGCTTCAAGCTCTCGATCTTGCAATGATTGTAGAATCAATCCAAAGAGCCTATTGGCATTGAAATCCTCTGAAACACACACCCACATTCTCTTCTCAAAATGTTTTCCAATCTTTGGATCGTTAAAAACTTTTCGAGCTAAGGTGGTCTTTTCGATCCCGCCCATTCCTACTATGGGAAGAACTGAGACAGTTTCATTGTCACCTGTGGCAGTTAATTGTGCTACTACTGCTAAAACATCGACATCTCTTCCAACAAAACTTGCATCAACAGTAACAGAGTCAGTCTCTCTGTTCATTAATCCTCCTCCAGTAGGAGGAGAAAAAGCAAGTGCAGTCTGTGACTGGAGGCCAAAATCCCTTGCTTCTTCATTGATTCTTTTCAAATCCATATTGATTTTCTGAATTTTTTTGGCCATTCTGCAGCGAAATGCAATTGGATTGGAGAGTGAGAAGAAGAAGCATACCTTCCTCTTCATTTGGTTCTGAATCGCAACTCTGCGTCGAATCATTTCGTAGTTGAAGTCATCCAGCAAGTTTTCGGCATCAAAAGCCACACGCTCAAGCTCCTCCAGCCAACGCTTCACGAACTCTTTAGTCACCTGTTTTTCCTCTGCATCATGGAGGAAAGCCTGGATTTGAGTCGACGTTTTCTGCAGCTTCTCCAAATCTTTCTTGAAGCCAACGAACTGGCCAATTGGTTCTGAAGCTAAGTTTATTGCCTTTTCCACCAGAACTTTTACCGTGGAACCAAGTAGTGCATCCGCCATCAGGTCTATATCTAAGAGTAAGAGAGAATTTGGTAGTTTTGAGTGTGGAATGGAACCAGGCAATTTGCAACTTTGAAGGTGAGAGAGAATTGAAGATAGCAGTAGATGAAACCGGAAGTCTACGAATTGGAAGTGGTCATTTGAATATTCCTTTTGGATTTTCTACAATAAAAGGAAAATGAAAAGGAGGTGAAGGTTCCCTGCAAGCATCAAAATGAGAGACAGGAGAGTCGATGAACTATTTACTCCTTACATATCTCTTGTTTATTTCTGGTCTATTCCATACTCGTTCGAACCGGGCAATTCGCAACTTTGAAGATGGGAAAGAGTTGAATGTAGCAGTAGATGAAACCAAAAGTCAACTAATTGGTGGTGGTTTTTAACCTTTTATTTATTTTTTTATTCGTACCTTGTAAACTTTTGAATATTCTTTTTAGAAATAGAATTGCTGCAATAAAAAATGGAAAATGAAAAGGAAGAAAAGGTTCCCGACAAGCACCACTGATTGACAGCAAAAGGCAATGAGGTTCTTTACTTTTCCACCCATCTTGCTACCATGCATTGGCAACCCATCATTATCTAGTATGGTTTGGATTGTTAGGAGATCCAATCCCAGAAATTCTTAGAAAATTGCTAGTAACAAATAATCTTGTAAAGCAAGATAAAACTGATTTTCTATGTGGAATTACCAATTTTATTGAGCATTAAATCAAATGCAAAAACTGGGAAAAGGGTGACATTCATTCAATAAAAATAACATGGTTTCATCCTCTCGTGAGCAAAATCCATCATAATTAGTACCACTAGGTATTATTTGAGAATATTATTTGGTCAAAATTATGCATGCAAATGATAATTCCATAACGTATCATGCATTATACTGGATAATTCAAATAATTCTCAAAACAATTATCACTTGTTTTTAACACGTTAAACGTGTCACATTTCAAAATAAAATGAGCAATGCGAATGCACCAAGCAAACTGGAGGGTTTGAAGAAATCTTAAGCCTTAATATGAACAACATCAGAAGCATTTTCTCCCAAAAAAAAAATACAGAATCACTTTCAATTTTTTTACCATAAATGCTTGACTTTTTTTTACAGTGAATCCAAAATACCATTTTTTTCATCAACTCCAAATTGAGAAAATGCCTCATTTAAAATTAATCTCTAAAGCGCCTAGTTAGGAGTTCTACATTTTTCGACACTTTCTACGTCTTGAAATCCTTGGCACCTCCAAAAAGAGTTAATGAAGAAAGAAGTAAGTTAGTTCAGTAATTGAAGAAATTCAATGCCATTTTACAACTAAAGTATAACATCAATTCAGTGCTTGAGTATTTGTTGATTAAATCTTTTTTGTGTAATTTTTGTCAATTGTGCTTCTAAATCTAGAGGAATGCATCAGAAAATGGATGGACTAATTTTCATTAGAAATCTAAGGTCTTGTCTAGATTGCCATTTTCTAGATTTTTCCTAAAAAAAAATATACTGTAGCGATTTTTGGACAAGAAATAGTCCGATAATCGTGATTTGAAACCTAAACTGATTGGTTTTGTGGGTGTTGTAGCTACTATTTTTATGATTATTAAGTTTTGATATGAACGCCTTCAAAATTGTTTTGAAGGGATTATTTGGGCACGCCTATGCTGTAATCATGAATAAAGCGAAAAGGAAAAAAAAAAAGGAAAAGAAAGCATTTCTTTACTTCCTTAGGCCATAATCATGAATAGAACGAAAAGAAAGTACTTTAACAAATTGCATCTCAACTCCAAAACTTTCATTTTTATAAAGGAATATTAATATTGTTTCTTATCATACAACCATTTTTTTGGGTATCTACAACTATGTTGTCATGTTTTTCATTCTATTATCAATACCAAATACCATAAAAATATAGTCTTCTATAATTGTTTCGTGATTTTTCATATTTTTATTATCATTAATTGATAATACTGTTCATATTCTCATACACTTTTTGTGTTTAATTACCTTTTAACTACTAAAAGCAAAAATTTGATAAAAGCTTCACCCACGTGTTCGTAGTGATAAAACCTCTCTTACAACGTTTTAACTTTTCAAACCATTGTCTCAATTTACTGGGAGTTGAGAGAAGTGAAAGGAAATTATTGTCAAACTTGTTACTATTACAAGTGTGCCTTTACTATTAAATGCAAAAAACTGAGGCCAACTGGGTTTAGAGCCCAGTTGCTTATATTGCACTCATTTGTTGTTCAGTAACTCTTTCTGCTATCTTTTCACGAGTAGACAGACTTGTACGAATAAAAAAACAACCAAGCAGAGCACCAAAAGTGTGAAAGACTTGACTTAACAAAGGATGACTGAACCCATCCATGTGTTTTTCTATTTTGTGGTGGCCAATACTTCACTGGATTCTTATCATCTCAGATTGACTCCCAGAAGTCTCTCTCAAGCAATAACGAACTTGCTGGGCCATTTCACTAATGCACTCTACCTCACTACCTGGGATTGAAAAGGAACTTGCGACCATAAGTCATCCATGGTAGGCGCATTTTACTTTTCATTTTTATATTTTTAGTTTTGTGTTTTTAGCTAGGCTAATCTGGCTAACTTTTAGCTTTGTCCCTAATTTTCATTGAGCGGAGATTTAGAAAGAGATAAAGGGTTACGCACACTTTCTGATAAATTTTTTATTTTTTATTATTTTTTGATAAGATTGGTTTTAATCTACTCTTACTCCTACCTTTTCTTTTTTTTTTTTAATTTTTTCTAGCAAAAAAGAGTGGAACTTAAGAAACTAGGGAGGGGATAAAGGATTTGAACTCAAAACCTTAATTCTCAAGAGTTTCAGCCTTAGTCACTAAATCAAAACCACCTTGCTACTACTCTTGTCGGGTTTGAGGCCGGTGAAAATAAAAATTTTAACCCCAACAACCCACCGGGAATCACCCTAGACTACGTATGACTTGTAGAGAAAGAAGTTGTAGGATTACCTTAATCCTAAGCGGCCTTCTTGTAGTGTTGTAGAGTGATCAATCCCTTTGAGCAGTCCGGCGTCCCGCCTACCGTAATCCGCGAGAGTCGGATCTTCTCTTGAATCGTCTCTACGATCCTACGTATGTGTATATGAAAGTGAGGAAGAAGGTGCTAGCCTATTCTCACTTTTTATGGAGTCTCTCTCGTGGGTTTTCTCAAAACTTCTCCTCTCTATTGTCAATAGCGGTTGTGTTGTTCTAGTCAGGGCGTATCACATAACTGCTATTTATGGGAGAGAGGTAGAGAAAAGATAGTCTTGTTTGATCCAAATCAAAAGCGAATATAGGATAACTATTTATCCCTATTTGCTCAAGTAGCCAGAATCTTTTATTCCTTGTAATTAGACCCCAAAAGATTTTATCTCCAAATCTCTATTTGGATACACAATTTTAATCGAATTCAATCTCTATCGTGTAATCCAATAGGTTCCAAACACACTGGCAATAATTATGAATTATAATTCTCAAGAAGAATTAGATAAAATAAACAACTTTATTTTATCATTAATTACAATAACTAATCCATTCATAATTATAGATTGTGAGCGTTGTCTAGCAACACATCACAACCACCGGTATTGTAGGTTAGTCAAGGGAATTATGACCAAACCTTTCCATGAAAAATTACCATGTAATTATTATCCTTTCACCATAGATATCCAATTAGTCAGGGAATGAGGAATAAGTGCCAATTCCCTAATGACTGATTAATTTGCTAGTTCCCGGAATTAACCTTGAATTAGGTTAATTTGAAGACATTCTTCAATTAACCTAAGGTAGTCGACTATTAAGGTTAATCTCCTACTAGTGGCCATCACGGATATCACTCCCACTCTGGGTGGTGAATCCTCTCTTGATCACTCACTATCTTTCCATGTTTCACACTACCCCCAATTTCTACTCTTTAAGTCACTTTTGGTGAGCAACAAGTAATAGAATCAAAAGGTAGTGATTCACACTCAAGATACTGTGGTGATCTCAAGTATAGGATCACTTACACAATTTTCCATAAGAGATTCCACCATTGGCACTTGATAGACATCCTAATGGGATCTCTGTGTGGATCACTCCAATGAATTTGTACCTTACAATTCATCTACACATTAGTCTAGGTATCATTATACCTTGGTTGATGAGAACAACCACTACTTACATTAAGTAGAGACTAACTGTGTACTAGTCTTTCCGTATTAATGATGTCCTGTCTCATTAATACTATGATTAGGGAACTTTAAGAATATTTATTATAAGTGTGATTGATATCTCATAGTCATCAACTCTTGTGACTACCATCACATCAATAAATATTCTAAGGACTTTATCAGTTATATAAATATTTAACAAATAAAATGGAAATTCATAAAATACAAAACTTAATTAGGAATGTATTTAAACAAAATGATTGTTTTAGGGCATACATTCCAACAACCTCCCACTTGCACTAAAACAATTCATTCATAACTTTTAGTCCAAATGAAAGTACATGACTATCATGTTTCTTTTGAGATAGTGCCTTAGTAAGAGGATCAGCTATGTTATCCTCAGTGGGGACTCTCTCTATCTTTACATCATTCCTGGCAATGATTTCTGTAATTAAGTGAAATCTTCTAAGTACATGTTTGGACCGTTGATGAGACCTAGGTTCCTTTGCTTGAGCAATAGCCCCATTGTTATCACAGTACAAAGTTACTGGATTAACAATGCTAGGAACCACACCAAGTTCAGAGACGAACTTCTTGATCCAAACGGCTTCCTTGACTGCCTCCGAGGCTGCAATGTACTCGCCTCATTTGTAGAATCCATTGTGGTGTCTTGTTTGGAACTCTTCCAGACGGCCTCCATTGAGAGTAAAGATGAAGCCCGTGATTTACAGTCATCCTTGTCAGATTGGAAGCTTGCATCTGTGTAGCCTTTAACCTCCAATTCACTATTTCCATATACTAAGAACAAATCTTTAGTCCTTCTCAAGTACTTAAGAATGTTCTTACTTGACGGCTATCGGTGACTTTCACTGGATTAGCTTGGCTCATTGACACTCGAGCATGGGAGACATCTGGTCTTGTACATAACATAGCATACATAATTGATCCAATTGCCGAAGCATATGGAACATTATGCATCTTATCAATCTCAGCTTGTGTCTCAGGACACATGCTCTTAGAAAGGCTTATCCCATGAGTCATAGGTAAGAAACCCTTCTTAGACTGATCCATGCTAAACCTTTTTAACACTTTATCTATGTATGTAGATTGTGAAAGACCAAGCAGCCTTTTAGACCTATCTCTATAGATCTTAATACCCAGTATATAGGCTGCCTCTCCTAAATCTTTCATGGAAAAGTTTTTGGATAACCAACTCTTCACTGATTGTAACATTGGGATATCGTTTCCCATTATTAATATGTCATCCACATATAATATAAGGAAAATGATTGAACTCCCACTAACCTTCTTGTATACACAAAGTTCATACGGATTTTTAAGAAAACCAAACTCTTTGATTGTCTCATCAAACCGAATGTTCCAACTCCTGGATGCTTGCTTAAGTCCATAAATGGACCTTTGTAGCTTGCATATCTGATTGGGATTTGATGACGTAAAGCCTTCAGGTTGTGTCATGTACACATCCTCTTGCAAATTCCCATTAAGGAATGCAGTCTTCACATCCATTTGCCAAATCTCATAATCATGGTATGCTGCTATTGCAAGCAATATCCGAATGGATTTAAACATAGCTACTGGTGAGAAAGTTTCATCATAATCGATTCCCTTTTTCTGCTTGTAGCCCTTGGCTACCAGTCTAACTTTATAGGTAATCACATTACCTTCCATGTCGGTCTTTTTCTTGAAGACCCATTTGCACCCTACGGGTTTTACCCCTTCAGGTGGATCAACCAAGGTCCATACCTTGTTGTCATACATGGAATCCATTTCAGAATTCATGGCTTCCAACCATTTGGAGGAGTCTGGACTATTCAAGATCTCTTGGTAGGTAGTAGGTTCGTCATCTTGAATGACTAGTACATCATTGCCTTGGCTTACAAGGAACTCATATCTCTTGGGAGCTGAGCATACTCTTACTGACCTACGGGGTTCTTGAATGTTCACAGCTTCCGTTTGCGCCTCATCATCATGGGGCTGAACCCTTTTTTCAACAGGTTGTTCAATGTTTGTTTGACCATTTTGAACTTCTTCAAATTCCATGTTAGTATCTTGAACTTCTTCAAGTTCTATTCTACTCCCACTGGCCCTTTCTAGAATAAACTCTTTTTCTAGAAAGATAGCATGTTTTGAGACAAATACTTTGTGCTCAGTTGGGTTGTAGAAATAGTATCCTATAGATTCTCTTGGATACCCTACAAACAAACACTTGTCAGATCTTGGTTCAACCTTATCTGACTCTGCCTTCTTCACATAGTCTGGGTAACCCCAAACCTTCATGTAAGACAGTTTTGGTTTCTTTCCTTTCCATATCTCATATGGTGTGGAATCAACAACCTTACTGGGTACTCTATTAAGAGTATGGGAAGCTGTGTCCAAAGCATATCCCCATAACGATTTTGGGGCGCTCGAGTGGCTCATCATGGACCGTACCATATCTAATAAGGTGCGGTTTCTCCTTTCAGATACACCATTTAATTGTGGTGTCCCTGGAGGAGTCCATTGTGGAACTATTCCATTGTCCTTTAGATAAAATCGAAATTCATCGCTTAAGTATTCTCCACCACGATCAGATCGTAGTGTCTTAATACTTTTACCGGTTTGTTTCTCTACTTCATTCTTGAACTCTTTGAACTTTTCAAAAGATTCAGATTTGTATTTCATTAAATATACATAACCATATCTAGAATGGTCATCAGTGAAGGTAATGAAGTATGAAAATCCACCTCTAGCTGTGATTGTCATTGGACCAGATACATCAGTATGTACCAACCCAAGTAAATCACTGGCCCGTTCCCCTTTACCAGTAAAGGGCGTTTTGGTCATTTTTCCAAATAAACAAGCCTCGCATACATTATATGATTCATAATCAAATGAGTCCAAGTACCCTCCTTTGTGTAACTTGGAAATGCGTTTCTCATTTTTATGACTAAGCCTACAGTGCCAGAGGTAAGTTTTATTTAGTTTATCTAACTTCATTCTCTTTCCTTGTATGTTGAGAATTTGGTTATCAAGATCTAGAATGTATAAACCATTATTCCAATTTCCAGAATCATAAAACACACCATTCTTTGAAAAAGAACAACATTTATTCTCTTGGGTTATCTTAAACCCATTTAAATCCAAACAGGAAATAGAAATGATGTTTGTAGTAAGTGCTGGAACATAGTAACAGTTTGACAATTCTAAAATCAACCTACTGGGTAAACTAATATAGTAAGTCCCTACAGCTAAAGCAGCAACCTTTGCTCCATTGCCCACACGTAGGGTTACTTCTCCTTTTCCCAACTTTCTACTGTCCCTTAGACCCTGCAAAGATGTGCAAATGTGAGAGCCACATCCGGTATCCAATACCCAAGAGTCAGATTTGGAAGTAGAAACATTAATCTCAATCATATATGTACCTGGTGTTGAAGCTTCCCCAAGTTTCTTTTGTTTCAAGCTTTCCAGATAGCCCTTGCAGTTCCTCTTCCAATGTCCAGTTTTTCCACAATGGAAGCAGGTTGCATTGGATTGGTCTGTTTTGGCCTTCTTGGGCTTCTTGGTGGGCTTGCTCTTGGGCTTCTTAGGCCCTTTTCCTTGCCTCTTCCTTTTATTAGAGGAAGCAACAACAAGCACTCCAGTAGGACCCTTCACCTTTTTGATTTCTTTCTCAGCAGTTTTTAGCACATTCAACAATTGAGGTAATATGTGCTGCAGATTGTTCATCTGATAGTTCATAACAAACTGAGAGAAAGAATCTGGCAGAGATTGAAGAACTAAATCAACATTTAGCTCTTGGTCCATCTTAAAGCCCAATTCAGCCAATTTCTCAATTAGCCCAATCATCTTTAAGACGTGTGAAGCAACAGTGCTCCTTCGCCATCTTGCACTTTGAACAATTCTTTGGAGGTATCATACCTCACCGTCCCTAGATTGTTGTTCAAACAACTCTCTCGGTGTTGTACAATCTCATATGCCCCATGTTCATATCTTTCTTGTTGGAGTTGAGGAGTCATAGAGGCTATCATGATACATGAAGCCACTCTATTGTCATCCTTATGCTTCTTGTAAGCATTCTTAACAGTAGCGGGTGCAGTTGGTTCAGGCTCATCAGGCATAGGCCCATCAAGTACATATTCTATCTTTTCATAAGTGAGAACGAGTAGGACATTGCGATGCCAGTCGAGAAAGTTTGTGTCGTTCAGTTTACAATCAGTGAGAATTGTGTAGGCTCGAGTTATTACTCATTCTACAACAAAATAAAGATAGAGTTTGTCAGAAAAAGCTTTGTTTAATAAAATCATAAAAATTTCCAAAATTATGATTTTATTTCCACTATTTTTCAAAATCAATTACCCTCTAAAAATTGATCCGAGATTTTCTAAAAAACCATAGTGGCTAGAATCCCGTCTTAATTATTTTTGACTTTTGAGTGAATCCCAACAAATCAAAATAATCTTAACAGGTAGGTACTTTACCAATTACAACCCTTTGTAATTTCTAGATCCGTTAGGTATCAACTCTTGATTTTACATCTTATGTATTAACCTAACCCTTGCCTCTAAAATTCATGGCCTTCAGTGAATCCCAACAAACCATAATTTTAGTTAAATCAAACCCATCATTCTTAAGAACATTTCTTATAGTAAAAAATATGTAGTAAGTAAGGCAGTTTTGGGTGAATCCCAACAAACTAGCACTTAATGACCACACTTTGTTTTATACTATAATGATGGAAGGCAGTCATGATTTAATATTGAATTTTGAGGGATTTTTTTTGCTTTTTCCAAAACATTTTTAATTTAGTTTGAGGTTTTGAAAAAATCATTTGACGGTCTCATCAACAATCATGCATATAAATATTTCACAAATAAATATAGCATAAAATAAAACGTGGATGGTTGTGGATATTCCTAAATTAATTTTTCCGGCCATTAGGGAAATTAATGGTTGACTAAGGTTAATTTGCTCCTTCTGGTTGCATAGCTCCTGTACAGCTCCTTTCTTCATCTTCCAATTTACAATCTTTACTAAAAAACAATTTTCTATCATCTATTCCTATCTATTGTACATTACAAATAGGATATAAGAAACCCTGAGTTACATTCGGGGGGAATTAGATGAGGAGAGAAATTACAATTAGAAAAATAAGAAAGGCAGGACACGCAGGCCCTATTTCCAAAAAATCAACCATTCAACCATTCATCCATAATTACATTGGGTTTATATCCACAACCACCCACCATGCATTCACATAAATTTAAACAATTTTAAATTAAAAGAAAGCATGTAATAACAGTCAACAACTATTCATGGATTATTTGGATTTTATATCTCAAGATCCCAAACAAGTTTTGAGATCATACATGTGTAGAAAAATTTTGGTAAAATAATTTTATTAAGTCATTTTTAATTCTAACAAATTTAGAAAATAAATTGGAACATTATTTGAATTAATCAAATTCAAATTCAAATCACTTCCTGACCTAATAAAACATGAAATAACAAAATTTCATAACAAATTTTAACAATTAAAATTCGGATCAGAATCAGAAAATTATAGGAATTGAAAACACAATATTTCAAAAATTTTATTTTCGCAGAAAATAATTTCTCAAATGATCCGCGACCCGATCCGCGAACAAGCTTCACGGATCTCTGAGTGCGCGGATCAGGTTCTGAGAGCTCCGTAACGGATCCGCGAATCGATCCGCGACCTAGGCTCGCGGATCCAGCATGTTTCTGATCCACGAACCAGATCCGCGAAGCGATCGGCGAAATACATCTCGCGGATCCAGATCCTCGAACCTGATCCGCGAGGCGTGCCTCGCGGATCTGCATCGCGTATCCGAGTCGCGATTCTCAGTTTGAGCATCCAACGATTGGGTACTGCAGAACTCTTTCCAAGGCACAAAAATTTTGTCTTTTTGAAAATTTTTCAAATCTCAGAAATACTTTAATCAAATTAAAGTTACGAACTTTTCAACCAAAATTTAGCACATACATAGATATCAATCTATAATCCATGAACAATAATTAACAGAACATATGAAATCATACGTAAAGAATTAGGGATGGCTCTGATACAACTGTAGATTTGGGCAACCTTGAGGAAAACAAAATTTTAGCCCCAACAACCCACCAGGAATCACCCTAGACTACATTATGACTTGTAGAAGAAGAAGTTGTAGGATTACCTTAATCCTAGAAGCGGCTTTCTTGTAGTGTTGTAGAGAGTGATCAATCCCTTTGAGCAGTCCAAACGTTCTGCCTCTACCGTAATCCACGCGAGAGAGAAATCTGGATCTTCTCTTGAATCGTCTCTACGATCCTACGTATGTGTATATGAAAGTGAGAAAGAAGGTGCTAGCGTATTCTCACTTTTATGGAGTCTCTCTCTACGTGGGTTTTTCTCAAAAACCCTAACCTCTCTCTATTCTGTCAATAGCAGTTGTGTTGTTCTAGTCGGGCATTATCACATAGTGCTCTATTTATAGGAGAGAGGTAGAGAAAGATAGGGTCTTGTTTGATCCAAATCAAAGCGAATATAGGATAACTATTTATCCCTATTTGCTCAAGTAGCCCGAATCTTTTATTCCTTGTAATTAGACCCCAAAAGATTTTATCTCCAAATCTCTATTTGGATACACAATTTTAATCAATTCAATCTCTATGCGTGTGATCCAATAGGTTCCAAACACACTGGCAATAATTATGAATTATAATTCTCAAGAAGAATTAGATAAAATAAACAACTTTATTTTATCATTAATTACAATAACTAATCCATTCATAATTATAGATTGTGAGCGTTGTCTAGCAACACATCACAACCACCCAGGTATTCAGAATTAGTCAAGGGAATTATGACCAAACCTTTCCATGAAAAATTACCATGTAATTATTATCCTTTCACCATAGATATCCAATTAGTCAGGGAATGAGGAATAAGTGCCAATTCCCTAATGACGGATTAATTTGCTAGTTCCCGGAATTAACCTTGAATTAGGTTAATTTGAAGACATTCTTCAATTAACCTAAGGTAGTCGATTAAGGTTAATCTCCCACTGGCCATCACGGATATCGCCCCACTATCGGTGGTGAATCCTCTCTTGATCACTCACTGTCTTTCCATGTTTCACACTACCCCCAATTTCTACTCTTTAAGTCACTCTTGGTGAGCAACAAGTAATAGAATCAAAAGGTAGTGATTCACACTCAAGATACTGTGGTGATCTCAAGTATAGGGTCACTTACACAATTTTCCATAAGAGATTCCACCATTGGCACTTGATAGACATCCTAATGGGATCTCTGTGTGGATCACTCCAATGAATTTGTACCTTACAATTCATCTACACATTAGTCTAGGTATCATTATACCTTGGTTGATGAGAACAACCACTACTTACATTAAGTAGAGACTAACTGTGTACTAGTCTTTCCGTATTAATGATGTCCTGTCTCATTAATACTATGACTAGGGAACTTTAAGAATATTTATTATAAGTGTGATTGATATCTCATAGTCATCAACTCTTGTGACTACCATCACATCAATAAATATTCTAAGAACTTTATCAGTTATATAAATATTTAGCAAATAAAATGGAAATTCATAAAATACAAAACTTAATTAGGAATGTATTTAAACAAAATGATTGTTTTAGGGCATACATTCCAACAACTCCAGCTCTACACAATAAATTGTGACAACTTTTTTACTAGCTATACAGTATTTTTTGAGGGAGTGTTAACTATAGGCTTTTTTTTTTTTTTTTTGGCTTTCTAGACAAATCTGCCATCTCAGCAGCTTCTTTTTCGTTGACTTTCTTAAAATAGCAGAAATTCAGCCTACCAGCGCTATATCAAATATCCATTCTTCAATCTGACGACATTTGTTTTGATTCACATGAACAATCTTAATGTTTGAGGACGAACAATGCCCCAATTTTGGAAGTACTTCTCATTTGAAATGCACAAAGAAAATCAAAATTCATTACGATTATCAAATCCCTGAACTAATCTAGAAGTTCTCATGGATAGTAGTGCTTCTTGACTCTCAAAAGCTCTAACTTGTAAAGCTTGCCAGCAGATGCCGAAAAAGTATTGATTGTAGTAATTGATAGATGAAGGCAAGGTAAATGTATTAACTTGCTAACTTATGTAGGCAATTGCTTAATATCTACTTAAATCAGAATAAAAACATGCAAAAACTTAGCCAGTGAACACGATATCAAAAGTTTTAGTCACAGATCTTGCAAATACTCTCTGCATCAAATTTTCCAAAATTCAAAATAGAGTGCACAAGATCATACACTATACAATGTGTGTTATGTTCTAATACTCATTGACTTTTACATCTAACCATAAGGAATGTGTTATGTTGTGATACTCATTTAATTTTTACATCTAGCAATAAGGAACTCTTCCTCAAAATGTCACAGGAATGTATAGCATCATGAGATTGAATATGCACAACTGAAGATAGCAAGATGGTTGGAATATACTGCATGAAACATCCTTAACATAGGCATAGACAAGAATTTTCTGAGAACTTGAGCAAATTTTGACAACCAAGCATCATGTTAGAATATGATCAATCTCAAAATAGGGAATCTGGTAATGCTTGCACCATTGAATGTTGGGGCAACTGCTCATGTTACAAAACCTTCCCTTTAAATCAGAAGATACACATCTTAGAGGGAGGCTTCTAATGGATTGGTAGGAGGTTTACAACTCAAGTTTTTCAAATATGCCAACTCATCATCGTTCAACGGATGAAAGCTTCTTGAGGAGACCAGGTTATCTTTCCTTAAAAGTGCTGACAAGCTTCATAAGCAGCATTCATCATCTGAACAAATACAAATTCTGTTTCTGCAAGGTTATAAGCATTTTAGAAATCATTAGGTTAAGTACAATAGAATGTACACTCCGAAAATGGAAGCTGCAGATCCAGGAACTGTATCCATGATTATGAGAGCAAGGGCATACCATGACTTCAAATCCAACCAGTAGCTTTCCCATGCATTGGTTTATCCATGTCTTTTTTCTTTACATTGTAAACAATGGGCTAAAAATTCACAATTTCATACAAGTTTAAAATAAATGGCAATTTGTGAAGATCTTTTTTATTCTGCTAATTATGAAACCCGGTCAGTATCATAAAGAAATCACAAGTCATGAAAATCAGATAAATTTCCCTGAATCAAAGTATTAAAATCACAAAGAGAAGTGTACCTCATGCACGAGAATCCTATACTCAGCTAGAATCATCTTTCATGTAGATTCTTGAAGAGCTCTAGGTCTCAAGAAAATTTAACACTCTCAACGTCATGTATATTTTCATGGACTTAACATTGTGATTGTGTTGCTCCTTGAGACCTCCAACTGCACGACCAACCTACAAAATAAAGATTAGAAGAATAGCAAGTAAAGTGATTTGGCTAAGCGAGGTATAGACTTGATTTGGCTAAGCGAGGTATAGACTAGATCGCTCTATTAAGATGATTCGTGCCCGTTTCGAGATTATACCTAGTGTAGAAGGTTAGTGACACATCGTCTCTGGAATACAGCAGCCTACCCTTCACTGTTACTTCTACTAAATTTACACAATTTAGAGAAAGTTAAAAGCTTTTCTCAAACACCTAACTAATGCCCAATATATATTAGTAAGAGGGAGAGGAGTAGAAGATTATTTTTTGAGATAGCAAGTGTATATCAAACTTGGTTGGAGAAACCTCTATTTTATAGGTTGAAGAAATAGGTGCATTAAAATGCTAACATTAAGAAGAATAAACACCTCATATTTTCAGTTACAAATTGAGAAGGTCTAGATTCAATGTATAAAGGTAAAATTTACAAAATAAATTCATAAATCTAATAGGTTAGATAAGTTATACAATTCAAGATATAGGTTACACAAATCTCATTTAGAAACATAAATTACACTCTTGAATGATAGAATTTGAGCTAAAAATTCATTGAAGAAATTTGAAACTTATTGTGTTTAAAATCAAAATAAACATCTGACTTTTTTCATTAAAATATCCAACAGATTGTAGACTCTCAAATTAGACTTAGAATTGCCTATGACCATAGGAAAAAGTGGCATCAAATTAGAAGTTTCACAATGAGCATACACCAATGACCTATAGAATGGATTAAAGTCACGCCAAATTATAACTTGACCTTCTCTATGTGCGATTAAAGTGCAAAAGTCTTCCTTTTGAGAGAGCCCAGATAGATCGCTACAACTAAAAAGGTTTTCTACTTACTTTTTCTAGTGCAACTGCAGAAGATCACTTGAACTCGGCCAAGTAAAGGCCTAAATCTTGGAAGTCATAGCCTCATTGCTTACTCTCAGATAATATAGCAAAGGTTCCTCAAAAGGAGCCATGCCTTTTCTGTTCAAAACGTGTCTTGTGAGCAAAAAACAGTGAGATCCTCAGGCCTCATTCAAAAGCATTTTGAATTTCATGTTTCGAATTTTATGCAAGCCATGCTGACTCCAAAATGCAGCAAATAAAAGAAAGTACAGCACAAAAACAATCAGTAAAATACTGTTCTTAGAAAATAACAACACAAATCAATGCTAAGTTCTTAAAGAAAAAGATAAGAATTAAGAGTGTAAGTAGCTAGATAAATTATGGTCACCCATCTCCAAGTTATTAACATTGACTTTAGTTCCTTAGGTGGACCTAGCATCTAAGTGCTTTAGGTGCACCAAGTTTGTCATAAAGCAGATTAACATTAGAAAACCTTTTGAACCTGCAATATAGGCACACTCAAACTTCATACCCAAGGGATCAAACTATCTAAACAACGTATCTGGACTTTGGATCTTGTTCAAATCCCTCTAAGATGATAAGACAACCTGTTTCAATAGGAATAATCCTTGCATTCTTGAAATATAAAATCAGAAGTCCACAACAACATACAGAACAAATCATGAATAAAAAGCAAAGGGATATGAACATTCAGGGATGGCTGTGGCATTTGGGTAGCAAATCCTCCCCAAAATTTCTAAGCAATTGCAATTTCGAAAACTAAAAAATTTATTTTGCAAGAATTTACTAAACATTTGAAAATACTGAATTTGCAAGAGACTACAAATACTAATATCGATAAATGATGTTTCTCGATAATTAAATGCATTTTCTTGGTATTTCTTCCAACAGAGTTACTTAGTGGAGATAATGGGCATTATTTATTTCACCGGGTATGGAGTGATCATATATTTGAAAAGTTATATATTGTCCTTATAGCTGATTTTCTAACTTTTTTATTTGTGGTTAGAAAGCCAAAATACTTTGGGATGGCTCATTTTCTTTGTTATTTATTTATTTATTCATTGATGTATTTGTTTTCCTAATTTTAGCATGTTTATAGAAGGAATTTGAATTTTTTCAAAGCAAAAGTAACTCACCAAGTATTTTTAATAATAGGATCCCTTACAAGGCATGGACACTCTCTTTTACCAGCAGATTGACATCCATATGAACTGTATTGCCAACAAGGTTGATCATTCCTCTCTGAACACTTCCTAGTCGAATGATATGAATCCAGATTTCATGTGTACCCCAGCATTGAACTCTGCCTCTCCTACATAAAAATTTTGACATTCTCCATAGTCCATTTACCTGATTCATTTCAGAGAAACAATTATCAATATCTCATGAAAATGTAGATGGGAGAACTTTATGAGATAAGTAAAGGGAGAGTATTAATTATGGCATCTTTTTCATCAACTTTGTGATAGTCTTGAATTAGAGCATTCACCCCATCAAATTGAGACAACAGCTTGTGCTCATACACATAGATTTTCATATACTAGAAAACTTCAGAGCATGTCTTTAGACCAGTCATCAGAATTTTAGCACTCAAACAGCCGCATAAGAAAGCGGAGTTGCATTTGAGAATTCATAACATAAAGAATGTAATCTCCCAATCAATATTGTTTAACGAACACATATATTCATTAGAGAATAAGTACTAACTCTACAAATAAGAGATCAACCACCAGAAAATATTCTTTTATTTATGCTAGCTCTTTTATTGATCCAATAGTTTATGACTCTGTACTTGTATAGGTGGAGTTCTATAGAAGATATAGTCAAGTATTATTTATCCTTTTTAGGTGCTCACATGATTGACTAGAAGTACACATAAAAGTTCTAACAATTAATTATAATGGACAAGTACAAACAATTCTATAATGTATTTTCACTATAATTGTTTAAGAAAATTAGCATGTATATAGCATCTAACTGTTCTTAATGGAGGTACCAGTTGTAAATGGAATTTTGTGGTGAGATTTTCAATTAAAGCATGAATAATTCAAAATTTTTGACCATTTTTCTATCACTAATAAAAGGTAGCAATTTTTTCTAATATAAATCCAATAATTGAATGACTGATGAAAACATATCATAATGTTTATACACTGAAAATTGAGAAGTTATCATCTCAAAATTTTTTAAAAAGAAGAGTAGAAGTATAACATGCCACATACAGGCACCAAAAACCTGCCTAGCTTAGAAAAGAAAAGAACAATATACAATTTCTCTGACTTTGAACTCATAGTACTAAAAGAACTTTGGTTTGGAAAGAGCTAAATGATTATAGTGTCACCTGATTGGTTAGTATTCAATAAGGTTGGGTGGTCTAATGGTTGAGATTGAGACCACAAGACTGACTTAGAGGTCTTAATTCTAATCTTTTTCCCTCTCTGTGCTTTCTAAATTCCACCCTTATCCTGCTAAAAAAATTAAGAAAAAAGGTGATATTCCTCAGGAAGGTTGGTGATACTATCAAAAACCATTGGAGAGGCTTTCTAAAATATCCTTTTTCAGTTTGACAAGCGAATGCTAAGGGCATAATTGATTTTGGAATTTTCTCCATTGGAGTTTTTGTAAAGTTGATTTCAAAAAGAATAGATATGGATCTCTGTTGCTCTTTACTTATTTGAGTAGTTATATCATCTTCCTAAGCATATTTTAACTTTATGTTTGCAGGAGAAATTATTTGGACACTTGGACAGCAACTTGAGAACCCTAGGGAAATTACGTTCCTAAGGTGGTCTACGAATTAAAATAGAGCAACTCACAAAGTAGGATGCATAATAAGACTCAGTACAAATTGAAAAGGCAACAAGACATTGAAGCATAAGCATATTCCTCTGAAGTTACTCCAAAAAAATTATATTTGAAGCAAAAAAATAAAGTTTTGATGCTGAAAATAATTTTTGGATACCGGGACAATCCAATTTTTTTTTTTCATATTTTCAGCGCAAAAGAACATTATGTGGTGAATATTTTTTATGCTTCCTACTTGTTCAGTGCAAACCATCTCTATCTATTTCTTTCCATCTCTTGTCCTTACGGTTTGATTTGTTTGTCAAATGTTAAATCTTGCATCACTACTAGCAGCCTTCTTTAGAAGAAAGTGAAAGACATTAACCACTCTGAGAAATAGCTTAAGACGATAAAACCAATGATGTTAACATGATGAGCATCCTTTCTAGAAGGCAAAACAATTTCCAACCCACAACTTCTTATCTCAACCAAGAAAAAGAAAAAAAATAATGTTTTCGTGTAATTGTTTAGTCAACAACCAAAAGTATATATGACTTTTTTTAAATTTTCTTTAAAATGATTATTTATGTAGAATTGTAAATTTACAAATATGGGGAACAATACAGAGGCCTTAGCGCAAGTACCAAAATGTTTGATATAGTAAATTTAACTGTATCTTGGCAGATAAGATTTGATAGGGAAAAAATTTTAGAGTGGCACATTAAAGATACTAATTACTTGTTAAATTACAATATTAATTTAAAGTGATACTTTTTGATTAAAAGTAAAAGGAACTCATAGTGATCATCAAGTAGCAAATTCTGGAATTTCGAAAAGAATTGAAATCCAGAAAAGAATAGAGCAACATCTACAATGTCTATGACTGAATTCTTGTCTGAAACAATCCCAATTGCTAGAAAGAACAAGAGCATTGTGACTAAGAAACATAGACAAGATGATTGGCGCTTTGGCTGAGCTAAAATGCAAGTGTTCATTACATCATGTTGCAAATGAAATATTGTGGACTAGACATTGCAACAAGTAAGTGTCAAAATAATTCCATTAAACAGTCCCTAATAAAGTCCAAAAATGTTCCAATTTCAAATAGATTTTCCAAATCCATGAAATATACTAAAGCAAAGTCTGTGGCACAGATCCATGTGATATGAAGCACAAATTAGAAGTGAAGTAGAAGATGATTTGATAACCAATGAAGGCAACCGATCTCCCACAGAACCTAGGATTGTTACATATTTTAAATTTGATTGGGTACCTTTCAACATATTTGTCATTCTTAACGACTCCTATTCGAACTACACTTGAATTCCAACTTGCACAAATGTGGCTTTCTAGATTAATCTGCCATCTTAGCAGACTCTTTGTTATTGACTCTCTCAAGATAGCAGAAAATCAGCCTCCCGAAAAGGTTCTTTAAGTATCCTGATAATTCTTCAATCTGAGGACATTTGTCTTGACCCGCATGATAGAATCTTACTATTTAAAGACAAGAAGAAGCCCTAATTTGGGTAGCACATCACGTTTGAAAGCTTACCAACAGATCTCGGCAAAGTTTTAGATCAAATTAAAGCAAATGTAGCAACTTATTTATGTTTGCAGCTGCCTAATATCTACCTAAATTAGAACAAAAACATGCAAGAACTAGCAGGTGAACATGACATTAAAGTATTAGCCTCCAAAATTCCTTTCTAATTGTGCATGTCTTTTCTCCAAATGATTTAAATTCAAGGCACAAATCTTGCAAACACCTCCGCATCAGATTTTCCAAAACTCAAAATACATGGTGCAAGATCATATACCTTACAATATATTGTGATACTCATTTGGCTTTTACATCTATAAAACTCTTCATGGCAATGTCAAAAGAATGCATAGCATCATGAGATTGAATATATATAATTATATGGTATATACTGTATCGAGACATCCTTAATAGAGTCAAAAACCAGAATTTTCTGAGAATTAGAGCAAATTTTGACGACATAATGTCCAATTAGAATATGATCAATCTCAAAGTAGGGAATCTAGTAATGCTTGCACCATTCAGTGTTAGTGCAGCTGCACTTGTTACAGCATTTTCGTTTTAAACCAGAAGACATGCATCCTATAGAAAGGCTTCTGATACATTGTTAGGATGGTTACTACTTGAGCTTTTTAGATGTGCCAACTTAGAATCCTTCAATAGATGAAATCTTCTGGAGGAGACGAGCCTGTGTTTCCTTAAAATAGGCTAATGAGCCTCACTAGCAGCATTTGCCATTTGAGTGGAGGCAAATTCTGTTTCTGCAAGGCTATGAAGCATTTCAAAAATCTTTAGGTTAAGTCCAATAGTAAGTACACTCCAGAAAGTGGAAACTGCAGATCCAAGAATCCAAGAAGCATAACCATGATTATGAGTACAAGGACATACCATGACTTAGAATCCAACCAGTAGCTTTCCCATGTATTGGCTTATCCTTAGCTCTATTCTTTACCTGGCAAACAATGGGTGATACTTTTACAATTTTAGATGAGTTTAAAATAAATGGCAACTTACGAAGTCCTTACTGATTCTACTGATTATGAAACTCAGTAGGAAGTACAAAGAAATTAGTAGAAATCATGAAAATCAGATGAGTTTTCTTGAATCAGAATATATAATCACAAAGAGAAATGTACCTCATGCACGAGAATGCTTGTAGCCAGCCAGAATCATCTTCATGCAGCTTCTTGAAGAGATCTAGGTGTCAAGAAAATCTATCACTGTCAGCCTCATGAATAGTTCCATGGACTCACCATTGTGATTCTAGACTCTCAATTAGACATAAATTGCCTATGACCATTGAAAAGAGATGGCATCAGATTAGAAGTTGAGCAATAAGCATATACCCATGTAGAATGGATCACAGTCACGCTCAATTGTCACTTAACCTTCTCTCTATGGAATTAAAGTGTAAGAGCCTTCCTTTCAGGAGAGCCCAAATAGATCTCTCCAACTGAAAAAGTGTTATCCTTGCTTTTTCTAGTGCAACAGCAAAGGATGACCTGAACTAGGCCAAGTGAAGACCTAACTCTTGTGAGTCATATCCTTATTGCATATTTTCGGATAATATGGCAAAGATTCCTCAAAAGATGCCATACCTTTTTAGTTCAAAAAATGTCTCATGAGCTGGAAACAGTTGAGCTACCATCACGCCTCAGATAGCAGCATCTTGAATTTCATGTTGCTGACTTTATGCAAGTAGTGCTGAACCGAAGATGCAGCATATACCAAAAAAGTACATCACAAAACAATTAGCAAAATATAGTTCTTAAAGGATAACAACATAAATCAATGCTAAGTTGTTAACGGAATGAAACAGTAGATTTTTTTTATTGATAAGTTAAAAAGAAAAAAGAAAAAGAGCATAAGAGTGTAAGTAGCTAGCTAAATTAAGATCACCTATTTCCAAATTATTAAAATTGACTTTAGTTCCTTAGGTGGAACCTAGCATCCGAGTGTTTTTGGTGCGCCAAGATTGTCATGAATCAGATTAACTATAGAACCTTTTTAACATTATATCTAAGGGATTAAACTATCTAAACAACATATCTGGACTCTGGATCATGTTCAAATCCCTCTATGATGATAAGGCAACCTGTTTCAATAAGAATAGTCCTTACATTCTTGAAATACAAAATCAGAAGGCCACATCAACATACAAAAAAAAATCATGAATAAAAAGCAAAAGGATATGAACATTAGAGGATGGCAGTGACATTCAGGTACCAAATCCTTCCTAGAATTTCTCATAATTGCAATTTCAAAAACCACAAAATTAATTTTGTAAGAATTCACTAAATAATTGAAAATACTGAATTTGCAAGAAACGACAAATACTAATCTCAACAAATGATGTTTTTTGATAATTAATAGCATTTTTTTCTTGCTATTTCTTCCCATGGAGCAACTTAATGGAGATAATGGGCATAATTTATTTCACCCGGTATGCGGTGATTATATATGATGAAGTTACATATCATCCTTATAACTGATTTTTAAAATTGACTTCTTTGTTTGTTGCTAGTAAACTAGAAAAATTTGAGGTGGTTCATTTTCTTTGTTTTTATTTATTCTATCTCTTTACTTGGTTTTCTAAGTTGAGCGTGTTTGCAAAAGGAATTTGAATTTTTGCAGAGGAAAAACAACTTACCAAGTATCTTTCATAACAGGCTCCTCTTAGAAGGCACAGACACTCTCTTTGGCCAATAGACTGCCATCCATATGAATTGTACCACCAATAAGGTTCATCCTTCATCTCAGGACCCTTCCTGGTTCAATGATATGAATCAAGATTTCTATGTATAATCCAGTGTTGAACTCTACCTCTCTACATAAAAATTTTGACCTTCTCCATTGTCCATTAACCTATTCAGTTCAAAGACTCACAATTATCAATAACTCATGATAGGCTAGAGAACTTTATGAGGTGAGCAAAGGAAGAGTGTTAACCATAGCATCTTTTCCATCAACTTGGTAATAGCCTTGAATTAGAGAATATGCCCCATCATATTGAGCCAATAGCTTATTCACATACACAGTTACTCATATGTAAGAAAACTCCAAAGCATATCTTCAGACTATTCATCAGATTTCTAGCACTCAAACAACTGTAAAGGAAAGCAGAGTTGCATTTGAGAATGTAACCCCCAATTAATATTGTTCAAAGGACATATATAATTCATTAGAGAATAAGAACTAACTCCACAGCTAAGAGATGAACCACCTGAAAATATTCTTGTTACAGATAAACCAAGTAATATCAAGGACCAGCTGCAAATCGCTGCATACCTAGTGAAATAAAAATAGCAAATTGCCTATTATTACACCAAGTAGCTCTATTTGGATGATATATCAAGCAATTGTTTCAAGGCACTACTTGACTATTCAATCATCTAATAAGCTTCTCTATTTCTTGATATTTCGTGATTTTTAAGGCACCAACAACTGAAAAAGTTGCTATTTAAAGTTTCAATCATGTCAGAAAATGATGGATCTGTTGCCCAAGAGGAATACAAAAAGTGGTATCTTCGGGGGAAGGGTCTGAAGAGTGAAGAGTACTTCTCAAAAGAAAAGGTATTCTCGATGCTTGTGAATGTGATCATGCGGAATTCCATATCATTGCTTCATTAAATTGTCTTTGAAGTCAGATAAAGTTTTCCTGAATTATATATTTTCCCTAGAAAGAGGAGTGTTACCTCAAGCATGAGAATCCCCGTAGCCAACCTGAAATAATCTTTGTTGTAGCATGTTAGAGAGCCATAGGCCTCAAGAAAATTCCATTGCACCCTCAACCTTCTATCCTATTCCATGTGCTTTTACAGATGGTTCATTTTAGACTCCAAAACTAAATTTGGTATTGCCTACAACATAAGAAAAGATGCCACTAGATTTGAAGCTGCACAACAATTGAATATAACAAAAGAAAAAGCAATACACGAATGGTGAATTGTACCTAAACCGTTTCCATAGAATGACGGAGAAAGAGTTCCTTTCAGGAGTGCCTTGATGAATCTATTTGAAGATAAAAAGCCCTTGCCAAGTAAACAGCCTCTCATTTTTACAAGTCCAAGAATGTGTTGGTACTTATGTGCATCACCATATAGCAATAAGCCATGATAGCTGAAAATTTTTGCTGCAATATTAACATATCTGTTACAATACAAAGAAAGGATCATTAATTAAAAAATAATTAAAAACAAAAGCAGACTCACAGAATAAGATGATTATCAAATACTTTGCCAAACAACACAAAATAGTGAAGCAGTGAAAGATAGATTTTAGCACTTGTTCCTATAGTAGAAACAGCAAAAGAAATGAACAATTAACTAGTTAATGGCCCTGAACTAGGTTCAGAACAAATTAAGGACTAAAATCTATTATATAATCACTTAAAATATCGACCATTTTAGTTTCATTACTTTAAAGGCTAGCAATCATCTGGTACCACAACTTTTCCAAAGAAAGCAACGTATGATCAAAACCATACTCACAATCATGCTAAGTTAAGAATCTCAATCTAAGCATAGTGAGTTAAGCTTACTTTATGAAGTGCATTCTTTGACGGGATAAAAAAATTTCGGCAGTTTGAGGAAAAAGCTATTAGTTTTAACTAATAAGTGGAAAGTGGAATTCCTCAACTAAATGGAGAACTCTGTATCACTGGTCACTACTTGAAAATATTATCACATTGCTCATTGAACTACAAATCTTTGACTAGAGAGACACGCTCAAGCATCAATAATTGTATGACTCCCCAAGTTTCTCCACAGTCATTCTCATGTAAAAAAACATTCTTAAAGCTTAAATGCTATCACTTTACTGATTGGCTACTTTTGTTGTCAGTCATTACAATCTAACAAACACACGTACCCTTGGCTGAATACATAAATGCTAAAAAAAAATGAGAAACTCAAAACCTTTTGCCTTGAGTAATGCTGTTATTTCTCTGAGCCCAGTAATTTGTTTGAGTAAAAGGCAAGCATGGTAACTTTTACTACAGAATATAAGTCTAGAACTGAATTAAAAATTAACTAAAATAATCAACAAGGCAATTAAAAATATAGATAGAGATAAAAGATAAATATATAATGCATGTACTAAGTGCTCAAGCAGAGCAGAAAGAAAATAAGATGAAAAAGTTTGACCAAAAGTAAATCGTGGGATACGATGAAAAAACTAGCCTAATTCACATCATGAATTGGGAAAGTTTATGCTACCCACTAAAAACTGCAAAATTTCAAAATTTGCATTGGTAAGAATGTGTAGCTAGTTACCTCTCTCGCACATAACACAAATTTTGATGGCAGAAAAATTTTTGTGGATGACCATATTAGATTCAGCAGTTATATTTTTAAGACTAGATCGCAATGAATTCTCTAGCTAATGAAGTTCAAGCAATTTTAATTCTTGAACAAGTTGAGTGATACAAGTACTAGAGGAAGCAAATGAATAAGAATGGAGAGCTTACCTTGAACGAGTACTATAGGAAAAGGTTTGCAATAGTAATTCAATAGAAGTACGGCTGCATGATTAGATATTTGAGTCAATACATTACCGCCCTCAACACTAAGACAAAACTATGTCGTAATAGTACAAAGGAGTACCGAGTAGATTTAATTGGGGAAACTGACATTATTTATGAACTTCAAATGGAGATTAGCCTTTGATTTGCTCCTCATCAATGTAAATTTCAGGAATGTGGGAGATCTTGGACCATTCAGAATCGAGGTCGGTGCTGCTCTCTGGTGTGCATCTTTTCTTTAGAAGGGGACAGTTGTAAATTTTCAACCATCTTAGTCTGGTGAGGCTACTCATAGATTGGTAAGAGGGTAAATTCTTTAGTTTTTCACAATTGGAGAGCCAGAGTAATCCAAGTGAGGAAAGCTTTCCAAACCAATCGGGCAATGATTTTACTCCAAAACCATCTAGAAGAAGAAGTGTTAGGGCAGAAAGGTGTTGAAGTTGGTCGGGTAGAGATTCCCAATGAGGCCATCCATACAGAACTAATATTGAAAGTGAGGGGAAGTAGGGTTGGGGTGGTGGTTGGAGAGCATCAAAGAGGTCTAAGAAGGAATGCAGCTCTGTGGTGGCTTTTGAGAATGGTCCTATCCCTAAGTTACTCAAGCTGGTAAGAGAACAAAGCTTCCCCTTGGGCAAGTTAGTTAACTTCTTACATATTATGTCCAGAGAAGAGAGAGAAGGTGTTCGGGTTAAATCAATTGGAAAGGAGATAAGATTGGGGCAACGGGATATGTTCAAATACTCAAGAAGTAGAAGAGGAGGACAAGTATGGGGGGAGGAGGAGGAGGAGGAGGAGGAGGAGGAGTGTGAAGAAGTGGAATCCCAGCCTGACTCAGAAAACTGGGGGATGGACAAGTGGGTTAACCCATTGCAATCACCAATGCTCAATTTTCGCAAGGCAGTAAGGTATTTGTGTCCCCTGGGGATTGAAATGGACTCGAGTGAGTTGCACTCTGAAACAAATAATTCCTGTAGGGACTCAAGGCCCACAAAATATTGAGGGGCATTATTGTCAATACAAGTTTGTGGAACATCAGGCGAAATATTCAAGAATTGGGTCAAATCAGGACAGGAGTTTAACTTGAGATGTGCAAGATTTGGATTGTTTTGAAATAACACATTTGGTAGTTGGGCGAGCCCATTCACCTCCTCAATGGAAAGGCTAGTGAGAGTGCTGACTCCGCTACAAATACATGTCATTATCGTTGATCCATTGTTGACGTACTCCAAATGCAAGTTTTTGAGACTTGGAAAATGACTTGGAAAAGTGGCCATTTGGGGACAATTCTTAATCCTTATCGTATCAAGTACTGGAAACACCACCATTGTTCCATCATGAACTGCTGCTTGTCTCCAGTCCAACAAATTTAGCATATTTTCTAGAATGAGATGTTCAAGTGCTGAAAACCATT
Source organism: Gardenia jasminoides (assembly GCA_013103745.1). Lineage (NCBI taxonomy): Eukaryota > Viridiplantae > Streptophyta > Magnoliopsida > Gentianales > Rubiaceae > Gardenia > Gardenia jasminoides. The sequence continues at coordinate 17,408,003 of CM023097.1, read as the reverse complement.
TTAGTGTTCTTTGACTACAGCTGCCATCATGTACGCCTGACCCGCCATAAAAAGAAGGGCCAATACTTGTCATGCCATCAAGTCCTTTCAAGTGAAGAGATCTAAGAAAGGGCATATTTCCGAGAGCTGGTAACTCCTTGCAGTTTTTACAATTTTGCAATTCAAGATTCACCAATTTCCCAAGTTTCCCAATCCATGTTGAAAGTTGCTCACCAAAAAATCCTTTGATTATCAAACCTTTCAAATTTTGGTGAGGATGCAAGCCTTCCAACACTTGATTGTATTCGCTGTCATTCTCTCTTGAATCATCTGATTCATTCCATATTAATCTCAACTCATCAATGTTTGGCTTGTCCATGAGTTTTGCAGACTTGGCTTCTTCCATACTTCTCACCAATTCAAGATTCCGTACCTCAAAACTTCCACTGAGATTCTTTAAACTCCCCAATTGTCCAATTTGTCGACCTGTCTCTTTACCAATATTGAAAAATGGCAATGTTCGGAGAGAATGTAATTGTCCGATCTCAAGAGGCGTTAGATCACTTGATTTATCCACAGAGAAAAAGTCAAAGTGCCTCAAATTCACCAAATTCTTAAAATTATTTGGAAACTTTTTCAATGATTTACAATCTCGAACTCTTAATGTTTGCATATTGTACAGTTTACAAAGAGAGTTTGGCAAAGTTTTCATTGGAGTATTTGATGAATCAAGATACCTTAAATGAGACAACTTACCAATTGATTCAGGAAGTTCCTTGGCATTTGATGAAGCTAAGTTTAGCACTCGCAAGCAAGTCAATTCTCCAATTAATGAGATCAAACCATCATTAACTGATACATTCTCCATTAAAAATAATGTTGTTACGTACCTAAAACTCTCATTCAATGGAAATGGTGGTTTTTGTTCTCCATCGCTTCTCTCCACTGCAAGATACCGAAAAGTCTTGCCATGAAAATCAGCTTCTGTTGACTCTTTCAATATTAAAGTTTTAGATTTGGAAATAGATTGCACCATATCATGCACAAGATCATGCATTTTGCAGCTCAAAACATTCCCATAATCATCCTTCTTTGCATCTTGAAACAAGTTATAATCCAACAAAATGGTAAAATACATGTTACCGACTTCCTCAATACACATGTTCCTTGGATTTGAATGAAGAAATCCTTCTGCTGCCCAAAGTTGGATTAGTTGATTCCTTTCCATCTCAAAATCCCGGGGAAAAATTGAACAATATGCAAAACACTTTTTAAGAGATGGATGTGGAAGATGATTGAAGCTTAACCTCAAAATTTTGGTGATGTCACTGTCTCCGTCTCCACCTATGTTTTGAAGCGCTAAAATTGAATGCCATACATCCCTTCCCTTGTTGCGCAACATACCGCCAAGGACACTTGCAGCTAATGGTAAGCCTTGGCATTTCTTTGCAATCTCTAATCCTAACTCTTTTATATCACCCGGTGCTCCCCTGGCACCAAATACCTTTTTTTCAAGGATGAGCCAACAATTATCATCTGATAATTTCTCTAAGTAACAAGGACGAGAAGGAATTGCTGTGATGGTTGCCACTTGTGTGTTACGCGTGGTCAAAAGAATCCAGCTCCCCTCGGGTGAGATCTCCTTGGCTGAGCTAATACCTCGCAAAGAATCAAGAAACCCATCCCATGTTGTGCGGTCTACATTCCATACATCATCGAGGACCAGTAGATACTTAAGCGGCTTTTTACCATTCCGTTCTTCACCAGCCAACGATTCCTTAAGCTTCTGGACTTTGGCTTCCCTAGAACCCATACCCACAACTTCAGGCTTTTGGACGCCCAATTTTTCTAGCATCAAACCAAAAAGCTTGTCAGCATCGAGTTGTTTTACAATATCTGACACGCATGCCCACATTCTCTTGTCAAAATGGTTTTCAATATTTGGATCATTGAAAACTTTCCGAGCTACCGTCGTCTTCCCGATCCCGCCCATCCCCACTATAGGATGGACGGAGATGGTTTCATTGTTACTTGTGGCAGTCAACTCTGTTACTATTGCTGAAACTTTATCATCTCTTCCAACGAAACTCGTTTCAACAGTAACAGAGTCAGTCTCTATGTTCTCCATAAGTTCTCTTCCAACAGTCTGTGACTGAAGGCCGAAGTCCCTTGCTTCTTCATTGATTCTTTTCAAACGCATATTGATTTTCTGAATTCTTTTGGCCATTTTGCAATGAAATGAAATGGGATTGGAGAATGAGAAGAAGAAGCATACCTTCCTCTTGATTTGGTTTTGTATCTCAACTTTGCGTCGAATCATTTCATATTTGAAGTCATCCAGCAAATTTTCAGCATCAAAAGCGACACGTTCAAGGCTCTCCAGCCAATGCTTCACTCGCTTTTTAGTTACTTGTTCCTTCTCTGCATCACGAAGGACAGCCTGGATCAGTGTCAAAGTTTCCTTCAGTTGCTCCAAATCTTTCTTGACGCCAACAAACAGCCCGATTTGTTCTGAAGCCAAGTTTATTGCCTTCTCCACTAGAACTTGAACCGTGGAACCAAGCAGTGCATCCGCCATCAGGTCTGTATTTGAGAGTAAGAGAGAATTTGATATTTTTGAGATTGTGTAATTAAGCAATTTGCAAGGTGAGAAAGAGTTGTATATGCAAGTAATTGAAATGACAAGTCTACAAATTGGTGGTGGTTTCAATTTTTCTCTTGGTAATTAATTAAATTGAAGCTGAAGCTTTTCAATATTATTTTCCTTTGGGGAGGGAGTGCTGCAAGAAGGGATAACAAAAGCAGCATGAAAAGGAAGAAAAGATTCCATTCATGGAGTAGGCAGCAAAGGCAATCAATTCTTTGCTTTACTTCCTTCAGTGTTTACTTTTAGCTTTTTCCTTGCTTGCTAGAAATTGATTGGTATCTATTCTGAAATGGCTTCAGGTTAACCACTCTTGTAGATGAAAGTAATACTGCAGTCTGTACTAATGCCATCCAAATTTACTTTATTCCAAAGGTTTTCCGATCTTTACCTTATTCTAAATTTTTCAGTTGGGGTTCCTTGGATTCTTATGCTTGCTTGTGGCACGAAATCAGTTAAAGTTCTTCTTCCAATTTGAGGTCTTACCATCTTACTCAGTACCAAAAGCAATAAAAATGTCTTTGGCTTAATAAAAAAAAAAAAAAACTTTATCGTTTAGGTGAAAGACATGCAAGGATAAATATAACATCTGCAACCCATTAATACGGTAGATTACGTCTGGAAAATCATATAACCTTATGGGTTAAAGTTGGTGTGATGTATGACAATATTCTTATGTGTGAAATATCTTAAATACAAGTCATCCCACTTTTTGATTCCATCATAACTTTATCTTGATAGTAGTAGTTTAGACTGTTTAGTTCCTCCTAAACAAAGTAATGGAGCCAAAAGTCTTATATTTGTCACAATAAATATTGTTTTGGTGTACCTCCTGAATTTATCATGAAGATAGATCAGTTCTTTTCTAAATTAATTATTGGTACCGAAATCTTTTGGAGGCCACTCTTGAATTTAGAGTAAAACCTCTATAAATTAATAACCTTAGTACAATACAAATTGTATTAATTTGAAGAGATATTAATTAATCAATAACTTAATAATTTATTAATTTATCGAGTGTGCTTACAATTCAAATAAGCACTTATTTAATTAATTAAAGTTTTATATTACTTTACAAAAATATGAATTATTATATTACTTAAAGGAGACTAAATGTCTAAGGAATATAAACCAATTTATATCTACTTAATTTAAAAGCATAATTTAATTCTACCAATGCCTCAATATTTGTACACAACTGATATCATTTTTCAATTATCAAGAGGTCGAAAAGACTTAGAAATTCTATTTTATCAAATGAATATAATGAATCAGATTAAAAATATGGAATAATCTCAAAAACCTCCCTTGAGATTTTTCCTAATCACATCTGCCTCCTCCGAGATTTTTAAAAGCACACTTAGCATCCCTGATAGGATGATGTGACATTAGAAAGTTTTTGAAGGTCAACACTACCCCTGTGTTTTTATGAGATAATTTCAGAAACCTCCCTTGATTTTTTTCCTAGTCACACCTAGCATTCTCAAACTAAATTATATAAAAAGAAAATAATAACAATGCCATAAAAATTGTGCACAATTGGACTACCTTTTTAAACTTCAATCTTCTCTTTTTATCTTTATTAATCGTGAAGAGGTGAGGAAAAAAATAGGTCAAATCATTCATTTGGTAAAGGAGATGAATGAGGTGCAGTTGAAATTGTGAAAAAAATGCATATTCAATATACCTATAATGATGTTCAACTATTAAAAATAAAATTTTTGAAAAATTGATTAACCAATGGTATTAAAAATAAAAATCTTATTTCTTTTCAATCTAGAAACAGTGGCCCTCTCCTAGAGATTTGAAAAAAAGGAAAAATGATTTTTATTTCTTAACAATTTTTGAAAAATGATTTTTTAATGGCAATTCTCCATTAGCAAGCATATGATAACTATTTCCTTGTTTGTTCCTACAATGTGCCCATACTTTTACCCGCATTTTGAGCTAATCCAAGAATGTGTAAATTGCGTAGGTTAATGTCCCCAAGACCTAGCTATGAACTTATTCTTTCATTAGGAATAAAATAAGTGATTAGATTATTCCTTGCCAAAGAAATAAGTAGGGGTGGCAATTTTGGATAGGATGACATCATATGAACATGGCTCGAAGGGCATCTGATTGAAACTCAATAAGGAAAAATTAGCCTCACAATTGGGTATCAAAATAGGCATTATTGAATCAACCTATTAGTTGACACAATTAATTTATTAGTAACTTATTAAAAGTCCAAAGTTGATACGTTAACCCGAACCTACAACATGTCTTATAACCCAAAATATGAGCCATATCAGGAACTCTGATTTTACATTATATTATTATTATTATTATCATAATAATAGTATATTACTATTGTTATACTATTTTTTATGTTTGGGATTCTTATTTCTTTGGGTTCCTTCAGAAATCAAACCAAAATTTTCAAATTATAAATAAATTATTTGAAAACGTTACTTGACCCTCCTACACCTACGCCAAATTTCTATGGATTCCCTCCTCAAATTACAATAAAATGAATATCTATTCAGACTTCCTTTCTTAAAAGACTATAAGAGACAAAGGTAATGTTGATTCACACCAAAATTTTTCAGAAAATTAATTTGTAAAAAAGGAAAAAGAATTGATTGTTCCCTTATATATTTATTTACTCCAAAGTATTTTTGTTTCCCATTCCATCGGATATTATCTTGGTATTATATTAGACTATTTAGTTCCTCCTAAACAAAATAATGAACCCAAAGTATAGTTATTCACAATAATCGTTTTGGAGTGCCTCCTGAATTTATCATGAAGATAGATTAGTTCCCTGCTAAATAGATTATTGGTACGTCAAGAAGGTTTTGGTCCAGTGGTTAGGGTTGAGACCATAAGACTCTATTTGTCAGACAGAAAAGTTGTGCTAGATGTCATGAAAAAAGTGAAGTAAAGTGAGGTAAAGGAAAAAGAAATTAACTTTCCTGCGTGTATTTGGTTAATAAGAAAATAATGCAAGAAAAGACAATTTCTTGTATTTGTTTAGCTGTAAAGACATGGGAAATTTGATTAATGTGTTCGTTAATAGAAAATATTTAATATTGAACTTCTTCATTTTTGGTATTTAATATATAATGTAATAATTATAACATTTTGCATATTTGAAGGATTGTTTATCTAGAAATTAATCACATTTTTAACAAAAAGGGTGTGTGTGTGTGTGTGTGTGTGTGTATTTGTGTGTGTGTGTTGGAATGTCTCTACAATGGGACAAATATGTGTATAAATTATTTCAAGAATATATAGACACAACAAAAGGAGCATAAAATGTAAAAGAAAAAAATAATGTCAAAATTACTAAAGAATAAAATGTCTAACTACAAACCAGTTTTTTGAATTGTAAATTCTAAGATATTTCAATTATATAAAAATTTAGAATGGAAGAAATAGTTTAGAGGAGTTATAAAAGAAATTTAATTAGTTGAAATTTTTTCATGACTCACTTTCCTATCAATTTCAGCGGGAGAATTTTCACAGAAAAATGAGCAGTTACGAGAAAATTTTATGTGCTGGGTCCTATAAGGTTCCTGACAAACAACGTTTAACATGGATGAAAGTTATTTTCCTTCACTTTCCTTCCATTTTCTTGGCAAACAAATAATATCTAAGAGTTAGAAGTTCTGAATATCCCTGTGTTGAAAAAATTGAAAAAAAAAAAGAAAGATTATCGGTATCAAAATTTTTTGGAGCCCTTTCCCGAGTTTATAGTGAAAGTAGTTTAGTTGCATCCTAAGTAGAGTATCTGAACTAAAAGGTTAACGGTAAAGAACCTTTAAAAATTTATGCCAAGTTTCAATCAAGAATAAATTTTTGAGTTCCTTCCTAGCGGTTCTGGGATATGAAGTTTGTTGCCTGCTGTTTCAATAATAATTTTTAAGTTTTTGAATGTTTCATTAGTTATTTTTACTTAAAAATTTAAATGGGTCAAGTGAATTAAAACATGACATGACACTTTAATAATTAGTGTATTGCACGTAAGACAAGAAAAGGAGACAAAGGGAAAGCATACGACACAAACATGACACAAAAGCTTAAGATATGTATATAAATTTCTATCCATTTGACAAGGACAAGATCATGACATGACGTGATATAGCAAATTTACAACTTTGAAATAATCTAAGTGGTTACATTCTGAAATTACTATAGTGATTACATTATTGTGGAAAATATTTAAATAGCATAAATTATCATAAGTAACCCAAAATTGACCTAGTAAAGATACTTTATATAATCTATATAGCTACCTATATGTGCAGTTGTATCATCAATTCCTTGATATTACAAAATTCATTATATAAAAATATAACAGCATAATTTCTAAGGACAAAACTATCAAAACATTATGCATATGAGGCATGCCTGTCTTTTCACACCTCACATACAAAGAAGTTTAATCTGCATATATTTAACCAATTAATTTAGAGGATAATGTATAGATTTTTGGATTACAGGGGACAATTTACTACACATTCCATATTACGTGGGGCAATTTGAGATTAAGCCTACAATCTATAGGCCACATTACAATCTACAGGTGGTATGACCTTAAAATTGTTGCTAACTTTTTCTTTTATCAGTCACCTAATATTCTTATTCTTTTAATTGTAAAATTGAATCCATGCTCATTCCTTTTTGACGGTTAACCTCATGGAATAAACGGAGCTGAATATATGTCTATAAAATTTATTGGCAATTCTCCTATTAGCAAGAATTTTCTAATAAATATGTCAAACATTTTTAATTAAAGTTTTGATTTAATCTAGAATTTCCCACCTAATAGGTTACAGAATTCCATTTTTAAGAAATTTGTTTGCTCCCTTAATTTATTTTTTCTCTCACTGAACATGATGAATAATTCCTTGTTTGCTCCTAACGTGTCCCCATACTTTCACCCACCTTATGAGCTAACTCGAAAATATGTAAAATTGCTAGGAAGTATTTGATGTCCTTCATTTTTTTCCTTCAGATGAGGAAGTATTTGGTGTCATTGTGTCCACTTAGGGGCTGACAAGTTTGAGTTGAAGCATAAATATGACTTTTTGTGCACAAAATTAAAATTTGTTTGCGTTTGTTAATTTAATTTGAATATTTTGAATTTTTACTTATAGTTGCGGATGTAGGTTTATGCATCTCTGCCTTTATGGGTTAGTTCCACTTTGCACTCTTCAACTGTATCCCAATTCTCACTTTGATTTCTAATTTTAAAATAGGACACTTTAATTCTTAAAGTATAAAATTTATTCTACTTTAATTCCTAAAGAATAAAATTTATCCCACTTTAATCCCTAAAATATAAAACTTCTCAAACATATGTATAAAATATGTCTCACTTTCGTCAATAATTTTACTTAAGTAAGCCTGGTTATGTGTTTTAGTGACTAAAATATAATTAAAGTGAGAACATAAATATAATTAAAGGAATTAAACCTTACCTTTATTGTGGTTTACCGTGAGCAATGCATTGGTGATTGTTGACATAAACATAGCATTTCTTCCCAAAATTCAATGTGGTAGACTTCACATATGAATAGTACATGTGTATAGCCATTATTGTTTTAGCTTCTAGATCATCTCGTACGATAGGTAATCATTTGCTAAGGCCCTATGTCCCATTTTCTATATGTGTTATAGAAGGATAATTTTTAGATTTAACATGAAAAGTTAAAAAAAAAAAAAAAGGTTTTGTCGCCATCATAATTAAGAAAAATTGTAATCTAAACAGTCCAGTTCCTTGTACGGTAAAAGATAGTATATGGAATAGGGTAAATCTCCTACACTATCAGTGTATATAATAGCAAGTTTAGATGCATGTTACATGTATATAATTTGATATTCAAATTGTGTATATGCTATATTACAAGTGTGGAAGTTTGGATTGTAGTGAAATATTTTGCAACTTTTAAAATGAGAGAGTTGTATGTATTATGAGTAGATGAAACGCATAGCTTACAAATTGGTGATGGTTTTAACATTTCTCGTTGTAATGAGAATGAAGTTGAAGCTTTCTGATATTCTTCTGCCGTGGCGAAGAAATGCTTGAAGAAGGGATAATACAAGAAAATGAAAAGGAAGAAAAGGTTCCCAAAAAGCAGCATGTAATAGACAGCAAAGGGAATCAATTCTTTGCTTTTCTTTTTTCCCCACTTTATTGTTTATCTCTAGTTTTTTCCTTGAACTGACTTGATGTGAACCACTCTTGTAGATGAAAAGTGGTGGTGCAGATCGAAACAGAGGGTACCCAAATGACATGACTTTTTCTAATAAAAAGCGAATTTCATTAGTGGATTGCTAAAAATTATCCTATATGCTTTGATTTACGTCACAAAAATCTGCACTAATGGCATGATAGGTTAAACATATACTAGAAATAACAAACCTACAGTTTAATGCAAATTTAGGTCTAATAACAAAATAGGAAAAACTACACAAAAATCTCGTTAGGAACTTCTAGGAAAAAAGAAAATTCTCGTTAGGAATTTTTATGAAAAATAGAAAAGTTTCACTAATAAAACTTAAGAGAGAATTTATTAGAAAAACAAACTCTCACTAATAAAACTTAAAAGAGACTTCATTAGAAGAATAATGCAACAACGAACAAAATCCATGGTCTCCATTCCAAATAGGACCTCCTAAGAAGAGGAGAAAACTAGAGAAAAGTTAGAGAAAACGAGAGAAGAGTTAGAATCACATGATCTGAAGTAGATATTCCCCAATAAATTAGTGTCAAAAGCAATGCTTCAAAACCTATTAGGTGAAATATCTGCACTCTAACATCAGTTAGCGCAATAAATTAATTTGCTTAAAGTAAATCTCTTTAATTGTAGTGTTATTTGAATAATCATGATGAGTTTTTTTTTGCAATGGATCTGATAGGATTTTTCTTTACTCCACAAATTTTAAATAACCTTTATAACCCTATATTACCGCAAGTATACGGATCGTTTATTGAGTATAGGGAAATAAGGTGTCGATCCCACGAGGAAGAGTGTCAAGTACCGGTGATTTTCAAATTCCTCTATTATTTAGACTGTCACAACAAAGATATAAAGGAGAAGGCGGTAAACCGTCCTTAGGTAGATTAAGCAAATAAAACCGACCGCTAGGTGTCGAAGACATCCAATTGGCGGTAGAAGGGAAATAACAAGAAAGCAAGTAAAGAGTTAAGATCCTAGAGCTTTAGAATCCCTTGTTAAGTTAGATTAGAAGTTAGTCAAGTTTATTATGTCCTTTCTCCAATGATGTGCTAAGGTATAACTTCCTTTTGTATGCCATCACTTTCGTCAATGGTCATGTGTAGTGCAAGCTCTCATTTAAGATGAGCAAGTCACTGAATCGCTTTAGCCAATTCCCTTAACTCCTTGGAATCTTCCTTGACCTATTTTCATAGAGAAAAGAGAGAAACAAGATAAATAAGCTCAATGAAGTTATAGTATAAAACCAAAACCAACCAACTATATTCACTACTTTCGTGAGAATATAAGTTAGTGCTTAAGAATTTAGATCTTATTGAAGGCAAGTTTTTCATTGCTCATCAACATCAAATCATTTATAGTTGGTAGCTAACAACCATAAAGCATAAGCACAATCTTAAACTAGCAAAATCAATGAGAACATAAATAACTCAACCACTTCACAATCACAACTACAACAAGTTCATCCTCACTCTAGGATTTGAGAGGCTTAACTAAACATACTACTACTAACTATACTACTAAACTAATGAACTAGTGAAGACTACATTTCTACATCCTCTGTCTAATTCTCCTCCTTTTTCAAATGTTTACAAGAGGTCCTATTTATAGATGAATTCATCCATAAACTTCCAAAACTTTATCATGTGAATACAAGAAAAGTTTGGCTCTGAAAAGTCAAAGAAATTGGCTTCTTGAATCTCTTGTCTTCATGCATTGAATCCTTTGTATTTCAATCTCAAATGAGTTGTAATGTTGAAGCAAATTGTGTTTTGGATTTGCTATGAGTTGTTTCTTCAACATCACAAGCATCTTCACGCAGCCTTCATTGAAATTCTTCTGAAAATTGAGCTGGAAGTGAGTGAAAACTGAATTCGGCTACAACTTGCAGTCATTTTCGAGGATCCGGGTGGATCATTCGAGGATCATGGATCACATCAATGGATCTGCTTCCCCGTCTTCGTGAGAGGGATTCATGCGAGCTAATTGAATTTTCCACTTGTTGGTTCGCTTTTCCTCAAATCCACTTGAAACTTGCAAATTCGAGCTTTTTGTCGAAATTGCTAATTGCTCCGACTTTTATCCCTTTGATTCCTCGTTGATTGAATTGCAATTTACATTTTCCAATTTTTCTTCCAAGCTTCTTGGCAAATATCCACATTTTCATCTCATTTGATAACTGAACAAACAATCCTACAAAAACATGAAGATTTCACCACATTAATCCACAAAAATGCATTTTTCTATTTAAACCACAAAATGTAGAATTTCAATAGAAACCCTAGTTCATTAGCCATTAAACTGACAAAAACACACAAAAACTACATAATTAATCTTACTAAAAACATGCAAAATATTGACTTATCAGGATCTTCTGTCTCATTCCCTGTGCCATTCTCTATCCCATATTTTATTATATTGCTATTTCTCCTTATCATATTTTAATTCTTTTTTGTTCCCTTATTATCAAATGAAGGAGAATACAGCAATACACAAAATTTAACAAACTCAAAAAATTAAAATACACAAAAATAAGATTTTTATGAATTTTCTTATGTATTTTTGAACTTTCTATTATATAATGCTTTTTTTGAGATTGTTATATTTATTTTTTATTGTGTTGGTAGTTATTTGATAGCAAGGGAACAAAAAAGAATTAAAATATGATGTTTATGAAGGAGAAATAGCAATATAATAAAATATGGGATAGAGAATAGCACAGGGAGTGGGACAGAAGATCCGTTGCGATTTTTTTTGGCTAAAGTAATTTGGTTCTAAACAAATATTTTTAGGGTAACACAACTTGGAAAAATGTGCCCTGTGTAATATTTGATGCCATAGAGCCTATCTACTTAGACATTTACATGATCTCCTATCTTTATTCTTTACTCTCTTTTTTTAGTTTTTTATAGCATTACAAGATATATAGTTTATTTTATGAGATCCATCACTCGTACTTTACACAATAAAAATTCCAAGTTTCATTGTTCCAAATTAGTGTTCTCTGTACAAGAATTTCAATAGGATAAATCATTTGCATTTGTTTTACTATTCATAGAAGAACAATTATTTTTTCTTAAGAAAAAGGATTTTAAATTTTGGATGCATTTTCCTCATCTTTTGTCATTAATAGTGGTATGTACAATTATATGATCATACAAATTATTTGAAGCATTGTGGTTGTCTTTTTTTTTTTTTTAGAATTCCTCCATTAATCAAGCATTTTAAGGTATGGTTTTCAATTTTTTTCAAATATATCTCCAAAAAAATCTCATAAATTTTGTTTCTAGTTTTTTAGTTGACTTTTTCCTTTCTTTTCTCCTTTTACAATTAATTTTTTTCCAATTAACTTTTTCATTTTTTGTCCTCCCTTCTTACTAAGATATATCCTTATAGAATAATTTTTTGTGATAAATTCTTACAGGTGATTTGTTTGATATTAATTTTAAGAAGATAGTAGTTAATTATTCAAGTATTGAAGTAATTTAGAAAAAGTAAAGTATTGTTAAGGTAAAATTGAAAGCATTTTTGTGAAGGTGCAAAAGAAAAGGAAAGTTTTAAAATCTTATCTAGAATAAATAGATTGTGATGGGAAGATGATATGATTTAAGTATACTACTATGTGAATATTTTTTTCTAAAAAAAAAACAAAGTTATTTTGAAAACAAACTCAAATGATCATGGCTACCATAACATAGGGAGTAAATTTGGATCCCTAAATAAGTGCATTGAGGGTAACCTTACGTTGGTTTTGATGTAGCAAAATGTTTCTATGTGTGGTATATCTTAAATATCATCCCATTTTAAACTACATGCCACCTAAAACAAAAGGAGATGTATAGTGGTAGCAAAATAGTGAGAGAGCACGATATTAAAATTTGCAAGTGGTATGACATATTAAGTTTATTTTTTACTTTTTCTTTTTCCATCAACTTAAATTCATTATAAGGTTTGAAATCTCCCTTTGAGCCAAAAAAAAAAAAAGAGTGAACTGAATCTATGCTCATTCCAGTACGAGGGTCATCCTTGTGGAATAGATGGAGCAGAGTATGTGTTTATACTAATTTAGTGACAAATGTCGAATTTGCTAGTATTTTTTCACTACAATTCTCCAGATATTTTTGTTATTGAACTTCTACTTTTAATTTTGGGATTTTCTCCATATTACCTTTTTTATTGCTTTGAGGCTAACGCGGCTGACGTTTAACTTTGTTCCTCGTAATATAAAATAGCATGTTGACTTTCAAGCAAAATGTACATTAGGCACTCCAAAAACTGAGAAAGTAATGGCTATGAGTCCTTTGATTATCACAAGTCCGTCGCGACGCATTGCCTTAGCGCCACAATTAATTGGGAACAGCTCTATTCATTTGAATGAAACGCTGTCGTTCCAACAGCCCCGCCTAGATTCGATTTCTTAAATTCAAGTTAGTGTCTCTAGTTTTGCATTCTAATCTCAAATTTTCTTCGTCTAATTTTGAATTTTCACCTATGTTTTATCTAATCCGGTCTCTAATTTGTCAAGTTTCTAGGTCAGGCGCTAATTTCAGGCCTCTTCTTCGTTGCTCCAATCGTTCCCAAAAATTCAGACTTCAAAATTCCTCCAAAGTGCAAAGGTTTGTCTCAAAATTTCACTTTTTTTGGTTTTTTTTGGTTTTTGGTTGTTGTGATTTCTTGTTCCTACTATACTTCTTCCTGTGAGTGGACAACCGCACTCTGGTTCAAATTTCAAAATTGCTTTTTTTCCCCAATTTTCCTCTCTTAAGACTTCTTCTAGCATCCGGATTATGGTTATGAATAAGCATTAATGCTTCGTTTGTACTATATATTACTGTTGAAATGGAAGAGTTCTGATAATCAGCTAAAATTAATTAGTGTTTACTTGTTCCGGTTTTGATTTTCTGGTTTATAAATTTTGTCATTCTCGGTGTTGGACGGAATTTGGCAGATATGAAGAGTCCGGATCAGGAGAAAGAAGAAAACCCTACAATATTTGTTTCCCAACTTTACAGCTGGAAAATATATTCAGGATATAAGTCAATTATGTGATTTGAATTCTTTTTAAAGTCCTTTCCAAGTCCTGCTCTTATATGTTTGATTCAGATAACAACTATGAGTCCCAGGAGAAAAAACTGGAGATAATTAGGTCTCTCCCCTTATTTATTACTCTCCTCTTGTAAGAGTGAAAATTGATTATTAGCTACTCCATACTTACGGGCTTCTTGATCAAATATTCATGCTTTTTTTTGTATCTATCAAGAGTCTTCAACACTTGAGTAGAGAATTTCAGAACCTGGAGAATGCTTAGACAAAAAATCAGGTACATGACTAGAGAACTTGTTACAGGAAAGATTTAATTTCTCCAGGGGCCGAAAGATTACCCATTTCTGGAGTTATGTGACCTGAAATGTTTAGCTAGCATGATGATGACAAAGCGTGGATCTTTAAACAAAAACTTATCAAATCTTTTAAAGTAATTTCAGAATTTTTTAGCTAAAAAATAACTTCTTTTTTTTTTTTTTTAATACACACCCATGATTTCCACGAAGTAAAGGTATCCCACTCAGCATACAACCTTCCTGCATGTCTTTCTCTGCAGTAGAATACTAGGCCTAAGAGTGAATGCATAGAAAACGGGAAGCCATCTAAGTGCCGATCTTAAAAAAAGATGAAAACATACATAAAGAAAAGTATATGTGAAATAAAAATTTGATGCCCAACCTACAAGGCGTGTCGCAATCAAACTTCACCGTACTAACATATACAGAGGGAAGAAGCTTTATATAGCCTGGGCCACATTCAACTAACTACAATCAGTAATAGTGCAAAGTAAATTTGACATACATGAAATGCAGGACAGAAAACAGTCTTATTAATTTATAGACAGCTGAAAGAAAAGAGCCAAGGGACGAAATAGATGTCTCGACTTCAATAAATTAGCAAAAAGAAAAGAAAAAGAAATGACTTTATAGACATTTGAAATGCTATCTATTTGATGAAGGCTGAAAGGAAAAGTAGCCTTCAAGTAAGCTCCAGAGAGAGGGTATACAGTTCTTAACAGAAGAAAGTATACTGGAAAACATTAGTTGGAACAGAATTCAGATCTTCTGTCTCCCTCACTTCACACTTAACCTTTTACAGCCACAATAGGAACCTTGATCAGTAGTTTGCAGTAACCTATTTGAAAATTTCTAAATTAAGGACACAATTAGAGCTGCAGTGCTATATGCATCTACACGAAAGAAAGGAATGAAAAATCAATGTATAGAACTGGTCAAAAAGTTCCAAAAATAATCTCTAAAACTTGAGAATGAGACTCTGCACTAAGTACTGGTTAGGTCACTGTCAAATGATACCATACCATAACCATCAATTGATCAATCCACCTTCACCAACTGTTTCTATTGTTCTTCGAAGAAGATTTGATGTCAGCATCAAAATCCTATAAACATATTTCCACCCAAATCAAGATTGCAAGTCAAAAACCAGTAGGAGTCTCACCAATAATACACAGGTAAAATACGCAAACTCACACAAGGACAAGAAAAAATCTCAGAATCACCAGTAATATAGACAATAATTACTTCAGGGGTGGAGCCTCATTAGTGTGTCACTCTTCAAGAATACCTCAGTTTCTTGAACAAGTAATATAGATTCTGAGAATCATATGTAACATATATATATAATCACAGTAGGATTGAATAACAAATAAAAGAATTGCCAATAATTAGCTGACTCAAAACCAATATAAGCAATTAATAAAGATTAAGCGATAATAACTATGTGATTAGCTGATTTACCAAAGAACAAGCTGAAACTCGAACAAATTATCCACCCCTGCCTATCATGAATAGATTTGCAAACCTGAATACATCTCAATCTATATACTACAAAGAGACTCAAATTTGAAAGCTTAAAGAGTTTAAAATCCAAAGCTAATCACATATAGGACCAATATTTTCATAGGGAAAAAAGAAAAACTAATCATATATAGGACCAATATTTTCAAGGGAAAAAAAAGCTCAAAATCAAACGAAATTTGAGCTCAAATCCGAGAAAAATAACAATATTTATTCACATGTATTTGCATTTCAATAAAACACAGTCCAACTTTTGAAACTGAAACTCTACAATTCCACCTTAAATCATATCAAACTTAAGATAAATTTAAAAAGCCACTAAAATCCATGGTAAAAAAAAATCTATACATCAGAAGTTTAAATGAAGCATAGTCAATTCCATCTCTGTAATAAGAAATGCGCATAAGTAAAAACTCGTAGAGAAAAAGAGAGATATCATACCCCAAATCTAACTGGAAGAGCTCAGACAAGGACACGGAACAGATTTGCGGGCAACATTCTCGAAACCAAAGCAAGGTTTTAGTTACTCATGACCAAAACTGCGAGGAGAAGTGAGTCTTACTCGATGATTCTCCAATTCCTTCAATTTGTGATAGCAGTCAAGATTAATCCAGCTTCAAAAAATTCAATTAATCTAGGTTTCTTCATCAACTCGTCCATGAGTTTCAAAATTAATCCAGTTTCAAAAATTTCACTCAAATTATAGTTTGAATAACAGTCAAAATTAATAAATTGACTCAGAGGACGCTCGGAAGATTGGTTTCGCCGGTGAAGGCTTGGATAAGAGCGGACGAAGAAGAAGGTGTACTGATTTTGATAGAACACAGCATCGTCTTTGATGAAACAATACTTCAGGTGCTACTGCTACATCTTGTCATCGCTGTTAATTGTAAAAACATCCAGTGTCAATCTGCTAAAGGATCACGTAATCACCTGTTTGATGATAAACAAATAGATTGAGAAATTAGGGATGAGCAGAGGCAAAATCGAAAGTTCTGGGACAGAATTTTGGGGCATAATAGGGTTCTCGGATTATAGAGGAAAAGAGGGAAAATTTTTAGAAAAATTGAGAGGGGAGAAAAAGAAAAGGAAGGACTGAGAAAATGGAGGAAAGATTCCTGACGCTGTGAATTTGATAGTTTGGGCGGCTTACAACAACGACATCGTTTAGTTGCCCAATTGGTGGTAGGATTTAATTGTGCCGCCATGGAGGACACTTGACGACTTAGCCAATTGACATTTGTTGCATCGTTGCTCTATCCATTGCTATGTCGTTGTTTCTTTTTCTTTATCAGAAAACATAAAACGATCTTTTGAAATGACACTGACGATGTGTGTCTGTCATGGTGATCTTGAAATGACAAGATCAAATCGTACGTACTTGCATGATGGATCAAAGTAGTAGCTAATCCTGACTCTCCTTCACCCTCATTTGTTTTGTCCATCAGCAATGCCTTCACTTCACTGTCACTCTCCTCTTTCCTTTGATCGTAAGCAAGTATGTGAAAGAGAAAAAGTAGCATTTGTAATTACAATCTCTAAAGAAAAGTAAACAATTGAGGACATTACTAGATGGATGGAAGAGAGAGAATACTTGATTGAAAAGAAATAACGACAGTGATTGGTAGGATAGTATCGAGATATTGCCATGATAAATACTTTAGCTAAGGAAACTGATGGAAAGAATACAGTTTTGACTGCATGAACAGTCATTTGTTCTTACAAGAAAAGATTTTTTGAAAAGTGCTTATTGCTGCACTTAATGGGTTATATTCCATCTCATTGTTAATGTCATATTTCTACTTTATTGATGTTCTAAAATATATAACTGTCATCATTTGAAAATTAATACATTCTTTCTAATTTTGCCATCTAAAACAGTAACTATTGAAAATTCAAATGCATACTTAATAAGGGAATATTTTGAATTCAAAGGGTACAGATATAAAAACTTACTAATGCCACCTCACGTAGGCATAATGAAGTCCCTATAAAAAGTTGAATTCTCAAAAAATGACTTTAATATTGGGACAAAGGGAGTTTTTATTTTAATATTTCTTCTTTTAACAATTTTTAATTTCTTATGGTAATTTATGTTGATTAAATCAATTTAGTAAGAAACGTATAGTTTGTGTCTAACCATAAAAAGGAAATTCTTTACACATTATTGTCCAAATTTTTATGCAGCAATAGGAATAGCGGTTGAGGTAAAGAAATAAATTGTATTTAACTTATCATATAAATATACACTTTCATAATTAATTGATCCCTTGTAATTACATACTTTCCTGATTTACTTTCACTCTTTGTTAAAGTTAAAAAAATTAACACTTGAAAGTATCTTATTGAGTGTCCCCAAGGCATTACTTAGCTAAACATTCAATGTTGTTATGTAACCAAATTATTTTAGGCAAGTTGATCATCAAAAGGGATCTATAATCCTTCTTTGGGCTATAGATCACGGGTTCAAACCCTGCAGCTTTAGAGTTCCATGATCTAGATATATCTATTCCCTTTTCCCTCATGCAATCCCTTCAGCTCCCTTTACCCTGTAGAGTATGATAATATAGATATAGCCGATTGACCCAAAAAAAAGAATGTTTTAAATTCTGATTACCACATTCACCTAACTGTGAGATTAAAAAAATAATCCTTAAGAACGTAGTGTAAATTAGTTTTTGGTTAGGTTATTTGACTAGTTGATATAGCAAGGAATCATTATAGTAAGCTAGGTATAGAGTTGAATGTTGTGCCTACGTTCGTGTGGGTATCTAGACAAGGGAAAGGGAACATGTGTTATTTTTATCCTAGATTCATTCATTGAGTCAAAGAAAATATAGTAAGTACGAAAAAAAATGAAATATCACATTTGAAATACCTTGCTACTAACTAAACTACAGGGAGTATCAATTAGCAAATGCCACAAACTAACTACTCATGCATGCTCTGGTGGAACTTAGATAAATGAAGACCGTTGAAGAGCTAGAAACACTCGACATTGGGAGAGATGACAATGAGTTGAGTCAATAAAAAGATTTCGGGAGGAAATAACCTAACCCCTCATTTGGTAAGTTAAAAAGATTTAGAATGGAAACGTCTTTCCACTCAGAATTCTTTTCCTGATAGAATGGGATGAGAAACTATTTATCATTTTAGTGTTGGTAATCAAGTCAAAATGGAATGTGAATTTTTTTCCAATGTTTGGTATAATCGTATTGAGAAGTCAGAATGGAATGAAAAAAATTACTATATTGATTTAATTGTCCCTATATATAATAGACAACATTTTATAGACATCTTGATTTAGAGACAGATGATTTATTAATTAAAAATAACTTTTTAATAGTATAAAATCACAATAACTTATTAATTAAAAAATAACTTTTTAATAGCATACAATTACAATTAGTGAATACTAGGTATAATACAATTAAAATAGGTGAATACTAGTTTGTAACCAAATTAAAATTTTAAATTGCATGCATGTTAAATCCAATATGTTTTTCATTCCATGCTGTTGATTTTGCTTGTGACAGGTTTTTAAAAGTATATGTAAATAAGAAAATGTAATTGTGCCTTATTAAATAGTTTAGTGGGTTTCTCTCTCTCTCTCTCTCTCTTTTTTAAACTTCATGTAAAGTGATCAAATAACTTTTGGACATAAACATATCTAAATCAAGAAGAGATGAGATGAAGAGAGAGACAATGTTTACAAAGAGAAAAAATAGATAAATGATGGAAAAAAAGACGAGTTGTATGATATATGTGAAAGATCAATACGTACACAGGAGATAGAGATATAGAATATAGAAGGTTATCTTGACTAGTACGTTTGGATTTGCTGTCTTTGGATCTGTTTTTGAAAAACTGTATGTTACATTCCAAATGCTACAGTAATACACCAACAAAAAACAATCCCAAAAAACACCAATACAAACAAGTATTTCAAAAACAACTTATATATACAAAAATAAAAAAATTATCCCTTCTTCTTCCACCCCATCCCCACTACCACCCACCACTACCCACCCCCTCCCACCACCGCCCCTTCCTCCCTCCCTCCCCTCTCACACCTTCCCTCTCTCTTTCTCCCCACAGCTCCCCTCCCCCTCCCCTCCCATACAAATTAAAAATTTATTTGGGGTAATTTTTTGGATCATTTTTAAAATTAAAAATTTATTCAAACTAATTTTTTGGGGTATTTTAAAATTAAAAATTTATTTGGGATAATTCTTAGCGCATTTTTAAAAAGAAAATTTTATGTTGGATAATTTTTTGGTGCATTTTTAAAACTAAAAATTTATTTTGGGTATTTTTTGGGGTATTTTTAAAAATAAAAATTTATTTGGGGTAATTTTTTGGAGCATTTTTAATTTTAAAAATTTATTTGGGATAAATTTTAGGGCATTTTTAAAATTAAAAATTTATTTGGGATATTTTTTAAATTAAAAATTTAATTGCAGTAATTTCTTGGGGCATTTTTAAATTTAAAATTTATTTGGGTTAATTTTTGGGATATTTTTAAAATTAAAAATTTATTTGGAGCAATTTTTGGGCATTTTTAAAATAAAAAATTTATTTGGTCAATTTTTTTGAATATTTTTAAAATTAAAAATTTATTGTATTTATTGGGGCATTTTTAAATTAAAATTTTATTTGGTGCATTTTTAAAATTAATTTGGGATATTTTTGAGGCATTTTTAAAATTTAAAATTTATTTGGGGTAATTTTTTGGGGCATTTTTAAAATTAAAAATTTATTTGTGATATTTTTAGTACATTTTTAAAATTAAAAATTTATTTGGGGTAATTTTTACCGTATTTTTAAAATTAAAATTTAAGTTATTTTTAAAATTGAAAATTTATTTAGGATAATTTCTTGGGTATTTTAAATTTTAAAATTTATTTGGGATATTTTTAGGGTATTTTTAAAATTAGAAATTTATTTGGTGTAATTTTTTGGCATATTTTTAAAATTAAAAATTTATTTGTGGTATTTTTTGGGGCATTTTTAAAATTAAAAATTTATTTGAATTATTTTTGAAATAATTTATTTGGGCTTTTTTTTAAAATTAACCTACCCCCACCACCCACCAAATAAATTCTAATTTTAAAAATACCCAAAAAATTATCCCAAATAAATTTTTAATTTTAAAATTTCCTAAAAAATTACCCCGAATAAATTTTTAATTTTCAATATGCTCCAAAATATACCCAAATAAATTTTTAATTTTGAAAATATTCCAACCGTATTTTCCCAAAAACATCTCAAAGACAGCTACAGTAGTTATTTTTCTCGTCCCAATATTATAGTAGTATTTTTGAAAAATAATTCCAAAAACAGCTAATCCAAATGGAGCCTTAGGTATTGACCGAATAGAGTGAGAATGAGTTTTCCTAGATTTTTATGAGGAATAGAATTTCAGAAAAAAGTTGGAATATCTTTTCAGGTGAAAGGGCTTTCTAATAAAAAATGTCCATATCAAACATTGAAATGGAATAAAAAAAATTAGAAAGACCTTTTTATTCTATACCTTTCCAATGTACTAAACAGCTTAGGGAAGCATTTAATGTTTGAGTTGTTTGTCTCCTGATCATGTATTGCCAATGTATTAAGAGACGGGAGTGTTGGGAGAGGCAATCTCCGCTTCATGAGATGGGGCGTCAGCCTCGAGACGTTGGGCGTGAGCCCCCCAACTACTAAAAGATGAGATAGGTATAAAGTTAAAATAAATATTAGAAAGTAATAAAATTCAAGCTACCATCAGTGGTAGAGCCACATGCAATTGAGTGGGGTCAATTGACACCACTTAATTTTGAAAAATTAGTTTTTAGGTTTGGAAAACTTAAAAAATTTTAAAGTTGTATCATATTTGACCCCACTAAATTTTATCAAATTCTCTTTTCCACATACATTGACCCCAAATAATTGAAAATTTGTAATTCTTACCATTACAAGAATTTTGAATTTATTTCAAGATATTTATGGAAGTCCCTTCAAGAATAAATTCTTCACGTTTTCAAAAACAAGGGATCAGTTTTTTTTAGTAGAGTGGGAAAATCAATTTTTCCAACTTCAAAGTTTTGAAAAAATAAAATTTTTCAAATGGATGCTAAATTTTTTATTTATAATGCAAAATTAAGTTACATATAACACACTAAAGATAAATTTTCTAAAAGAAACCCGTAGAAGATCAAATTGATAGTAGTTCACATATTATTTTTTAAAAAATCAAGAGCTTCATTTACTTACATGGGAAAAAATGTATTCAACAAAATTGATAATGAATTGATTTTGCAACTTTTTAACAAAATGAGTGTTCAAAGGATATAATTATAATTTTGTATGTAATACTAGTATTTTTTTTAAATCAGTTTTACTGTACTAAAATTTGACCCCACTTATTGTGAGGTCTTAGCTCCGCCCCTGGCTACCATGAATATAGCCTAGTTTTAAAAAAGATGCTTAATCGGATTAGAAACATGAAATTATTTGAGAAAATAGAACTTGTAATAATTTTACAACTTAGAAGGGTGAAAAAACAGAAGAATACTTTTGCACAACAATAAACTAACAATACAATCACAGCCCTATACTAAACTAAGCTGCCGCTCTGCATCATCGATCCCTGCTCTACTACACACCTCCTGCCTTCTTTAACCTCTCTGCTCTGGACACAAAGTTATGAACTAGTACAATGAATTGGAGGGAGACATTATAATTGCAATTCCCTTCAGGAATGAAGTTTAATTAATTAGTCTTTTTGCCCTTTATCTTTCGTCTTCCGCTGTTTTCTTTTTATTTTTTATTTTTTATGTTTTGTTCCTTGATTATGCTCTTGCTTGGCCCCCAATAATTGCTTAAGTTGCTTGACTTTGGTTTCACTACCCTCAACTTCTGCCTTCTTTTTGCACTTCTAATGATTCTACAATCAAACCAAAAGCCTATTGCTACTTTTGATGATTCTAGAATCAAACCAAAACGAATATGGTCTTTAATGTTTACCACTCATGCAGTTTTAGTCTTAAAATTCTGGCCAAAAAAAAACATCTAGTTCCAGGTGAATCTAGTTGAAAGTAAATTTAGGACATTTGAATTTTTTTTTTCAAATACTAACAAAATGAAGCCAAGCACGTACTCATGTATAGGAATGACAATATGGGCGGGTGCCAGCAGGCTAGAGGTGGGGCGGAGTGGGTGCGAGGTAGGGGATGGGCCCTATCCATCCCCTGTTACTTATAAAGTTTAAAAATAAATATCTATCTATAGATTTACACACACACACACGTTATAACTACATATCAATAATGTATGCATATCTCTGTGTGTGTGTGTGTGTAATATATAGGATTAACTTTTTATACACTGACAGTGTAGTGATTTTTTTACACTAGTAACTTTGGATGCATGCCACATGTACATGATTTGAATTTCAAATTTAAATTTATGTGATGTGGCATAATCTAAACCTGTTAGTGTGAAAAAAATTATACACTGACAGTGTATAAAAAAGTTATCCTAATATATATGTATATCATAATTTGTATGATAAAAATGATTATTTGGTTATTTTTAGTTTATTTAAATTTTTTTTTACGTATTGTAGTCGTCCACAGAACTTCCAATGTATCTGAGTCTTTAATTTGTATTATTGAAAAAGTACAACTGAACAAAACCAATAAAAAATGAATGCAACGCATTTTTAGAGGAGCAGTTGGAATTTGCATGTACTTCAGAACATTGGCGAGTGATTGTGATGGAGAAAGACAGACAATATGCTTATTAGTTTGTTAGGTCAAAAGAGTAAATTGATGGAAACAACTTTCTAGCCCGTTGACCAGCAGTTGAACCACGGATAACATGAAGATATCATTCTTGTTATCTTTCTAGCCCCTCCCGTACAAAGGCACTAAGAAAACAGAAGACGTCCAAATGTTGTGTTTCCTTGTAAAATTCTGCTATGCAGCAAATCTGACCTCTATTAAATTTTCGAGTCTCAGAATCAGTCATCCCATTATCATACCCTTTCCCGAATGATCTCACATACAAACTCAGAAATATCAAGCTTTTTAATTGTTGTGTTGCTTCTTTACTGTTGACTTGCTCTTGCAGATAATTAAACTGCTAGAAAGGTTTTACAAATATTTCAGTTCTTCAATTTGATAACTGGGTTGAAGAAACTTGAATGTTGGAAGAAACTTGAATTATTATAGCTTAGATAGCATTTTAAAATTGTAGTCAAATATTGAAAAATCTGATTGCCTCTGGCATTTTAAATTGATCAGCTCTCGTAGTGAGGAGCACTCCTTAGTTCGCAAAAGTGGTTGCAAAGCTTGCAAAAATGCCTGGCAAAGTTTTGACTGTGGTAATTGATCGCTTAAAGTAAATCTATCAACTCTCTAATTGAGGCTGGCATCTGCAAACCATATTATGTACGTGAAAACTTGCTGATGAACATATTATCAAGAGTACTAGTCTCCAAAGACAATGTTGGCAGATCTCTTGCATTGACATTTCTAATCGCACATTTCTTTTCTCTAATATAACAAATTTGGTAAATTTTTTTGGCGCCATATTTTCCAAAAACTGAAATACATTGTGCAAGATCATGTAGAAGATCATATACTTCACAATTGTTATGTTTGAATACTCAATTAACTTTCACGTATAGCAATAAATAACCGTTCAGCAAAATGTCAAAAAAATGTACAGCATCATCAGATTGAATGTACAGAATTGAAGATAGCATTATGGACTATACAGAACTGAAGACATCCTTAACACCTATGTAGACTATTCTTAGAATTTGAGCAAATTGTGACAACTTAGGGTCCAATGAGAATAGAATATGATCTCGAAGCTGATGAACCACTCAAGTGTTGGGGTAGCTCCTCTTGTAACAGCGTCTTCCCCATAGATCAATGCATCCGACATGCAGGCTTCTGATGTATTGGTGGGAGGATTACTACTCAAGCTTTTCACGTGCCATCTTAGAATCCTTCAACTTATGAAAGCTTCTCGATTCAACCAGGTTAAATTTCTTTAAAAGGGCTGGCAAGCCACATTTGCAGCATTTGTCATCTGAATGGAAACGAATTCAGTTTCTACTAGGTTAAGTGCAATAGTAAATATACTCTAGAAAAATGGAAGCAACAGATCCAAGAAGTAAATCCATGATCATGGAAGCTTTCCCATGCATTGGCTTATCCATAGCTCTGTATTAACCTTGTAAAACCTGAGTGGAAGATTCACAATTTCAGACAAGTTTTAAAAAATGCCAAATGAAAGACACCTTACTGATTCTATTGATCAGAAAAATTTCACAAAGCCGCAGCGAAATCAGTAGTAGTGACGAGAATCAAATAAATTTTCTTAAATCAGACAATTTTCATCACAAAGGTAAGTGTACCTCATGCATGAAAATCCTTATAGCTAGCCAGAATGATCTTCAATTGGAGCTTGTTGGAGAATTACAAGGCTTGAGAAAATCTATCACAGTCAGCCTCACATATTCTTCCATGATTTACGAATCTCATAGTAGACTCTCAAACTACACTCAGAATTGCCTACAAAAACAAGAAGAATGGCATCAGATCATAAGTTGCAGAACAAGCATATACCAATAAAGAATGCATTGCACATAAGCATATTTCTATACACCAATATAGAATGTGTTCTTGTAATTGACCTATTAATCTATAGTAAGAAAACCAAAATACATTGAGTTGGTTCATTTCTGTCTCATTCTGTTTAGCTATTTATACATTTATTTCTAGATTCAGTGTGTTCACAAGTAGCATAAAAGTATTTCACTTGCCTATGTATACTTAACTAAGTACTCTAAGATTTCTGCCTATTCATAGGTTCCACATGCAACGCATGAACACTCATTTCCACTGGGATGTTTCCATCCACATGGACTGTACTGCTACTAATGTGATCCTTCCTCTCAGAAATTTAACACCTCATTTAATGATATTGACCTTCTCCACAATCCATTAACCTAATTCTCTTAAAGACTCAAAATGACATACATCTCATGATGGGCTCGAGAATTTTATGCAACACTAAGTTTAACAAAGGTAGGGTGTTAACCTGGCATCTTTGTCATCAACCTTTTATAGCCCAGAGTTAGAGGATTGTCCTATCACCAGATTGAGAGAGTATCTTGTGCTCCAAGCTTTTCATGCATAGGAAAACTTCATAGCATGCTTTCAGACAATTCATCTGATCTCTAGCACTCAAACAACTGCATTAGAGAATTAACAACAAAAAAGAATCTAATCTACTAAACATTTTTCAACAGAGACACAGTCCACTAGGGCATAAGAACTAACTCAACAACTAAGAGAACCTCAAAATATTCTAATTTGCTAACTAGAGACGAACAAATAATTTCAAGAATCACATACAAGAAGGAATATATTCAAAATTATCATTTAGTTGCTGCGCACCAGGTGGAAAAAAAAAAAAAAAAGCAGTTGTCCATTGTTTCACCAAGTAGCTCCTTTTGGAAGATAAATCATGGAATTGGTTCAAGGAAAAACTCGACAACAGTCAAAAGAGCTTCAGTATTTCTTAATATTTCAGCCACTCATAACTGAAAAAAATTGCTATTTACGATTTCATTGATGTCTGAAAATGATGGATCCATTGCCCAAGAGGAATAACAAAAGTGGGGCCCCTAGGGGATGGTCAGACGAGGGGTTTTCCAAAGAATAATTATTCTTCAGATAAACTATCTGTAGCGGGCCCAAGGGGAGTTTTGCTTGTGAAATTGATTATGTAGAACTTCAAAATGTTGATCCTTTAGATTGTCTTCAGTTATATAAACTTTTCCTACATCAGAAATTGTTCATCACAATGAGCAGTGTGCCTCATGCATGAAGATTCCAATAACAAGCCAAAATCATCTTTGATCCACCAAGAGAGCTCTAAGACTCAAAAAGATCTATTTCGCCCTCAGCTTTACTGATGGTTGATGTAAAATCTCAAACTAGATAGATCTTTGCCTACAACATATAAAATATGCCATTAGATCAGAAGTTGCACACCAATTGTTTTAGCAAAGGAGAAAGCATTATAGTCATTATGAATTGTAACTAAACCTTCTCCATATATAGAACGAGAAAGAGTCTTCCTTCTGGGAGAGCTTTGGTGGATCCATTTGAAGTTAGAATGCCACTGCTAAGCAAATAGCATCTCTTTTTGGCAAATAGCCCCCCATAAGATGATTAGACAACCTGTTCAATGAGAATAGTCCCCACATCCTTGAAATATAAAATCAGAAATCCACAACACATACGCAATGAATCGTGAGTAAAAAGAAAAAGGATATAACATTAGAGAATGGCAATGGCATTCATGTACCAAATGCTTCCCAACATTTCTAAGCAATTGCAATTTTGAAAACCACAAAATTAATTTTGTAAACTAACTAAATAATTGAAAATACTGGATTTGCAAGAGACCACAAATACTAATCTGGAGAAATGATGTTTCTTAATAATTAAATAGCATTTCTTGATATTTCTTCCCTGGAGCTACTTCGTGGAGATAATGCGTAATATTTATTTCAGCACTTGTTCGTAGTGATTATATATAATGAAGTTACATATCATCCTTATATTTGTTTTTCAAAAAGTTGATTATTTATTTTTAGTTAGCAAACCAAAATGCTTTGAGGTGGTTCATTTTTGTTCTTATTTATTTATTTATCTTTTTATTTTTTGTTCTAATTTCAGTGTGTTTATAGAATTTGAATTTTTGTAGAGGAAAGATAAGTCTCCCAAGTATTTTTCAACAGGTTCCCCTCAAAAGGCATGGACACTCTCTTCCACCAAGAGATTGCCATCCACTTGAATTGTACTGCCAAGTAGTTAGATCCATAGAAAATTGCCTATCATTACAACAAATAGCGCTAATTGGATGAGTATCAAGCAACTGCTTCAAGGCACTACTTGACTATTCAATCATCCAACAAGCTTCACTATTTCTTGATATTTGAGGCACTAAAAACCAAAAAAGCTGCTATTTATAGTTTCATTCATGTGAGAAAATGAGGGACTGTTGACCAAGCAGCATACAAATTTAAAGTGATGCCTTTTGGGGAGGGTTTGAAGAGGGGTTTTCCAAAGAAGAAGTATTCGTGATGCTTGTAAATGTGATTATGCAGAATTTCATATCATTGCTCATTAAAACTGTCTTTGAAGTCAGATAAAGTTTTCCTGAATCATAAATTTTTCATTACAACGAGGAGTGTCACTTAATGCAAGAGCATCCCCATAGCCAGCCCAAATAATCTTTGTTGCAGCATGTTGGAGAGCTTTAAGCTTGAGAAAATCTGTCACACTTGCAGCCTTCTATAGTGTTCCATGTGTTTTTACAAATGGTTCATTGTAGACTCTCAAACTAAACTTGGTATTGCCTGTAACACAAGAAAAGATGCCACAAATTCAGAAGTTGCACAACAACTGAATATAGCGAAAGAAAAAGCATACAGGAATGCTGAATTGTACCTCAGCCATCTCCATATAAAGAAGGAGAAAGAGTTCCTTTTGGGAATGCCCTGATGGATCTATTTGAAGCTAGAATACCCTAGCCAAGCAAACAGCCCCTAATTTTTGCAAGTTCAAGAATATGTGGCTTCTTATCAGCATCACCATACAACAGTAATCCATGATGGCTGAAGACATTTGTTCCAATAAATCTGTTACCATATAAAAAAAAAGATCATAAATGGAAAAATAAATAAAAATAAAAGCAGACACACAAAATAAGATGGTTGTCAAATACTTTGCTAGGAAACACAATATTGTGATCATCCCATTCCCCCTACAGCATAAATAGCAATAGATACAAAAGCCCCAATAATTAACTAGTCAATAGCCTTGAGCTAATTTCAGAACAAATTAAGGATCAAAGTATGTTCACAATCATTACTTTAAAGGCTACAATCTCCCAATACCACTACAATTTTTCTAAAGAAAGTAATATATGTTCAAAAGCATGTTCACAGTCATGCTAAGTCCAGAATCTTAGTGTAAACATAGTGAGCTAAACTTACTTTATGAAGTGTATTCTTTGACACAGGAAAAAAAAGTTAGCATCTTTGAGTTAAAAAGCTCTTAGTTTTAGCTAATAACTGGAATTCCTCAATTGAATGGAAAACTTTGCATCATTGATCACTGCTTGAAAATATTATCACTTTGCTCATTGAACTACAAATCTTTTATTAGAAAGACATGCTCAAGGACTATAATTATATGACTCACCAAGCTTCTCCACAGTCATTCTCATGCAGAACATTCTTTAAACTTAAATACTATCACTTTGCTAGTTGGTTACTTCTATTGTCGGTCAATGTAATCTGGCAAACATATTGCTCATGTCAAAAATTCAAACTATAAACTGGATATGGCATACAATTGGCTGAATACATAAATGCTCAATGCTAAAAGAAATGAGGAACTCAAAACCTTTTGCAATATTTGAGTAATGCTATTATTTCTCTTAGTAATTTGTTTAAAGAAGGCAAGACTTTACTAGTCCAAAACTTTCACTACCAAATATAATAAGTCCAAAACTGAATTAACAATTAATTGAAATAATCGACAATGCAATTAAAAATACAGATAGAGATGAAAGATCATTCTACAACGTATGTACTAAGTGCTTAAGTAAAGCAGAAAGAAAATAATATGAACAAATTTGATCAAAAATACATGATGGATTAATTCGCAGCACTGAATTGTGAAAGTTTATGCTAGTGGGTGGTGGTTAGAAAAGATTTACCGCTGTCAATAGTATGGAAAGATTTTAAGGGGAAACAAATACAGATGGATTGAAGAAGCAAAAATTAATATACAAAACTATGTATTTGTAGTACAAAGGAGTACCAAGTAGCTTTAATTGGGGAAACTGACATTATTTATGAACTTCAAATGGAGATTAGCCTCTGATTTGCTGGAAATCAATTTCAATTTTGGAAATGTGGAAGATTTTGGACCACTCAGAATTGGGGTCAGTGCTGCTCTCTGGCTTGCATCTTTCCTTTAGAAGGGGACAGTCTCGAATCCACAACCATATTAGTCTGGTGAGGCTTCTCATAGATTGGTGAGAGGGTAAATTCTCTAACTTTTTACAATTGCAGAGACTGAGTAGTTCAAGTGACGAAAGATTCCCAAACCAATTGGGCAATGATTTTACTCCAAAACCTTCTAGTCTAAGAAATGGTAGGGCAGAGAGGTGCTGAAGTTGGTCGGGCAGAGATTCCCAATGAGGCCATCCACGCAAAGTTAATGCTAAAAGGGAGGGGAAGTAGGGGTGGGGCGGTGGTTGGAGAGCATCAAAGAGGTCCAGGAAGGAATGCAGCTCTGTGGTGGTTTCTGAGAATGGTCCGAGATCTAAGCTTCCCAAGCTACTAAGAGAACAAAGCTTTCCCTTAGACAAGTTGGTTAATTTCGCACAATAAGACATGTCCAAGAGAGAGAGAGAAGGTGTTCGGGTTAAATCAATTGGAAAGGAGATAAGATTGGGGCAACAGGATACTTCCAACCTCTTAAGAAGTAGAAGAGGAGGACAAGTACGGGAGGAGGGTGAAGAAGTGGAATCCCACTGTGACTCAGATATCTGGGGGATGGACAACTGAGTTAACCCGTTGCAAAAGTAAATCTTTAATTCTCGCAAGGCGGTGAGGTATTTGTGTCTCCTGGGAATTGAAATGGACTCGAGCGAATTGCACCCCCAAACAACTAATCTCTCTAGGGACTCAAGGCCAACCAAATGTTGAGGGGCATTATTGTAAATACAAGTTTGAGGAACATCATGCGAAAGAGCCAAGAACTGGGTCAAATCATCACACGAGTTTAACTCGAGATCTGCAAGATTTGGATTGTTTTGGAACAACACATATGGTAGTTGGGTGAGCCCATTCACATCCCGAAAGCAAAGGCTAGTGAGAGTGCTGACTCCATTACTAACATATCCCATTACTGCTAATCCATTTTGGGCTTTAGAGATGCTCAAATTCTTGAGACGTGGAAAATGCCTTGGAAAAGTAACTAACTGGGGACACTCATCAATCTCTATCGTTTCAATGATAGGAAATAGCACCACTGTTCTATCATGTGCTGCTTCAGTCCATTCCTTCAGATTTAGCATCCTTTTGAAAATGAGACGCTCAAGTGCTGGAAACAATTTTAGGGGTTTTTGACTGCTAATTCCGCTATGCATGCCTGATCCACCATAAAAAGAAGGGCCCACACTTGTTACACCAACAAGTCCTTCCAAGTAAAGAGATTTAAGGAAGGGCATGTTTCCAAGAGTTGGTAACTCTTTGCAGTTTTTGCAATTTCGTAGTTCAAACTTCACCAATTTCCCAAGTTTCCCAATCCATGTCGAAAGTTGATCACCAAAAAATCCTTTAATTATCAAACCTTTCAAAATTTGGTGAGGATGCAAGCCTTCCAACACTTGATTGTATTCGCTCTGATTATTTCTTTGATTATCTGATGCATTCCACAATAATCTCAACTCATTAATGTTTGGCTTGTCAATGAGTTTTGCAGACTTGGCTTCTTCCATACTTCTCACCAATTCAAGATTACGTATCTCAAGCCTTCCGTTGAGATTCTTTAAACTCCCCAATTGTCCAATTTCTCGACCTATCTCTTTACCAATATTGAAAAATGGCAATGTTCGGAGAGAACGCAATTGTCCGATCTCAAGAGGTATTATATCACTTGATTCATCTTCAGGGAAAAAGTCAAAGTGCCTCAGATTCACCAAATTCTTGAAATTGTTTGGAAACTTTGCCAATGATACACAATCTCGAACTCTTAATGTTTGCAGATTGTAAAGTTCACAAAGAGAGTCCGGCAAAGTTTTAATTAGAGTATTTGATGAATCGAGATACCTTAAATGAGATAACTTGCCAATTGATTTAGGAAGCTCCTTGGCATCTGATGACGCTATGTTCAGCACTCGCAAGCAAGTCAAAAATGTGATCAAACCATCATCAATTGATCCAGTCTCCAATAAAAATAATGTCGTTATACATCCAAAAGTATCATTCAGTGGAAATGGTGGTTTTTGTTTTCCATCACTTCTCTCCACTGCAAGATACCGAAAAGTCTTGCCATGAAAATTAGTTTCTGTTGACTCTTTCAAACTTAAAGTTTTAAATTCGGAAATGGATTGCACCATATCATGCACAAGATCATGCATTTTGCAGCTCAAAACATTCCCATAATCATCCTGCTCTGCATCTTGAAACAAGTTACAATCCAACAAAATGGTAAAATACCTATTACCAACTTCCTCCATGCACATCATTTTTCTTGGACTTGAATGAAGAAATCCTTCTGCCGCCCAAAGTTGGATTAGCTGATTCCTTTCCATTTCAAAATCCTGAGGAAAAATTGAACAATATGCAAAACATTTTTTAAGAGATGGATATGGAAGATGATCGAAGCTTAACCTCAAAATTTTGTTGATGTAACTATCTCCATCTCCACCAATATTTTGAAACCTAGTATCTAAAATCGAATGCCATACATCCCTTCCCTTGTTGCGCAACATACCGCCAAGAACACCTGCAGCTAATGGTAAGCCTTGGCATTTTTTTGCAAGCTCTAATCCCAACTCTTTTAGATCATCCGGTGCTCCCCTGGCACCAAATGCCTTTTTTTCAAGAATGAGCCAGCACTTACCATCTGATAATTTCTCTAAGGAACAAGGACCTGAAGGATATCCTGTGATGGCTGCCACTTGTGTGTTGCGCGTGGTCACAAGAATCCAGCTCCCCTTGGCTGAGCTAATACCTCGCAAAGAATCAAGAAACCCATCCCATGGTGTGGGGTCCTCATTCCATACATCATCGAGGACCAGTAGATACTTAAGCGGCTGTCTACCATTTGGTTCCAATAATTCCTTAAGCTTCTGGACTTTGGCTTCCCTAGAATCTGTACCCACAACTTCAGGCTTTGGGGCCTCCAATTTTTCTAGCATCAAACCAAAAAGCCTGTTGGCATCAAAATGTTTTTCAATATCTGACACACATACCCACATTCTCTTGTCACAATGTTTTTCAATATTTAGATCATTGAAAACTTTTCGAGCTACCGTCGTCTTCCCTATCCCGCCCATCCCCACTATAGGAAGGACGGAGATAGTTTCATTGTAACTCGTGGCAGTCAAGTCTGCTACTATTGCTGAAACTTTGTCATCTCTTCCAATAAAACTCGTATCAACAGTAGCAGAGTCAGTCTCTCTGTTCTCCACAAATCTTCCTTCACTTGGAGGAAAAAGAGCAGATGCAGTCTGTGACTGGAGGCCAAAGTCCCTTGCTTCTTCGTTGATTCTTTTCAAATCAATATTGATTTTCTGAATTTTTTTGGCCATTCTGCAGCGAAATGCAATGGGATTGGAGAGTGAGAAGAAGAAGCATACCTTCCTCTTCATTTGGTTATGGATCGCAACTCTGCGTCGCATCATTTCGTAGTTGAAGTCATCCAGCAAATTTTCAGCATCGAAAGCCACACGTTCAAGCCTCTCCTGCCAACGCTTCACCAACTCTTGAGTCACTTGTTTCTCCTGTGCATCATGAAGGACAGCCTGGATCAGTGTCAACTGTCAACGTTTCCTTCAGTTGCTCCAAATCTTTCTTGAAGCCAACAAACAGCCCGATTTGTTCTGAAGCCAAGTTTATTGCCTTCTCCACTTGAACTTGAACCGTGGAACCAAGCAGTGCATCCGCCATCAGGTCTATATTTGAGAGTAAGAGAGAATTTGATATTTTTGAGATTGTGGAATGGAACCGGGAATATGCAATTTTGAAGGTGGGAAAGAGTTGACTGTAATTGGAACCTTTTTATTTATTTTATTTGCAAGCTTTGAATACTCTTTTTAGAATTGGTGTAATAAAAAAAGGAAAATGAAAAGGAAGAAAAGGTTCCCGACAAGCATGTCACGTGATGGACAGCAAAAGGCAATGAATTCTTTACTTTTCTACCCATCTTGCTGCCAGGCACTAGCAAGTAGCAACCCACCATTGTCTAGGAAGGTTTGGATTGTTAGGAGATCCAATCCCAAGAAATTCTTAAAAAATTGCAAATAATTTTGTAAAGCAAGATAAGACTTATTTTCTATGTGGAATCACCAATTTTATTGAGCATTAAATCAAATGCAAAAACTGGGAAAAGGGTGACATTCATTCACTAGTAATAATAAGGTTTCATCCTCTCGTGAGCAAAATCCATCATAATTAGTACCATTAGGTATTATTTGATGGTATTATTTGGTAAAAATTATGCATGCAAATTATTCCATAATATATCATGTATTATACTGGATAATTTGAATAATTCTCAAAACAATTATCACTTGTTTTTAACATATTAAATGTGTCACATTTGAAAATAAAATGAGCAATGCGAATGTACCAAGCAAACTACAGGGATTGAAGAAACCTTAAGCCTTAACATGAACAACATCAGAAGCACTTTTCCCCAAAAGAAAAAGAAAAAGAAAATACAGAAGTACTTTCAATTTTTACCATAAAATGCTTGACTTTTCTACAGTGAATCCAAAATACCATTTTTTTCATCAACTCCAAATTGAGAAGATGTCTCATTTAAAATTAATCTCTAGAGCAGTTAGTTAGGAGGTTTACATTTTTCGACACTTTCTACGTCTTGAAATCCTCGGCACCTCCAAAAAGAGTTAATAAAGAAAGAAGTAAGTTAGTTCAGTAATTGAAGAAATTCAATGCCATTTTACAACTAAAGTATAACATCAATTCAGTGCTTGGGTATTTGTTGATTGAATCATTTTTGTGTAATTTTGGTCAAAGGAATGCATCGGAAAATTGATGGACTAATCTTCATTAGAAATCTAAGGTCTTGTCTAGATTGCCATTTTCTAGATTTTTCCTAAAAAAATATACTGTAGCGATTTTTTGGGCAAGAAATAGTCCGATAATCGTGATTTGAAACCTAAACTGATTGGTTTTTGTGGGTGTTGTAGCTACTATTTTTATGATTATTAATTTTTGATACGAACGCCTTCAAAATTATTTTGAAGGGATTATTTGGGCACGCCTATGCTGTAATCATGGATAAAGAGAAAAGAAATAAAAAAAAAAGAAAGCATTTCCTTAGTTTCTTAGGCCATAATCATGAATAGAGCGAAAAGAAAGTACTTTAACAAATTGCATCTTAACTCCAAAACTTATTAGTTTCTTTCATTTCATCATTTTTATGAAGGAATATTAATATTGTTTCTTGTCATACAACCATTTTTTTGGGTACCTACAACTATGTTGTCATTTTTTTCATTCTATTATCAATACCAAATACGATAAAAATATACTCTTCTATAATTGTTTCGTGATTTTTGATATTTTTATTATCATTAATTGATAATACTCTTCATATTCTCATACACTTTTCGCGTCTAATTACCTTTTAACTATTAAAAGCAAAAATTTGATAAAAGCTTCACCCATGTGTTCGTAGTGATCAAACCTCTCTTACAACGTTTTAACTTTTCAAACCATTGTTTCAATTTATTGGGAGTTGAGAGAAGTGAAAGGAAATTATTGTCAAACTTGTTACTTTTACAAGTGTGCCTTCACATTCAAAAAGTCTTCTAAAGTATGTAATTGTAACAAAACCGACCGCTTTAGATTTATTTTTTGTACGAGTCAATAGGTAACTAAAATAACAATGAACTTTCTTAGAAAGGTATGCATCATAATCTCTTATCCTACTTACTGGGAGATTTTATTGAAGTGGGATAATTCTGAAAAGATTATTGAAATCCTCTAATGATTGAAATAATCAAGTAAGAGACAAAGAATAACCAGTTGTGCTATGCAATCCATCCACCTTCGTTCGATTAAGCATCAAATGATGGATTTTACCTGATCTAAGTATACAAAAAGCACAATCAAGTATCCAGTAAACAACTGGTACATGTGAAAGTTTAGATGTCATTCATTAAGCAATTACGGAAATTCGTAAAACAAAATGGATTTCCATCACACACCCCATGTCAATGTACCCGTAGTATGAAGAAACTACGAATGAAAGAGAAGCTTACCTGATCTTTCGACAAAAAGATGGGAAAGAATAGTTTCACTGTGCTCTCTCCGGTAGTGTTAGACGTTGTTGTGAAGAGAAGGAAAAGTGAGATGAATTTTTTGGTTGAGTGGGGTTTTATTGGGAAGCTAGGAGTCATTGGGAATTTAATTTTTTTTCTAGAAATTTCTCAAGGGTAAAGCTATCATATTGTAAAAGTAAATTTAAGCCTTCTTCTTTTCCTGCCATTTCAGACCAATTTTTGGGTGGAAAATATTTTGGTTTTGGAAGGGAAACAAAATCCGTCCAATTCTTTTGTTAACTTTTCCACGGTTTGCTCTTAACAACATAAATTAAAAAGTATCTGATCAAAACCTTTCTTTTCTTACTGTTTCTTGCCTCGCATATTCGCTGTTAGTTTTTTTTTTTCCCAAAGAAATATTTTATTGTTGAGAACAAATTTTGTTGACTCAAAATTAATTTCCCTAAATTTCGCGATAGCCTTAAAAGAAATTTTAGAAATCAACGTTTAATTATCATTTTTGTAAAACAATAAATTTAATACCGATGATGATTTAAGACAATAGCTTTCCAGGTTTTCTAACTTACGCTAAAAGTTCATTCTAGATGCCGAACTTAATTTTTCATATGATAGAAAATTGAAGCATCACTCTATACATATCGCTAAATTGAGAATAAAAGTTAGAAAATATATTACAAATACAATAGCAACCAAAAGAAAATACTAAAGGACAAGATCTACTTTACTTTCCGAACTAAAGTTGTTTGGCAATTGTGCAAAAAATATACAAAATCATTCAGAAAATGTCCCATCTAGATCTTCATTTTTAAGAATATGCATATGATTTTTATTAAATTCTTGAGAATTGTATTGAAATATAAGTAGAAGAGTGCACTAATCCGATTACCTATTTTTGGTTGCCAATAGTTGCTGTGTCCGCCACCCATCTTTTAACGACAGCGATTCGGATCAGCTGGATAGAATAGACTTTTTGGTCCAAATGAATGAACCCATAAAAGTAAGGGATAATTTCAGAAACCTCCCTTGAGGTTTTTAATACTTTCACTCACCTCCTCTAAAATTTATAAAATTATACAAACCTTCCATGAGACTAAGATTTTGTAACAAAGTCAGTCCAAATTAAAAAAGTAACATTAAAAAAATATTTTGAGAATAGAGATGAAACTTTTACTCCACAAATGCCATTTATACTTGTGTAAAAATTATATTATAAAAGAATGAAAAATATATTAATAAAAGTGAGGGAATGTGAGTGTAAATAGTAAAGAACTAAAAATATTAGTAACTAACTTTTTCTAGAAGATAGATCAATGGCTAGTGCACTGAATTACAGTAGCTATTTTTTTTCAGATCTTTATCATTTTGCATATAAAGGCACTAAGGACCATTAAAATGAATCTCATTTTCACTTGAAATAACAAAACTTAGGGTAGAAAAATAATGGTTTGGTATTGATCTAACAAGTTCAAGTGAAATATAGGTATAGAAACTATGACTTTATCAAATTAATGGGGAAAATCATGAAATTCACCTATATCCTTTAACATCAAAAACAAATATTGCAAATGTAATCACAAGAAATTTATGAATATTTTTAGAGAAAAAATTCAGACAAATTGCTATTTGATATATAGATTTCCGAGAGTGAACAAATATTTGGCATATCAATTACTGCCATTTTTAATTACAAGTTATTGTTCATCATTAAAGAAATCCTCAACAACTATTTTTATTAATTAATTACTAAAAATTAATTAGTGCCTTAAACTACTTAATTGCCTATGTCAATTTTCAATAGGGATAATTTTAGAAGCCTCCCCTTAAATATCCTAACCATTATTTTTTTTATCTTAAATTTTATTGTTTCAAGTGAAAATGACATACTAATATTTCTTGTTGCCTTTATATGCAAAATAGTCAAGATCTAAAAAAATAGCCATTATAATTCAGTGCACTAGTCATTGATTTAATTTTATAGAAAAACTTAGTTACTATTTATTTTTAGTTCTTTACTATTTACACTCATCTTCCCTCACTGTTATTAATATATTTTTCATTCCTTTATAATACAGCTTTTACACAAGCATAAAGGGCGTTTGCAAAATAAAAGTTCCATCTCTTTCCTCAAAATACTTTTTTAATGTTACTTTTTTTTATTTGGAATGATTTTGTTGCAAAACCTTGATCTTAGGGGAGGTTTGTATAATTTTATAAACCTTAGGAAAGGTGAGTGAAATTTTTAGAAATCTTAGGAGAGGTTTATGAAATTATCCCTAAAAGTAAATGTCCTGATTCCATCAAACACTTGACGCGCCTCTTCAGTGGGTCATTGCTAATTGCTTCAATTTTAACACTTCCACCATGCAAATTGATGTTAACATTATTGACACACAATTTACTCGATAA
Organism: Gardenia jasminoides; assembly: GCA_013103745.1. Classification (NCBI taxonomy): domain Eukaryota; kingdom Viridiplantae; phylum Streptophyta; class Magnoliopsida; order Gentianales; family Rubiaceae; genus Gardenia; species Gardenia jasminoides. The sequence continues at coordinate 17,369,763 of CM023097.1, read as the reverse complement.
ATAAAAATTAAACATTGTTTTAGTTATTGTTAAGTACTTTTTTCCTACCAAAAAAACTCAATAAATAAAAAAATGGGTGACCACTAAAAAGTGAATACACTTTTCTGATGTGTTTGGATAGAATATCATTTAAAATAATTATTATAGTAATTTTTATGATGTAATATACGTGAGATAAAAAGATTATTTAGAATATAAAAAGATTATTTAAAAACATATTTATAATGTAAGTAAAATAGTATTCAAAAATATTTTTGTATCCAAACACACCTGTCTACTCTTTTTTTTTTTTTGGTTAAAAAAAGTACTATTGACTATACTAACACTAAATCGATTCCAAACTCTATACAAATAAAAGCAAAGGTCCCCAATTAATTTCGAATGGTTATGGAGCAAGCTACAAATGAAAGAAAAAATGTTAGAAAAATAAAGAATTCATTGCCTTTCCCGTCCATCACGTGGAGCACATTTATGAGCCTTAGAAGGTGGTTAACATTTATGAGCAAGTGTAGCAAATGGTTATTTCAAAGGGAGTGGTTTCTGACAATTTCACTTACTTCTTCTAAGATTTATAAAATTACACAAACCTTTAAAATAGATGGCTCCATAACCATTCGAAATTAACTGGGACCTTTGCTTTTATTTGGATTGAGATTGACACCTACGTAGATGAATTGGTTTACTTGTTTTCAATGTATACCACCTTGCCAGTTTGGATTTTAGCCACACACTTGTCCCAATCTTCTCTCGAGTCCGTATTATTCCAATTTTATGTGATTATGTGAGTTTGTTGGACCTGTGGGTTGCTTAATCAACTTCTTGATTTTCTATAGATTGATTGAAGCTTTAATATGTGGTATGATTTTTTAATTAATTATTTATTTAACATATACTTTTTTTCAATGATCCATTTATTTGTTATCCATTTTTTTTTTTTGGGATTAGGACTGCATGTCTATTATTATATTTGGGATTTTAAGAATGCAAAGTTCGAGACGATACTGCTTATACAATTATGCTTTTTTAAAAATATTTTTTTAGATCACAAGTAACTTAGTGGCATATTTTACTTATTATTTGCCAAACATTAGAGGAAAAATACTTCTAAAATTCATAGTTAGCAATTTTTTTTTTTTGTTTTACTTTGGAAGTTCCTTTTTTCTTTGAACTTCACTTAAAGAAGTAATAGATTAATGGATAAATTACATGTAACCCCCTTATGGTTTCATCTATTGCCACATGATCCCCCTAATGTTTCAAAATATCCACTTCACCCCCTATGGTTTTATGTAAAGTGAAAATTTGATGGAAAATAGAATATATAAGGTCATTAGTTGAAATAATAATAGTGCATTTACATAAATGCTAAATCAATTGATGGTTTAACCACATTATATTAAAAGTATAGAGGAATTACGTGAAAATTGTAAAAATTATAGGGGATAAAGTGGATATTTACATGAACCATAAGGGGGTTGCGTGTATATTAAAATTTTTATCACATGCAATTTTAGAGCGCATTTAGTATAAATGCCATAACAGATTGTGCATTTTGTCCATTTTTCACTTTATGTAAAACCATAGGGAGGTCAGGTGGCTATTTTGAAATTTAGGGGAGTCATCTGATATTGTATAAAACTACAAGGGGGTAATAAGTAATTTAACCTAGATTAATTTTCCCAAAGAAGCGATGGCTAGACTAATTTTCCCAAAGAAGTTATGGCTCACGCTGCCTTAGAAAAGTGTACTAGTTCATTTAGCTTCTTAAAGCTAGATAATCGACATGAAAGAGATAATAAGTAATATGTACTACTTAATTCCCAAATATTACTTTATCTTAGATTAGAAGAATAAAATCATCTTATTGCTGAGTAGAAAATCAGATGCCAAATATTCAGGCAAATGCTAGCTGGACGGTTTCTTAAGCAAAAGCTATGTAGAATGATTTTTAATGTTCCTAAATGTCTACAAAAGATCAAGGTATGTGAATTGACAGTCTAAGATGGAATTCAATTCCATTTTGAAAAGGAAAACAGAAAAAAGAAAAAAAAAAGAAAAAAAAGAGGAAGGTGGAATTCAAGTTCTCGGCATCTAACCTTGAAAAATTGCAGCTTGCATTTACTAATGCATAAATTGCATAAAACTCCTATATTTTTACATAATATCCGATGGCCCTCTAAGATTTCAAAATAATCACATAATCCCCACCCCATATGATTTTATATAACGTGGAAAATGAATGGAATACATAATCGGTTAAGGCGATTAGACCAAGGTATGCTGAAATTGTGTGTGATGAAATTATAATATTCACTTAACTCCCCTGTAATTTGTATAAATATCCACTTTATCCTCTGATAATTTGTGCACTTATCTATATAGTCTCCCCGTAATTTTGTACAAGGCTGTTAAGTCACCATTTGATTTAGTATTTAATTAAGGATACTACTGGTATTTCAAATAATGACGTTATATAAGTTATTTTTCATTAAATTTTCAATTTACATGAAACTATAGGAGTGAAATAGATATTTTAAAATGTTAGGGAATCTATGTGATAACAAATAAAACTACAGGGGGCCATCAGTAATATATCCTTTACTAAGTTGGCTAGGACTGGAAATCAGGATGTCCTAAGATATCCACTGAATTTAAGAAAAATTGGTGTACTTAATGCACCTCAAATGCTGGTGGGGAGATTCTGACCAGCACCCAAAAGAAAGACTTAAGTCTTCCTACGACAGCCAACTAGGTTTAACCCAGTTGGTTATATTGCACTCATTTGTTGTTTGGTAGCTCTTTCTGCTTTCTTTTCACTAGTAGACAGACTTGTATGAAGAAGAAAACAATTAGGCCCAGTTTGATAATCCAATTCAGTACTTAAACTTAATGTGTTCAGATCTTAATCATTTAGATACGTTTGATAACCAAAAATAGAACATCTGAATTAATTTAGTGGCACTGAATCTTTTAGGCAAAACTTACTCCCCAAAATAAGTGATAAACTTTTCACTTATCACTGAATGTGATATACATTTAAATGTATTAGATCTAGTACTTAACAATTCAATCATTTAATGAATTTAGACTTCAGATTTCAGATTTCAGACTTCAGTTTTCAGATTTCAGTTTTATCAAACGCACCCTAAACAAGAGTACCAACAGTGTAAAAGACTTGACTTAAACAAAGGATGACTGAACCCACCCGTGTGTCTTTCTATTTTGTGGTGGCCAATACTTCACTGGATTCTTAGTATCTCAGATTGACTCAGTCTATGCCCAGAAATCTCTCTCAAGCAATAACGAACTTGCTGGGCCATTTCAATAATGCACTCTACCTGGGATTGAAAAGGAACTTACAACCATAAGTCATCCATGGTAGGCGCATTTTACCTTTTGTTTTTATATTTTTAGTTTTGTGTTTTTAGCCAGGTTAATCTGGCTAACTTTTAGCTTTGTCCCAAATTTTCATTGAGCAGAGATTTAGAAAGAGATAAAGGGTTAAGCACACTTTCTGATAAATTTTTTTATTTTTTTATTGTTATTTTTTGATAAGATAGGCTTTAATCTACTCCTACTCCTACCTTTTTTTATTTTTTTATTTTTTCTAATAGAAAGGAGTGAAACTTAAGAAACAAGGGAGGGGATAAGGGATTTGAATTCAGAACCTCTAATTCCTAAGAGTTTCAACCTTAATCACTAAATCAAAACCACCTTAGCACTCCTACTCCAACTCTACATGATAAGTTGTGACAACTTTTTTTTTAGCTATACAGTATTTTTTGAGGGATTGTCAACTGTAGGCTTTTTTTTTTTTAGCACAACCAAGAAGTAGAAAAGGCACTTATTATTGGGAGTATGATGCAGGAAATGCAAATAGGCTTTTGTTTGAGCACAACCAAATTCTGCTATGTTTTCAATCTCTAACAGACAAAGTTGAAATTGGGAGATTTCGGCCTTGGATTGCTCCCTGGAAGAAAGCCATCCTCAGGAATTGCATATAACTTTTGGTCTAGGGGTCGTGGGCTCAATGCAAGCGTATTAGCGATACATTCAATTTGGTTATGGTAGTGAGGTTTCATGTCTCCTCAATCTCGCATGGTTTGAGAGTTATTAACTAAACTGACTATCAAACAATCAAGAAAAATTTGTGGGATGATTTCTTTAGGTTCCTAGACGTCTAAAAACAAAAATAGGTGCCCGAATTGACCGCCTAAGATGGGATTCAATTCAGAGAGAGAGAGAGAGATTTCAATTTTTATGCTGTGGAAAAAACTGCTCGATGAGGTTATTTGTTTGGTGAGGGTAGAGGAATTATTATTTGTTCTAATTATGGTGGTTATGTACTTTAGATATATCTTCTTATGTTGTTGGAGGTTAACTTTTACATGACCTATGTAACAATTGTTATCAAATACATTATTCCTATTCTTTAGACAATTCAGTCGGACAGGGTTCATAGTTGATGGAACAAGTGTGATCAAGAAAGCATTAAACCCACCATCGTTACCTAGTTGACTATAAATTCATTTAATTTTCGATATAACTTTAATCAAATTTCTTGACAGATTTAAGAGAAAGAATGATGATGACAAATGAAACATGAAAGAAGCTACTCTTGAAATAGGAGAACAATACCTTTATCATTATTTGTTGTTATTTTTCCTCTAATACTCTGCTTATGCAGCAGTGATTAAAAAAAAAAAAAAAAAAAGAAGAAAGAGAGAACTCATTCAAATTCACCCAATAGACCCATCTATATCTCTTTCCCCATGTGAAAGGCTTCCTAAAGGCCTAACCCAAACTAGCTATACCATACAACCTTTCCTTAACTTGTTAGCATTTTCCCAGCTTTGATTTCACTTTTCTTCTTAAAAAATAAAAATTAATATCCTTTTGTCTCCTTGTTCGTGGCACCCCGGAATTTATGTAAGGCCACTGCTATTTCTTTAACTTAGTATTGAAATTTCCGACGATAAATTTGCAAATAAATAACTATCGAAAAAACTAATTCCATCATTGTATGATCTTAAAAAGAAAAAGCAAGTACCTGAATTGACCGTCTAAGATAGGATTTGATTCTTGAAAAAAAAAAAAAAAAGAAAGTTCAATTTCTATGCAGTGGACTTCTTAGCATCTTCTTCTTAACTTCTTAGCATTTTCCCAACTTTGATTTCACTCATTTCTTAAAAAAAAAAAAAAGAATAATGTCCTTTTGTTTCCTTGTTTGTGGCACCAGAATATTTGTAAGGCCACTTGCTATTTCTTTAACTTAGTATTGAAATTTCTGACTATGCATTTGCAAATAAATAATGATCTAAAATACAAATTCTGATTTTTTTGCCATTTTGTCTCTGATTCTTCAATGACCCTTTTCTATCTCATATGCCAATTATCCAAATGTTGAATAATAATACTTCCTCAAATCTGAAAAGCAAAAAAAATAAATGGTTATTTGAAGGCTTTCCATGCACCAAGTATACTATTCACAATTTGACGTGTGAATTTGATTTGTTAATCTACAATAGTTTTTTTTAATTCATTTTGTTGCTGTTATTTTAAGTGTGTATGGTTGAGTGGTTGGTAACAGTGTTACTTGTAATTGGTTGTCTTGCTTATGGTGCTTCGTGGACTACTGAACTTCTTTGTATAAACTTCTTTATTCATGTAAAATTTCAATGCAAGTGCTTTTTTTTTAAGCTTATATATAATGTACACTAATTTTATGACTCTTTGTACTAATGATTTTTTTTTAAGATTTGGCATTAAGTATATATTGATAAACTTTTCCTTGGTTTTTATCATTGGGTTTTAAGACTCATGGATAGCATTTCTGGTTGGTATGTTCGGCTGTTTGCTATAAAATTCCGTTATCTTGTGCATTTTAAAATCCAATATTTTGATTACTACCTTCTAGAATCATTAAATTTCTCGAAATATGTACATGTGTTCTAATTAATAGTATCACTATTGGGGCTAAAACATATCTATACTGATGGATGTTCATGTTAAGTTCTTAATTGTGCATATAATTTATAGATATTTCCCTTTTTATCATGCCAAAATATGGTATTAATTGCTTAATTCTACTTATATTTGGTTTTTGGCATTGATTTTAGGTCGTTGGAATTATTTGGAAGTTAAAACAGCAATTACGGTGAAAATTCCAGAAAACAATTCCTGATAAGGCGCGGGCACGCTATATTTTGCTGTGAAGGGTGACTTTGTGAAGAAGTAATCTTACGGAAGATATCTGCTTTCTTTGGAGACAAAGATTTTATTTACTTTAGGGAATTGGTCAAAGACCTTTTTATTTAGGAAAGTTGTAATTGGTTTCCTTTTTTATTTTGTTATTACTATTTAGCAAGTTAGACTCCAATTAGAACTTGGGCTCTTTGAGTCCTAATTTGATAGGGAAGCTTCCATCTATTATTTAGCTAGGTTATCATTGGCGGAAAAGGGGGACGAGGAGTTGGCTGCCAAACTTTTTCGTAGGTTTCTTCTAAGCTTAGTTTTGTTTCGAATTGAAAAGGCATCGTTTGTTCATCCTTGGCTGCGCGCTTCGTCTAGCCAAGAAACAACGAGGGCCATTCCTTCTTTTCTTCTTTTAGTCAATTAAAATTGCCAATTCCAAAAACATCTCTTGGTTGCGATTCTCAATGAAGAGTGGCTAATTTCGTCCATCTAGTCGAAGGCTAATCGATCTTTGGTTCATCAACTCTGTGAGACTTGTTTGAATTAGTTTCATTTCATTTATTTATAAGTATTTGGATATTTTTTGAAGTTCACGTTTATGATTATTTCTTGCAATTAAATAACTGATCACTATTTAGTTGTGTGAATAATCTACTGTCATTTAGAACGCCAAATCCGTAATTGTTTGGAAGGTTTTAGTATTTGTGACAAGTGACGTAATTCAGTAATATAAGAGAAACTTTTGGATTATTGTCACGAAAATATTCAATCTAACTTAAATGAACTGAGTTTATGTGTTTGTTGGTTAGAATTGGTGGCTTTTCTAATTGTTAATACTGTCGGTAGGCTAAATCTTAAGAGCTTGTTTAGGGTTGTCTACTGGCAAGAGAAGTAGTTACAGACCTTGTTGTGGCTATCGACACAGTAAGGATTGGCAGGTTGTCAGAACTTGTTGAAAACCATAACCAATTTATTTGTAAACAAATGAATTCCATTTAGCGTCAGTGATCAGTTTGATGACACCAAAATGAGATTAGGCCTTTGACTAGAGCTTTTTATTGATTGATTTATTTTTATCAGTGTCCCGTGATATTGTTTAGTTTAATTGGAATTTTGTGATTGTTTATTTTCTTTGGCATTGTTAATTAGGAATTATTCCAAACCCCCCATTTACTTATTTTTGTTTCATAGAAAATAATTCTTCCAGTTCCCTGAGGAGATGACCCTACTCGCCACTTACACAAATTAATTAATTTCTGGTATATCGGATTAAGTAAACTCCTTGGAATCAGGGTGAAACCAGTAACTCATTGCACATCCGGAGTCATTACTCCACTACTAGAATTAACTCGGGAATATTTCTATAGGCAGTTAGGTTTTATTTATTTTTGTGACACCTGTCAGTTCATCAAATTCAAATTTCTTCAATTTGTGCACAGTGATTAATAAGATATGAGAAAAATTAAGTTATGAAATTCTAAATAGGAATAAAAAACTTCTACTACCAAGTTTATGGCTGATCATGTTAGGAACTGGGGTAACAAGCACAGCGGAAATTTAAAATTTTTACCCCAATCTCCCACCAGGATTCACTCTAGTTCTACGTATGACTTCTCAAGGGGGTTGGAGGATTACCTTAATCCGCAGATGAAGCCTCAATCGCCCCGAGAGTGATGAGAATCCCGAGCAGTCCGGATGTCTGCCTCTCCGTAATCCACGCGAGTGCTCGGATTACTCCTGATCGTCTCTACGATCTCTGTGTGTGTGTGAGAATGGAGAAGAGGTGCTAGCCTTTCTCTCTTCTAACTCACAGACTCTCTTCTCACTACGTTAGTTTTTGGAGAACTCTTCTCTCTCTATTTTTGACTATCAGAAGTGATCTGAACTCCAACAGACCTATCGTAGTATCTGATACTACTAATAGGAGAGAGATAGAGAGAGAGATGAGAGAAACAGAAGGATGAGATAGGGTCAGGTGGTTTGATTCAAAATCAAACCACCTTAACATCTGATGGTTTCCCTATCCTTTACATTATCGGCGGATAAGAGATAACCACTTTATCCTATCTGTCAGATGACCCCAGGATTTATTTATCTTTATAATTAAACCCCAAAAGTATTTATTTCCAAGTCCCTACTTGGACACACAATTTAATCCAGAACCCAATCTCTATGCGTGTGATCCAATAGGTCCCAAATACACTGGTAATAATTATGAATTATAATTCTTAAAAGAATTTGATAAAATAAACACCTTTATTTCATCATTAATTACAATAATTAATTATTCATAATTATAAATTGTGAGCGTGTCTAGCAACACATCACGACCACCCGTGTATTCGAATTGGTCAAGGGGAATTCCGACCTAACCTTTCCATGGAAAATTACCGTGTAATTATTATCCTTTCACCATTGATATCCAATTAGTCAGGGAATAAGAAACAAGTGCCAATTCCCTTAATGACTAATTAATTTTCTAGTTCCCGGAATTAACCTTAGATTAGATTAACTTGAAGACACTCTTCAATTAACCTAATGTAGTCGACTACTAAGGTTACATTCCAACTTGTGGCCATACTGGATATCAGCTCCCAATATCGGAGTGGTGAATCCTCTCTTAATCACTCACTATCTTTCCATGCTTCACACTACCCCCAATTTCTATTCTTTAAGTCACTCCTGGTGAGTAACAAGAAACAGAATCAAAAGGTAGTGATTCACACTCAAGATACTATGGTGATCTCAAGTCTAGGATCACTTACACAATTTTCCATAAGAGATTCAACCATTGGCACTAGATATCCTAATGGGATCTCTGTGTGGATCACTCCAATGAATTAGTACTCTACAATTCATCTACACATTAGCCTAGGTATCCCTATACCATGGTTGATGAGAACAACCACTACTTACATTAAGTAGGGGCTAACTGTGTACTAGTCATTAATGATGTCCTGTCTCATTAATACTATGACTAGGGACATTTAAGAATATTTATTATAAATGTGATTGATATCTCATAGTCAGCAAATCTTGTGACTATCATCACATTAATAAATATTCTAAGGACTTTTACCAGTTATATCATATATTAAACAGATAAATTTGGAAGTTCATAAAATACAAAACTTTAATTAGGAATGTATTTCAACAAGTCAATTGTTTTAGGGCATACATTACAACAACCTCCCACTTGCACTAAAACAATTCATTTATAACTCTCAGTCTAAATGAAAGTACATGACTATCATGTTTCTTTTGAGATAGTGCCTTAGTAAGAGGATCAGCTATGTTATCCTCAGTGGGGATTCTCCCTATCTTTACATCATTCCTGGCAATGATTTCCCTAATAAGGTGAAATCTTCTAAGTACATGTTTGGACCGTTGATGAGACCTGGGTTCCTTTGCCTCAATAGCCCCATTGTTATCACAGTACAGAGTTACTGGATTAACAATGCTCGGAACCACACCAAGTTCAGACACGAACTTCTTGATCCAAACGGCTTCCTTAGCTGCCTCCGCGGCTGCAATGTACTCAGCCTCTGTTGTAGAATCTGCTGTGGTGTCCTGTTTGGAACTCTTCCAGCAGACGGCACCTCCGTTGAGAGTAAAGATGAAGCCCGACTGTGACTTACAGTCATCCTTGTCAGATTGAAAGCTTGCATCTGTGTAGCCCTTGACCTCCAATTCACCATTTTCATATACTAAGAACAAATCTTTAGTCCTTCTTAAGTACTTAAGAATGTTCTTAACGGCTGTCCAGTGACCTTCACCGGATTAGCCGAAATCATGACGAGCATGGAAGACATCTGGCCTTGTACATAGCATAGCATACATAATTGATCCAATTGCCGAAACATATGGAATATTATGCATCTTATCAATCTCAGCTTGTGTCTTAGGACACATGCTCTTAGAAAGGCTTATCCCATGAGACATAGGTAAAAAGCCCTTCTTAGACTGATCCATGCTAAACCTCTTTAGCACTTTATCTATGTATGTAGATTGTGAAAGACCAAGCAGCCCTTTAGATCTATCTATATAGATCTTAATACCCAGTATATAGGCTGCCTCTCCCAAATCTTTCATGGAAAAGTTCTTGGACAACCAACCTTTCACTGATTGTAACATTGGGATATCGTTTCCCATTATTAACATGTCATCCACATATAATATAAGGAAAACGATTGAACTCCCACTAACCTTCTTGTAAACACAAGGCTCATCCGGATTTTTGAGAAAACCAAACTCTTTGATTGTCTCATCAAAACGGATATTCCAGCTCTGGATGCTTGCTTAAGTCCATAAATGGACCTGCATTACACGACTGGAATTTGGCGATGTAAAGCCTTCAGGTTATGTCATGTACACATCCTCTTGCAGATTCCCATTAAGGAATGCAGTCTTTACATCCATCTGCCAAATTTCATAGTCATGATGTGCTGCTATTGCAAGCAATATCCGAATGGATTTAAGCATAACTACTGGTGAGAAAGTTTCATCGTAATCGATTCCCTCTTTCCGCTTGTACCCTTTGGCCACCGGTCCTAGCCTTATAGGTAATCACATTACCATCCATGTCGGTCTTTTTCTTGAAGACCCATTTGCACCCTACGGGTTTTATCCCTTTAGGTGGATCAACCAAGGTCCATACCTTGTTGTCATACATGGAATCCATTTGGAGTTCATGGCCTCTAACCATTTGGAGGAGTGCTGTCGAACCTCTTGGTAGGTAGTAGGTTCGTCATCTTGAATGACTAGTACATCATTCTCCGGACTCACAAGAAATTCATATCTCTTGGGAGGCGTGCATCTTACCGACCTACGGGGCTCTTGAACGCGTCCACGCTTCGTTTGCCTCATCACTATGGGCTAAACCCTTTCTTCAACAGTCTGTTCTGTGTTTGTTTGAACATTTTGAACTTCTTCAAGTTCCATGTCGGTTTGGGTGTCTTGAACTTCTTCAAGTTCTATTCTACTGCCTTTCTAGAATAAACTCTTTTTCTAGAAAGATGGCATGCTTTGAGACAAACACTTTGTTCTCAGTTGGGTTGTAGAAATAGTATCCAATAGACTCTTTTGGATACCCCACAAACAAACACTTGTCAGATCTAGTTTCAAGCTTATCGACTCTGTCTTCTTCACATAGGTGGGCAACCCCAAACCTTCATGTAAGACAGTTTTGGTTTCTTTCCTTTCCATATCTCATATGGTGTGGAAGCAACAGGGTACTCTATTAAGAGTATGGGAGGCGTGTCAGAGCATATCCCCATAACGATTTTGGGGCACCGAATGGCTCATCATGGACCGTACCATATCTAATAGGGTGCGGTTTCTCCTTTCAGATACACCATTTAGTTGTGGTGTCTCTGGAGGAATCCATTGTGGAACTATTCCATTGTCCTTTAGATAAAACCGAAATTCATTGCTTAGTATTCACCACCACGATCGATCGCAGGTGTTTTAATACTTTTACCGGTTTGTTTCTCTACTTCATTTCTGAATTCTTTGAACTTTTCAAAAGATTCAGACTTGTATTTCATTAAATACACATAACCATATCTAGAATGGTCATCTGTGAAGGTAATGAAGTATGAGAATCCACCTCTAGCTGTGATTGTCATTGGGCCACATACATCAGTATGTACCAGCCAAGTAAATCACTGGCCCGTTCCCCTTACCAGTAAAGTTTTGGTCATTTTTCCAAGTAAACAAGCCTCGCATACATCATATGATTCATAATCAAATGAGTCCAAATACCCACCTTTGTGTAATTTGGAAATGCGTTTCTCATTTACATGACCAAGCCTACAGTGCCAGAGGTAAGTTTTATTCAGTTTATCTAACTTCATTCTCTTTTCTTGTATATTGAGAATTTGGTTGTCAAGATCTAGAATGTATAAACCGTTATTCCAATTTCCAGAACCATAAAACACACCATTCTTTGAGAAAGAACAACATTTATTCTCCTGAGTTATCTTAAACCCATTTAAATCCAAACAGGAAATAGAAATGATGTTCGTTGTAAGTGCTGGAACATAATAACAGTTTGACAATTCTAGAATTAACCCACTGGGTAAACTAATATAATAAGTCCCTACAGCTAAAGCAGCAACCTTTGCTCCATTGCCCACACGTAGGGTTACTTCTCCTTTACCCAGCTTTCTACTGTCCTTTAGACCCTGCATAGATGTGCAAATGTGAGAACCACATCCGGTATCTAATACCCAAGAGTCAGATTTGGAAGTAGAAACATTAATCTCAATCATGTATGTACCTGCTGATGAAGCTTCCCCAAGCTTCTTCTGCTTCAGACTCTCCAGATAGGCCTTACAGTTCCTCTTCCAATGTCCATTTTGTCCACAATGGAAGCAGGTTGCCTTGGACTGGTCTGCCTTAGCCTTTTTGGGCTTCTTGGCAGGCTTGTTATTGGGCCTTTTGGGCCCTTTTCCTTGCCTCTTCCTTTTACTGGATGAAGCAACAACAAGCACTCCAGTAGAGCCCTTCACCTTCTTGATTTCTTTCTCAGCAGTTTTCAGCACATTCAACAGTTGAGGTAGTGTGTGCTGCAGATTGTTCATCTGATAGTTCATAACGAACTGAGAGAAAGAATCTGGCAGAGATTGAAGAACTAAATCAACATTTAGCTCTGGGTCCATCTTGAAGCCCAATTCAGCTAATTTCTCAATTAGCCCAATCATCTTCAAGACGTGTGGAGCAACGGGTGCTCCCTCCGCCATCTTGCACCTGAACAGTTCTTTGGAGGTGTCATATCTCACCGTCCTAGATTGTTGTTCAAACAACTCTCTCAGGTGTTGAACTATTTCATATGCCCCCATGTTCATATGCTGCTGTTGAAGTTGGGGAGTCATAGAGACTATCATGATACATGAAGCCGTTCTATTGTCATCCCTATGCTTCTCGTAAGCATTCTTAACAGTAGCAGGTGCATTAGGTTTGGGCTCATTAGGCATAGGCCCATCAAGTACATACTCGATTTTCTCGTGGGTGAGAACGAGTAGGACATTGCGATGCCAGTCGAGGAAATTTGTGTCGTTTAGTTTACAATCAGAAAGGATGGTGCGTAGGCTCAAATTGTTACTCATTCTACAACAAAAAGAAGATAGAGTTTATCAGAAAAAGTTTTGTTTGATAAAATCGTAAAACTTCCAAAATTATGATTTTATTTCCACTATTTTTCCAAATCAATTACCCTCTAAAATTGATCCAAGATTTTCTAAAAATCCATAGTGGCTAGAATCCCGTCTTAATTATTTTTGACCTTGAGTGAATCCCAACAAATCAAAAATAATCTTAACAGGTAGGTACTTTACCAATTACAACCCTTTGTAATTTCTAGATCCGTTAGGTATCAATTCTTGATTTTACATCTTATGTATTAACCTAACCATTGCCTCTAAAATTCATGGTCTTGAGTGAATCCCAACAAACCATAATTTTAGTTAAATCAAACCCATCATTCTTAAGAACATTTCTTATAGTATAAAGCATGTAGTAAGTAAGGCAGTTTTTGGTGAATCCCAACAAACTAGCACTTAATAACCACATTTTGTTTAATACTATAACGATGGAAGGCAGTCTTGATTTAATATTTGTTTTGAGGGATTTAATTCCTTTTCCAAAACATTTTAATTTAGTTTGAGGTTTTGGAAAAACTATTTGACGGTCTCATCAACATCCATGCATATAAATATTTCAGAAATAAATATAGCATAAATAAACCGTGGATGGTTGTGGAAATTCCTAAGTTAATTTCCCCGGCCATTAGGGAAATTAACGGTTGACTAGGGTAAAATCGAATTTCCTCCTTCTTGTTGCATTGCTCCTTTCTTCATCTTCCAATTTACAATTTCTACACTAGAAACATAATTTCCTATCATCTATTCCTATCTATTGTACATTACAAATAGAATATCAGAAACCCTGAGTTACATTCAGGGGGAATTAGATGAGGAAAGAAATTACAATTGGAGAAATGAGAAAGGCAGGACACGCAGGTCCTATTTATTAAAATTACAACCATTCAACCAATCCACAATCACATTGGGCTTTTATATCCACAACCATCCACCATGCATTCATACAAATTTAAACAACTTTAAATAAAATGAAAGCATGAAAAACAATCATTCATAAATTATTTGGATTTTATATATATCAAGATCCCAAACAAATTTTGAGACCATACATGTGCAGAGAACTTTGGTAAAAATAATTTTATTAGGTCAATTTAATTCCTAACAAAATTAGGAGATAATAGGAATATTATTTGAATTAATCAAATTAAATTCAAATTAATTCCTGACCTAATAAAACATGAAATATAAAATTTCACAGCAAATTTTAACCATTAAAATTCGGATCAGTATCAGAAAATATTCAGAAATTTAAAACTCAATTTTTCAAAAATTTTATTTCACAGAATTTCGCCTCCAGAAGGATCCAGCTGATCCATGAAATCCATGCTCCGGATCAATTTCAAGACATCGCAAGGATCGCGACCATGATCCGAAGTTGCTCGCGGATCCCATCGAAATTGAAGCTGCGAACAGGATCCGCGAATCGGATCCGGATCGATCCGCGAAGCTAGTTCGCGGATCCAACCATGTTTCTGAAACGCGACCTAGATCCGCGAGGCAAGCCTCACGGATCAACCGCGCGGATCCGAGTCGCGAGCCTGATCCGCGAGGTTTCCCTTGCGGATCTGCGTCGCGGATCCGTGTCGCGATCCTCTGTTCCAGTTCCAGTAGCCAACGATTGACTACTCCACAATCCTGCAGAAAAATCATTTGACAACAATTGTACAACCAATCAAGTGGGAAAACATGTCACAGAATCAACCCGTGACATAAAACAAGATTTCCAGATCACAAACTACTACTTTAATCAAATTAAAGTTGCAACTTTTACCAAAAAATCTGCACATGTATATACATATATCATCCAAATACATACAATCCATGAACAATAATATACAAAATCATACGTAAATGCTAGAGATGGCTCTGATACCACTGTTAGGAACTGGGGTAGCAAGCACAGCGGAAATTTAAAATTTTTACCCCAGTCTCCCACCAGGATTCACTCTAGTTCTACGTATGACTTCTCAAGGGGGTTGGAGGATTACCTTAATCCGCAGATGAAGCCTCTGAATCGTCTGAGAGTGATGAGAATCCCCTGAGCAGCAGTCCAGATGTCCTGCCTCTACTGTAATCCACGCGAGAGTGCTCCTGGATTACTCCTGATCGTCTCTACGATCTCTGTGTGTGTGTGAGAATGGAGAAGAGGTGCTAGCCTTTCTCTCTTCTAACTCACAGACTCTCTTCTCACTACGTTAGTTTTTGGAGAACTCTTCTCTCTCTATTTTTTGACTATCAGAAGTGATCTGAACTCCAACAGACCTATCGTAGTATCTGATACTACTAATAGGAGAGAGATAGAGAGAGAGATGAGAGAAACAGAAGGATGAGATAGGGTCAGGTGGTTTGATTCAAAATCAAACCACCTTAACATCTGATGGTTTCCCTATCCTCTTCTGTTATCTGACAGATAAGAGATAACCACTTTATCCTATCTGTCAGATGACCCCAGGATTTATTTATCTTTATAATTAAATCCCAAAAGTATTTATTTCCAAGTCCCTACTTGGACACACAATTTAATCCAGAACCCAATCTCTATGCGTGTGATCCAATAGGTCCCAAATACACTGGTAATAATTATGAATTATAATTCTTGAAAGAATTAGATAAAATAAACACCTTTATTTCATCATTAATTACAATAATTAATTATTCATAATTATAAATTGTGAGCGGTGTCTAGCAACACATCACAGCCACCCAGGTATTCGGAATTGGTCAAGGGGAATTCCGACCTAACCTTTCCATGGAAAATTACCGTGTAATTATTATCCTTTCACCATTGATATCCAATTAGTCAGGGAATAAGAAACAAGTGCCAATTCCCTTAATGACTAATTAATTTTCTAGTTCCCGGAATTAACCTTAGATTAGATTAACTTGAAGACATTCTTCAATTAACCTAATGTAGTCGACTACTAAGGTTACATTCCAACTAGTGGCCATACTGGATATCAGCTCCCAATATCGGAGTGGTGAATCCTCTCTTAATCACTCACTATCTTTCCATGCTTCACACTACCCCTAATTTCTATTCTTTAAGTCACTCCTGGTGAGTAACAAGAAACAGAATCAAAAGGTAGTGATTCACACTCAAGATACTATGGTGATCTCAAGTCTAGGATCACTTACACAATTTTTCATAAGAGATTCAACCATTGGCACTAGATATCCTAATGGGATCTCTGTGTGGATCACTCCAATGAATTAGTACTCTACAATTCATCTACACATTAGCCTAGGTATCCCTATACCATGATTGATGAGAACAACCACTACTTACATTAAGTAGGGGCTAACTGTGTACTAGTCTGTCCGTATTAATGATGTCCTGTCTCATTAATACTATGACTAGGGACATTTAAGAATATTTATTATAAATGTGATTGATATCTCATAGTCAGCAACTCTTGTGACTATTATCACATTAATAAATATTCTAAGGACTTTTACCAGTTATATCATATATTAAACAGATAAAATTGGAAGTTCATAAAATACAAAACTTTAATTAGGAATGTATTTCAACAAGTCAATTGTTTTAGGGCATACATTCCAACAGATCAAGTTCTTGGCATCTAACCCGACCTGAAAAAAAACAGCTTAGATTCACTACCTGCAGGGCTGGCATTGGAATAGAGTTACACTCGTTCGTTATTTGGTAATTGGTTATTGTTTCTGTTCTCTTTTGGTGAGTCGAGAGACTTACAAAAGAGCATTTGCCAAGAAGTAGGATTCGATAAGGAAGAAATGAAGCACAAAACGGAAGGTGCAATGTATTGCACAGTGCAAAACAAAGGATGTCCTTTTCCTTCGTCAATTTATCCATGTGTTTTTCTATTTCATGGGGCCAGTACTTCACTGTGATTTTATCATCTCAGATTGACTCAGTCTATGCTCAGAAGTCTGAAGCAATAATGAACTTACTGTGCCATTTCAAATAATGCACTGTCGGTGGGATTGAAAAGGAACTTACAAACATGGTCCTTTGGTTCCTACAGCAATAGAACAGAAAAGTAACCCAGTCGTTATCTATCTTTCTCGTGTTGTCTTAAATCTTAAAATTGTGTAGTACGCGACACACTTATAGTGCAGAAAATATCTCACAAGAATATCACAAAGAAGAAGAAATATTAGAAAACTCTTGAGGCTTGATATCACCACTATCTTTAAGGTTTTAATTACGTGCGCTATACAAAGTATTTGTTGAAAGGATTAGGTAATTTATCTCTAGGACACAGCAAGAGAAGAGAAAACAGTTAGCAAGTGACAATTTTTTCTCACAAAGAAAAAGATCAAAAGTGAAGAACACAACCAGGGGTCGCAAGCTATTTAGCCACTATTTCACACTTTTATGGACATTTATAGAGAGTCAGCACTTAAGCTCCTTTATTGGATAGAAAATGTCAAGAACCGTTTTAAAAACTTTTTGGCTTCTGAGAAGGATTCAAAGATGGATACACCTTTACAACAACAGATTCGCTTTTGGAGCCAATATGCTGTAGTGCATGCGTTAGAAATTCTAACGCAGTCATTCATGGTGGATGCATCTAATTAGATGCATATAATTTTTTTTTTTTTGGTGTTTTCAGGCTATTCTGGCTAACTTTTTACCTTGTCCTTGACTTTCAAAGAGCAAAGTTTTAGAAAGAGAGACAGAATTTATTACATCTGAAAAGTCTTCTATTATGATACATGATAGGGAGATAAGTGTGCACCTTATTTGTTGATATTTGATCTTAATTTTGGCCTTTTATTGCGTTAAGAAATGGGTTATTGCTTATATTTGAATTTTGTGGCATTTGCAGGCCTTTGGTGTGAAAGTTGGTGTTTATTGGCAAAATTCCAGAAGACTTACACTTCCAGGGCGTGCCTGTGCCAGAGAAGGGTAGATGGGCTGAGTTGGCAATTGGTGAAGCTGAATTTCTAAACATGGGCTGATATTTTGGAGGAATTATTGGAAGTTAATTAGAGAAGGACTTGTTGGGCGATGAAGCGATGAGAGGAAGGAAATCCCTTTCCTAATCATGAGAGAATTCCAATGACAAAGCAGACTTGGACGTCGTGATTGAATAGGGCTCAACGAATTGGAAGACAAAGACATATATATATATGGTAGCTTTCTGGCGGTGGAGGGCGACAAATATCTTTTAACCTAGCCTCAGTAAACCCGCATGTGTGTTTACCATCTAGAATTGGGTCTTTCTAATTCCTAATGCTGTGACTACATTAAATTCTATGAGCGTCTCTAGGGTTGTCTAGTTCACAAGAGGGTAGTCTATGAGCGTCTCTGGACTACTATAAAATTAAGGAAAGATTGGTGGTTGGGCGCGTCGCTTGACTACTATAACCAATTTATCTATGAATGTATGAATATTTTTAGGGATCTATGATCAGTTGTGTGCACTGGTGCCAAGATTAATTCCTTGACTAGATTGTTTTAATTAATTGTTTCTTGTGTTACTTAAATCTTGCATTCTTGATTAGTTAGAATTTTAGTTTTTATTACTTTTTAATTATTTGCTCTCTTCTCCAAAACCCCCCAAATTCTCAGAGGAAATAAATCACCCAGTCCCTGTGGATACGACCCTACTCACCATTATACTTGAATTTATATTTTTAGAGTAGGTATTTTATTTTTGGAGGTTTGACACCCACCAAATTTTGGCGCCGTTGCCGGGGACTGGTGCTTGAATTATTTTCTCAAAAAAAAAAAATTTCTCCTTTATTTCTCCTCTATTTTTCTTACTAGTTGATGGCTACTAATTTTCAATATTTTGGTGATAGATTGGACTTCGTTCCTAATTGGGTTAATGAGAGCTATTGTCTTAGTGATCCTTATTCAGATAATCTGGCTTTTCCTATGCAACAATTGAGTGATGAACAGAAACCACAAGTCAACACTTGTAGAATTTGTCAGTTGGATCATCTGACTGACAGGTGCCCGCTACTTCAAGTTGACGTGGATGATCCAATTGGTGATGTTGGAGTATTCCAAAATCCATCTCCACCAAATTTTGATACTTATCAAACACCAATGTTTGATACTTATTCAAATGTGTGTGGTCAAGGATGGTGGGATTACCCCAACTATAACTATGAAGTGAGTCCGACATCTCAATCCTCATCCTCTAGCGGGGGGAGTTCCCTGGAAGATCTTGTTAAGAGTCTGGCCACAAGCACTGCTCAACTCCAACTTGAGACTGCTCAATTTCAGCTAGAGACAAAGACAAGCCTTCGTAATTTGGAGAATCAAATGTGTCTACTGGCAGCTACTGTGAGCCAATTGGCGTCCCAGAATTCTGAAAGATTGCACTCAGAGACCATTATCAATTCCGAACTGGATATGAGTGCAATTACCTTGAGCAGTGGTGACGAATGGCAAGAGATCCAAAGGGAAGAATCTAAGTCTGTGGTTGAAGAGAAAGCTGAGGAAGAAACAAGGGGACCCCAACCACTAGTCTCTCCAGTCAAAAAGTCCAATGAAGAAATCCCAACTGTGGTGACATCTCCTTCATCCCTAACTCTTATCTCTCATTCTATATTTTCTGTTGGTAAGATTGATTTTGTTATACCAGAAATTTTTGAGTTTCATGATAGAGATAATTTAGGTGTTGCAAAAACTATTAGGTTGTTAATTGATTTTGATGAAGGAATGAGTAAAGGATTAAAATCATTACTTGCATGCTTGAAGCCATCCACTAGTCAAAAGAAGAAAGTAGCTCACGTGCTTAAAGATTTTTCTATTTATGATAAATATCATGAATATGAGAACGATGTAATGAAAAGAGCTATACGATTTTATCCTCCATGACCAAGCATGGAAATGTCTAGCCAAAGACATTAAAGAAAGGCGCTGCTTGGGGGGCAACCCAAGGATTTAATTTTTCGTTCTCCTTATTTTTAGGTTTTCCTTTATTAATAGTTTTTTTTTTCTTTTTTTTTTCTTCTTCAATTATCTTTGAGTATGTTACAGTGGTAATGGGCAGAAGACATCAGCTTCTCTGGCGTGCCCACGCCAGAGAGTCCGTCTGAAGGCAATGCAAAGAGATGATGATCAGAAGACTTCTGCTTATCTGGCGTGCCCACGCTTTCTAAGCGGATGTCAGATGCTCAAGTCTGGGTGAGAATCAGAAGACTTTGGCTTGCAAGGCGTGCCCACGCCTTATAGGCTCATCTCACATCAGTGCAAGGGAGCGATGGGCAGAAGACTCATGCTTCTAAAGCGAGCCCACGCCTTACAACGGATAGGGTGTATACCCAAAAAAAAAAAAAAAAAAATCTTTTATTCTAATTCTTTTTATCTTATTCCTTACAGCATCTAGTATCCGTATTCATTATCTACTGTGGCTCTCGGGTCTCTTATGCTCCAAATTTCATTGATGATTGGACATCAACTCAAGCATTTTCATCCTTCAACCTCATTCGGTACTTAATTCTCTAATCAGGGACGTCCTCTTATTTGCCTTTTACTTTTTATTTTCATCCATTGAGGACAATGTCTGATTTAGGTGTGGGGGAGGGGATATTTTCTCAGATATATATATTTTTTTCAAAAAACTTTTAGTTTTTCACAACTTTTTGCAATTTCTTAGGATTTTGTTTTGCTGTGAAAAGCAAGAAAGATGCAAGTATGATTAGTGAAATTTTTGCTAGCATGAAGTATTATATTTTTCTTGCAATTGATTCAATTGATGGATGTACAAGATTTGACAAATTTTAGCAATTGGTGAGCTTTTGAGCCTAATGAGCATTTCATTCATAAATTGCTCTAATTTCTTTCATTGAGTGATATCGCACATGGTTAGATTATTCTAGAACTTGCTTTGTTATGCATGTCGAGACCACATTGTTGAATTTGATGCATGAAAATGATAAGGGCACTTAGGTTTACCCCTTTTGACTTTCTAAAGACCTGTCCCAATTATATTTTTTTCCCTAGTTGACCATGTTTGAGCCTAGACCTTTTCTTTGTTCAATAACCCATTGTGTTACCCTTAATCCAATTTTTGTTTGTACCTTCTTGTTTGAACCGTGTGTCAAAGGAATGCCTTAATTTTATTGCATAATGATTTCAATTAATGGTGCAAGGGTATGGTTGAATCTAGCAAGTGTGTTTATGTTATATTATTAGTTATGTCTTGTTGAAAAAAAAAAGAAAGAAAAATAAAAAATGCAAAAAAAAAAAAGAAAAGAGAAGAGAAGAAAATGAAAAAAAGAAGTTGTGAAGCGTTCATATATATATATATGTTGTATTGTGGTAGTTAAGCAAAGTTCAGATTGTGTTATCACTTGCAAAGATTAACTTGATATGCCCTGGAGGACTCGTGCAAATGAAGAAGACAATTGACTCATGGAATGGATTGTTGGTATTTCCTTTGATGTGTTTAGCCTAAATTTTCCTTTTTTATCCAACCCTTTACCTAAGCCTCATTACATCCATTGTTAAAGACCCTTTGATTTTTGTATTGAATTCATTTTGAGTGGTGGAGATGTGATATATTAGCAAGCCTATGGTAATATCTTTCCATGTTGGTGATTTGAGCGTATATATCCCTTTAAACACTTTTGAGTGCTGAGAGATACACTAATATCCGTGTGAGAGTTGAATCTTCTACATCCAAATTTTGATGAAGTTGTTGAGAAGATTTGATACTCGTGTTAGTTTATTATACTATGAAATACTTGTCATCTTGGTTGTGATAGTGAATGCTTGAGGACAAGCATTGTCTAGGTGTGGGGGAATTTGATAGGGAGATAAGTGTGCACCTTATTTGTTGATATTTGATCTTAATTTTGGCCTTTTATTGCTTTAAGAAATGGGTTATTGCTTATATTTGAATTTTGTGGCATTTGCAGGCCTTTGGTGTGAAAGTTGGTGTTTATTGGCAAAATTCCAGAAGACTTACACTTCCAGGGCGTGCCTGTGCCAGAGAAGGGTAGATGGGCTGAGTTGGCAATTGGTGAAGCTGAATTTCTAAACATGGGCTGATATTTTGGAGGAATTATTGGAAGTTAATTAGAGAAGGACTTGTTGGGCGATGAAGCGATGAGAGGAAGGAAATCCCTTTCCTAATCATGAGAGAATTCCAATGACAAAGCAGACTTGGACGTCGTGATTGAATAGGGCTCAACGAATTGGAAGACAAAGACATATATATATATGGTAGCTTTCTGGCGGTGGAGGGCGACCAATATCTTTTAGCCTAGCCTTTGTTATTTGTTTCCCTTTTATTTTCTTTGGGTGCGCCGCCAGTAGTATATATCAACAATCTTTAGCCTAGGATTATTTTTGGCTTGGACTTTCGTCTTTTTCCGCAGTCAGTAGGGTGAATCATAGCATAACCTTGTTTTGTTTCTTTATTATTTTCCGTTTCCACTGCTAATAGACACTCCGTAGATTAGTACTTTGGTTTCGTTTCATTTTTATTGTTTTGTTTGAGTTCTTTCGTCCTTTTCCGATTGCGCCAATAGCAAGGATCAAGAGACTAGTACTTCGAATTCTGATTTTGCTTTCGTTTCCGTCTTTCGTGTCGTTTCCGTCCTTTTCCCCCGTTTCATGGATTTTACGAGTAGCATGATTCCAATGTCAAGGCGTGGCTAATTCCTTTTCTAGTTGAGGAATAATCAAGACTCGGGGCACCATAACTGTGAGATTGTTTTGTTTATTAATTTTAATTTATATGTTCATGGGTATTTAATTATTCTCTATTTTCATTTAATTATTGTTGGGATTTATTGGATAATTAGGCCTGTTATTCAATTGTCTAAATAATATATAGTCAATTAGGGTGTTGGCGCGTCGCCTTTAAGCAACCTAATTAGTGACAAACGAGACAATTTCACCGCCTCGCAAGTGGTCTAATTTGTACCGTGGGGATAATTAATCTAGCCTCAGTAAACCCGCATGTGTGTTTACCATCTAGAATTGGGTCTTTCTAATTCCTAATGCTGTGACTACATTAAATCCTATGAGCGTCTCTAGGGTTGTCTAGTTCACAAGAGGGTAGTCTATGAGCGTCTCTGGACTACTATAAAATTAAGGAAAGATTGGTGGTTGGGCGCGTCGCTTGACTACTATAACCAATTTATCTATGAATGTATGAATATTTTTAGGGATCTATGATCAGTTGTGTGCACTGGTGCCAAGATTAATTCCTTGACTAGATTGTTTTAATTAATTGTTTCTTGTGTTACTTAAATCTTGCATTCTTGATTAGTTAGAATTTTAGTTTTTATTACTTTTTAATTATTTGCTCTCTTCTCCAAAACCCCCCAAATTCTCAGAGGAAATAAATCACCCAGTCCCTGTGGATACGACCCTACTCACCATTATACTTGAATTTATATTTTTAGAGTAGGTATTTTATTTTTGGAGGTTTGACACCCACCAATACAAGACATGCAAACCCGGTGCATTAAAAATTCTTAGCGAAACAAGTTAGATACTAAAATTCTGCTGTGTTTCAACAAAATTCAAATAGAGGAATTTTGGCCTCGGAAGCCATCCTCAGGAAATGGATATCATTTTTTGGTCTGTGGAATATAGGTTCAATTAATGCAAGTGTAGTAGTGACTACATTCAATTTGGTTATGGTAGTGAGATTTTCATGTTTCTTTAATCTTTTCTTTTTAAATGTTTCCTCAATCTTGCGCGTTTTAAGAGTTGTTAATTGATTATCAAACAATTAGCAAAAAATAATGGGATGATTTCGTATGCAAAAAGCTAGCAAGATGATTCTTTACGTTCTCGAACGTGTCCAGCATCTAAGATGGAATTTGATTCCTTAAAAGAAAAAGAAATTATTTCTATGCAATGGAAAATACTACTTACCAGGTTATTTGTTTGGTGAGACAAGAGGAGTAATTACCTGTTCTAGGTATGGTGGTGATGTAAGTCAAATATTTTTTATTATGACATTGAAGGTTAATTTTTATATGATCTATATAACAATTTCTATCAAATACATTAATCCTGCACCATAGACAAGTTATTTGAATAGGGTACCATAATTGATGGAACAAGTATGATCAAGAAAGGATTAAACCCCACTACCCTTACCCGATTGACTACAGATTTGCCCAAAATTCTACGTAACTTTAATCAAATTTTTTTAGAGATTCAAGAGAAAGAAGGACGATGACAAATGAAATATGAAAGAAGCCACTTGTGAAACAGGAAGACAATACTCTTAACATATTATCATTTTCCCTCTTATACTCTAATTATGAAGTAGTGACCAGAAAGAAGAACTTCCTAGTAGACTTAAATGCATTCAAATTGACCCCATAAGCCTCTCTCTCTCTCTCTCTATTTTTTTTTTCCGGCTTCCTGTAAGGTCCAACCCAAACCGCCATGCATCTTCTCCTAAACTTCTTAACATTTTCCTAGCTTTGAATTCACTCGTTTTATTTATTTATTTTTATTTTAATGTCCTTTTGTTTCGTTGTTTGTGGCACCTCGAAGTACTTGTAAGGCCACTGCTATGTCTTTGGCTTGGTATTGAAATGACCCAAAATACATTTGAAAATAAATAACGAGCTAATGTACTAACTCCATCATTGTATAATTCTTTTGCCATTTTACACCTGATTCTTCAATGACCCTTTTTGTCTCATAGGCTAATTATCCAAATGTGGCATAATGCTTCCTCAACTCTAAAAAATAGAAAAGAAAAAACTGGTTACTTGAAGGCTTCCCGTGCACCAATATACTATTCATCATTTGACTTGTGAATTTGATCTATTCGTCTACAGAAAATCAAACATTCCTCACATATTGGTTTTGTACCTTCTACATCCTTTACATACAATATAATGATTTTTTGTTCCCCACATATTGGATTCACAGCTTTGACGTCTCTCACACACGGAATGATAACTTTTTGTTCCTTGCAAATGAAAAATTTTTAGTCCCTCGACTCATTTTTACTCATATTCTTGCCAAAGGAAAAAATCATATGCAACTTATGCCGCACAAACATTAGGAGCAAAATAGAAAGATTGTAGGAATAAATGGAAAAACGTCCCTTATATTTCTTTCTTCATCATCATATTTTCCAAACCAAGAATGTGGCAATAGCCATGATTGCCTCCAACTGTTATACTGGTGGTATTATTGTTAATTGCCGCAACTTTCGATCACAAAATTTCATCAACAATTAGTTTTCCACACAGTTTTTTTTTTTTTTTTGGTGTAAAATTTTTTACACTTCCTTTTGTTCCGTTGAAAGTGTCATACTTTTAGCTATGAGACCCATATTTTCATGCTTTAATTGTTTGCATAGGGTTTTGAATTGAATATAGGAGGACATTCATGATGAAAATTGACCTGAGCGTGCATGCACGAGCTATTGGGAAGGGATCGTTATATGATATGAAGTGTATGGTACTTCCTACCATAGAGAGAGCCTGCAGAACTGAGGAGACACGAACATGTGCTCCCCTTGTGGTATCTAGAATCTAGATAGGCTTGTAGTTGAGAGAACCAATCGCATGGAGCTACGAACACCGCGCATGACGGGAGAATCCGTGGGGCCCATGAGCACTAATAACTTCCCTTTAGAGTTCAGAGTATGAATAGTAAAAGAAAGCTTATCCATGGTCATTACCTATGTTTTGACTGGACCAAAAGATCGAACCTTGATGGGTTCAATCGGGTTGTAATCGGATGACTTCATAAATATGTCATAAATATATATATATTAATAATATATAATCAAAATAGTATATAAAAAAATTTCCTTAAAAAATAGTATATAAAAATTTCCTCAAATTAGTAGTTTTCAACTTTATATATATAAAAATTTTTCTTAAATTGGTGATTTATGACTTTATATATAAATTTGAGAATTTTATATTTAATAAATAAATTAACTTAAAGAATATAATATATATAGGTAGAAATGTAACTTAAAAAATGTATTGGATTAATTTTACACTTTATTAAAATAATGAGAGGTTAAAACATATTTACTAAAATTTAAAAATGAGTTTAAAAGGATATAATGGGTTAAAAGTAAAAAAAAAAAAAACTGGTCAAATAGTCAAACCCGGTCAACCGGTCAAATCCTGGTTTTGACCTGTTTTTGAATTTTTCGATTTTGAAGGATGACTCGGACCGGATGCCTGGCCGGTTCCCGATTCAACCAGTCGGACCGGCCGGTCCGGTCCGAGTTTAAAAATGTAGTTCATAAAAATGTAGCTGATGAACTTTACTACATTTTATTGAGAAAGTTGGAGCAAAAATGACCATTGAGTTCATCAGCTACTTTTCATGATAGTAAAGTTCTAGTTCATAAAATGTAGTTTTATTCTTTCCATGTGATTGAGTAGGCTTTCAATTTTTTTGTTTTTATTTTTTTCCTTCGCTAGAAAACATCCAATTAGAGAGGAAGATTAGTAGCTTTGGTAGTAAAAGGAAAGACAAAGAAATTTTATTTAAAAGAATAAAGAAAAACTCATTTATCTGAGTAACTACCAATGGTTTTGACGAAATTAGGCACAATTATGGTAGCAAAAAAAAATTAAGGAAATTGATTAATAGGCAATTTTATTATTTCACACAGAAGGGACAGAATGCCAATACCTTTTTAGGAGCTTTAATATCATTTTCCTTCAGAATTTCATATATATGTCTCATTTATGTTAAAGAAAATTGCAGTTTTGTTACCAAAAGTTTGGATCATTGACAGTTTTGAAGTTTGGACAAAATCAAATGTAGTACCAAATCTTTCAATTCTTAAGCACATTTAATCCAATTGACCAGTTTTGGCAAGTTGTTACTGGAATCTGATTACATAAGTAACACGTGCCAGTAGCTAATTTTTAGAAAAAATTAGAAAAAAAATGGAAAAAAGTTTTTTGTCCACAATTTGCAACTAGAAGGGGCTAATTCATGCTGCAAATTGACTTGAAGTGTGCATCCACGAGTTATTGGGAAACACTACTACATGACTTGACCCCACAAGTCTTTTCTTATCTTCCGAATGAAGCTAGGGCGATTGAAGAGGAAAGTAGACCAAAACAAATACTTGCGGGCTACTGCTGAAAAAAAAGCAAAACTCCCCACGTGCAGACAAATTTTTGGGGACAGAGGGAGTATTAGTTTTTGCATAAAAAAAAAGTAAGTAAATTAATATGGATTAAAAAAAGAAAAAAAGCCATTGGTAGGTAGAATTTGATTTTGATATTAGTTTCATGCTTTTTTCTAAACTCATACAGTTAATAAAAAAATTGGTGCATTTTTTTCTCAATATTATTTGTGGTAGATTGGAGAGAGGTATTAGAATCAAAATGTTTTACCATAAGTAGGGTCAAAATAGAATATATGGTGCTCCACTTTAGTAATTGTAGAAGAGGCAATAGGGTAAGTATGGAAATTGGTGGGTGTGAAATAAATGCATCTAAAAGTTTAAGTGTTTAGAATCTATCTAAAAAAAATGGGGGAATTGATAAAGATGTTACAAATAGGATTCAAACTGGTTGGAGCAAATGGAGAAGTGTGTCATCCATACTCTGTGATCGTGAAGTTCCACTGAAATTGAAAGTAAACTTTTATAAGACAACTATAAGACTAACGATGCTTTATAGATTAGAGTATTGGGTGACTAAGTGTGAACATGAACAAAAAATGAGGATAGTAGAAATGAGAATGTTGAAATAGATGTACAAACACACGACTAGATAGAATAAGTAATTAATTCATTGGAAGAAAAGTAGGGGTAGAATCAATAGATGAGAAAAATGAGAGAAACGTGTTCAAGAAGGTTCAGACATGTACATAGGAGACTTCTAAATGCCCCAATTAGGAGTGTAAAAGATAGAGAATTCTTAAATCAAATTAAAAGGTGAAGGGGAAGATCTAAAAAAAATTGGCAAGAAACTGTTAAAAGAGACGTGTTATATTTAAATTTCAATGAAAACATGCATCTTGATCAAACACAATGGTGGCATATGATCCATATAAGCAACTCCACATAGTGGGATAAAGGTTTAGATGTTATTGTTGTATTAGTTGTGGCAGATTCTATGTGAAAAATTAAGTGGGGAGTTGAATTTCGATGAAATTTATAACTAAAAGTGGTGGCAGTCCACGGCAACACCGCCAACACAACAGCTGGAGCAGCCATGGCTACTATCACATTTTTGGTTGGGAAGATCAGATGACGCAGAAACAAATGTGAGGGAAGTTTCTCCCTGTTTCGTGATTTTTTGATTCTGCCTCTAAAGTTTGTGAGGCATGAAGAACACATGATTTTTTTGGTCAATAAGAATATGAGTGGAAATGAGTTTGAGGAACTAAAATGTGCCTTTTTATTTGTAAGGGATGACAAATCATTGTTTTGTATGTGAGCCCTATAAGAGGTACAAAGCTAATATGTGAGGGATGAAAAATAATCATTTTATATGTGAGGGATACATAGCCAATATGTGAGAGACTCTTTGTGTGATTTTTCCATATTCTACCGTATTTTTTTTTTCAAATTCGTTTTTGTTGTTGTTTGTTTAAATGCATGCAGTACATTGCTCGGTAAAAATGCTACTTGTGATTGGTTATCTTGCTTATGATGCTCTGTAGACTACTCAACTTCTTTATATAAACTACTTTTTTTTTTATGCAAAATTCTAATGCAAATGTTTCTTTTTTCTAAAGCTTATGTGTAAATTATAATGTATACTAATTTTATGACTATTTATACTAATAATTGCAATGGGATCAGGCTCCTCTCTGTTACACTCTTCCCTCTAATAAAAGGTTGGAATTACTTTTGTCTAACTAATGTTTCTAAACCTTAATTGTAGAATTTAACTTTGACATCATCCTATTAATATTGTGTTCTAAGGAAAGTTCCGATTAGTTGCATTTATCAAGATTGCAGCTGATATATCTTTTCCTCACTTTTTAAAAAAGTAAAAGAAACAAAAATAATATAGACAGTAGTCATTTATAAAAAGTCTTATGCATCCCATAAACCAAACAAAACAAAAAATCTTTTGGGATGGATCTATTTTTGCTTAGTATGCTTTTGCTATTTATAAGGTTTGGGAAGCGAATGAAAATTTTATATCTGTACTTTGATTTCGAGTATTTTGACAAGCTCTTTGAGCTAGGAAGTCTTTAAAGGGATAATTTTAGAAATCTCCATTGAGATATTTGACAATACCACCTAACACCCCTAAGGTTTTAAAAATATTACTTAGCTCCCTTATTTTTAAATTTGTAACATTTTAAACCCAATTCAAAATATACTATTAAAATAGTCATTTTAAGAAAGAGAACATAATTTCTTTTCAACATTGCCCTTCAGTTGCTTTACTATTACAAGTTTAAAAAAGTATATTAATCAAAAGTTCAAAACTAAGGCAAAAGTGTAAAAGTATATTACAAGTTGCTTTACTTTCTTAAAATAGTCATTTTAAGAAAGAGAACATAATTTCTTTCCAAACTTGCCCTTCAGTTGCTTTACTATTACAAGTTAAAAAATAATATTAATCAAAAGTTCAAAACTAAGGCAAAAGTATAAAAGTACAAATGTGATGGAACACAATATAGCAGTCACTACTATAAACAAAAATTTTTATACTATAAAAAAAGAAAAAATTTATTTAAAGTGTGTTAAAAATAGAAAAAGAATTTTTTAAATCTTTTTTAGGGTTTCGTTACTTGCTACTATAATTGGAGGTCAATTATTTTAGCAAAAAATTAGATTTTTTTCTACTAAAGTGTTGCAATTTAGGGGATTGATGATGATTTTAAAACTTTGATGTTGCGTTGACCTTTTTTTTGATATGCTAATTAGGTGCTTTTGAGTTTATTTTATGGTGCTTTTGAGGTTTTTTTAAGGTGCCTTTTAGGTTACCAAATAAAGAAAATTTTCATTTTACGTAAGCTACTTTGAGTGAATTTAAAAAAGTTTATAAATTATTTGACATTTTCATTTTTATGTCTATATCAATGGCTTGAAAATTTTAAAAAGGAAAAGTGTTTAAAATTGTGTTTATAACTTTTTTGAGATGGTTGAAAAAATTAATTTGTAATCCTCTCAAGATGCAAAAACAAAAAATATATATATATATATACAATATTATGATGATTTTTATGTGTTTTGTAAATTATTCATAAGTTTAAATTTTTAATATCTTTTGTCCAAATTACAAAATAAATTTTGTTAAAGGATCTCCCAACCTCAATAAAAACTTATAATTCTTCATTAAAGAAATAAAATTGTATATTTTCAAATGTTGAGGGATTTTAAATTAATTTGTCATGATAATTAAGGAAACACAACAAAAGGGCAATTTTGGAATGAAATTATCTATACACTCCAAAATAGTTTTTTAGTATTATATTTTGAATTGGATTGGTAATGATACAAAACTTTAAAAATAAGGGAGGTAAGTGATATTTTTAAAAATTTAAGGGTGCTAGATGATATTTGTAGGTCCCGAAATACAACCAAATGGGGGTGAATTAGATTGTTTAATAAAACAAGTAAATATTGCAAGAATTCACCCAATAGAATAAGTACAAACAACTTCTCAAGTGTGAACAAAGATATGTCAAATTAAGCACAATGAAGATGTCACAATTGAGCAATAAAGAAAAGAGATAAAAAAAGAATTGCAAACCAAATTCCAAGTTGCACCGAACTTGGATAAAATCCACTAGTAGTTTCTTCAATTGAAGGTGAAGCTAGCCAACTTGTACAAGTGAAAGCTCACTCCTTCCTCACCCTAAAAGCCTTTAGTTGAGCCAAGGAGTTTTTACAACTATCCTAGTTAACCCTCAACAAGTTACAATTGAAAGCTCACTCAACCAATTAAGAACTACTATTACAAGTGAGGCAACCTTCACCAAGGTTTTACTCCTCCAAATGAGTAACCTCACAATCCCCACTTTTCCCACACCTATACAACAAACAAAGAAGATTTCTACCCAAATATTCACTTGTAATCTTGTATTTCATGTAGGAAAAAGTCTTCTATCTTCTTCAACTTGTGAGTATTTATAGAGTGTGAGAAATGGCTTAAAGAAACTCTTCAACGGTAAAAAATATAGCTGTTAGAAAAATGACCGTTGGAGCTGTCGGACGTCCGAACCCACCGTCTGACAGAACCAGTCAACTTGTCGAACGTCCGAACCCACCGTCCGACAGAACTAGTCAATCTGTCAGATGTCCGAACCCCTGTCCTGCGTTCGACAACATCGTCCGAAGGCTTGTCGAAAACTGTCGGACGTCTGAAACGATCGTCCGACAGAACCAGTAGGCATCTCAATTTCCTTCTCAATCTGTCGGACGTCCGAACCTCTGTTCACCGTCCAATCCTTGCGTCTGATAAGTTAAAACCTTCTCAATTCTTCTTGAATTGATTTCTTTTCTTTTCCAATGAATCAAGGACCTGTCTTAACATAATTCTCACATAAAAACATTAGTCCAAATTATCATTTTGTTTTGTTATTATCAAAACCTAGTGTAGACACCAAATTTTGACTATTTCAATTGTTTTCTTATGTTTTTATCTATTAATGTTTAGTTATTTATTTTTGAATTTTCTAACACTTTTTTCTTATTTTTGTAGGTTTTTCTTAAAAAAAAAAAAGTCAAAAACGTCCTGACCGGTTCTGGATAGGTCCGTAACTAGTCCGCGTAACGATCGAAGCGAAAAAATACGCTGATTTTCCAGAACTTCGGATCATCCTTTTCCAGCTGTAATCTCCGATGCTTGAACGATAAGAAACCTATTTAAACATTCCCCAACTCGCCCCTAATCCCTAACAACTCATCTAACGTTCAAAATTAGCCCACCTCATCCCAAGAACATCAAAACCCTTAGTTCTAGGTTTGGTGGCTATAAATAGCCTAGGTTAGGGTTTAACAAAGAAAAAAGAGGTGGAGTTTTAGAGAGAGGGGATTTTCTGGAAATTAGGAGAGCTTTGAGAGAGAAAAAAGCAGAGGAAAACGGGTGGGAATTGGAGAGAAAAAAGAAAAGAAAGAAGAAAGGGAAAAGCTAGGGTTTCATACTTGGGAAGATTATTCTTGGAATTTCTGGCCTCCTCTTTCGTTTAGATTCAAGCTTCCGATTCAGGTAACATCCTTCTACTTTATTTACCATTTTTGATCGAAAATTATGGAAATTTGGACCTTTGGTGGAACCAAGGTCTTGAATAGTTTTTCTTTTAGTTTATGATATTTGATGATGATTATCAGTTGTTATATGAGCATGTTGTGTTTATAAAGCCTTGGTAAGGCTAGTAGATTTGTTTTTACGTTTAAAATCAGACGTTTGATGCTTACGTGATGATGTTGTGATTCACGAGAAATTTCTGGAAAAATGTTCTTCACGCTTTTGAAGATGTGAAGAAACGCTGACTACTTGCGGATGACTTGCTCAGCGTTTCTTCTTGAATGTTTGAAGATGTGAAGAAACGCGGACTTCTTGCGTGGACTACTTCAGCGTTTCGCTTTGAATACTTGAAGATGTGAAGAAACGCTGGCTTACGCCAGTCCGTAACAATCCTCGTTTCTAGCCTCCCCTTCCCCCTTTTTGTCTATTTGATGATGTTGATGCTTAGGATTTGGCTTTTCTTCGATTTTAGCTTGTTTTGACATGGTCTGAATGCTGGTGTTTGATGTTTAAATAGATCCCCTTGCCTCTAAGGATTTTGTTTGCGATATTGTCTGAAAAACTGGAAGCAATCTTCCTCATATTTTGAAGATGGGAAGAGACGCGGATGGTTACGCGGCTGAGTCCGCGTTTCCATTCCGCTTTCCTCGGACTTTGATTTTTGCTTGTGGTTGCGCGGATCTATCCGCGTTTGATCCGCTAACCTCTCTGCTTCGTATTACATTCTTTGTTTCCGCTTTTTGTTCCAGAACCTTACTCTATTTCCTAGTATTGTCTATGTTGCTTGCAGAATCTGTCTAAATACCCTTTCTTTGAATTTTTGATTGGTTTTTCCTTTAAATTGGTACCTTGATCCCTTTTGTTGATATTGAGTCTTAGATAACCATTCCCATCATTTAAGGATCCAATTAAGGCCTCACATCAAGGGATGGTAACTTCTTTCCCCTATTATGTGCTTTTTATGTGTTTTTGCATGATTTTGCATGTTTTTAGATTAAGTTTTCCTTTGCTTTTATTCATGCCTAGTCTTTATTTATCTCATTTAATTTTTGGGCAAATCATTTGGAGGCCTTGGATGCCAAGTTGTAATAGATAGGTTTAATTTTGCAAAAAGTGTATTTATTCTAGAAAATGTAATAGTTAGATTATTATTCCGAATTTTTCCCCTTAGAATGTATTTAGGTTCCCCAATGTAATAATTAGGTTTTATATGCTTATTTTGCATGCTTGCATGATTATGTGTTTACATGCTCTCCTAGGGTCTTGCATCTAGATATTATGCCTATGTGCTATGTGTTTATGTGTTTTATGTGTTTACTTGCTTTATTATCATGTCTACATGTTTATTGTGTAAATATATTGACGTCACCACACTAGTCCAACGCTAGTTGTGGCCTTTCCTTTCGATTTCTCACTAATCCAATGTTAGTGAGGACTTTTGACGAGGGCTAGTCCAATGCTAGACCCTTAAATGCCGTTCATGCATTAGATACAAATTTCACACACATTTCACTTTTTAGAGCTTCTTTTCCATTTTTGCATGTTACTACTCTCCCATCCCGCATGCGAAATATCTCATTTAGTTTTTCTTTTATTAGATTAGTGCATTTAAGGCATTACCCTTTGAATTAGGGAAAAGAGCGAGTATGGCTTCCTAGCCTTAGCACGCTTTTATTTCCTTCTATGAAAAGGAAGAATTAAAGTCACGAACTTAGTCCCCCGCACCCATTATGTTGCATTTTCCCTCTTTAGGACATACATATGCATTATTCTATCAAAATTCTTCTTTAAAAATCAAGTTTCTTTCTTCATGTTTAGCAAATTCAAAGTCAAAAAACCATTTTTTTAAAATTGCATCTTTTGAAAATTCAAGTTCCTCTTTGCACTTAAAATTGATCTTTTCAAAATCCAATTTCTCTTCTCTTGATATTTTTTTAAAAGATTGCATTTTGAAAACCCTACTTTCCGTTTGTTCGAGTCTCGTCATTTGCATTCTTCGTGACCTCCTTGAGGGATCAAAATTGGATGACACAACTAATGTGATCAATTCCAATCACACCTCAAGGAGACATTTGCCCCTCTCGATCCAACATTAGGTTTAGGTTTTGTATCCATATAGACAACATCCAAATGTGATAAATTTAAAGTTAGAATTAGGAAATTTTTAACTAAATCTTGCAACTAGCTTTGGCTAGGTTAGAAGGGTGCCTTAGAGACGAGTAACATCGGATCTTTGCCTTCCCTTCTTTCAACCGTGACCCCCGAACCTTTTTCTCTAGTTTTTCAAAGACCTGGAGTCGTCTAAAAAGGGTTTTCTTTGTTTATTGATTAAATCTTTTGGGTGACTTGGTACACCTAAACTCCATACCAAGTGGCGACTCCAAACTTTTTCTAAAAACCCTTTTCTAGACTTTTGTTTTTGGGTCCAAATCGTCGCATTTTTATAGTCCCATGACCCCTTTCCCTTTCGTCTTCAAAAATCAAATCCTTCCCTTTTTCCATCAAAAAATGGGGCGCGACACCTAGGATCATTTCCAACAATCTCCCCCTTTTTGATGATGACAAACCAAATGATGATCTTGCAAGGAAAATGAGAGAAACTCCCCCTCAATAAGAGCTAAAACGATTTAGAAAATCATCTAATATTTCTCCCCCTTTTGTCATCAATCAAAAAACATATGAACTCCCCCTCATTAGTTAACAAGTATGGAAGAGCAATAAACAAAGCCAGTAAATACAAAATAGGTCCATTAAGGTCTAATCAATAAGGTCAACAAGTTTAGAGACCTATTTTTGGCCAACAAAATATCCAAGATCAATACACACAAATATTTAAAAAAATGCTGTCGGACGTCCGAAGGCCTGTAGGACGTCCGATCCCCTGTTTTTGCTCAGAAATATTTTTCTTTTGAAAACAATGTTAAAGCTAATATCAAGAACCAAACACTTATGCTTTTTAAATAACACATAAAGATTTCTATCACATAATTGACTAACACTTAGTAAATTTTAGCCCAAGTTTTCTATTAAGAGTTAGTACAACATGATCTAACAATCCACATGGATTTCATACCTTTTCTTATATTTTTCTTCACATAGCAATCATTTTACATATGTCCAAATTGGCAACAAAAATGACACATAATACTAGGATCATTCACAAAAGTAGGTTTAATAAATCTAATTTCTCTTTTTCTAGAAATAATAGAATCATTTTGGCCATGTAAAACATGTTTTTCTTTTCTTTGTAAAACATTTTGTTTCTCCTTTTGGAGAGAAGCATTCAAATCATCAATTCTTTTCTTTAAAAGATTTTGTTCCTCCAACATTTTTTCATAAAACTTTGTTTTATTTTCCAACTTCTTTTCAAATCATTTTTGCAATCAAAAACAATTTTGTGCTTTTTCAAATCATCATTGTCTTTTCTCAAATTCTTATTTTCTTGAAAAAGTCTAAAATTTTCTTTCAATAAAGCATTTATTTTTATTTTCAAATCCTTGTTTTTGGCATAAGATTCTTTCAAACTATTATGCATTTTGATCATAAGAACTTGCATATCATCATCATCATCATCATCTTCTTCATCACTAAGAGAGTAAGTAGAGTTTATCTCATCATCTCCAAAGGCCATAAGTGCCATTTGAGTTTATTCTTCTTCTTCCATTTCTTCATCCAAATTGCATTCATCCCAAGTATTTTTGAAATTCTTGAATTTTTGGCTTCTATCGTTACTTGCTCTTCCTCCTCTAGAATTTCTTTTATTTAGAAGATTCTTCAATGTCATTGCCATATCATTTAGCCCCACATCTTCACCATCTTCTTGTGAGGCCTTGAGTGCTATGCCTCTCTTGATCCTTGCTTCCTCATCATCTTGTATTTTTGAATTTACTTCAACTCATAAGAGATTAGCGAATTCACAAGAGATTCAATAGACATAGAATTTAAATCTTTTGCCTCTTCTATAGCGGTAACTTTATTTTCCCATTCTTTTGGCAAGGCATTCAAAATTTTTCTATTTTTCTCACCCAAAGTGTATACCTTGTCAAGCAATTCAAGATCTTTAATAATATCATTGAATCTACAAAACATTTTATCAACATTCTCATGAGGATGCATTTTGAAAGATTCATATTGGGCAACAAGCATAGATTTTCTTTGCTCCCTAACATTGTCACTCCCTTCATAAACCTCTCTCATCTTATCCCATACTTCCTTGGTCGATTTGCACACTTTTACTCTAGTAGATTCATTTGCATCAAGGGCATTGTACAATATGTTCATGGCCTTAGCATTCAAAGAAAGATTGACTCTATCTTGAGCACTCAATTCACTTCTAATTTTAATTCTATTTCTACTGGTTGTTTCATCTATAATGGTAGTCTCATAAGGTTCTTCACTAACAATAAACCACAACTCTATATCTATAGATTGTAAAAAAATTTCCATTCTATCCCTCCAACTAACATAATTAATACCATTAAACATGGGACATCTAATGATGGATTACCCCTCTAAAAACAATGCATTATTGGTTGCCATCTTTACTCCTAAGCTGATTGAACTTAATCTCAAGGAGACCAAGTTCTGATACCAATTGTAGGTCCCGAAATGCAACCAAATGGGGGTGAATTAGATTGTTTAATAAAACGAGTAAATATTGCAAGAATTCACCCAATAGAATAAGTACAAACAACTTCTCAAGTGTGAACAAAGATATGTCAAATTAAGCACAATGAAGATGTCACAATTGAGCAATAAAGAAAAGAGATAAAAAAAGAATTGCAAACCAAATTTTAAGTTGCACCGAATTTGGATAAAATCCACTAGTAGTTTCTTCAATTGAAGGTGAAGCTAACCAACTTGTACAAGTGAAGGCTCACTCCTTCCTCACCCTAAAAGCCTTTAGTTGAGCCAAGGAGTTTTACAACTATCCTAGTTAACCCTCAACAAGTTACAATTGAAAGCTCACTCAACCAATTAAGAACTACTATTACAAGTGAGGCAACCTTCACCAAGGTTTTACTCCTCCAAATGAGTAACCTCACAATCTCCACTTTTCCCACACCTATACAACAAACAAAGAAGATTTCTACCCAAATATTCACTTGTAAGCTTGTATTTCATGTAGGCAAAAGTCTTCTATCTTCTTCAACTTGTGAGTATTTATAGAGTGTGAGAAATGGCTTAAAGAAGCTCTTCAACGGTCAAAAATATAGCTGTTAGAAAAATGACCGTTGGAGCTGTCGGATGTCCGAACCCACCGTCTAACAGAACCAGTCAACTTGTCGGACGTCCGAACCCACCGTCCGACAGAACCAGTCAATCTGTCGAACGTCCGAACCCCTGTTCTGCGTCCGACAACATCATCTGAAGGCTTGTCGAAAACTGTCGGATGTCCGAAACGATTGTCCGACAGAACCAGTAGGCATCTCAATTTCCTTCTCAATCTGTCGGACGTCCGAACCTCTGTTCACCGTCCAATCCTTGCGTCTGATAAGTTAAAACCTTCTCAATTCTTCTTGAATTGATTTCTTTTCTTTTCCAATGAATCAAGGACCTGTCTTAACATAATTCTCACATAAAAACATTAGTCCAAATTATCATTTTGTTTTGTTATCATCAAAACCTAGGATCATTTCCAACAATAGTTGTTAGATACCTCAAGGGTGGTTTCTAAAATTATCCCTAATTGAAAATCTTGGAAAGTATTTGGGGGGTTTAGTCATTGATGGCATTGTTAACGACCTGGTTGTT
The DNA here is from genome assembly GCA_013103745.1 of Gardenia jasminoides. Classification (NCBI taxonomy): domain Eukaryota; kingdom Viridiplantae; phylum Streptophyta; class Magnoliopsida; order Gentianales; family Rubiaceae; genus Gardenia; species Gardenia jasminoides. The sequence goes on along the minus strand of CM023097.1, from coordinate 17,331,520 downwards.
ATGTTCTTAGGTATTTATGGTTTCAGAGATTCTTGTTGTCCAACTTCCTGGGTTGGAACCGACAGCTTTTGGATGCTCTTCAATCCTGAATATTTCACTTCCTTGAAAAAGGAAGAATAGCTTACTAAGACGGGTGTTTGAGAAAGAGGAAGGTTGATACAGCTGAAAAGAGAGTAGTCGGGGTCGTAGAACTGGAGAGAGCTTCTGCTACTTATCAAATTCTATTGGTTTTGGAATCTAAGATTTCAATTTATCCATCTGTACTAAGTTCTTATTAACCTTTCATATTGGATTTTGACAACCTGAGCATAAATCTACTGTATTGAATATACTTATGGACGGATAAATTATGTATATTGAACTATTAATTAATTGTTGCTGACATAGAAAACTCACAATCCCAAACAACCATTTTCATTTCAGATGTTTCTTCTGGACATTTGTAAGCTTGGAATTTAGTGAATCTATATAATGGATTGTAGATAGCAGTCTTACTAATTAGAGATGACATGACTGAATTTGTTAATTTCCTATAGAATGATGGCCTTTCTAACACTTTCATTCCTTTACAAGCCTTTTAGAAGCAGATCGGGTGTCAAGGTTGAAAGCAAAATTAAGCAACTGCTTGCATTAATTAGTTCCCTAGCGTAATGGTGTTTGAGCATTTTCAAGGCAAAAACATCTTCATTCGGACAGAAGTCTTGGAGTTGCACTGATATCTTTGAGTTTATTTTTCTTATATTAATTTATGGGAAAAAAAAAGTTTGAATCCTATACTTTGACGAGTGCCTCTGTAACAGAAATTTTAACCACTGAGCCCAGTTGAGAGCTAGGAAGGCATGTAACCGGTTTCCTCTAAGAAAGGAGCCGAGTGATGGGTATGAGAAATTGTAATATGCACTTTAGATGGTTCAAAGCTGGGTTTGGCCCTGAAAGTATGGAGATCTCACATTTAGGACTGAGATTTTAATTGAATCTTTTGAAATTAGACATTTTACATTCAATTTTTTTACAAAATAAAGTTTATCCATGCTAGGGAGCGGCAGGTCTGGGTGTGGACAGAATTTATTTCCGTTCAATGGACAGGAGTGCAGTGTGATTAGTGTGGATAATTCTGAGTATGAGATAGAGAAGTATGGCACTTGAAAGATGGAAATCTAGATACTGGTGTAATTATGGTGCATTTCAGTATTCTTGGTTTTGGCTGATTTTCATAAGGATTTGACAAGTGAAACTATATGGTATATGAATATAAATTGATATCAGACTGTAGTTTAAAGGTATATGTGTGTTTTACCTATATACGGTGCTTGAATTTAAATATTAGATATTGTAGAAAACATAATAATGTCTATGTCACGTAATCATTATGTTGCAGCAGTGTATTATTCATGAAACGCCGCTCTTTTAGAACTCACTAAAGAGTATTCCACGAATATAACAAAATGGTCCGCCGAAAGTTGTAATCAACTGTGGGCGTGAACCTCTTTACCCCTATCAAAGGATTGAAAACTCTGAGCATAAATTTTACATTTAATTAAATGTCTCAATCTTAGAGTCTCCAACTATTAAGTTTAGGGTTCAAATCTTGTAGGATTGAAAGAGTTGTGGATAGGGGTAGGAAGGTAAAAAAATTATATAAAAAAATCTACACTACTTCTATTCTAATCAAACTGGGACGAGAGAGAGAGAGAGAGAGCCCCATTTCTAAGTACTATTACATACACTTTAAATTTTACTACATGTATAGAAGTTTGAACTTCTAATCTATAGTTAGATCTATAGTTATACTTTATCTGACAGCCAAATCATTTAACATGAGCAAATTACACTGATATGTTTTTTATCTCAATTTTGGGTTGCTTTAATCCTTGCTTTGCTAGATACCTTACGCTCAATGAGGATTCAAAATGAAGTTACATCATGTTTCAATTAATGGATTTGGATTTAGAGAAAGATTTGAGAGTGATAGATTTTAAATCACTCTTGTATTGGATGGATTTGAAATTTCTTAAACTAGTATACTCCATCTTACAAGTGAATTTGAAATCTCATTATTAAAATAAAATTTCAAATAGTAGAAAGGATCTGGGTTGTGAATTTAAGATCAAATCCATCCAAATACACTGATCTAAGCACAGCATAATTACAGAATTAGACTTTGGGATAAATATCGATGTGGACTTCGACGTTTGCTGCATGTAGAATTGCAGTAGTTATAAATAAGGTTGAAGAACTCTATGCTTTATTCAAAATCATTTGTTTATACCGAATTAACTTTAATAGCTGTTCGGTCCTCCTTTCTTCGCACTATTATTGTCTTGACGTAAGTGATTGTTTATATTTAAAAAATATATAAACAAAGATTAATTGTACCTCCTAGTTATTTTAAAAAAGCCATTAGGTAGAGTAACCATAGTGTATGATAAAAAGTAATTCAACATTTTTGCCATCTAAGGGAGAAAGAATTAAAAAAAAAAGTTGTACTTCAAATAGTAAATGCAAGAAAAATCTGGGGTTCATCGCATTGGTTGATCATATGTGAGGAGGCAGTAGGGATGTGTGGATCCTCCTACTGATTGTAGAATTAAGAAATTCTCTTAAAATTTTTGTCGCAGTGAAATATTCTTTTGGCTCTGTCAATGTATCGCCAAGGATTATAGTAGTAATTTAAAAGAAAGAGGACTTTGAAACATGTTAAGCTCAATAGCTCTCACCCATTTTATGATACCAGTGTATCTTGCTCCATCCACTATTTCACAAATTTTGTTGGTAAGGTTTCTTCTTCTTCTTCTTCTTCTTCTTCTTTTTTTGTTTTCGTGAAGATCATTAAAATTAGAATATATAGTCAGAATCTAAATATTAATCATGACATTGATATTGATCATTAAATTTTGTGTGATGAATTTAGTATGCAATAAAACTAGCCTCCTGAGCGTATGATCACAGAAATGTGAGTTGATTAGTAGTCGAGCATGCAAAAAATGAATTTAACAAGGATATGGTAAAAGAGAAAAGAACAGTGCAAAAAAGGCTAGAAGAAGTTCCTTCATTGTTCAATAGGAATAGAAAACTTTAGTAGCCGAAGTTTTCCATCTCATTCTACAGCTTAGAATTTTATCTTAAAATCGTGCAAACCATTCTAAGATTATAGTGTGAAGGTTGGGTTGAGTGGTAAGGGAAAAGGGATTGTAAATAGCTGGTGATGTTGCCAGAGTTATAACCTTCCTGTCAAAGTAATTTTTATTCAAATACTAACAATACCCTTAGTTAGTCAATCTCCATATATTTGGATTAATTCTTTTGGGGTCCATTGTTCACTGATTACTCTTTTTCTCCCTTTTCCCATTGACACAATGACTTTTTTTGCCTCTCACTTCCACTTCCATTCCCACCTTCCAATCTTTCTATGACTTTCCTATTTTATAATTTCTCTTTATTTTCTTGAGACCTTTGCAGCATGTGTTTCAAGATCTTTTCCATAATATTTTTCTCTCCTTTGCTGTTACAACTTCTCTATTACTATCAGTAAGTTTTTTTCTACTTTTTTTCTTCTCTTTTTTGATTTTATTCCATTATATTTTCGATGAAATAATCTTTGATTACAGTTTTGTAGAGTGGTCATAAATTTTGATTAAATTTGGGATGCAACTTCATTGCAATTATGATGAGATTCAAGTTCTCATCTCTTGAATAATTTTTGTTGCAATTATAGTAATATTGTAATTTTTTTCTATTTTGTATTCTTTTTTTTTCACAATTCACTCCCATGAATATTGCATTGCATTCTATATTTTAACTTGTCCATTTCATTTAAAGTTTGGTATGATTCATTTAAATGGGAACTTTTCCCCTTAAATGCTCATTTCAACTTTTTTCTTGAAATCTCCATTCCTCAAAAACACCTATGAAAATTTCTTTCAAAATTCACCTTAAAATGTCCAAAATAGTAGGATGTCAAATTTATTTTTGCAAATTTTTGTTAGCTCCATTAATATTTGAATGTAATTTTTTCATAATAAATAATATTTCTTGTATTTAAAATAAATATTTTTACTAGCAAACAAATGTTTTAAGATACTTTATTGTATGACTTTTGAACAATCGTGTGAATTTTTTTTGAATATCATTTCAAAAATGAAAAGATAATAAAAATTAGAATATATATTTCGTTTATTTTTATTTAGGTAATTTATATTCTACATTGATACAAAATTTTAACATAAAAATCCATATGCTAGAGTGGATAAAGTATGACAATTAAAAAATTTTGATATCAATTCTCAATTATTTTGAAAGAAAAAAAATCAAAATTCCATCTATATAAACAAATAACATGGTAGAGCAAATACACAAAAGTAATAATGCCCAAAAAAATAATAAAACATATTTTGTCCTATAAATTAATCATGGGTAATTAAGTCAAATTTTTATTAATTGCATTCCATTTGACATCTAAACATTAGTTATATCAGACATTGGAAATGAATAAACATTCCACTCTAACCTGTGTACTAGACATTCTAGAGTAATAAATTTTTTCCTACCATTCTAAGTGGTAAAACCTTTCCATTACGAGCATTCCTACATATGAAATGAAAGTTAGAGTATCCAATAAACACTTGTTAAAATGTTTAAAATGGAATCCTTAACAAATAAAAACAAAAAGAATCCTTTAACAGATATTATGCTTTTTACAGATCAGCTATAGAATATAGACTAGATAACTTATAACAAATAAAATTATCCAAAAAAGAAAAAAAAAAAGATATGACAAGAAACCATGGTCAGATGATGCGTTTTAGTCACTTTTCAGATTTAATTTTATTTCGCTTAGGAAAATTGAGACTTGCTGCCTCAAATATTTACATTTGTTAATGTTAATATTTTGAATTTATACTTGCGTATGCAGGTTGATGCATCTTTGCTTTTATTGTTGTTTAATGTGAACAAGACAATGATGATTATAAATACAAACATAGCATTTGTTCGCAGAATATAGAGATGGCAAATGGGCGGGATGGGCGGGACTTGGGTGAGATTTATTTGGGATTGGAAAATATGGGTTATATCCAAACAGTCCCATATTAGCCTTGGCACTAATATGGGCGGGACTAAAATGGGCTACACCCATTTGATCCCGCCCAAGTACCCAAATTAATCCCATTTTAATTTTTTTAAGAAACACTCTTTTTTTTTTCTCAATCAAATATTTCAATATTATCTTTTCTTTTTATATTATTTGGTTTGTTTATTTAAATTTGTAAAAGTTCTACACTCCTCTTTATAAATTATGCGATAAATTCCCAAACTAAATAAATTTTTCTAAATACGAAATTTATAAAAGACCAACTTCATATAAGTGGATGATGCTTTTTGGGAATTCGTGTTGATTAAATAAAAATCTATTGATCACCAAAATTTAATTGTCCCCAAAATCTATCTACTCATCTACGTTATTTTATTTCTTAACTTTCAAGACCCAGTCTAAAAATTTTTTCAATTCTAAGGCCATTCCAATTCAAAAAAATTCTGTCAAGAATAGAATTTTGTAATGATGGAATTTCGTAGTTATTAGAGAACACATGATGCATAAGTGCTAATCTACCTAACATCTACTACAACCTTATAATATTAATTTACTAATTTTGAGAAAAAAAATGAAAAGAAAGATTGTTTGTCATTTTAATATTATTTTAATAAATACCCATGGGAGTCCCAAATAAATCCCATACATACCCATATTTTAAATGGGTATTATTGGGTATATCCCAATAAGGCCCAAAACCCATATTCTAGATACCCATCCCGCCCAAATTAAATTTGGGTATGGGATCCCAATGGGTATTGGGTAGTTTTGCCACCTCTAGCAGAATACCAGAAAATGTAAAAATGTGGTCGGCCTCCCATATGAATAATACATGTTATAGCCATTTATCAGTTTAGTATGTATGATAATTATTTTAGTGTCTAGATGATCTCGTAGAATAGGTACTAAATTGCTAAGGCCCTATTCGCCCATTTCGTATTATGGGCTATGGAAGGGTAATTTTTAGATTCGACAGTAAAATTAATGAAAAAAGGTTTTAAATATTTTTTCTTTTCAAGTGATCAACTTTTTTTAAAGATGGACTATTAGTTATTATTTTTATTATTATTTTGTTCAAGAGGAGAATTCAAACCTTATAAGGGGAAGGGGGAAAGAGGAGGTCTTGAGAGTGGAATTAAGAATCTCACTGTCATTTGACTAATATCCTCAAGACCCAATTATCAACATATTCTTTCATCGGAAATAAAGTAATGATTAGATTATTCGTTGCATAAGCAATAACAGGGATGGCATTTTTGGACACAATTACGTGACATGAGCATGACTTGATAGAAACCAGAATTGAAACACGACACAGAAAAATTAGTCTCACAATTGGATATCAAAATGGGTATTATTGGATCAACTAATGGATTAATATGATTAACCAAACAGTGACTTATGAAAAGTCAATCGTTGACACATTAATCTTAACTTGTCATGGCACACTTATAACCTGAATGATCGACCGTATTAGGAGCTCTTATTTTTACGTTATATTATTATTGTTGTCGTCATAATAGTGTACTACTACTATTATATTATTATTTTTATGTTTCGGCTTCTTATTAATTTCTTTGGGTTCCTTCAGAAGTCACACCAAAGCTTTTCAAATTATGAACAAATTATTTTAAAAAACTACTTGGTTCCCTCCTATATCTACACCAAATTTCTTTGGATTTCTTCCCAAACTTAAAATTAAAATAGTCTAATTTGGACGTCCTCTCTATATAGACTATAAGAGCCAAAGGATAGAGGTAATGCACACCAATTTCTCAAAAAATTAATTTTTAGAAAAAGAAAAAAGCACTAATTGGGTTCCCTTATATATTTATTTACACAATAATTTTTTTTGATTCCATTGTAAATTTGTCTTTATAGTAGTAGTTTAGACTGTTTAGCTCCTCCTAATGGAGCCAAAAGTCTTATATTTATCACAGTCAATTGTTTGTTAAAACTTAAATTATCAAATTTCTAGTTGCATGTTTGATGCTTTATTTAATGAAATTAAAGAGTTTGTTCCTAACCACACTACCATTTTGTATTTAATTATGACTTTTCTTCTTCTTCTTTTTTGACATTTAGTATCAAAAACTTATTATATTAGAAGAATAAAAATCTTAAGTCAAAACAAAATTATGTACTTTTTTACGACCTTATTAGAATCATTACGGAGAAAAAGAATCTCACAGTCGCGGGATGTACAATAAGTAACAAAAGATGAAAGGAAAAAGAAGAAAAAGACGGAAAGAATTAAGAAACTATGAAAGGTTTTTCTGAGGTATAATTTCAACCACCGTCCTTTGTTTGGTTCTAGGAAACCGGTGAGGAAAGAAAAGTAATGAAATTGAAAGTGAATTCTCTAAAATTCCTAATCTTTTCTTTTGTTTGGTTAACTAAGGAAAGTAGTAGGGAAATGGAAAAGATTTTCAAAGAAAGTAAATTCTTTGTTTGGATATGGATTTTATAAAGGAAGTGGAAATGAAAAATCAAAAGAAATAACTAAATTCATTTCAACTAAATAATATTCTGATATTTTGAAAATTGATTATTCTTGTTTTATTTTTAACTCCAAATGATTTACTATCATAACTAAGAATAACCAATTAAAATAAATTCAAAAAACATTGGAGTTTCTAATCTTAATTAAGGCGTGGATAAGATAAAAGTGATAGATGTCCACAATATTTATTATTTCATAACATTAATAAAATCATAGTTTAAGATGGCTTTCTTATCTTTTTAACACAATAGCTGCCAATAATGTATTCATTTATCTATTCTATCACAGTGTTCACTCCATAAAATTTTATGAAACTTTTCCACGTTGCCTTAAAAAATGTGAAACTGAGTTGCACTAAGTTGCAGCCAATATTGAATACTGTAGTACTTAGTTGTAATCAATATTGTATAAGTTAGCACATTATATTGTGCAAACAGATGAAAAAAATTCTACCTGGATCTATTGCAACAAAATTGAACCATAAGCATACAAAGCTGATACACGTGTGAAATTCCCAAACTTAGAAAATCAGAACTAAGACAAAGAAACATATTCATTTCAAATCAAACACTCAGCACGAACATTACTACATCTATTCCTTCATTAAACAATGCAATATTCTTTTACAGAAGAATTTCTCACTTCTTTACAAAGGAATTTCTCACTTGCAGCTGAGAAATATTTTTAGGATCTTTAATAATTTACAAAAAATGAATAAAAAAGAAATTTAGTGGAGAAATATCAACATTAATGACAGCATTAAGCTTAGAACTACGTTTAATATGACTTGATATAACTCTAGTATCCACCAAAACATTAACTACAGAGATGCCATGAAGAGAAAAGGCTTGACTGCTTCAACCATCCAACGATTCACTTTAAAGAGGTGAATAGCCAAAACTGTTCTTTCTGAAAAAGTGACACCACAGGAGATAGTGAGGTTTTCACTGAAGAGTAAGTAATTTGTGAGCAAGACTTAATTTCTGAGACTCCATTCCTATAATAAATAAATTACTGCTTGAGCTCCTAAGATAGAAGCCAATGAATCATAATAAAATGTAAAGACATAAATTGAAAAGGCAACTAAAGTTAGAGAGCTCCACAAGAATAAACTTGTGATGTCCTTTTGGTTGTTATTGACCCTTTTGTACTATTGACACCTTGTGAGTCTTCAATCCTCTTTCTTCCTATCCTTGTACATATTCATTCTCACATGTTAATTTGATATACTCCTCTTTCTCCCATATATAGACACCCACCAAAAAAGCTTGTACTGAATTGACTTGAACCGACTCGAAGTTGTGAAGTTAAGATCATATTCACCATCTGAAGAAAGAGTTGACACATGGATGCAGCAGCAGGTGTGGACATTGATGCCAAGATGATTAGTTAGAGCTTATGTACCTACATGACTCGTGATTTAATTTGATGATTCCAGCAAAGATTTACCAATATGTCAATGTTGAACCATATCTACAAACAGAAATGGAAGAACCAATGGTTTAAGAGCTCTATCACTAGAAATGCTAGGAGAAGTTATTCAAGAAATAGACTAATAACAAGTACAATGGAAACAAATTTTCAATTATAAAAAGGAACCATATCAGTCATAGAAATGCACCAGTTTGACAAAGTCTATGTTATAGTCTTAACGTTGCACATAGATATGGTAAAACATTGTACGCTCTTATTTAAGGAGGCCATCTGAATTTGTAGACTTGTACATACAACACATTTAAAATGAAAATAAGTAATAAAAGTCACTCACAAAATCTTCAAAATGGGCAGTGCCTACAGCAACCACAACTCATAACTCATGTAATGCTCTCTCCACACACACAGACACACACACAAAAGGGTGAGGGAGGAAAAGAAAGAGGGAAAAAATTGATTCAACACAGTAATACTCTAGTTGGATTTGCTTTCAATACTTCTCTATGCTTGTGTGTGTGTGACAGAGAATAGCACCCTTGGCTCAAGAACCAAGTCATCCCACTAGTAAACAAAGCATCATACATAGGCACATGAACTGGAAGTTGAACATCCAAATTAACTCAGTCAAACAACTCCGACATAAAGGTAAATTAACACTTTTAACAGCTTAGACCACATTAACAACATAGCCTACTGAAAGTAAACAAACAAGCATCCCCCTCCCATGGGGGTTTACAACCTTTACAGTACATATTTTGCCTATTCTAAAGTCAATTAATTTTAGTATGAAACACTTGTTGCAATGAATGTTATCATCAAAAAGCCCAAATTCTTTTCCCTAAAAATAATACATGGGCAAAATTGATTTATTTTGCCAATCAAATCAAGTATTTGTCATCATGTCAAAGCATGCAAATGGACTAAATGCTTGTCCAAGAACTACATGGATTACATTGGTTGATGCATTATTATTTAGAAACCAGGACATGGAAATTAGGATAAAACTATAAAAATTTCAACTTTTCTTATTTTCCCGCTCATTTCCATGTTCTACTATATAACTAGAAGTCTTCTTAGTTTACCTCCAAGTCCACTCTTTTTTCTTTTTCATTTTTAAATTGTTTACAGTCCCTCCAGTCCCCAGTAGAGAATGGAATCCCATGAGACAACAAGAGATTTTGTTAAACAAATAAAGACTGAGACAATTAGTATTTGCCAAAATATCTATAACTGTTTGAACAATCATATGCTAACTATGTAGGTTTGTTGTAAAATGACACCAAAATTTATTTGTTTTCCTACAACAAGTCATAATCAACATATAACTACATGAGCAAAGACATGGAAGCAAGGATCCCCCACAGAATATTGATGCTAACATATCTCACATTATTGAAAACCGAATAACGGGCTGCAAAATTTTACTAAATTTCTTTAAGTAGCATGACTGGAAAGATGTTAGGCACAAGCAGACTGCTACATTGCCAGGCAAGCAAAGCCTAACATATTTGTAGCCCTTGAAGTGAAGTCGTGTTCTAACCCCTAATCGAATCAAACACTGTCACAAAAAAAAAATGCATGACAAGAGACAAACTATGCTAGGTCCAATAAACCCAAGAAAATGCCAACAAGAATGACAACAAAACCATAATGTTAAACCAAGAAGATAGGTATCATGTGAGAAAAATATAAACCTTTACCATATCTTAAGAAACAATCTGAGATGGCAGTAGGATCCGTGAGTATGGTTCAAGGGTCAAATTTCACCGATGTCAGATCCCTCCCCCTGTTTTTGAAGCCTTCCCTTCCGACAAACAAGAATTGAGGTGAAAAATTAGCTTGCAACTTTGAACGAGAAGTAGATAGAGCTTTTAGGGATTTTATTTCTGAGAGTAGAGGTCGCTCGGAGAGCGTGAATAGTCATCCTAGACATCGATTGATGATTCATCCTTGACATGGACTGATGATCGGAGGGTGAAAATCAATGAGAGATGAAGGTGAGGTTCGATGAAGCAGACAAGGAGAGCGAGAGAGGAGAAAGACAAGCGGAAGTTTTATTGCTGTCAACGACTGATTTGTCAAAATTTGGTAAATCTGTCATTATTTCATTGGCTATAAACAAGGTAAACTTCTTTCCTAAAACTCTTTGTTATCATGGTACACCTACTGAGTTTGCACCATCTATGAAGGTACATACTCTTGAGCTTGATATGAGTGATTATACACCTAGCTTTGAGAAATCGATTGCTGCCTACTTGAGCATAGAAGATTTTTTTTGAATTGTTCATGCATGCTAGACATTTAGAATTACTTGGTATTATTTTTAAAATTGTTAAAGCATGTAATATGGTCTATCATCTTGGAATCATGAATTTTGATAAAACTGTTCATTTACTCTATGACCATTATCCTAGAGTTCATTTGACTCACAATTGTCTTCGTCTATTTTTGAGTCCTTATGTGTTGTTTATTTTCTTTGAATCTCGTGATCATTATATGTGTGTTAGTAGTTGTGTTTTTGGAATGTTTAAAGTTCTTGACTTAATAGGTAATGTGTTTAACGTAGTTGATTTGCCTAAGGGTCTTTGTCCTAATTTCATTATAGTTCATGCATTTAGATTGCATCTAACATCCTTGTTATGGGAATTTGCATCTATTTTGTTTAGAGATTCTAATCTGTGTTTAGGACAAATTCTGAGACCTAGATTGGTACATGGAATTCACATATTTCCATCATGTTATCAATTAGGGGTCTGTAGTGATTATATTTATTTCACTAACATTCATTCACCATTCTTTGTGTTTGATCCAGGTATACATGTGATGGGCTATTGGTAACATACTTGTGAGCTAAAGCGTGCATGTTGGTTCGTGTTCCAATTGACTAGAAGGCATGTTTCTTGGCTCGCATTCATCAACACATGGCCTGAAGTTCTCCAGTGCAAACGATCCTTCGATTTGGGACAAATCGCCTTTCAAGAGGGGGGGAATGATGAGAAATGAAATGATGAATGCTTTAATTTGGGATCATTTCTTACATTCTTATCCAAGGGGATTAAAGCGCCAAGACATCATGAAGATTCCTTCCTTTAAATAATTGGAGATGTACATCTTGCTCCAAGTTGAAGAGTCCAAACCCGGCGAGGGTTTGAAGACTTCAAGTTGCCATTTGGTTAGTTCATGAATAAGGGCACAATTGTCCATTTATCATTGTTTTCTTTAGTCATTTTTAGTGGGGAATAAATCGGACCAGCTTGGTATATGCTGTCCGAATTTGTCTTGCTAAGTTAGTTAATGTTATTTGTTTAAGAAGTTTCCTAAAAGATAGAACCATGTTGACCTATTCCAGTTAGGTTAGATTTTTAGTAATTTGAGTCCAAGTTACATTAGGATTTGAGAGTCTTTTGTAAGGCTATAAATAAGCCTACAAGCTATCAATTTTTGGGAAGCAAGTTATATCAAATTTTGTGAGTTTTCACTTTCTCTTTCTAAGAGAGCCTTTCTTGAATACTTGAGAGTTGTCTTGAGTTATTTAACTTGAACTTATCAATCAAGTAATCACCTTGATTGTGGTGTTCTTCTACCTACAACGTTGGTTCGCTAGATCGTTGGTTCGTGGGTCAAGGTTAAGTCCAAGGTTCGCCAACCCGGGGTTTAGAGGGGTCAATTGTTCCGCCATCCAACTTGAATTTCGTCTAGGTCCTACATCGACTCATATCAGTAGGGAATCTAGTAATGCTTGCACCATTCAATGTTGGGGCAGCTGCTCTTGTTACAGCACCTTCTCTTTAGATCAGAAGACACACATCCTATAGGAGGCTTTTGATGGATTGCTAGGATGGCTACCACTCAAGCTTTTCAGATATGCCAACTTAGAATCCTTCACAAGATGAAAACTTCTTGAGAGCGCCAGGCTTGTTTACTTAAAAGGGCTAACAAGTGTCATTAGCAACATTTGTCATCTGAGTGGAGGCAAATTCTGTTTCTGCAAGGCTACAAGGCATTTCGAATTCCATTATGTAAAATCCAATAGTAAGTACACTCCAGAAAATAGAAGCTGTAGTGCAGATCCAGGAAGTAGATTTAGTATCCAACCAGTAGATTTCCAATGTATTGGCTTATCTGTAGCTCTGTTCTTTACCTTGCAAACAATGGGTGATACATTTACAATTTTAGACAAGTTTAAAATAAATGGCAACTTATGAAGACCTTACTGACTCTACTGGTTACGAAACTCGGTAGGAAGCACAAAGAAATCGGCAGAAGTCATGAAAATCAGAAAAATTTTCTTGAATCAGAATATATTATCACAAAGAGAAGTGTACCTCGTGCACAAGAATCCCTGAAGCCAGACAGAATAATCTTCATGCAGCTTCTTGAAGAGATCTGGGCATCAAGAAAATCTATCAATCTCAGCCTCATGTATACTTCCATGGACACACCATTGTGATTGTAGACACTCAATTAGGTTTAGAATTGCCTATGACCATAGGATGGCAACAGATTAGAAGTTGCACAATGACCATATACCCATGTAGAATGGATTACGTCATGCTGAATTGTGACTTAACCTTCTCTATGTAACTCACATCACTAGTAACAGAGTCAGTCTCTCTATTCTTTATAAAATCCTCCTCCACTGTGAGGAGAAAGAACATGAGGTGCATCTCTAGCACCAACTTGTGGCTGGAGGCTAAGTTATGCTCGTTTATTGATTCTTTTCAAATCCATACTGATTTTCTGAATTTTGTTGGCCATTCTGCAGCGAAATGCAATGGGATTGTAGAGTGAGAAGAAAAAGCATACCTTCCTCTTCATTTGGCCCTGGATCTCAACTTTGCGTCGCATCATTCCATAGTTGAAGTCATCCAGCAAATTTTCAGCATCAAAAGCGACACGTTCAAGCCTCTCCAGCCAACGATTCACCAACTCTTGAGTCACTTGTTTCTCCTGTGCATGATGAAGGACAGCCTGGATCAGTGTCAACGTTTCCTTCAGTTGCTCCAAATCTTTCTTGAAGCCAACAAACAGCCCGATTTGTTCTGAAGCCAAGTTTATTGCCTTCTCCACTAGAACTTGAACCGTGGAACCAAGCAGTGCATCCACCATCAGGTCTATATTTGAGCGTAAGAGAGAATTTGACATTTTTGAGATTGCGGAATTAAGCAATCTGCAAGGTGAGAAAGAGTTGTATATGCAAATAATTGAAATGACAAGTCTAAAAATTGGTGGTGGTCTCAATTTTCTCTTGGTAATTAAATTGAAGCTGAAGCTTCTCAATATTATTTTTCTTTGGGGAGGGAGTGCTGCAAGAATTGATAACAAAAGCAGCATGAAAAGGAAGAAAAGATTCCATTCATGGAGTAGGCAGCAACGGCAATCAATTCTTTGCTTCACTTCCTTTAGTGTTTACTCTTAGCTTTTTCCTTGCTTGTTAGAAATTGATTGGTATCTATTCTTGAAATGGCTTCAGGATAACCACTCTTGCAGATGAAATACTGCAGTCTGTATCAATGGCATCTAAATTTACTTTATTCCAAAGGTTTTCCGATCTTTACCTTATTCTAAATTTTTCTGTTTGGGTTCCTTGGTTTCTTATGCTTCCTTGTGGCACCAAATGAGTTAAAGTTCTTCTTCCAATTTGAGGTCTTACCATCTTCCTCAGTACCAAAAGCAATAAAAATATCTTTGGCTTAATCAAAAAAATATAGATCTTCATCATTTAGGTGAAAGACATGCAAGGATAAATATAACATCTGCAACACATTAATACAGTAGATTACGTCTGGAAAATCGTATAACCTTATGGGTTAAAGTTGGTGTAATGTATCACAATATTCTTATGCGTGAAATATCTTAGTTACAAGTCATCCCACTTTTTGATTCCATCCTAACTATCTTGATAGTAGTAGTTTAGACTGTTTAGTTCCTCCTAAACAAGTAATGGAGCCAAAAGTCTTACATTTGTCACAGTAAATTGTTTAGGTGTACCTCCTGAATTTATCATGAAGATAGATCAGTTCTCTTCTAAATTAATTATTGGTACCGAAATCTTTTGGAGGCCAATCTTGGGCCCTGTTTGGGAGTAAAGTTTTTTGGGTGTTGGTATAAAACTCTACTATAGCTTACTATAGAAGTTATAGAAAAAAATTTTGAAAGTAAAGTTTTTTACTTGTTGTGGGGGTGGTATATTAAAAACTTTGGGAGTTTTTTAAGGTTTCTTATAAATAATGTAGAAAACAAACAAGTTTTATACAAACTTGTTAAAAATTTGCATTAAAACTTTGGAAGTTTTTAAAGGGTTCTTGTAGTTAAAGCAGGAAACAAACAAGTTTTATACAAACTTGCAAAAAACTTGAGGTACCATACAAATTCTATTAATTTGAAGATGTTAATTAATCAATAAATTAATAATTTATTAATTTATCTAGTGTGCTTGCAATTCAAATAAGCACTTATTTAATTAATTAAAGTTTTATATTATTTTATAAAAATATGAATTATTATGTTACTTAAAGGAGACTAAATGTCTAAGGAATATAAACCAATTCATATCTACTTAATTTAAAAGCATAATTTAATTCTGTCAATGTCTTCAATATATGTACATAACTAATATCATTTTTCAATTATCACGAGGTCAAAACGATTTAGGAATACTAAATGATAGATGTTTACTTCTATTTTATCAATGAATATAATGAATCAAATTAAAAATATTATGTATATAAATAACAAGGAAATCTTCTTATAATAAACAAATATAAAGTCCTCTTACATATTTCATTGTTAGACTATAAGTTCCTATCTAAAATGTACTCATAAATTAATAATAGACTCATAGTTTAGAAAAATATGATATATAATGTTGGTGAGTTATTAATTTATGATGTGATTGGGACCAAAGATTGATGTAAGGTTTTCCCCAAAAAATTATTATTTTATTATTTCATCAACATAATTTAGCTTGGTAACTCAAATCGGGACTGGAAAAATTATTATTTAATAAAGGTTATTGATTTGTCGAGTATTAATTTACAGAGGTTTTACTGTACAGTGAAAATGGTTTTGTTACATCCTAAGTAAGAGTATGTGAATGAAAAATAGAGTATTTGAATCAAAATGTACAGGTAAAGACTGTTTAACAATTCACACTTCAGTCAATAATAAATTTTCCTACTGGTTCTTGGAATATGAAGTTTGTTGCCTGATGTTACATTAGTAATTTTTTAAGTTTTAATGACATTTCATTAGCTATTTTTACCTAAAAGTTAAATGAGTCAAATGAATTAAAACGTGGCATGATACGTTAACAATTAGGTAATAGCACAAATATGACAAAAAAGCTTAAAATGCCATGTATAAATTTCTTGTTATTTGACAAGAAGAAGATCATGACATGACACAGTATGACATATTTACAACCTAGTGTTAACATTGTAAACTACTGTAGTTTGACAAAAACATACTGTGTAAATACTATAAGAATCACAGAAAAGTAAAAACGAATTATGAGACTCAATAAGAAGCTCAATTACTGATTTCGCTTAGCTAAAGGCCATAAACTAGAGCTTTTAACAATTAAGGGCATCCTTTTGTTGAATATACAGCAAATAGAGCAGTAATTAGTTTTTTTTATATGGTAAAAGGCCTGAACAGGTGATGCCGTAACTTAGAAACTCAAATCTTTGAATCAAAACAAAGTGCAAGCTCAATTACATGTACCAGAAGACAAATTCTTTGTTTGCTAGTCTCATACAGAAATATATATATATATATATATATATATATATATATATATATATATATATATTTCTCAACTACCACAATACAATCCAATATTGCACTCATACTTCTCATCAAGTAAAAGTATATTAAATTTTCAAAGGAAACAAATTACTGGATTTGTACGTCACTGGAAGCTTCACCTGATAGATTAAAGAATTCATTCCCGACCAATTGCGTTTACAATATAGTGATCTTTTTCTATCTCTTTTGACATCTAGGTATTCTTAGTGTCAAAACTTATTATGTAGTCTGTATGTAAAATTAGGCCAAAAAAAGGGACTGCTTTATACTAACTTGTCAGACATCATTAAAGAAAATTTAAAAGAAATGAAGAAACTTGTACCAGCAATTTAAGCATTTATTCACTTTGGAGTGAAAAAGAAAAAGAAAAGCAAGAATTAAATGAAGCAAGAAATACAAAGGTTTTTTAAATATATTAATAAAACATTAATGGGCATTATATATTCACTTTAGAATTTACTCCGTAGGTGTTTTTCTGAAGTTAATTTAATAAAGAATAAATGTACAGTGGCTCAAAATTTTATTGGAGTTGCGTAAATAAATGGCCAAAGTATATCTAGAAATGGAATTGTTTTGACACTCGAAAAGCAACTTGAGAACACTACAGAAATTATGCTTCTAACCTAGTTAAAAACTAGTTGATAAGCATAGTTGCAACTAAAAGGGGAAAAAAAAAGACCTAGTAACAAACTAAAAGAAACTTACAAAATATAATGCATAATTAAATTTGATACAAATTAGAGAGCAATTAAGATAAGCATACTTACTTTACACTTGAAATGGAAAACATTTGGATGCCTGAAAGCATCTTGAGAACCCTAAGCTGGCCTTGTTATACTTAAAGATTTTAATACACGCCTGAATTTTCAGATACATGGAAACAAAAAAAATTGGCAACTTTTGCAAGGGAAAAAAATCATTTTATGGTGATTACCTTTCTTTTTTTTCTTTTTTCTTTTGGGTTCTAGTTCAATTACAAATTATTTTAGCCTTTAAACTTGAGTTTATGATTACAGATATAAGTTCCTCATGGCTGATAAGCATCATTTGTTGATTGGTTTGAAGGATCAATTGAAAGTGAACTCAAAAAGCAAATGACTCTACAAATGATAAGCAGGATTACAAAAATAAACACCAAAACCAGATGCATTTGAAGAGTCTAGATGTAGGAAACACCAAAAAAGGTCATACAATCTCTCAAAGATTTCCACAAACCTTTCAGTTGAAAATAAATAAAACATCTTCTATAAGCAACAGTACAAGTAGCTCACAAAGCAACAGAGATGAGGACAATGCAAAAAAACAGTTTGTTTCCAAGAAACACAGAAGGAGAAAGGATTCTTCATACATTACTATAACGATGCAAACATGTCGGGACAACAAACCGGATACTATGATGCCTTGGTGCTACCATCAATGCTGTGCATGAAAAGTTATAATATTTAAGTATGTGATATTTGCAGTTAATTAGAGTTAAAGAGATAATGTTTATGTCCCCTCCATCATGTACTTATTTCCAAATGAGTTGTAAATTCTAACTTTTTTTTTTTTAAATTCATTGTGGACATTGTATTATTGGTTATATTTTTTTTGGCGTTATACTCTCTATTATACCATACACGAGGCTAACACGTCCCCTCATTTAATATTCTAGTAATAGCTATAAATCATGGAGGAAACTTGTTACACTAAAACGTGGTGTAACACCGTATTAGTGTAACACCAAAATATGATAAAGGATCCGAATTCATCTCTTCTATTTCTTTCCACATCTTGTGTTGACATTTTGATTTATATATAAAGACAAATGATATTTGCATTCCTAAAAATACCTCAAGAACTCTATCCCTTCTTGTGGATTAAAAGGGAAGATGGAGTACCTCAAACTTTTCTGTGAGTACTAATATCATTTGCTTTTATAAAATGTTAACTCTCCTATCACTACAAAGTAGCCTTCTTTAATAAAAAAAGAAAAGAAAAAAAAAGGTTTAAAAGTGCCGCCAGTCACTAAACTTTGCTAAAATTATTTCGTTCACTATAACATTTTAATGCCAATTGGCCTATACTAAACTCCTAATCATGATAAACTGCACTATTCCATCTACTCGGTTGAAAGAAATAAAATCATATCGCGATGTATTTCACGTGGGTATATTTGTCCTTTTGCAACAAAAATAATAATAAATTGGGCGAAGTGAGAATTTAGAGAACTTTAGTGATCAAGGACACACTCTTTTAGATTTCTTTTGAAAAAATTTAGTGCCTGATGATGCACATTTTTCAGAAACAAGACTAAAGCCACAAAATTAGGTAATTGTTTAATTATTTGAAGCTTGGGGTTGTTAGATAATTGCTTAATTTTTTGCTTATTATTTTTACAAGTTTATAAATTTATGATCATGTCAGTTATAGAATTCTTAATTGAGAAAAATGTCTCGTGATTCGAGCGTATTCCACAGAATTCTTAAATGAGAAAAGTATCTCGTGATTCGAGGGTATTGAAATTTACTTTATTCCAAAGTCTTTCCTTTTTTTCACTCTATTCCACATTTTTCTTTATGGTTTCCTGGATCCTTTTTTCTTTTTTCATTTTTTTGATAAAAGAAAATTTCATTAACGGATGCTTCCTTATGAATGAAATGAAATGAATTTATTCTCATTCCAATTTGAGAGCTTCGCAATTTTACTTTCTTGATAGTCAAAGGAAAAAATTTCATTAATCGAATTGTTGGAAATTGTCCAACACAAATTCACTAACAAAATGTGAATCGGTATGAAATTCCACGAACATTTTAGCTCACTGTTGGTTTTGGTATCATCCACTTGTTTAGTACCAGAAGCAATGCTCCAAAATTCTTGAAGTGAAAGCTATGCTAGGGAGATTTTCTCACAATGGAAAAAATTACTGCAATGAATTTCTTTGCAGTGATTGACTTCATATTTTATGAGCATAAACGCGATGAATAGTACCAAAAACCTTCTCAAGATGTTGGGAATCTGAATATTTCTTAGGGTCCAATGCCCACCAAAAAAAAAAATTTTTTTTGCTGCAATTTACTTCCTAACGTAACTTTTGTGCTACACTAGTCCTTTCACAAGTCAAACCTGGCATTTAACCGTTGAATGCTAGCAAAATTCCAAAATTGCTTCTACTCTTAACTGTTGGCATTTCCCAAATAGTAAAACTGTAATAGGTTGTAACTTGTGTTTCAGTAGCACAATATATATATATATATATATATATGAAATTAAAGAAACAAAACTGTGCTACTTCCACCAATTAATTAATTAATAGGGTAGGGTCCTGATTAGGGGTGGGCACGGGTCAGGTACCCGCCCCTAATGGAATTTGGCTGAGCCGACCCTAAACTATCAGGTCAGCAAATTTCCGACCCTAACCCGACCCTTTTTTTGGTACCGATCCTCGGTACTTTCGGAAAAAAAAGACCCGACTAACTTTTAAATTTTTTTTATTTTTTTATTTTTTTACCCTAACTTTCAATTTACTATTGATAAATGACCACATTTTATTAAAGATTTAACAGTCTAAAACCAATTCATTTCAAAAATCCAAGATCCAACACATTTCATCAAAGATTTAACAATTCAAAATCAACACATCAATATTCTATCACACATTTCATCCAACAATCAAACCAGTCTCTCAACTCTCAAGTATCCAATACAAATTAAAGTTACAATATCTAATAGACAAAATAAAGTTTCATTACATTTTTTAATACAATTTAAGCTGAAAAGTTTTGATTGTAGGTGCTTAATTACAGAGAAAAAGTCAAACAACCACACCAACCTAGTATATACTACCACAACTACTAGTCTATAAAAATGAATTGCTAATATGATAATTTAAAAAATAAAATGTCCCCAAACCAATAGCAATAACAAAATTATGAGCTAACCCCAAGTAGAGAATAGTAGAGGATAAATTACCTTAAGCAACATTTTCTTGTTACACTTGATAGAAAAGTTGAATTATCTTAAGCAATATTTTCTTGGTACACTTGATAGAAAAGTTGAAGAAATAGGAGGATAATAGGTTGAACTTTTACTAGAATTTCAACGGTGGTCATTGGTCGATATTTTGGAGAGAAAATGTGGAGGTTTGGAGTTGGAGGCGGAGTGAAGATAAGAATCGAATGTACTACTACTGCTTGGGTGTTCAATTAGGGTTAAAACTTAAAACATATTAAATAATATATTGACCCCTAATTCTTTTAATATTTATACAATATACCTACGGGTCGGTCGGGTTGGGTCGGTACCATGGTTTTATTTTCGACCATTGCATACCCGATATTTACGGGTACCCGACCCTAATATGATCCGATGAGAAAAATCGGATTGGGTACCCTAATTTCGGATCAGGTCAGGTCGGGTCGGGCGGGTTTTCGGGTCAGCGGGTTTTTTTGCCCACCCCTAGTCCTGATCGAGCTCCTACATGAAGCTTAGACAGATGCTTTACCAGGATGATTTAGAGCCCCAGCGTTTATATTTAATCACATGAACCATTGGCTATTTCCAGCTTCAGCTCAATGATTTTAAACGTTAAGGATTCCGGCTACTATAACAATTTTGTCACAAAAAGTGAGATGAATGATCAAAAGCATGTTTACAGGCATCCTATGCAAAGAATCTCATTGAAAACATGGGGAATAGAGGATCAAAAAGAATTCAGCATTTTGATTTAAAAAAAAAAAGAGATAAAAAAAGCTCTTAGTTTTAGCAAATTTTTTTTTTTAAACCGTCAATCACCGACGGATGGGATTGGGTACCCTTATTATTAAAAAACATACCAACCGGAGTACATGATAGAGTGACCCTTCATAAGGAGGACATGACCCTTATCTCTTTGTAACAAAACTAGAAAAACTATATCTAATGTGCCTCGTAAATGCAAATATTTAAATGCTCTCAACATGCTCCACATTTATGAGAATGTGACTGTGTTTGACACTTTGGATTGACATCTTGTCGCGTTTGCATTGTCTTACCTCTCTTTCGATATTGCTTTCGTTTCTTGGCCTTCTTTGAGATTACGTGCACGAATTGTTCATCATCTAAGTCTTGGTCTTTGTCACCTTGTGAGTGCTCTCCTTCTCCAGCAGCAGAATTGGTTGCATTTTCTACAAAACGGTCAAATTCCTCAATGAACACTTGAATCACTTGGTTCTGAACATCCTCCAAATACTTCACGTCATCAGAATGAACCGGTGATGAAACCTGATTGACTACCCTATCTGCCAAATCTACAATAGTACCGTCTGCCACCTTCTCAACTGCCTGCTCAACCAGTGGAACCAAATCACTCTCCTCCACAGCAACTTGCTGTTGCATCTGCCCATCCTCCATCTGACCAGCCTCACTGGCCATCGGGGAGAGATTAGTTTCTCGCACACGATCTATCTCCGGAATCACCAACGGTGACGTCGTCACAGCACACGAGTTTTCCTCTAATGGCAACACTGCTCCATTAGCCAGTGAACCCCCAGCCCGTTGTCTTTTTCCTCAGGCTGCATGCCCATCAGGACCACCTCTGCATTACCTAATCTACGCAAAACCTCCTTATACACACGAACTGGCATTTTACCACGTTGATGATGCATATTTAAAGAACTCACTTTCCTTAGCTCTGGATGCTTAATGTGACATTCGTCTTGATTGTGATTTTGTCGAAAACAATGGGAACAATATTTAGGAAGATTCTCAGGGATCAAAGATTGCCAAAAGCCGTCCTTTTCACCCAGCCCAATCCATACCCTTTCAGGAAGAGTCTTCAAAAGATCCACTTCCACGCAGACACGAGCCACGCTGGGCCTTGACAGCTTCGCAGTAGCCGAATCCACGAAAAGTGGCTAACCCAAGATCGAAACTATCTGGAAGAGACATTGTTTATCGAACATGTGAATCGGGAGCTTTGGAAGTTGAAACCATACGGGAACAAGGCAAGATTCCCGATCAACGTGAAAAGATGAAGTCCATTTAAAAACCCTCATGGGAAAACCATGGGCGTACCATAGGCTACGCCACCATAATCGGAGGAAGTCAGCCTCGTTCCCCAATCTGATCAGTACATGACGTGTATCTAAAAGCCCAATGGAAGCCGATTCCTTTAAATCCAATGTAAGAAAAAATCTCCGTAGTTCCTCCATTGTTGGCCGCCCTCTTGAAAACTTACCTACCAAAGAATATTGATAGGGAGCAGCAGCCGCAACGAGATCATCATGGGCAAACAGCACCGCCGGTTCCCCCCTGTGCGTTGAGACAGTCGCACGCATCTCATGCCTCGGGGTGGCGTTCTTGAATAATTCCGAGAAGGCCTTTCTTTGAAAGGTCGGTGAAGACGACGTTTGCCCTCCAGTCTCAGACTGGAGGGCAGCCAAGCCTGCCATGATCGACGGACCTGAGTAACCCTAGCCGCCGAAATGGTTAGCAGCGATAGAGAGGAGAGAGAACCCCGACTATCCAATCAAATCTTGCTATTAGGCTCAAACTTACACTGTTTTAGCAAATTAAGTGAAAATCCACAATTGTGACATCTTCAAATTTTCTGGGTGGCAATGCCAGATATGCCACTTCGATTTCCTAACCATATTGGACTAAATTGAAAGTATGTTCTCAATTCTTAAACAAGTTGAACGGAATAAATATAGGTGAAAGTAAGAATGGAAGTAGATCAAAAATGGAATATCGGGAAACCTGGAAATTCAAAGGACCAAAGAAATACAGGAGAAAGGTTTTGAATAAACAAACACACATCCACACGAATCAAAGAGGTTACCTGGAAAGCAGAAATTCGAAGAACCAATGAAAGATGTTTGCAGCAATTATTCAGCAGAAAATTAAGCTGTACACAGGAGATTTGATCAATAACATTACTAAAACATAATATTATGGAACAATGGGCCAACAAAACATAATATTAGTAAAACATGACGTTACAATTATAATAATAATGATTATTATTATTATGTATCTAAAAAAATAACGTTATGAAAAAAAATTTTCATACCGCTATACTCTGTTCTCCCTCTTAGTTGGGCCAAGATCTATCAAGAATTTCAGTTGCTATGCAATGAGCCTCAGCCCACGCGTCCAATGAACAAGTAAAGTGTAATATATTAATATAATACTTTCGCAGTCAATTGTTACTTTTTCTCATCACTCAATAACTTCTAAAATTGAATGCTAGATACCTAGTCTGTCTCAACATCTCTCCACTATTCCTTATCTTTATAACCCTCCGACCCCTCCCACACCCTTCCTTCCTTGGCTATCAGACATAAGATTCTAATCCTGATTTTGCAAATGTAAATTTTCCTTTTCAGGTAGTAGCAATTGAAGGTTTTATGTGTGAATTAAAGTACATGCATCATCAATTATCAAAGTTCATGCTTAAGCTGTCAACAAAACATTTTGAGCAACCTCCTCCCCCCAAAAAAAAAAAAAAAATCATTTGTTAGGCGGTTAACAACCATTCGATTTTAATACCACATATCAGAAATCTCAACTTTGAAGTATTTGCATGCGCAAGAGAGCAATCATAAGATTAACGAGATGTCGGATGTAATAATATAACTCACGCAAATAACACCTCCAGAAAATTAAAGGACGATGGTAGGAAATTGTGACATTAGCGGATGCAAGTGAAGGAAGATCAAAAAACCCCATCAAAAATAAGAAAACCTCAGGATTAAACTAACTTGAATCCAGGAGAGTGTCCAAACTTAATAAGGTGAACCATCAAAAGTAAGTACCTTTGTCTTTCATCAGCAAACATTGATGTAAAACCATCAGCCCACGCTGCATTTCATTTATTCCTCAATCAATATGGGAATTTTTTACTGAACCAAATCAAATTCCACTGTGTGTGCGCCTTGCGAGCAGCATAAAACAATAGAAACAAAAACTCTATGATACCTGATCAAAGCTGGTTCACTTTCACTGCATATTATGGTTAGCATATCTAGTTGACCACAGCATTCAAACATTAAAGCCTTCTGCACGAAGGCATTTATGATGAGCCTCAATCCATTTCCCGCAAGCAGCTTCACCATGCTCCACAATACATTCGTCTCTCAATTTCTTAGTCTCAGGGCAAGCACAGCAAATCTTCTTCTTTGGCTTTGAATTAGGGCCTGATGCTCATGCGCCTGGATTTTGGTCTTTCCGTATAGTCATAGAGATTACAGAGGAAGCATTTTGTGTAGGCAATCCACTCATTATGAGAATTCCCTGGAAAGAATTCATACAAGACTGTAAGATTCAAAGCCACAAACTGGAAGATACATATAATAAACATGCAATG
This sequence comes from Gardenia jasminoides, assembly GCA_013103745.1. Lineage (NCBI taxonomy): Eukaryota > Viridiplantae > Streptophyta > Magnoliopsida > Gentianales > Rubiaceae > Gardenia > Gardenia jasminoides. Next base: position 17,306,359 of record CM023097.1, on the reverse strand, counting down.
AGAACATATTCCCTTAGCTATTAAAGAAACATGCAATGACACAAATTCAACACACGATCTAATTCTCAAAGGAAAGCTAATGCAAAATATAACTGCACAAATCAACATACATTTTGGCAAATTTCTAATATGTGATCCATGTTGAAGAAGCTAATAAGCTTGACATTGATAAAGAAAGTCATTCCAAAATCATGTCGCGCTCCATTTTCTAAAATTTGAAATTAAAAACAGGTAGTCAAGAAAAGAATACAAAGGTAAGAAGGGCCTAATATGGGACTTATCAAAGGCAACGGGCTTGGGCCCACTCAAAATCTAGAAAAAGGGTTTTGTTTGAAAAATTTGGAAGCGTCATTCGGTAATGAGTTTAGGTGTACCGTATTACTTATGAAAAAGTAATTTTTTATTTTTTTAAACACAAATTAGAATCCTTTAACTAGATAATTTCAAGTCTTTCACAATCAAAGAAATGGATACAGGATCTACATTTATGAGTTAGAAAGGTCAAAGTTTTATCTTCAAGCACCTCCTTACACCTAGCGAAACTAGCTACAAATTTAATTTCATTCTTCTAATTTTAAGACCAAAATTGGGTTAATCTATTACTAAACACATAACATGCATTTAAATGACATTTGAACGAATAAAAACATGCATGCCACATAAAAGTGAAATAATCAAAATAGTTAATTCCAAGGATTCCATCGGACAAGCTAAGGAATAGTGCGCTTTTAAAATTACAAAAACTAAATGCGCCCATGCCCATATTTTTACTTCACTTCTAAAAAGAGAAAATAAAACTAATTACAACTTAACTTCAAAAATTGATATGCTAATTGAACTAAAAGCTTAACTAGATAGCAGCTAAGGATCAAACTGAAAACATAAAACCAAAGTTGTCTCATTTAACATTAAGCATATGAGACAATTGGCAAGTATAGAAAAATATAACAGCATAATTTCTAAGGACAAAACTATCAAAACATTATGCATATGAGGCATGCCTATCTTTTCACACCTCACATACATAGAAGTTTCATCTACATATATTTAACCGATTAATTTAGAGGATAATTTGTAGATTATTGGATTACAGGGGACAATTTACTACCCATTCCATATTACATGGGGGCAATTTGAGATTAAGCCTACAATCTATAGGCCACTTTACAATCTACAGGTGGTATGACCTTAAAATTGTTCCTAACGGTTTCTTTTATCTGTCACCTAATATTCTTATTCTTTTAATTGTAAAATTGAACCCATGTTCATTCCTATTTGAGGGTTATCCTCATGGAATAAACAGAGTTGAATATATGTCTATTAAATTTATTGGCAATTCTCCTATTAGCAAGAATTTTCTAATAAATATCTCCAACATTTTTAATTAAAGTTCTGATTTAATCTAGAATTTCCCACCTAATAGGTTACAGAATTTGATTTCAAAGAAACTTTTTTGCTCCCGTAATTTATTTTTTCCCTCACTGAACATGATAATATTTCCTTGTTTGCTCCTAACATGTCCCCATACTTTCATCAACCTTTTGAGCTAACTCGAAAATATGTAAAATTGCTAGGAAGTATTTGATGTCCTCCATTTTTGTCCTTCAGATTAGGAAGTATTTGATGTCATTGTGTCCACTTAGGGCCTGACAAGTTAGAGTTGATGCACAAATATGACTTTTTGTGCACAAAATTAAAATTTCTTTGCGTTTGTTAATTTAATTTGAATATTTTGAATTTATACTTACAGTTGCGGATGTAGGTTTATGCATCTCTGCCTTTATGGGTCAATTCCACTTTGCACTCTTCAACTGTATCCCAATTCTCACTTTGATTTCTAATACTTTAAAATAGGACACTTTAATTCTTATATAAAATTTATTCTACTTTAATTCCTAAAGAATAAAATTTATCGCACTTTAATCCCTAAAATATAAAATTTCCAAACTTATATATAAAATATGTCTCACTTTCATCAATGATTTTACTTAAGTAAGCCTACTTATGTGTTTTAGTGACTAAAATATAATTAAAGTGAGAACGTGATATAATTAAAGGGTACAAAGTGAAATTAAACCTTACCTTTATTGTGGTTTACCGTGAGCAATGCTTTGGTGATTGTTGACATAAACATAGCATTTATTCCGGAAATTCAAGATAACGTAAAAATGTGGTAGACTTCACATATGAATAGTACATGTTTATAGCCATTTATTAGTTTATTATGTAAGATTATTGTTTTAGCTTCTAGATCATCTTGTACGATAGGTAATCATTTGCTAAGGCCCTATCTCTCATTTTCCATATGCGTTATGGAAGGATAATCTTTAGATTTAACACGAAAAGTTAAAAAAAAAAAAAGATTTTGTCGCCACCATAATTAAGAAAATTGTAATCTAAACATTCCACTCCCTTGTACAGTAAAAGATAGTATATGGAATAGGGTAAATCTTTTCTACACTATCAGTGTATACACTAACGCGTTCAAATGCATGCCACATATGTACAATTTGATATTCAAATTGTGTATATGCTATATTACTAGTGTGGAAGTTTGGATTGTAGTGAAATATTTTGCAACTTTTAAAATGAGAAAGAGTCGTGCGTATTATGAGTAGATGAGAAGCATGGCTTACAAATTAGTGGTGGTTTTAACCTTTCTCTTTGTAATGAGAATGAAGTTCAAGCTTTCTGATATTCTTCTGCCGTGGCGAAGAAATGCTTGAAGAAGGGATAATACAAGAAAATGAAAAGGAAGAAAAGATTCCCAAAAAGCAGCATGTAATAGACAGCAAAGGCAATCAATTATTTGCTTTTCTTTTTTCCCCACTTTATTGTTTATCTCTAGTTTTTTCCTTGAACTGAGATGTTAACCACTCTTGTAGATGAAAAGTAGTGGTGCAGATTGGTACCCAAATGACATGGCTTTTTCTAATAAAAAGTGAATTTCATTAATGGATTGCTAAAAGTTATCCTATACATTTTCATTTACATCACAAAAATCCGCACTAATGGCACAATAGGTTAAACATATACTAGAAATAACAAACCTACAATTTAACGGAAATTTAGATCTAATAACAAAATAAGAAAAACTACACAAAAATCTCATTAGGAACTCCTAGGAAAAAAGAAATTTCTCATTAGGAACTTTTATGAAAAATAGAAAATTTTCACTAATAAAACTTAAGAGAGACTTTATTAGAAAAACAAACTCTCACTAATAAAACTTAAAAGAGATTTCATTAGAAGAATAAAGCAATGAGGAACAAAATCCATGGTCTCTATTCCGAATAGGACCTTCTGAGAAGAGGAGAAAACTAGAGAAAAGTTAGAGAAAAAGAGAGAAGAGCTAGAATCAGATGATTTGAAGTAGATATTCCCCAATAAATTAGTGTCAAAAGTGATGTTTCAAAACCTATTAGGTGAAATATCTGCACTCTAACTTCAGTTAGCGCAATAAATTAATTTGCTTAAAGTAAATCTCTTTAATTGTAGTGTTATTCGAATAACCATGATGAGTAATTTTTGGCTAAAGTAATTTGGTTCTAAACAAATATTTTCAAGGTAACATAACTTGGAAAAATATGTCCTTTCTAATATATTTGATGCCACAGAGCCTATCTACTTGGACATTTACATGATACCCTATCTTTATTCTTTGCTCTTTTTTTTTATTTTTTCTAGCATTACGAGATATATTTTATTTTATGAGATCCATCACTCGTACTTTACACAATAAAATTCCAAGTTTCATTGCTCCAAATTATTGCTCTCTGTACAAGAATTTCAATAGGAAAAATCATTTGCATTTGTTTTACTATTCATAGAAGAACAATTATTTTTTCCAAGAAAAATAAGATTTTAAATTTTGGATGCATTTTCCTCATCTTTTGTCATTAATAGTGGTATGTATAATTATATGATCATACAAATTATTTGAAGCATTGTGGTTGTCATTTTTTTTTTTAGAATTTAATGCCTCTATTAATCAAGCATTTTAAGATACACTTTTCAATTTTTTTTCAAATATATCTCCACAAAAATCTCATAAATTTTGTTTCTAGTTTTTTAGTTGCCTTCTTCCTTTCCTTTCTACTTTTACAATTAATTTTTTTCCAATTAACTTTTTCATTTTTTTTGTCCTCCCTTCCTACTAAGATATATCCTTATAGAATAATTTTTGTGATAAATTCTTACAGTTGATTTGTTTGATATTAATTTTAAGAAGATAGTAGTTATTTATTCAAGCATTGAAGTAATTTAGAAAAAGTAAAGTAGTGTTAAGGTAAAATTGAAAGCTTTTTTTTTGGGAAGGTGTAAAAGAAAAGGAAGTTTTAAAATCTTATCTGGAATAAATAGATTGTGATGGGAAGATGATATGATTTAAAGTATACTACTAAGTGAATTTTTTTTTAAAAAAACAAAGTTATTTTAAAAACAAACTCAAATGATCATGGCTACCATGACAGAGTAAATTTGGATCCCTAAATAAGTGCATTGAGGATAACTTTACGTTGGTTTGATGTAGCAAAATGTTTCTATGTGTGGTATATCTTACATATCATCCCATTTTGAACTACATGCCACCTAAAACAAAAGGAGATGTATAGTGGTAGCAAAATAGTGAGAGAACACCATATTAAAATTTACAAGTGGTATGACATATTAAGTTTATTTTTGACTTTTTCATTTTCCATCAACTTAAATTCATTTTTTCATAAGGTTTGAAGTCTCTCTTTGAGCCAAAGAAAAAAAAAAAAGGAACTGAATCTATGCTCATTCCAATACGTGGGTTATCCTTGTGGAATAGATGGAGCAGAATATGTGTTTATACTAATTTAATAGCAAATGTCCAATCTGCTAATTTTTTTCCCGACAGTTCTCCAGAGTTTTTTGTTATTGAACTTCTACTTTTAATTTTGGGATTTTCTGCATATTACCTTTTCTGTTGCTTTTGAGCTAAAGTGGCTGACTTTTAACTTTGTTCCTTATAAGATAAAATAGCATGTTGACTTTCAAGCAAAATGTACAGGCACTTCAAAAACTGAGAAAGCAATGGCTATATGGCATATGCCAAGTACGAAACGTGGGACCTTACTTACATAAGTTCAAATCATAGTACAACAGTGTAGAAGGGTCTAATTTTCAAAGGACACCACTGTAGAAATCTTCTAAGAGCATGCAATTGTATCATAGTTTTGTTAGCTCATTGCAATATGATGTTTGCAAGCATTGGCGGAGCTAGGGGAAGAAATTTCAGGGTAAGATTAGTAAAGAAGTATACTTAAAGGTGGGCATCCTTACATTTTTTTGTAAAAATCTTTAGCTATAAACTCTAATATTACAAGGATATAAGTAAAACTTATTAACACATACCTACTAAATGCGAATGCATGTTGCCAAATGGTCGTGTGTTTTTGCTGATGTGTCGCGCTGTGATTGGAGGAACGGTGGTCGTCCTGGTCACGCCAAAATCACGTGCCCAACTAAAGAAATATTGGAGTGTTTTTGTTTTGTTGCTTTCTGAATTTTCCCGGTGACGATGCGACTGACGCGTGGCTCGAAACATTAGATTTCAAAAGCCACTTACTCCACTTCCTGCTCTGCTCATCTCCAATCTCCTCTCTCTCGCTCTCTCAGCCCATGTCTTCTTTTTTCTCATCACCCTCAGAACTTTTTTATCTCTCTTCTCCTTCTATAGTTCCATGACCAAGAACAACAATACCAATGGTCTTTGTTTCTCTCTCCCGGAACATCTCTAGCATTTTTCTTTTCTAGGTTTAGTTGTGTAATCTAATTTATATATATTTGTATGTTGCAGGTAAAAGTTTCGAAATCTCATCCAGCATCCATCCTTGTGAGAATCTGTAAGATTTTTTTCATCATTTTTTAAGTGAGTTCTAAGAAAAAGGGATTAGTTTTACTCTTTTTGCCCATTTCTTTTGCCTTATATTCTTCTTTTCTTGCCACATTTGTATCTTGTTGGCCAAAAAGCATCAAAAAGGATTTAAGAGATCTGAGAAAGTTTTTTTTTTTTTTAAAAACTTGTCACGATCCGATGCCTTTATAAGAATTTCTCCTTGGTTTGTTTTTGGAAAAATTCTGCAATTCATTTTCAAAATACTCTAGGTCATGCAGCAAGTTGGTTTGGGCAATTAATAATACATCCATGGGACTACAGACTGATGTAGATTTTACCCTTTTTCTTTTTCAATGACTGCAGATGAAAGAAAAATTTGGTATTTTCCTTTATCATTTGTTGGGTCCCCCCTCCTCCACTCCCAAAGAAAAATTCTGATGGTACTTGTCATGCTTTTGTAGGGAAAAAGGTTGAATGCTTCTCAAGGACTAACCCAGATTACGGTTAGCTTCTTTTCGTCTCTTGTGAACCTCACTTTTTTTTTACCTATTTTTTTAACTTCATATTCTAAACTTTTTTAGTTGTCTCTGTTTTTTTTTGGGGGGGGGAGGGTTTCTGTTATGTTTCCAAATTATTTTTTCTTATGTTTGAACATCTCGAAAGTTAAAGAAAAGGAAAAAGGAAAAGATTATTGTGTGTGTAGTAATTTGGTGAAATGGGAAGGATGCTACTGAAGTTAATTCAGTTTCACTACGTTCCCATGTCGAACTCTCAGATTTCACATTTTTGCTATTTATACTGAAGTTTGCTACTGAAGATTGATTGGGAAGGATGCTACTGAAGTTTTATGTCTTATTTGCAGTTAAGTTTTAGATCTATCAATTAATACCCTCTAGAAGAGAAAGACTGTTTAACTGTAACATCTTTGTTCAAAAATGGTGGAGGCGTAAAATTTACAAAAAGGAAGTAGCCGTGAGGGAAAGTTCCCAATCAAATGCTGTAACTTTATTTCAGACTAAGAAAGTTTGACTTTTTCTTTAAATTGAATCACATGATTAGCTACCATAGTTGGTTCATATATTTTATTTTATTTTATTTTATTTTTTGGTTTCCTTTTGCCTTTATTGTGATATCTTTGTTTGAATATTAATAAAGAGAAGTGAAGATTTATTTGGGTTTCATTGGTCAAAAAATTGTGCTCTGTAGTTTTTTGAATGTTGTGTTCGTTGCTAGATACTGTTGTGTGAAATTTTATAGGTATCAGTCATGAATATTTAAAATGCATAAGTAGATGATAATTTAGTGGTAGTGATAACATTGAACATTCTGCCCAGCTGGATTGGGATAAGTTATTTAAGAGAGGACAAAAAAATAGTACATTCTTTGCCTGAAACATCTGGCTATTTTGGCCAACTTTGTTTATCTCTTATCAGAAAGTGGATGTTCATATTAATTTATATGCTTTCATGGTAAGAATCATTCATACCAAGGCCTGGTCAATTATAGCAATTATGTTATAATTGCTTCCTGTCTTCATTTATATATTAATTTATTTTTCATGTTTTGGACCCTTTTTTTGGAGTGTATCTTCTCGCCTGCATGGTATTTCTTATAGTATACTTTTGCCAACCAAAACTATTAGTCGTTTCTTAATTAACATGTGAATTTATGTCATATTGGTTCACTCAATGTCTAGCTTCTAGGAAGTTAAGAAAGGTGTGAGTAATCAATACTTAGGTTTGTTATTTCTCTTCATGTGCTGTGTTATATCTGCTTTTTATTGGACTATTAATTCTTTTCCCATTCTTGTTTTCTAAGTAATCCATAATGGAGAAGATGATTTAAATTTTTTTACTCTTGCATAATTTCAGGTTTAGATATAATCATGAAAGAGAAGGTGATGGCAGCATATGACCGTGTTGTTTCTAGAGACGAATCAAAAGTGCCTAAATGGTAATATGTCTTAAAGATGTGATCTTGTTCATAACATTCGCTACTTTTTCTTATAGCACCAAATTAGTTTATTTCTTGAGGACATGCTTTCTAAATCGATGATTTTGAGTTGATCTAAATTTATTAAGCTCTTTTGTTTCTTCAGAAGGTGGTGCTGGTAGTGAACACGTGCATGAATAGCAAACTAGCTATTCTAAATTTGATGAAAGGGCAACAAGTTGGTTTGATAAAAATCTTCAGCAATTTATGCTCTTTCTCGATGGTTAACTTTCTCTACTTTTTGCCTTAGGTTTTTTATGTTAATTGATGATTCAGGGGTTTTTTATAAAAGTTCTTTTTCCTTTTCCTTTTTTTTGGGCCTCTATCACAAAGATCAACTTGTCTTTTTCATATTTGTTCCGCATGCTGATGTTACCTTATTGCATATAATATCAAACTCTAATCTGCATTCTTGAGATGTTTTGCTTTCTTCAAGAATTACCATAATGAATCCATTTTATCTCTTATATAATTTTGTATCATGCTCCCCTGCTGTATTCCTTTTTGTCTTTTTTTTTTAAATTGTGACCAAAATACTCTCATAGTCAAAACAAGGTAGGCTGTGTATATCATTTGCATCTGTAATTTTCTGGGTGAACTAACTGTTGAGGAATAAGGAAATAATGTTCATACATCGGTGTAGATTGATATGGTTGACATATACCTCAAACAACTTGACTCAATGCATGATAGACAAAAATTTGTCCAGAAAATAGTAAAGCTATGCTTCACAATAGTGACCTTCAATGTTGGATTGGTTTTACATTTTGAGGAAAAGAAAAATTTTAAAATAACGCATATAAACTTCTCTATAATATGCTTTACTATATATGTATATTTCCTTGTTCCTCTTGGGGAAATGTATATTTTCTTGTTCCCCTTAGGGGATTTTCATAAGTGACATGTATTTGTATTTTTTTGTTACCTGTTGGTGAGACTTCTTGTTTTCATACTCTCTCAATGATTTTCTTCTCTTATTTCTGTTATCACCATTGTTTTGCTTATCCTTACCTTTTGTTAATGTAATATCTAACCCTTCTTTGGCTTTTCTATTTCTTGGTTTTTAAGTGGAGCTAAAACAATTCAATTATTGAACTCAGGGTATAGATAATTTAAAAGACTAAAATTTGATTTCTCTAGGCAATTTCACCACTGAGATGATTAGACAAAGTACCAAATCTTGGATTACCCTTGAATCAATAGCAGTATTTTCTGTATGATGAGTTACCTGGGGAACGATATGTTCTAGACTTTCGGAATTGGTCTTGTAGTAATTCTCGTGGACATTGCTGTCAACTCTTGGCAAGATATTGTGAACAAATTTTGCTTAACTTTCAGTCATAAGTTTATAATTCTTGAGGAATCCTTAGTTGTTTCTTCTGCTGATTAAAATTAATAATCACTAGCCCAAAGATACTTGCATTGCCAAATTCTTGTCTTATCTAATTTTGCGTAGGCAAAGATACCAAGTCTATTGATGTTTAATGTTCTAAGTATACAGGTTTTATGTCAAGTACTTGTGAGTGTATTGGTAATTATGAAACATGGTAATGACTGCCGGTTTATTTCTTGTGGATTTAATAGGATTATTATCTTGATGCTTTGTTTTATGACGAAATATCTGTCATGCGCAATTTCTAATACATTCTTTTCTCTAGATGTGAGAGTGATGCAGAGTACGGGTAGTTTGCTTCTGGATGCGGTGGAGTTCCAAAAAGGTTGATAACTTTTTCTTCCTGTTGTAATAATCTTTAGCAGGGCAGAAAGGGATATGTCCATTTTGTGTTTAGTCATATTTATTTTTACAATCATTTAATATAGGAAGTCCAATTGCTACTACTTTTATGGCGATATCTTTTAGTTTTTCGACACTGATCTATAATACTAATTCAATTAGTTGAGGTTTTACCAAACAATAGTAGTGGCGTTTTTTAATATGGCTACTAACATATATTTTTTGATAAATGTAACTTATTTTGAAATACTGATTTCCTGGGCATTCTTCCATTATTCACACCGTGCATCGCACGGTGATCACCTCCTAGTAACATTTAAAGAGGATATAGATCAATGATTTCAAAAATCTTTTAGTGAGGTGCAAAATTTAATTTGCAGAAGGATATAAGTGAAAAGCTTTCATTTTTGAAGAAGGTACAAAACAAATTCTCAAATCTTAGGAGTCAGCTGCCCCTCCGTAGGCCCAATTTACTTCCAGCAGTGTTTGCAAGGATACAAAGGCTGTGAGGTTTTTGTTGGAATGTATGCCCTAAAACAATTATTTTGTTTAAATACATTCCTAATTAAAGTTTTGTATTTTATGAACTTCCAATTTTATCTGTTTAATATTTGATATAACTGATAAAATCCTTACAATATTTATTAATGTAATGGTAGTCACAAGAGTTGTTGACTATGAGATATCAATCACATTTATAATAAATATTCTTAAATTTCCCTAGTCATAGTATTAATGAGACAGGACATCATTAATACGGACAGACTAGTACACAGTTAGCCCCTACTTAATGTAAGTAGTGGTTGTTCTCATCAATCATGGTATAGGGATACCTAGGCTAATGTGTAAATGAATTGTAGAGTACTAATTCATTGGATTGATCCACACAGAAATCCCATTAGGATATCTATCTAGTGCCAATGGTTGAATCTGTTATGGAAAATTGTGTAAGTGATCCTAGACTTGAGATCACCACAGTATATTGAGTGTGAATCACTACCTTTTGATTCTATTTCTTGTCGCTCACCAGGAGTGACTTAAAGAATAGAAATTGGGGGTAGTGTGAAGCATGAAAAGATAGTGAGTGATCAAGAGAGGATTCACCACTCCGATAGTAGGAACTGATATCCAGTAAGGCCACTAGTTGGAATGTAACCTTAGTAGTCGACTACATTAGATTAATTGAAGAGTGTCTTCAAGTTAACCTAATCTAAGGTTAATTCCGGGAACTAGAAAATTAATTAGTCATTAGGGAATTGGCGCTTGTTCCTTATTCCCGACTAATAGGATATCAATGGTGAAAGGATAATAATTACACGGTAATTTTTCCATGGAAAGGTTAGGTCGGAATTCCCCTTAACCAATTCCAAATACCTGGGTGGTTGTGATGTGTTGCTAGACACCGCTCACAATTTATAATTATGAATAATTAATTATTGTAATTAATGATAAAATAAAAGTGTTTATTTTATCTAATTCTTTTAAAATTATAATTCATATATTACCGGTATTTGGGACCTATTGACTGCATAGAGATTGGGTTGGATTAAATTGTGTGTCCAAGTAGGGACTTGGAAATAAATACAGGGTTTAATTATAAAGATAAATAAATCCAAATCATCGTGAGATAAGATAAAGGGCTATCTCTTATCGTTAGATAAATGAAGAGATAAGAGGTCATCGATGTTACTGGTTTGATTTTGAATCAAACCACCTGACCCTATCCTATCCTTCTGTTTCTCTCCTTATCTCTCTCTCTCTCTCTCTCTCCTATTAGTACCATCGATGTTACGATGGGAGGTGAACCACTGGCCGAGAGGGCTAGCTATTCGATACTTACGTGAGAGAAAAAAACCTCGGATAGTTCGAGCTTGAGTGAGAAAGAAAAGGCTAGCACGTTCTTCACTCACACACACACAGTCGTAGACGATGGGAGAAATCCGAGCTCGGCGTGGATTACGAGAGGTGAACGCTTTGGACTGCTCCGGGAACCTCGCACGCCTCCTGCGTGCTCGAAGCACCTTCAGATTAAGGTAATCCTCTAGAACCCCTTCATGAGATCATACGTAGAACTTAGGGTGATTCCTGGTGGGAGTTGGGGCTAAAAATTTTAATTTTCCGCTGTGCCTGATGCCCCAATTCCTAACAGTGATATCAAAGCCATCTCTAGTATTTACGTATGATTTTGTATATGATTGTTCATGGATTAATTTCTGTTTGGATGATATATGTATATATGTGTGCAGATTTTTGGTTGAAAAGTTGTAACTTTAATGTGATTAAAATAGATTTGTAATCTGGACAATTTTTTTTTACTGAAAATGTTGCAAAATTGTTGATTCAATGTTTCTCAGAATGGTTGGCAATTGTTGTATCTTTGCTTACGCGGAAAAGTTTTGAGACATGTCACCGTTGGTGCTGGATCGGCTGTCGCGACCGGATCAGCGAGAAACCCGGATCGGACTCGGATCGCGTCGTGGATCGCGAGGTTTACTCAATCTTACTCGCGTTTCAGAAACATGGTTGGATCAATTGGTTTACGGATCGATTCGAATCCGATTGGCGGATCATGCGAACCTCGTTTACGATACGCCGAGGATCCTTGAGTTGTGGCTCGCGGATCAAGGTCATGGATCCGTTCCAGAAACTGATCCGTGCAACGTGGATCCGTGAACTGGCTTCCGGATCCTTCTGGAAACAAAATTCTGTGAAATTAAAATTTTTGAAGATTGAGTTTTCATTTTCTGAAAATTTTCTGATACTGATCCGAATTTTAATTGTTAAAATTTGCTGTGAAATTTTATATTTCATGTTTTATTAGGTCAGGAATTAATTTGAATTTAATTTGATTAATTCAAATAATATTCCAATTATTTTCTAATTTTGTTAGAAATTAAAATGACCTAATAAAGTTATTATTTTACCAAAGTTCTCTGCACATATATGGTCTCAAAATTTGTTTGGGATATTGATATATATAAAATCCAAATAATTCATGAATGATTGATTTTCATGCTTTCATTTAATTTAAAGTTGTTTAAATTTGTATAAATGCATGGTGGATGGTTGTGGATAGAAACCCAATATGATTGTGGATTTGTTGAATGGTTGTAATTTTAAAAAAATAGGGCCTGCGTGTCCTGCCTTTCTCATTCTTCTGATTGTAATTTCTCTTCTCATCTAACTCCCCCCGAATGTAACTCGGGGTTTCTTATATCTATTTGTAATGTACAATAGATAGGAATAAATGATAGAAAATTTTGTTTCTAACATAGAAATTGTAAATTGGGAGATGAAGAAAGGAGCAGTGCAACCAGAAGGAGGAAATTTGATTTTACCCTAGTTAACCGTTAATTTTCCTAATGGTCGGGGAAATTAACTTAGGAATATCCACAACCATCCACGGTTTATTTTATACTATATTTATTTCTGAAATATTTATATGCATGAATGTTGATGAGACCGTCAAATATTTTTTCAAAACCTCAAACTAAATTAAAATGTTTTGGAAAAGGAAATAAATCCCTCAAATTTAAATATTAAATCAAGACTGCCTTCCATCATTATAGTATAAAACAAAATGTGGTTATTAAGTGCTAGTTTGTTGGGATTCATCCAAGACTGCCTTACTTACTACATGTTTTTTACTGTAAGAAATGTTCTTGAGAATGATGGGTTTGATTTAACTAAAATTATGGTTTGTTGGGATTCACTCAAGACCATGAATTTTAGAGGCAAGGGTTAGGTTAATACATAAGATGTAAAATCAAGAGTTGATACCTAACGGATCTAGAAATTACAAAGGGTTGTAATTGGTAAAGTACCTACCTGTTAAAATTATTTTTGATTTGTTGGGATTCACTTAAGGTCAAAAATAATTAAGAAGGGATTCTAGCCACTATGGATTTTTTAGAAAATCTCGAATCAATTTTAGAGGGTAATTGATTTGGAAAAATAGTGGAAATAAAATCATAATTCTGGAAGTTTTATGATTTTATTAAACAAAACTTTTTCTAATAAACTCTATCTTCATTTTTGTTGTAGAATGAGTAACAATCTGAGCCTACGCACCATCCTTACTGATTGTAAACTAAACGACACAAATTTTCTCGACTGGCATCGCAATGTCCTACTCGTTCTCACCCATAAGAAAATCGAGTATGTACTTGATGGGCCCATGTCTAATGAACCTTCTACTGTTAAGAATGCTTACAAGAAGCATAGGGATGATAATAGAACGGCTTCATGTATCATGATAGCCTCTATGACTCCCCAACTTCAACAGCAGCACATGAACATGGGGGCATATGAAATAGTTCAACACCTGAGAGAGTTATTTGAATAACAATCTAGGACGGTGAGATATGACACCTCCAAAGAACTGTTCAGGTGTAAAATGGCGGAGGGAGCACCGGTTGCTTCACATGTCTTGAAGATGATTGGGCTAATTGAGAAATTAGCTGAATTGGGCTTCAAGATGGAAATGTTGATTTAGTTCTTCAATCTCTGCCAGATTCTTTCTCTCAGTTCGTTATGAACTACCAGATGAACAGTCTGCAGCACACATTACCTCAATTGTTGAATGTGCTGAAAACTGCTGAGAAAGAGATCAAAAAGGTGAAGGATTCTATTGGAATGCTTGTTGTTGCTTCATCCAGTAAAAGGAAGAGGCAAGGAAAGGGGCCCAAAAAGCCCAATAACAAGCCTGCCAAGAAGCCCAAAAAGGCTAAGGCAGACCAGTCCAAGGCAACCTGCTTCCATTGTGGACAAACTGGACATTAGAAGAGGAACTGTAAGGCCTATCTGGAGAGTCTGAAACAGAAGAAGCTTAGGGAAACTTCATCAACAGGTACATACATGATTGAGATTAATATTTCTACTTCCAAATCTTACTCTTGGGTATTAGATACCGGATGTGGCTCTCACATTTGCACATCTATACAGGGTTTAAAGGACAGTAGAAAGTTGTGTAAAGGAGAAGTAACCCTACGTGTTGGTAATGGAGCAAAGGTTGCTGCTTTAGCTGTAGGGACTTACTACATTAGTTTACCCAGTGGGTTAATTCTAGAATTGTCAAACTGTTATTATGTTCCAGCACTTACAACAAACATCATCTCTATTTTCTATTTGGATTTAAATGGGTTTAAGATAACCCAGGAGAATAAATGTTGTTCTTTTTCAAAGAATGGTGTGTTTTATGGTTCTGAAAATTGGAATAACGGTTTATACATTCTAGATCTTGATAACCAAATTCTCAATATACAAGAAAAGAGAATGAAGTTAGATAAACTGAATAAAACCTACCGCTAATCAGACTTGGTCATGTAAATGAGAAACGCATTTCAAGTTACACAAAGTATTTGGAATCATTTGATTATGAATCATATGATGTATCTGCGACTTGTTTACTTAGAAAATGACCAAAACACCCTTCGGTAAAGGGCAGACGATGATTTACTTGGGTGCATCTTGATGTATGTGGCCCAATAACAATCACAGTTAGAAGTGGATTTTCACACTTCATTACCTTCACAGATGATCATTTTAGATATGGTTATATGTATTTAATGAAATACAAGTTTGAATCTTTTGAAAAGTTCAAAGAATTCAGAAATGAAATAGAGAAACAAATCGGTAAAAGTATTAAGACACTACGATCTGATCGTGGTGGAGAATACTTAAGCGATGAGTTTCGATTTTATCTAAAGGACAATGGAATAGTTCTACAATGGATTCCTCGAGGGACACCACAACTAAATGGTGTATCTGGAAGGAGAAACCGCACCCTATTAGATATGGTACGGTCCATGATGAGCCACTCGAGTGCCCCAAAATCGTTATGGGGATATGCTCTAGACACAACCTCCCATACTCTTAATAGAGTATCCAGTAAGGCTGTTGCTTCCACACCATATGAGATATGGAAAGGAAAGAAACCAAAACTGTCTTACATGAAGGTTTGGGGTTGCCCTATGTAAAGAAAGGCAGTCGATAAGATTGAAGCTAGATCTGACAAGTGTTTGTTTGTGGGGTATCCAAGAGAGTCTATTGGATACTATTTCTACAACCCAACTGAGAACAAAGTGTTTGTCTCAAAGCATGCCATCTTTCTAGAAAAAGAGTTTATTCTAGAAAGGGGCAGTGGGAGTAGAATAGAACTTGAAGAAGTTGAAGACACTCAAACTGACATGGAACTTGAAGAAGTTCAAAATGTTCAAACAAACACAGAACAGCTTGTTGAAAAAAGGGTTCAGCCACATAGTGATGAGGCATAAACGGAAGCTGTGGACGTTTGAGAGCCCCGTAGGTCAGTAAGAGTACGCTCCGCTCCCAACAGATATGAATTTCTTGTGAGTCAGGGGAATAATGTACTAGTCATTCAAGATGACGAACCTACTACCTACCAAGAGATTCTGAACAGTCCAGACTCTTCCAAATGGTTAGAGGCCATGAACTCTAAAATGGATTCCATGTATGACAACAAGGTATAGACTTTGGTTGATCCACCTGAAGGGGTAAAACCCGTAGGGTGCAAATGGGTCTTCAAGAAGAAGACCGACATGGATGGTAATGTGATTACCTATAAGGTTAAACTGGTTGCCAAAGGTTACAAGCAAAAAGAGGGAATCGATTACGATGAAACTTTCTCACCAGTAGCTATGCTTAAATCCATTCGGATATTGCTTGCAATAGCAGCATATCATGACTATGAAATTTGGCAGATGGATGTAAAGACTGCATTCCTTAATAGGAATCTACAAGAGGATGTGCACATGACACAACCTAAAGGCTTTACATCGCCAAATTTCAGTCAGGTGTGCAAGCTACAGAGGTCCATTTATGGACTTAAGCAAGCATCCAGGAGCTGGAACATCCGTTTTGATGAGACAATCAAAGAGTTTGGTTTTCTCAAAAATCCGGATGAGTCTTGTGTTTACAAGAAGGTTAGTGGGAGTTCAATCGTTTTCCTTATATTATATGTGGATGACATATTAATAATGGGAAACGATATCCCAATGTTACAATCAGTGAAGGGTTGGTTGTCCAAACATTTTTTCATGAAAAATTTAGGAGAAGCAGCCTATATATTGGGTATTAAGATCTATAGAGATAGATCTAAAAGGCTGTTTGGTCTTTCACAATTTATATACATAGATAAAGTACTAAAGAGGTTTAGCATGGATCAGTCTAAGAAGGGCTTCTTACCTATGACTCATGGGATAAGCCTTTCTAAGAGCATGTGTCCTAAGACACAATGTGAGATTGATAAGATGCATAATGTTCCATATGTTTCGGCAATTGGATCAATTATGTATGTTATGCTGTGTACAAGATCAGATGTCTCCCATGCTCTGAGTGTCACGAGCAGATTCCAGGCTAATCCAGGTGAAGGTCACTGGACAGCCGTTAAGAACATTCTTAAGTATTTGAGAAGAACTAAAGATCTGTTCTTAGTATATGGAAATGGTGAATTGGAGGTTAAGGGCTACACAGATGCAAGCTTTCAATCTGACAAGGATGACTGTAAGTCACAGTCAGGCTTCATCTTTACTCTCAACAGAGGTGCCGTCTGCTGAAAGAGTTCCAAACAGGACACCACAGCGAATTCTACAACAGAGGCAGAGTACATTGCAGCCGCGGTGACAGCTAAGGAAGTCGTTTGGATCAAAAAGTTCGTGGCTGAACTTGGTGTGGTTCCAAGCATTGTTAATCCAGTAACTCTGTACTGTGATAACAATGGGGTTATTGCCCAAGCAAAGGAACCTAGGTCTCATCAACGGTCCAAACATGTACTTAGAAGATTTCACCTTATTAGAGAAATCATTGCCAGGAATGATGTAAAGATAGAGAGAGTCTCCACTGAGGATAACATAGTTGATCCTCTTACTAAGGCACTATCTCAAAAGAAACATGATAATCATGTACTTTCATTTGGATTGAGAATTATGAATGAATTATTTTAGTGCAAGTGGGAGGTTGTTGGAATGTATGCCCTAAAACAATTATTTTATTCAAATACATTCCTAATTAAAATTTTGTATTTTATGAACTTCCAATTTTATCTGTTTAATATTTGATATAACTGATAAAGTCCTTACAATATTTATTAATGTGATGGTAGTCACAAGAGTTGTTGACTATGAGATATCAATCACATTTATAATAAATATTCTTAAATTTCCCTAGTCATAGTATTAATGAGACAGGACATCATTAATACGGACAGACTAGTACACAGTTAGCCCCTACTTAATGTAAGTAGTGGTTGTTCTCATCAATCATGGTATAGGGATACCTAGGCTAATGTGTAAATGAATTGTAGAGTACTAATTCATTGGATTGATCCACACAGAAATCCCATTAGGATATCTATCTAGTGCCAATGGTTGAATCTGTTATGGAAAATTGTGTAAGTGATCCTAGACTTGAGATCACCACAAGATATTGAGTGTGAATCACTACCTTTGATTCTATTTCTTGTCGCCACCGTGAGTGACTTAAAGAATAGAAATTGGGGTAGTGTGAAGCATGAAAAGATAGTGAGTGATCAAGAGAGGATTCACCACCAGATAGTAGGAACCGATATCCAAGAGGTTACTAGTTGGAATGTAACCTTAGTAGTCGACTACATTAGATTAATTGAAGAGTGTTTTCAAGTTAACCTAATCTAAGGTTAATTCCGGGAACTAGAAAATTAATTAGTCATTAGGGAATTGGCGCTTGTTCCTTATTCCCTGACTAATTGGATATCAATGGTGAAAGGATAATAATTACACGGTAATTTTTCCATGGAAAGGTTAGGTCGGAATTCCCCTTAACCAATTCCAAATACCTGGGTGGTTGTGATGTGTTGCTAGACACCGCTCACAATTTATAATTATGAATAATTAATTATTGTAATTAATGATAAAATAAAAGTGTTTATTTTATCTAATTCTTTTAAGAATTATAATTCATAATTATTACCAGTGTATTTGGGACCTATTGGATCACACGCATAGAGATTGGGTTCTGGATTAAATTGTGTGTCCAAGTAGGGACTTGGAAATAAATACTTCTGGGGTTTAATTATAAAGATAAATAAATCCTGAAATCATCTGACAGATAAGATAAAAGGGCTATCTCTTATCTGTTAGATAACAGAAGAGGATAAGAGGTCATCAGATGTTACGGTGGTTTGATTTTGAATCAAACCACCTGACCCTATCCTGTCCTTCTGTTTCTCTCCTTATCTCTCTCTCTCTCTCTCTCCTATTAGTACCATCAGATGTTACGATAGGAGGGTGAACCACTTTTGACAGTCAGAGAGAGGCTAGCTATTCTGATACTTACGTAGAGAGAAAAAACCTTAGATAGTCTGAGAGCTTGAGTGAGAAAGAAAAGGCTAGCACCTGTTCTTCACTCACACTCACACATAGATCGTAGAGACGATCAGGAGAAATCCAAAAGCGCTCTCGCGTGGATTACAGTAGAGGCAGAACGTTTGGGCTGTTTCGGGGAACCTTTGCCTTCTCCTACGTATCAGAAGCACCTTCTGCGGATTAAGGTAATCCTCTAGAACCCCTTCATGAGATCATACGTAGAACCTAGGGTGATTCCTGGTGGGAGTTGGGGCTAAAAATTTTAATTTTCCGCTGTGCCTGATACCCCAGTTTCTAATAGTTTTAGCGTCCGCCTGAAATTGAAATCCATTCCCATAATCAAGAAAATCCATTAATGTTTGCAAATGTGCTCCAAAAATTGAAGGCCATGCAACATTTCACATTTATGCATTTCCACCAAGAAAAATCTTAACAACCTGTAACAAAATAGGAAAATCCAATATTTGTAAATGTGCAAATACTAGGAGGAACTTTGTCAACGATCTCTAATTCCGGACTCCATTATAGTGTTTACAATCCGCCCACTGAGTTGGGGGGAGGCATCTTGCAATGCCAAGATATGAACCGCAGTCACTTTTTTCGTTACTTATCAGTTATCACAATTGTTTCTGCTTACTTTTGGATGACAGAGCCAACCATCCAAATATAAAGGTGTTGGAAGATGGTAGTACTAATTAACGATGGCAATTAAATGAATTGTCAATTGGGCAATGGTGGTAGGGTTTAGAGCATTCTTAACCATGCATGTTCAGTCAATTATATTGCCCAAACAACAACCAAAGTAAAAATATTGCTTAGGAGATAAGAACCCTGAATTTCATCAGTAAAACAAAATTACTTGGAAAAAAAATTAGCAATCAAAAAAGAACAAAGTAGTAGAATTCACCTACTCTAACAATGCTTAAATTTTTTTTTCCACATGAATATATTACTCATAGTTCACTTTTTTTTTAAAATTTTTTAAAATATATAAGAAATTATTTACCAAAATTTACTTGCTTGCATCACCCACATATTTTTTAACTACTTTTTTATCTCACATACATTACATCAAAAAAGTGCTATAGTATTTTTTTTTCAAAAAATTATCTCAAATAATCTCTATCCAAACAAACCCAAATGGGGTGTACTCTGGTAATGATATTAAGGGCTGCTTTTTGGAGTAGATGATCATTGAAGAATTCCTGCAAAAGAGATCTCTTCCATTATCTAGCCTGTGATTCATAGGATAGTATGAATATATTTATCATCTGTGGATAGCTTTAGGTGCGTCTATTACTAATCATGGTTATGTTTGTTCCATGTTTCTGCGATTCAGATTAGTCAGTTTTCATAGAATAATTTGGTGGGCTTCAGGCAAAGCTTCATTTTTGCTAGAACGCTAGCGTAGAAGAAATTGGTAGGCTTCATACAAAGCTTCATTTTTGCTAGAACACTTGGGATGACGGATGGATGTCGGATGTTTTTTCTTAGATTGTTATGAAAATTGTTACAATTTGTCTTAACCATATTGAAATGTAATGAATTTTGTAAGAAGTAGGGACTGCTTGTACCTATTAGAATTGGTTATGATGATGACTTTGGAAATTTAATTTGGAAATTAGCAACGATTCTTTTCATTTAGATAGTGGATTGAATTACATATGGAAAGGGGGAATGTACTCCAAGCATCAAAAAGATTTCAAAAAATAAAAAATAAAAAAAATAAATAAATATATATATATATATATATTAAATCACTGCAGTGCATTTATCATGTTGAAAGAGACTAAACAATATGACTATTTGCGATGTCCGCTTGCATGTCTTGTGGCACTAATATGCGCCGTTAATTGTGCTTCAAATACTTGTGGTACATTGCAAAAATCATCATTTTCTTTTGTGACAATTACTTTTGAGATACAAAGGACTTGTGTGGCAAAGTGCCGCAAATATTTTTTTTTTGCAGTGCTTTTTGGACTTTTTGTGGCACATTGTTTCACAACAAGCCATAGTTCTTGTAATAAAAAGAAACCAAAAAATAAAAGAAATGAGATTGTGAATTAGCTTGACATGGTAAGTAAATACTGTCACATTGACTCAATATTTTTTTTTTGGTTAAAAAAATACACTTTATTTTGTTAAAAGAAAAGAAATTATGAATTCAATTGAACTGAGCGATTAGTGCATGCAGTGAACAATTTAACTTTATTTTTGTTAAAATTTACACCATCCACGGTAGATACTTCTTCTGTTTTTTTTTTTTAATTTTGAAAAGGTAAAAAGATCATTATTCTCTGTCCATGGTAAAGCTTCTCTTTCCTCTTCCTTCTCAAATCCCAAATCTAATGTTAGTATTCGAAGAAAAAATAATTCAAAAGAGAAAACCTGAAAATATCTCGTGAAAAATTCTTTGAAAACAATAGCTGTGGGCATGAGAAAGATTAGTCAGACAACTTGAGAAAGTGACATGAAGGGGTGGGGAGAGAGGGAAAACCCCATTTTAATTTGTTCTTATGTGTTTTATTGATGGGCTAAGGATTGGATGATCGATGTTGTTTGGATTAATAAAAGGTATAACTTACCCAAGAGTCTTACTACTGATATGATACATTAGGGTGTGTAATAGAGTTGTCACACTTTTGGGCGTAGTAGAATACCCACAGCTGGAAACAAAGTTTATCAATGTATCCATCTTTTTGTCATTTTTGTGCTAGGCAGTTTATTACTATCTCAAATTGACTGAGTCTATTGCCAAAAGACTAAATCAATAATCCAATTCAATAATGCAGTCTTGGTGGGACTGAAAAAGGAACTTACAATGATAGTCCTCTGGTTCTTAAGCAATGGATCCAATTAGTAACCAAAAAACAAAAGCAAAGAAACTTCGGATTGAAATGACCTTTAGGCTCTAGGTATGTGTTCTGTCAGGCATATGTTCTGAATGGTTAGAGGATGCATTGGAAAATTTTATCGCCCTCATCCATGAAAGAAGGATAATGATAAATGAAACATGAAGGAAATTACTCATGAAACAAGAGGGCAACACTGCTAACATTATTATTTGTTATCATTTTGCCTCTTGTATTCTAATTATGAAGTAGTGACCAAAAAGGAGAACTGGCTAATATGCTTAGATGCATTCAAGTTAACCCGGTAAGCCTATTTTTTATGCCTCCTTTGTTAACAGCTTCCTAAAGTCCCAACCCAAACTACCATGCATCTTCTCCTCAACCTCTTAACATTTTCCCAGCTTTGAATTCACTCTTTTTTAATTTTTTTTATTTTAATGTCCTTTTGTTTAGTTGTTTATGGCACCTCAAAATATTTATAAGGCCACTGCTATGTCTTTGGCTTGGTATTCAAATGACCCAACATACATGTTAAAATAAGTAACAAGCTAATATATATGAAGTCCATCATTGTATGATTCTTTTGCCATTTTATCCATGATTCTTCACCGACCTTTTTTTTATCTCATAGACTAATTATCCAAATGTGGCATAAATTAATGCTTCCTCAACTCTGAAAAAACAGAAAACAAATAATGGTTACTTGAAGGCTTCCTATGCACCAAGTATATTATTCACCATTGGGCTTGTGAATTTGATCTGTTAGTCCATGAAAAATGAACAAATTGTTCCTTACATATTGGTTTTGTACCTTTTACGTCCCTTATATGTAAAATAAAAATTTTTTATCCCTCGCATATTAGATTTATATTGTTTATGCCCCTCGCATATGAAATGATAATTTTTTATTCCTCACAAATGAAAAAATTTTTAGCCCCTCGAATCATTTTTACTCATGTTCTTGTCAAGAAAAAAAATATGTGCAACTCATACCACACAAACTTTATGGCAAAATAGGAAGATCATAGGAATAGATGGAACAACGTCCCTCATATTTTTTTTCTCTTCATCATCATATTTTCCTAATCGAGAATGTGGCAGTAGCCATGGTTACCTCTGACTGTTGTACTGGCGGTGTTGCCGTCAGTCGCCCCAACTTTTGGTCACAAAATTTGACCAAAATTCAGTTTCTCACTCAACTTTTGTGTAAAATCTATATTATATTAGTTTTCACCAAAAAAAAAAAGTAAATGAATATGGATGAACAACATAGAAAAACATTAATAGGTAGAATTTGATTTCAGTATTGGTCTCGTACTTTTATCTAAACTCATGTAGCTAAGAGGGAAAAAAAAAAAAAAAAAAAAACTAGCATGCTAGTTTCTTTTCGCTCAATATTAGTTGTGGTAGGTCCTACCCGCTAGTGTGTTTTTCTATTTTTTATCCAATTATGTTCTTTTTTTTTTTTTTACAAAAACTAATATCAAAATCAGATTCTACAAGACAAATTGAGCTGGAAGTTGAATTTTGATGAAATTTGACTAAAAGTGGTGATAATCCATAGTAACAACGCCAACACAGCAACCAGAGATAGCAATGGCCACTGCCATATTTTTGGCTAGGAAAATAAGACAGAAGAAAGAAATGCGAGGGACGTTTTTAACTTTTTCTTTGTGACTTTTGATTTTGCTTCTAAAGTTTGTGAGGCATGAAGTACACATGATTTTTTTTTCAAGTAAGAATATAAGTAGAAATAAGCCGAGGAACTAAAAATATGCATTTTTTTTAGGGATGAAAAATCATCATTTTGCATGTGAGAGGCATGAGAGATATAAAACTAATATGCGAAGGATGAAAAATTATCATTTTATGTGTGAGGGATGTAAAATGTACAAAACCAATATGAGAGGAACTATTTATATGATTTTCCCTTGGTCTACACTAGTTTTTATAAATTCGTTATTGTTGTTGTTATTTTAAGTGTGTATAGTACATTTCTTGGTAAAAATATTAGTTGTAATTGATTACCTTGCTTACGGTGCTTTGTGGACTGCTGAACTTCCTTGTATAAACTACTTTTTTCCATCCAAAATTTCAATGCAAATGTTTTTTTTAAAGTTTATGTATATATTATAATGTATGCAAAGGCCTTATTTGGATTGGAGTTTTCCATAGAAAATTTTTATATTTTTTATGATCACATTTTCCAAATACCTTTTTACCTCACATACATCAAATCACTACAGTATATTTTTCTATAAAAAATCCAGAAAATGATAATCCAGACAAAGCCTAATTTTATGACAGTTTATACTAATGATTGCAATGGAACTAGGCTCCCCTCCATTACACTCTTCCTTCCAATAAAAGGTTGAAATTACTTTTCTCTAACTATGCTTCTAAACCTTAATTGTAGAATCTTAACTATGACATGACGTCATCCTATTAATGTTATTCACTAAGGAAAGTTCCAACTAGTTTCTTTTTTGAAGATTGCAATTGATATATGTTTTCCTTACTTTTAAAAAAAGTAAAAGAAAAATAATATAAATAGTAGTCACTTAGAAGGGAAAAAAAAGAAAAAACATTGCGGCACCCAAAAAATTTTTAAAGCCACTGCTATTTCTCTAACTTAGCATTGAAATTTCGGACAATACATTTGCAAACAAATAACGAACTAAACTACTAATTTATTCATCGTATGCTTGTTTTGCCTTTTCATCCATGATTCTTCAATGATCCTTTTTATCTCATGGGCTAATTATCCAAATGTAGCCTAATTCTTCCTCAACTCTGGAAGACAAAAATATAAAATGGTTACCTGAAGGCTTTCCACGCACCAAGTATACTATTCATCATTTGAATTGTGAATTTGATTTGTTAGTGTACAGTGACTTTTTTGTTCTAAACTAATTTTTGTTTTTGTTTTAAGTGTGTATATTACGTTGATTGGGAAGAGTGTTACTAGTAATTGGTTGTCTCTGCTTACGGTGCTTGGCGGAATACTGAACTTTTTGTAAGTCGTCTGCAGAACTTCCATGGAGCACAATTGCACAAAACCAATAAAGAATGAAAGCAAAGCATTTTCAGAGGAGCGGTTGGAATTAGCATGTACTTCAGAACATTAGCACGTCATTGTGACTTAGAAACATAGATAATATGCTTGTAATTATTGACCAAGTATTTTCTCGGGTCAAAAGAGTCAAGTGATTCTTGTCATCTTTCTAGCCCCCTCCCGTACAAGGACACTGAGAAAACAGAAGACGTCCAAATGTTGTGTTTCCTTGTAAATTTCTGCTACGCAGCACTCTGATATCATATCCCTTCCTGAATGATCTCACATACAAACTCAGAAATATTAAGCTTTTTAAATTTGGGTTGTTGCCTGATACCCTCCGACACATTTTTGTCACTCCCAGCACCATGTTTGTCTCAACTCCTCAAATTTCATATTTTACAAACTTGGCTTTCCAAGAAAATCTGCACTCCAAGCTGCTTCTTTACTGTTGACTTGCTTTTGCGAATAATTAACCTACTAGAAAGGTTCTTCAAATATTCCAGTTCTTCAATTTAATAACTCTGTCTTGACCAACATTGAAGAAACTTGAATCACTGTAACTTAGATACTGAAAGATCTGATTGCCTCTGACTTAACAAAATTCTAAATTGATCAGCTTTCGTAGTGAGTAGCACTCCTTCATTCGCAAAAGTGGTTGTAAAGCTTTGCAAATATGGCTGCCAGAGTTTTGACTATGGTAATTGATAGATCAAGATAAAGTAATTCTACCAATTTTCTAAATGAGACTGGCATATGCAAACCATATTATGTACGCAAAATCTTGTTGGTGAACACATCATCAAGAGTGCTAATCTCCAAAGACAATGTTGGCAGATGTCTTGCGTTGACATTCCTAATCGCACATTTCTTTTCTCTAATATAAAAAATTTTGCAAAGTTTTTTGGCACCAGATTTTCCAAAACTCAAATACGTTGTGCAAGATCATGTAGAAGATCTTATACTTTACAATGTATTATTTTGAATACTCAATTAACTTTCACATATATCAATAAGGAACGGCTCAGCAAAATGTCAAAAGAATGTATAGCAAGCATCATGAGATTGAATATATAAGACTTGAAGATAGCATTGCGGACTATACAGAACTGAAGACATCCTTGACAACTGTGTAGACTAGAGTATTCTTAGAATTTAAGCAAATTGTGCCAACTTAGTGTCCAATGAGAATATGATCAATCTCAAAGTAGGGAATCTCGAAGCTCATGAACCACTCAGTGTTGGGATACCTCCTCTTGTAACAGCGTCTTCCCCATAGACCAATACATCCTATATGCAGGCATCTGATGGATAGGTGGGAGGATTACTACTCAAGATTTTCACACGTGCCATCTTAGAATCACTCAACAGATGAAAGCTTCTCGATTCAACCAGGCTAAATTTCTTTGAAAGGGCTGACGAGCCACATTTGCAGCATTTGTCATCTGAATGGAAACAAATTCAGTTTCTACCAGGCTAAGTGCAACAGTAAATATATTCCAGAAAAATGGAAGTAACAGATCCAAGAAGTAAATCCATGATCAAGTAAGTGAGGACATACCATGATTTAAAAATCCAACCAGTAGCTTTCCCATGCATTGGCTTATCCATAGCTCTGTTATTTACCTTGTAAACCCTGAGTGAAAGATTCACAGTTTCTAACAAGTTTAAAAAAAATGACAATTTAAAAAGGCCTCACTGATTCTATTGATTACAAAAAATTTCATAAAGCCACAGAGAAGCCAGTAGTAGTGACAAAAATCAGATAAATTTTCTTAAATGAGAGAATTTTCATCACAAAGGTAAGTGTACCTCGTGCATGAGTATCCTTACAGCCAGCCAGAACGATCTGCAATTGGAGCTTGTTGGAGAACTACATGGCTCAAGAAAATCTATCGCAGTCAGCCTCACATATTCTTCCATGATTTACTAATCTCCTAGTAGACTCTCAAACCACACTTAGAATTACCTACAAAAACAGGAAGAATGGCATCAGATCAGAAGTTGCAGAACAAGCATATACCAATATAGAATGCATTGCACTCAAGCATATTTCTATACACCAATATAGAATGTGCTCTTGCAATTGACTTGTTTATCTGTAGTAAGCAAACCAAAATACATTGAGTTGGTTCATTTCTGTCGTGTTCTGTTTAGTTATTTATTCATTTATTTCTACATTCAGTGTGTTCACAAGTACTCTAAAAGTATGTCACTTGCCTATGTATACTTAATTAAGTACTTTAAGATTTCTACCTATTCATAGGTTCCACGTACAGGGCATGAACAGTCTTTTGTGAAAAACTAGTTTGTGAAATACTAGCCAATACAAACACCCTTTTTGTAAGTCGTCTGCAGAACTTCCAAGGAGCACAATTGTACAAAACCAATAAAGAATGAAAGCAACGCGTTTTTAGAGGTGCAGCTGGAATTTGCATGTACTTCAGAACATTTGCAAGTCATTATGACTTGGAAACATAGACAATATGCTTGTAACCATTGACCAGATTTTAGCATTTGTTCCTATAGCATAAACAGCTAAAGAAACAAATGCTCCAACAATTAACTAGCCAATGGCCTTGAGCTAAGTTCAGAAAAAATTAAGGACCAAAGTATGTTCACAATCATTAGTTTAAAGGCTAACCATCTCCCAGTACTACTAAAATTTTTTTCAAAGAAAGTAACGTAGGGTCAAAAACATGTTCAGAAATATGCTTAGATCATAATCTCAGCTAAACATAGTGAGGTAAGCTTACTTTATGAAGTGCATTCTTTGACAAGGAAAAAAAATTTAATATTTTTGAGGAAAAAATCTCTTAGTTTCAACTAATAACTGGAATTCCTCAACTGAATGGAATACTTTGCATCACTTATTACTGCTTGAAAATATTATCACTTTACTCATTGAACTACAAATCTTTTACTACAAAGAAGCGCTCAAGTATCTAGAGTTGTATGACTCAATAAGCTTCTCCACCGTCGTTCTCATGCAGAACATTCTTAAAGCTTAAATACTATCACTTTGCTGGTTGGCTACATTGATTGTCGGTCAGTACAATCTGGCAAACACATTGCTCATGTCAAAATTTCAAACTGTAAACTGGATATGGCATACCATTGGCTGAATACATAAATGCTAAAAGAAATGAGACACTCAAAAGTAATGTTAATATTTCTCTAAGTCTAGGAATTTGTTTGAGCAAAAGATAGGACTTTACTAGTCCGAAACTTTCACTACCGAATATAAGTCCAGAACTGAACCGAGAAAGTTTATGCTACCCCCTAAAAACTGTAAAAATTTCAAAACTTGCATTGGTAAGAATGTGTAGCTAGTTACCTTTCTCACATATAACATAAATTTCGATAGCAGAAAAATTTTCGTCGATAACCGCATCAGATATAGTTATGTTTTAAGACTAGATAGCAGGAAATTACTCATTAATGAAGTTTAAACAATGTTAATTCTTGAACAAGTTGAGCAATACAAATACTGGAGGAAGTAAATGAATAAAAAAGAAGAGGTTACATAGAAAGCAAAAATTCAAAGGGAAGGAAAGATAGGTTTGCAACAGTTAATCAGCAGAAGTTATGCTGCACGATTAAGGATTCAATTGACAAACATCAATACATTACTGCTGTCAATACTAAGAAAAGATTTTAAGGGGAAAGAAATATAGATGGATCGAAGAAGTAAAAATCAATTGACAAAACTGTGTATTAGTACAGAGGAATTACCTAGTAGCTTTAATTGGGGGAAACTGACATTATTTATGAACTTGAAATGGGGATTAGCCTCTGATTTGCTCCCATTCAATTTCAATTTTAGGAATGTGGGAGATCTTGGACCACTCAGAATTGGGGTCAGTGCTGCTCTCTGGTTTGCATCTTTCTTTTAGAAAGGGACAGCCATTAATCCACAGCCATGTTAGTCTGGTGAGGCTTCTCATAGATTGGTGAGAGGGTAAATTCTCTACCTCTTCACAATTGTC
Organism: Gardenia jasminoides; assembly: GCA_013103745.1. Taxonomy (NCBI): domain Eukaryota; kingdom Viridiplantae; phylum Streptophyta; class Magnoliopsida; order Gentianales; family Rubiaceae; genus Gardenia; species Gardenia jasminoides. The sequence goes on along the minus strand of CM023097.1, from coordinate 17,277,511 downwards.
GAGCCAGAGTGTGTCAAGTGATGAAAGCTTCCCAAACCAATCGGGCAATGATTTTACTCCAAAACCATTTAAATGAAGATATGATAGGGCAGAGAGGTGTTGAAGTTGGTCAGGCAGAGATTCCCAATGAGGCCATCCATACAGATGTAATTTTGAAAGGGAGGGGAAGTAGGGGTGGGGTGGTGGTTGGAGAGCATCAAAGAGGTCTAAGAAGGAATGCAGCTCCGTGGTGGTTTCTGAGAATGGTCCGAGATATAACCAACGCAAGCTGATAAGAGAACAAAGCTTCCCCCTGGGCAAGTCAGTTAACTTCTTACATTCCGATAATCTTAGATTAAAGAGAGAAGGTGTTCGGGTTAAATCAATTGGAAAGGAGATAAGATTGGGGCAATAGTATACTTGCAATATCTCCAGAGGTAGAAGAGGTGGACAACTGCCGGAGGAGGAGGAGGAGGGTGAAGAAGTGGAATCCCACCCTGACTCAAAAAACTGGGGGATGGACAATTGGGTTAACCCATAGCAACCTGAAATAGTTAATCCTTGCAAGGCAGTGAGGTATTTGTGTCCCCTGGGGATTGAAATGGACTCGAGCGAGTTGCACCCCAAAACAACTAATCTCTCTAGGGACTCAAGGCCAATCAAATGTTGAGGGGCGCTATTGTGAATAGAAGTTTGAGGAACGTCTTGTGAAAGGGCCAAGAGTTGGGTCAAATCATAACAATCATATAACGTGAGTTCTGCAAGATTTGGATTGTTTTGAAACAGCACATTTGGTAGTTGGGTGAGTCCATTCACCCTCGTAATGGAAAGGCTAGTGAGAGTGCTGACTCCGCTGCTAAAATATTCCATTACTGCTGTTCCATTTTCGGCATTGGAGATGCTCAAATTCTTGAGACGTGGAAAATGCCTTGGAAAAGTAACTAACTGGGGGCAGTCATCAATCTTTATCGTTTTGATGATAGGAAATACCACCACTGTTCCATCATGTGCTGCTTCAGTCCATTCCCTCAAATTTAGCATCCTTTTGAAAATGAGACGTTCAAGTGCTGGAAACAATTTTAGGCGTTTTGGACTGCTACTTCCGCCATGCATGCCCGATCCGCCATAAAAAGAAGGGCCCACGCTTGTTACACCATCAAGTCCTTCCAAGTAAAGAGATTTAAGGAAGGGCATGTTTCCAAGAGTTGGTAACTCTTTGCAGTTTTTGCAATTTCGCAGTTCAATCTTCACCAATTTCCCAAGTTTCCCAATCCATGTCGAAAGTTGATCACCAAAAAATCCTTCAATTATCAAACCTTTCAAATTTTGGTGAGGATGCAAGCCTTCCAATACTTGATTGTATTCACTGTCATTCTCTCTTTGATTATCTGATGCATTCCATAATAATCTCAACTCATAGATGTTTTGCTTTCCAATTAGATTTGTAGAACTAGCTTCTTCCTTACTTTTCACCAATTCAAGATTCCGTATCTCAAGTTGTCCACCAAGATTATCCAAGCTTCCCAACTCTCCAATTTGCCTACCCCTCTCTTCACAAACATTAAAAAATGGCAAGGTTTGGAGAAAATGCAATTGTCCCATCTCAAGAGGCATTATATCACTAGATTTATCTCTAGAGAAAAAGTCCAAGTGCCTCAAATTTACCAAATTTTTGAAATTATTGGGAAACTTTTTCAATGATTTGCAATCTCTAACTCTTAATGTCTGCAAATTGTAAAGTTGACAAAGAGAGTCTGGCAATGATTTGATTGAAGTTCTTGAAGAATCAAGGTATCGCAAATGAGTTAACTTGCCAATTGATTTGGGAAGCTCTTGGACACTTGATGACCTTAAGTTCAGAACTCGCAGCATAAAAAATGATATCTCTCTATCATTAAGTGATCTGTTTTCCTGCAAAAACAATGTTGTAATACACTTGAAACTTTTAGTGGAAGGAAATGTCATTTCTTTTCCACTTCTCTCCAGTGCAAGATACCGGATAGAAAACATCTCCATATCGATACTACCAGACTCTATCAACCTTAAAGTTTTAGAATTGGAAATGGATTGCACCATATCATGCACAAGATCATGCAATTTGCAATTCAAAACATTCCCATAATCATCTTTCTTTGCATCTTGAAACAAGTTGCTATCCAACAAAATGGTAAAATACTTGTTACCAACTTCCTCCATACAAATGTTGTTTCTTGGATTTGAATGAAGAAATCCTTCTGCCGCCCAGAGTTGAATTAGTTGATTTCTTTCCATTTCAAAATCCTTGGGAAAAATTGAACAATATGCAAAACACTTTTTAAGAGAAGGATATGGAAGATGATCAAAGCTCAATTTCAAAATTTTTTTAATAGCATCAATGTTTTCATCTCCACCTAAACTTTGAAGTCCACTTTCTAAGTTTTGCCATTCATCTGGTCCCTTGTTGCGCAACATGCCCCCAAGAACACTCGCAGCCAATGGTAAGCCTCGGCATCTTTCTGCAATCTTCCGCCCTATATCTTGCAGCCCATCCGGCACGTCCCCGGCGCCAAATGCATTTTCTTTCAGAACGAGCCAACATTGATGATTTGATAATTGTTGCAAGGAATAATCTTGAGGAGAAGAAATTCTCATGATGTTTGCCACTTGTTGCTCACGAGTGGTCACAAGAATCCAACTCCCCATGGCTTGGCCAGTACCTTTCAAAGACCCAAGAAATTCATTCCATGGTGTGGAGAGTCTGGACTCGTTATTCCACACATCATCCAAGACCAGCAGGTACTTTTTACCATCTAATAATTCCTTAAGCTTATTAACTTTGGCTTCCCTAGAATGCCTACCCACAACTTGAGGCATTGGGACGTTCAATGATTCTAGCATCAAACCAAAAAGCCTATTGGCATTGAAATCATCTGACACGCATACCCACATTCTCTTCTCAAAATGTTTTTCTATCTTTGGATCATTAAAAACTTTTCGAGCCAGGGTGGTCTTCCCAACCCCGCCCATCCCTACTACTGGGAGAACGGAGATAGTTCATTATTTTTTGAGGCGGTCAACTCTGTTACTATTGCTGAGACATCATCGTCTCTTCCAATGAAACTCACATCAATAGTAACAGAGTCAGTCTCTCTATCCTTTATAAATCCTCCTCCACTGGCAGGAGAAAGAACATGAGGTGCATCTCTAGCCCCATTCTGTGGCCGGAGGCCAAAGTCCCTTGCTTCTTTATTGATTCTTTTCAAATCCATATTGATTTTCTGAATTTTTTTGGCCATTTTGCAACGAAATGCAATGGGATTGGAGAATGAGAAGAAGAAGCATACCTTCCTCTTCATTTGGTTTTGGATCTCAACTTTGCGCCGAATCATTTCATAGTTGAAGTCATCCAGCAAATTTTCAGCATCAAAAGCGACACGTTCAAGCTTTTCCAGCCAACGCTTTACCAAATCTCGAGTCACCTGTTTTTCCTCTGCATCATGAAGGACAGCTTGGATCAGTGTCAACGTTTCCTTCAGCTGCCCCAAATCTTTCTTGAAGCCAACAAACAGCCCGATTTGTTCTGAAGCCAAGTTTATTGCCTTCTCCACTAGAACTTGAACCGTGGAACCAAGCAGTGCATCCGCCATCAGGTCTATATTTGAGAGTAAGAGAGAATTTGATATTTTTGAGATTGTGTAATTAAGCAATTTGCAAGGTGAGAAAGAGTTGTATATGCAAGTAATTGAAATGACAAGTCTAAAAATTGGTGGTGGTTTCAATTTTTCTCTTGGTAATTAAATTGAAGCTGAAGCTTTTCAATGTTATTTTCCTTTGGGGAGGGAGTGCTGCAAGAAGGGATAACAAAAGCAGCATGAAAAGGAAGAAAAGATTCCATTCATGGAGTAGGCAGCAAAGGCAATCAATTCTTTGCTTTACTTCCTTCAGTGTTTACTTTTAGCTTTTTCCTTGCTTGCTAGAAATTGATTGGTATCTATTCTTGAAATGGCTTCAGGTTAACCACTCTTGTAGATGAAAGTAATACTGCAGTCTGTACTAATGCCATCCAAATTTACTTTATTCCAAACGTTTTCCGATCTTTACCTTATTCTAAATTTTTCTGTTTGGGTTCCTTGGATTCTTATGCTTGCTTGTGGCACGAAATGAGTTAAAGTTATTCTTCCAATTTGAGGTCTTACCATCTTACTCAATACCAAAAGCAATAAAAATGTCTTTGGCTTAATAAAAAAAAAAAAGCAATAAAAATGTCTTTGGCTTAATAAAAAAAAAAAAACTTTATCGTTTAAGTGAAAGATATGCAAGGATAAATATAACATCTGCAACACATTAATACGGTAGATTACGCCTGGAAAATCATATAACCTTATGGGTTAAAGTTGGTGTGATGTATGACAATATTCTTATGTGTGAAATATCTTAGATACAAGTCATCCCACTTTTTGATTCCATCGCAACTTTATCTTGATAGTAGTAGTTTAGACTGTTTAGTTCCTCCTAAACAAAGTAATGGAGCCAAAAGTCTTATATTTGTCACAATAAATATTGTTTTGGTGTACCTCCTGAATTTATCATGAAGATAGATCAGTTCTTTTCTAAATTAATTATTGGTACCGAAATCTTTTGGAGGCCACTCTTGAATTTAGAGTAAAACCTCTATAAATTAATAACCTTAGTACTATACAAATTCTATTCATTTGAAGAGATATTAATTAATCAATAAATTAATAATTTATTAATTTATCGAGTGTGCTTACAATTCAAATAAGCACTTATTTAATTAATTAAAGTTGTATATTACTTTACAAAAATATGAAATATTATATTACTTAAAGGAGACTAAATGTCTAAGGAATATAAACCAATTTATATCTACTTAATTTAAAAGCATAATTTAATTCTATCAATGCCTCAATATTTGTGCACAACTGATATCATTTTTCAATTATCAAGAGGTCAAAAAGACTTAGAAATTCTATTTTATCAAATGAGTATAATGAATCAGATTAAAAATATGGGATAATCTCAAAAACCTCCCTTGAGGTTTTTCCTAATCACACCTGGCTCCTCCGAGATTTTTAAAACCACACTTAGCACCCCTGATAGGATGATGTGACATTAGAAAGTTTTGGAAGGTCGACACTACCCCTGTGTTTTTATGAGATAATTTCAGAAACCTCCCTTGATTTTTTTCCTAGTCACACCTAGCATTCTCAAACTAAATTATATAAAAAGAAAATAATAAAAATGCCATAAAAATTGTGCACATTTGGACTACTTTTTTTTTTACTACAATCTTCTCTTTTTATCTTGATTAATCATCAAGAGGTGAGGAAAAAATAGATTAAAATCATTCATTTGGTAAAGGAAATGGATGGGGTGCAGTTGAAATTGTGAAAAAAGTTGCATATTAAATGTACCTATAATGATGTTCAACTATTAAAATTGATTAACCAACAATATTAAAATAAAAATCTTATTTCTTTTCAATCTAGAAGCGATGGCCCTTTCCTAGAGATTTGAAAAAAAAGGAAAAAATGATTTTTATTTCTTAACAATTTGGGGAATGGAAACAAAACATTCATTTGGTTCTCCTAGATAATTTTTTTTGAGCTTGTTTTTAAGGGCTAGGAACAAAAATTATAAAATTTTAAAAAAAATTTCTAGCTCTAAATGTTTTAAAGGAAAAAGTTACTCTTGAATAATGGTTTTCAATTATCGAAAACAAAATTTTTGAAAAATTAGTTAACCAACAGTATTAAGATAAAAATCTTATTTCCTTTCAATCTTTTTTTTTCTTTTGAGTTTTTGTTAAGGAGTTGGAAACAAAATTATAAAATTTTAAAAAGTATACTTTCTAGCTCTAAAGATTTTCAAGGAAAAAATTACTCCTAAAAAAATATTTATCTGTTTTTATTTTTCATCTTCTAAAACTCAAAAATCAACTTGTAGGAGGGCAAAATTGGAAGAAATTATCTCTCTTTCCGAGGAGGGGTGTTAATGTTAGAAAAGTTGTCATTCTAAGGGTGCTAAGTGTGATTTTAAAAATCTTGGGAAAGCCACATGTGATTAGGAGAAACCTCAGAGGATGTTTCTAAAATTAACCCTTTATCAAATGTTAATCCTCACATCACTACAAAGTAGCCTTCTTTAATAAAAAAAAAAAGAAAAGGAAAAAAAGGGTTAAAAGTGCCACTAGTCACTAAACTTTGCTAAAATTATTTCGTTCACTATACTATTTCAATGCCAGTTGGCCTATGCTAAACTCCTAATCATGATAAACTGCACTATTCCATCTACTCGGTTGAAAGAAATGAAATCATATCGCGATGTATTTCGTGTAGGCATATTTGTCATTTTGCAACAAAAAATAATAATAAATTGGGCAAAGTGAGAATTTAGAAAAGTTTAGTGATCAAGGACACACTCTTTTAGAGTTCTTTTGAAAAAATTTAGTGCCTGATGATGCACATTTTTCAGAAACAATACTAAACCCACAAAATTAGGTAATTATTTAATTATTTGCAGCTTGGGGTTGCTAGATAATTGCTTAATTTTTTGCTTTATTATTTTCAGAAGTTTAATAATTATGATCATGTCAGTTATAGAATTCTTAATTGAGAAATGTATCTCGTGATTCGAGCGTATTCCACAGAATTCTTAATTGAGAAAAGTATCACGTGATTCGAGGGTATTGAAATTTACTTTATTCCAAAGTCTATCCTTTTTTTCACTCTATTTCACATTTTTCTTTATGGTTTCCTGGATCCTTTTTTCTTTTTTCATTTTTTTGATAAAAGAAATTTCATTAACGGATGCTTCCTTATGAATGAAATGAAATGAATTTATTCTCATTCCAATTTGAGGGCTTCGCAATTTTACTTTCTTGATAGTCAAAGGAAAAAATTTCATTAATCAAATTGTTGGAAATTTTCCAACACAAATTCACTAACAAAATGTGAATCCGAATGAAATTCCATGAACATTTTAGCTCACTGTTGGTTTTGGTATCATCCACTTGTTTAGTACCAGAAGCAATGCTCCAAAATTCTTGAAGTGAAAGGTATGCTAGGGAGATTTTCTCATAATGGAAAAAATTACTGCAATGAATTTCTTTGCAGTGATTGACTTCATATTTTATGAGCATAAACTCGATGAATAGTACCAAAAACCTTCTCAAGATGTTGAGAATCTGAATATTTCTTAGGGTCCAATGCCCCCCAAAAAAAATATTTTTCTTTCTGCAATTTACTTCCTAACGTTACTTTTGTGCTACAGTAGTCCTTTCACAAGTCAAACCTGGCATTTAACCGTTGAATGCTAGCAAAATTCCAAAATTGTTTCTACTCCTCTTAACTGTTGGCATTTCCCAAATTGCAAAACTGTAAAAGATAGGTTGTAGCTTCTGTTTCAGTAGCACAATATATATGCTAATTAAAGAAACAAAACTGTGCCACTTCCACCAATTAATTAATTAATAGGGTAGGGTCCTGATCGAGATCCTTCATGAAGCTTAGAGAGATGCTTTACCAGGATGATTTAGAGCCCCAGCTTTTTTATTTAATCACATGAACCATTGGCTATTTCCAGCTTCAGCTCAATGATTTAAACGTTAAGGATTCATGGTACTACAATAATTTTGTCACAAAAAGTGACAGGAATGATCAAAAGCATGTTTATAATCATCCTATGCATAGAATCTCATTGAAAACATAGGGAATTGAGGATCAAAAAGAATTCAGCATTTATTTAAAAAAGAAAGGAAAAAACAAAAAGCTCTTAGTTTTAGCAAATTAAGTGAAAATCCACAATTGTGATATCTGCAAATTTTCTGGGTGCCAATGCCAGATATGCCACTTCGATTTCCTGACCATATTGGAATAAATTGAAAGTACGTTCTCAATTCTTAAACATGCTGAACGGAGTAAATATAGGTGAAAGTAAGAATGGAAGTAGATAAAAAATGGAATATCTGGAAACCCGGAAATTCAAAGGACCAAAGAAATACAGGAGAAAGGTTTTGAATAAACAAACACACATCAGAGAGGTTACCTGGAAAGCAGAAATTCAGAGAACCAATGACAGATGTTTGCAGCAATTATTCAGCAGAAAATTAACCTGTACACAGGAGATTTGATCAATAACATTACTAAAACATAATATTATGAAACAATGGGCCAATAAAACATAATATTAGTAAAACATGACGTTACAATTATAATAATTCTTATTATTATTATTATGTATCTAAAAAAATAATATTATGAAAAAATATTTTATACCGCTATACTCTGTTCTGCCTCTTAGTTGGGCCAAGATATATCAGAGAGTTTCAGCTGCTGTGCAATGAGCCTCAGCCCACGCGTCCAATGAACAAGTAAAGGGTAGTATATTAATATAATACTTTCGCAGTCAATTGTTACTTTTTCTCATGACTCAACAACTTCTAAAATTGAATGCTAGATACCTTGTCTGTCTAAACATCTCGCCACTATTCCTTATCTTTTTAACCCTCCGACCCCTCCCACACCCTTCCTTCCTTGGCTATCAAACATAAGATTCTAATCCTGATTTTGCAAATGTAAATTTTCTGTTTTAGGTAGTAGCAATTGGAGGGTTTGTCTGTGAATTAAAGTACATTCACCATCAATTATCAAAGTTCATGTTTAAGCTGTCAACAAAACAATTTGAACAACGTCCCCCCCCCCAACCCCCCCATAAAAAGTTCAATTGTTAGGCCTGAACAACCATTCAATTTTAATACCACATATCAGAAATCTCAACTTTGAAGTATTTGCATTCGCAAGAAAGCAATCATAGGACTAACAAGAGGTCGGATGTAATAATATAACTCACCCAAATAACACCTCCAGAAAATTACAGGACAATGGTAGGACCATAGTGACATTAGCAGATGCAAGTGAGGGAAGATTAAAAAACCCCACCAAAAATAAGAAAACCTCAGGATTAAACTAACTTGAATCCAGGAGAGTGTCCAAACTTAATAAGGTGAACCATCAAAAGTAAGTACCTTTTGTCTTTCATTAGCAAACATTGATGTAAAACCATCAGCACACGCTGCATTTCATTTATTCCTCAATCAATATGGGAATTTTTTACTGAACCGAATCAAATTCCACTGTATGTGCACCTTGCCAGCAGCATAAAACAATAGAAACAAAAACTCTATGATACCCGATCAAAGCTGGTTCATTTTCACAGCATATTATGGTTAGCATATCTCGTTGATCACAGTAGCACATTCAAACATTAAAGCCTTCTGCACGAAGGCATTTATGATGAGCCTCGATCCATTTTCTGCAAGCAGCTTCACCATGCTCCACAATACATTCGTCTCTCAATTTCTTAGTCTCAGGGCAAGCACAGCAAATCTTCTTCTTTGGCTTTGAATCAGGGCCTGATGTTAAGGCGCCTGGATTTTGGTCTTTCTGTATAGTCATAGAGATTACAGAGGAAGTATTTTGTGTAGGCAATCCACTCATTATGAGAATTCCCTGTAAAGAATTCATACAAGACTATAAGATTCAAAGCCACAAACTGGAAGATACATATGATATACATGCAGTGACAACATATACCCTTAACTATTAAAGAAACATGCACTGACACAAATTCAACACAAGATCTAATTCTCAATGGAAAGCTAATGCAAAATATAACTGCACAAATCAATATACATTTTGCCAAATTTCTAATATGTGATCCATGTTGAAGAAGCTAATAAGCTTGACATTGGTAAAGAAAGTCATTCCAAAATCATGTCGCGCACCATTTTCTAAACTTAGAAATTAAAAATTGGTAGTCAAGAAAAGAATACAAAGGTAAGAAGGGCCAATATGGGACTTATCAAAGGTAACAGGCACTCAAAGTCTAGGAAAAGGGTTTTGTTTGAAAATTTTGGAAGCTTCATTCGATAATGAGTTTAGGTGTACCGCATTGAAAAGTAATTTTTTATCTTTTTAAACACAAATTAGAATACTTTAACTAGATAATTCCAAGTCTTTCACAATCAAAGAATGAATACGGGATCTACATTTATGAGTGGGGAAAGGTCAGGATTTTACCCTCAAGCAACTCCTTACACCCAGCAAAACTAGCTACAAATTTAATTTCATTCTTCTAATTTTAAGACCAAAATTGAGTTAATCTATTACTAAACACACAACATGCATTTAAATGACATCTGAATGTGTAATAACATGCATGACACATAAAAGTGAAATAATCAAAATAGTTAATTCCAAGGGTTCCTTTGGAAAAGCTAAGGAATAGTGTGCTCTTGGCCCACTCGATTGCACTCCACAAAAATGAAAAGTAATTAAGGAAAAATAGAAGAAAAGAAAGAAAAAGAGAATTACAAAAACTAAATGTGCCCATGCCCATATTTTTACATCACTTCTAAAAAGAGAAAATAAAACTAATTACAACTTAACTTCACAAATTGATATGCTAATTGAACTAAAAGCTTAACCAGATAGCAGCTAAGAATCTAACTGAAAACATAAAACCAAAGTATCGGGGTCAAATTACAGAGTCTTAAATATATTGGGATTAAATTACAAAGAAAGGAAAAATAGCAGCTGAAGTTGTAAGTTTTGCTTTCGTTCCTGGGAACTCGCCAAGAGAAACAGAAACTGCCATCTCTTGCCTCTCTCACACAACAACCCACCAAACAAACCCAAATTCAGAGAGCAGACGAAACGGCAAAAAAGCCAAAAGAAAAACCCGAAAAAAAGATTATCAAAACTCTCTCTCAGCCATCTTGGCTTTCCCGCATCACTCACGAGCTCCGGCCGGCTTTGGACTGACCGGAGTTTGCATCCCCTGCGCATAGAGCCCTCCATTGTGTCCCTTTGATTCAAAGTTTCACATAGGCGTTTTTGCAAACATAAAGAAGTCATATATTCTTTTCCTTCCCCAATAGTTTATAGCGAGCCCCAGAATATTTGCAACACCAACAATGCTTAATTTATATCGCATAACAAGCAGAAATTTATAGCATAACAGCGATTAATTCATAAAAAATGGGATGAAAACGTGCACGGATGTGAAGAAACATGAGGAAAATCAACAACCAATCATGGAAAGCAAAGGAAAGCTCACAATGCTGTGAAGATTTGCAGGTGACAGTGGAGGGGTCCGGTGGTGGCAGCAGCAACAGCAATTCCTGCCCGGCTTCTCAGTTACTCCAATTAGCTCCCTTTGTGTTCCTTTTCTGTTTTTCTGTTTTCTCCTTTCTTTTATCTGGTTTTTAGATGGAATTTTTGGGCTTCAAACAAGAGATTTTAGATGGGCTTTGGTGGTTTATAGGAGAAGGAATTGGTAGTGACGAAGGTTTAATGTTGATTGTTGATGAATGTTAGAAGATGACGATGATTGATGATGGAGCCGAATAAAAAGATCAAGGCCAATTGGTTCTGATTCTTTTTCTTTTTTTTTTTTAACAAATTGGTTCTGATTCTTGATTCTTAAGAATGACGAACAGTGGTGAATTGTTAGTGATCAATTCCGGCGGTTTCAACTTCTGTGGAGAATTGACTGTGTGCCAGAATAAACCGGGAAGCGACACGTCAATTACACAGAAATCTTACTATATATTAAGTCAGAGGAAGAGGTTGGTATTAATAAAATTTATCTCCATTTGATAAAACTGAAATCTGAAATCTAAAGTTTGAATTCATTAAGTCACTGAATTGTTAAGTGGTGAATCTAATACAACTTTTATCTGAATCTAAACACTGAACTGAACATGTTATGCCTGTTTGACAATTATAGACGAATGAATGCTGAATTTCTTGTATTTTACAATTTTGTCATTATATTGACTTGTTTATAAATGATCTATATTGTTATATTTTACTAGTAGTACATATGATTTAATTTTATTTAAAATAAGAATTATTTATTAGAAAAAGAATGAATTAAAAATGAATGAACTATTATAAAAAAAATAAGAATTATTTATTAGAAAAAGAATGAACTATTATAAAAAAAAGAAAAAGAATGAGCTAAAAATGAAAATAAAATTATAATATAACAAATTTATTTAATAAAATATAAATGCTAGTCTATCAAATGTTATAAATACTAGGGTTATTTATGTCCTAAAAATTGTACTCAAACCCTAACATCTGAGCGTATTTTTTATTAAGTGGTGATAAGTGACAAACTTATCACTTATTTTTTGGGCTCCATTTTGTCTGGACAATTCAGACCCACTTAATCATTCAGATGTAGTATTTTTTGTTATCAAACAGTCTTAACACCATTAAGGTCTGAAACCATTAAAATTAAGATCTAAATTGACTTATCAAACAGGGCCTTAGTTTTTTTGCTAGATATACTCTTATTTTTTAAGGTAACATGTTTTAACTACAGACATTCCTACACTACTCTGTATCTTTACCATGTTGAATTAACAGTTACTTATCCAAGACAAACCATCACTTTAAAACACTTTTTTGACATAATTAAACCCTTTTTTTTTTAAATACATCTAAACCCTTTTGAACTATTACTTTCTAATAGAAATAATTCTATTCATCTTAATATATTTTAGTTAGTTGCACCCTCAAACACTAGTTGAGGATAGTGGCTGGTGAAAAGACACAACCGAAATTGGAAACAGGAAACCGCAACAGATGAAGCGGGAAGAGATAAAGTTGCGTGCGTCCGTAGAATGTGCAGGAAGTGTCAAAAAAAGGGTATGCATGGGATAGCTGATAGTCCGTAGTGGACGTTAAATGTAATACTACAGTTGGAAAAGAAACAAAGGAAATTAATTGATGTGAATAGAGAGTGATCATAGAATTCACTTTGATAAAGTAGGATAATTAAATATCGCAAGAACCAAAAAATGTTTCAAATTATATATTTAATTATGGAAACTTATTATAAAATTAATAAATAAGTGAAGAAAATTATGAAAATATAATTAAAAATTAATATTTATTGAACTTTATATTCATACTCAATTAAAATTAGTTGTTGCCAAAAATGATGCGTGAACTTATAGAAAGATATTATTGTGTTTTATTACACTTGAAGGTGCAATTGAGTTAAGTCATGTTCAAGTAGTACACGACTAAAAAACTTGAGCTCTAATTTGTGAAACTCTTGAAAGTTACGCTCAAACTTGAGTTCCATTTATTTTACCATATTTAAGTTTAATCAAATCACGCCCAATTAAGCTCCAACGAGCTTAATTCCAGTGCAATTGAGCTTGGTTGACCCCAATCAAGCTTTGTCAAACTCTCAAGTTTAAGTAATCTAGACTAACATTTTATACAATTTTAAATAAGGGACACGATAGATATTTTATACTAATAAATATAAAAAAATTACACACACACACATATAAATATATATACACACATACACACATAAATGTAATCAATACGCGCACGCGCACACACATATATATGTATATAGCTCATTTAAACTCGATAAGTTTTCGATCCTCACATATTAGGTTCAGACATGAGCACTTCAAGTTATTCGGTTTATCTAAACTCGATCAACACGAATTTAAACTCGAGTTTTAGTGAAGCAAGCTCACGAATAGCTCTACTGAACTTGACTTGTCTGCACCCTTAGGCATCATTTCGGTTGTGGGAATGAGAGGGAATGGAAGGAAGAGGAATTGGAAGAACTTGGCTTTTGTGTTTGGAATGATTTTCAGAAGGGAAAAGAAAGGGTGGGGAGGGAAATGAAGGGAAAGGATCTAGTTATTTTATTTAATCTTTATAAGTCCAATTTTGAAATTTGTATCTGTTACTTACAATCTCTCCCACGTTATCATTTAATCCAAACCATTTCCCCAATCTAGTTGTTTTGTTGAGTTATGATTTTTGTTCACTTTAATGGAGGGAAATGAAACCAACCTGATTGAAATTATTTAAATTTTTTTAAAAAATCATTTTCCCTTATTTTTTTGGTAAATTAACACTTGATATTTCCTTCTTCAATCCAAATAAAATTTTAACATTTCTTTTATTTTCCTTCTATACTTGATCCAAAGAAAATGGATAGAAGCCACTTTCCTCTACTCTCCTTTCGTTTCTTTTCCATTAGTGTCCTTTCCTTTCCATTCTAACTTTACCTTCAATCCAAACGGTGCCTTAGTTCCACCTGTAGTGCCTAACTGCCTATCATATTTTTCTGAATTTTGTGTTATACCAACTGCAAGCCACTAAACTATGACTTAAAATTTTTTTATTTTTTACAATAGTTAAAAGGTTAATGGGTAGTTAAATTTTGTATTTATTAGTGTAAAACGTCTATCGTGTCCATTGTTTAACATTGTATAAAATATTAATTTATATTACTTAAATTGGACTCAACTATAGTTGATTGAGCTGAATTGAGTTTGACGAAACTTAATTGGAGTCAACGAAGCTCAATTGGATTGGAATTGAACTTGGTAGAGCTTGATCAAACTTGATTTGATTGAGTTCAAATGAGGTAAAATAAAATGTAACTCAAGTATGAGGTCAATTTTCTAGAGCTTGACAAATTAGAACTCAACTTCGAGCACAAATTTTTTGTAAATATATTATTTGAGTTTGACTTGACTCAATTACACTGTTAGGTGTAATAACATACAGTGATATCTTTTTATACGTTGATGCATCATTTCTAGCAACAAGTAATAATTGAGCATGAGTATAAAATTTCATAAATATTAGTTACTATTCTATTATCATAATTTTCTTCACTAGTTTAATAAATTTATAATAGGTTTTCCATAGTTAAACATATAAATTCACAACTTTTTTTGTACTTGCAATATTTAGTCATCCTAGTTTATCAAAGTGATATAAATAATCGAACATTAAATATCGTAAAAAGGAATATATTTGATGTTTAACAATTTTAATAATGAATATTTAAACTTGTCCGACTCTTGAGCTATGGTTACTAAAGTTTGCAGGAGTGTCTTTTATGGCCCACGCAGACAAATTAGATTCAAAGGCCTTCCGTTTCTGTTTGTAAGGTACATGGAAGATAACGTCCGTTATGCGGTGACAGATGTCTTTGGCTGTGTCAATTCTCAGCCTTTTTTGACATTTTCTGCGAGATGAGTTGCCGCAACAGGCCAACAATCACCTTCTCCTGCTCGTTTCAGTCTACCAGTTTCCGTTTTTCCTTCCACCATCTAAATCTCTACCCTCGCTGACATCCTTGCTTTTAGTGTAACGCACGTCGCCGCAGAATTCCTTTGACCCATATAGAGCCCTTTCCAATTCTCCACCATGTAATCATCCCAATTCCTGCCCCCTTCTTGGTTGATAGTAATATTTAGGGGCGGTAATCGTGAACTATCTTCTGTCTCATTTCTTATACTATTTCTTATCCCAACATTTATTAACATGAGCATCTCATCTTAATTTTTTCTTCTCCCTTTTAAGTTCTAATACTACTAAGAGTGTAGAGTACAAAAGATCATAGACCAAAAAAAAATTAACTAAAAAATTGGTTTTTAATGAATTGTCAAATTTTTTTTATTATAAATTGTTAGTTAGTCTATTATTTTTTGTAATCTACCCTATCCCCTTGTTTGGTACTTAAAAAAGACCTGGCAAGAAAAGGCATTTTTCACTTGTCAATTTCATTTCAAGGTCTAGTATGGTTCATTTAAATGGGAAAGTCATTTCCCCTTAAAATGCTCATTCTAATTTTTTCTTGAAATCCCATTTCTCAAAAAAAAAAATTAGAAAAAGTTATTTCCACCTTTATTCTAGAATGTCTAAATATTAGGATATCAAATTTGTTTTTATAAATCTAAATATTGATTATACCAAATATTGAAAACTGAGTAAACATTCTATTCTGACTTGTTTATTAAACTTTGGAATAATAAATAATTTCCCTCCACCCATTGTGGGTAGAAATGTATTGTAGGTGGAAAAAGTTTTTCATTCTGTACATTCCTACATACCAACCAGGGGTATAAGTAATCATTGGAACTTAATAAGGAGAAGAAAAAGAATTAAAATTAGATGCTGATGAAGGATATACGACGATTTAAGAGACGTTGTAATAAAAATGATACAAAATGGGGGATAGAAAATCCTTTGCAAATGGTAATGACACGGTCCTATGTGAAAATTGCAGGATAGGAGAGTTTTTCACCCCCTCATTTAAATGGGGCCGCCTTTTCCCCTGCTTAATTTTTTAATATTACACACACACAAACACACACACAGATATATATATATATATATATATATATATATAGTATTTTTCTAGTACTTCTTTTCATATTTTAAAGTACTACTAGCGTAGATTATGATCTTTTGAGAGTTCAAAAAAAAAAATAATGATTCATTTGGCACCAATATACTTATAGATTTTGTCTTTTATGACTACTTCATTATTATTAATATAATAAAAAATGATGAGATTTTGCAACACTATTAAAAATGAAGGTAGTTTTTATCAACTTTTGATAGTATTTTATCGAAAAGAATTTTGATAGTATTATTAGTCAAACAATTTGATGATATAGTTTAACTTTATTGGACAGTACTAGTTTTGTTTTTCATAGTACATGTTTTTCTATTTGATTGTACCAATACCATAACTTATTAATCTTTTAGACATTACAGAATTTGAGTGCTTTTTGACACTTATATACTGTCCCAAGTTTGTAATTTATAATTACTTTATGATTACTAGTACAAATCATGGTGATGAAATTTTAAAATATTAGCATTTAAATAAGAGGTAATTTTTACTATTTTATAATTTATAACTACTTTATAATTTGTAATGCTTTATAATCATTAATATAAATCCTGGTAGTAAAATTTTGAGGTATTATTTATATAAGAGGTAATTTTTTACTTGATAATACTATTACTGAAACAATTAAATAGTAGAATATGTAGTAGACTAGTAGGTGCGGAAGGGCCTTTTTTTTTTTTTTTTCCGTGTGTGCGCGCGCGCGCGCATTATTACCACATGAGGTTGTGTCTGATAGTAGCTTTTACTACATTCCATAGTACTATTTCGATTTTTCATAGTACTTTTTTTCTATATTTCACATTACTAATACTATTGCTTAATGATCTTTTGACTGCTAAAAAGATTTAACAATTCATTTGGTACTATATACTCATATAATATGTCCTTTACAAGAACTTCATCATTATTAATACAATTAGTGACGATGAAATCTCATAACACTATTAAGATGGAAGGTAAGCTTTACTATATTGTGATAGTATTATTAATCAAGCAATTGGATAGTACATTTCCAACATACTGGCCAGGACTAGTTTCGATTTTTCATAGTACTTCTATTAGTATTTGATAGTACTAGTACCATAATCTATTGATCTTTTGGACATTACAAAATTTGAGTTTCTTTTGGCACTTATATACGGTCACAACTTTGTAATTTATAATTACTTTATGATCATTAGTATAGATCATGGCGATGAACTTTTAAAATATTAGCATTTAAATAAGAGGTAATTTTTACCATATTTTATAGTGCCACTGCTTAAAAAATTTGGTGGTAATTTTTACAATACTTAGTAGTATTATTTTTTTTTATTTTCATAGCATTTTTTTATACCTCACAATACCTATACTATAGATTAATAATCATTTGAATTCTAACAATAAATTTAACAATTTATTTGGCTCTAATATACTCATGAAATTTGTCTCTTACAACTATTGTATGATCACTAATACTATCATATCCATCTTAGATAAAAGTTTTTAATTGTCTATTACGATTTGGTTTATACTGACATAATCAATAAGTCATAATATAATTTTTAAATAATATTGTATGTTTTTAGTTTTTATTTTTATTAATACAAAATAGACTTGCTAGTACCTTCTTATATATGAGATAATACCGTATGAATCTCTCACAGTTTACAGTACTTCCTTTGTATTCAAGGATATTATGGTATTAAAGAATAAAATTATTTTTTTGAACAAATAAATTAGTGGTTTATTTTGTTAATTCGAGATCTTAGAGCATAAAATGCAAATCTATCATAAAAGATGTTAACTATAATCTATTATAGCAGGTTATCATGTATTTGGAGGAAATTTACTATGTAACAAACTTTACCATGACTAAACAATGTGGCATTCATGGATTAGATTTGCATTGAGGGAACGATTTCCTTAAAAGCACTAAAGGACGGTCGAATTTCCCTTGCTTATAGCTACTTAGAAGAAGTATCAATAATGTATCTGCTACTTTTCATATTTTATTCATTACCAATTCTAAAACCAAAAGTATTATAATGACCGATTGAAAAGATTGACAACTCACTCCTTTAACATTCATATCTTATGTTGTGGAGCTCAGGCATTTTTTTCTTTTCATAAATTTGATTTGACAAATAGTTTTTACTTCTGCACTCTTGACAATGCAGTATGAGAAACTACTAGTGCAAATCTCTCTCTCTCTCTCTCTCTCTCTCTCTCTGAACTTCTATTATTTTATGACTATCATCTAATGAATTCTTCTAAGACTTTTGTTTTCATAATGTATCTATGAACGTGTTGAATGGACGAGTTTTAAGTTTCATTTTATCAAATTTACATTTTTAATACGCAGGAAACCAAAAGAAGAAATTATGTGAAAAAACAAAAAACAAAAAGACACGCGATGGTAATGAATGTGTGGAAATTATAAGATATAATAGATAAAGGGTTAGGGCAGAAATCAATTGATAATGCTAACTTTGCTTGTCTTTACATCCTTGGCTTTGCTTGTCTAGCTTGCTTGGTATCGTAGCAACAACTCTTCCAATATGCGAATAGATATCCATCTGAACTCCGTTGCTTCTTCCCTTCAAAAGGTGTTTTACAACACTTGTATAAATAGAGACCAACTCAATCAATCACTCACATTATCACACACTCCCAATCTCTTTTTTTTTTTTCCTTTATTTTTTTTAGGGGTTTTCTGCAGGGAGTAAACCCTGCAGACTAATCCCTAGTCCCGCAACTTGCTGACAGTGAGATTCGAATCAGGGCAACACTCTATCTTCAACAGTTCCATACCACCAGACCAAGTTCTACGGGCCACACTCCCAATCTCTCTTTTGGGGTCAACGTCTGAAATGTCAAAGACAAAATTCGTTCGCTACATGCATGGCAGCGAATGTGTTTGCACCGGATAAATTGTAGGGTGGTTGCTTTTCATCTTATCTACTTAAAAACCATCAAAAAAAAAAAAAAAGAAGAGTTCAACGATAAACTAAAGTTGTAAGTAAGTGTTTTTTCAATTGTATGCGTGTAGGCTTATCATGACGAAGAAGAAGCTGAATTCTCAAAGATTCTACGAACCGAACCACCACTGACTACACATGCAATTATTTTGGATTTTGTAAAATTCTTTGTAATTTGAAAAGATAAGGATACATTGTATATTAAATTTTAGAAAAAAAAATTAGAAATAATTATAAATTCTTGAAAATGGGTAAGGAAAGCATCTTGAATTTGTGAATAGTCTACAGTATAGATAGATTTCTAGGAGAAATTTAAACGCAAAATTATATGAGAAATAGAGTCTCTTTTGACTCTTGAGCAATTGTTTATTTTTAATGACACAAATATGGTCTTCCTTAGATTTACACAACCATTTATTAAGGTCAAAATGGTATTTTTATTACTCAACCACATTATTAAGAGTTTCTTTAATGTTTTCTTTAATAGTTTTCACTATATTCAAAACTTCATTTTTTTAGTAGTGCAACCTATTTTGAATGCTAGATACACTTGCATATTTCTAGAAGATTCAAAAACTCAAGCAAAAATTAACATTTATACAGTTGTACTAAAATCTCGAACTGTATTTTCTTAAATGACATTTCATTGTAATGGTTTTAGATAATTTTCTATCATAATAACATCAAATAATTTTTCTACATTAGACGAGTTTGAAAACTTTTTGATTCCTGTGTAATGCAGTGGGCAGAAAAGCTAGTTTGATACCATTCAGTTAGCTTAACTGCTTAAGCATCATGTCAAGACAAAAAGGCTAAACCACCAATTTTTCACGTAGGTGGCAGAGCAAGAGTGTATTATATGTGAGATAAAAAAAAAAAATTTGATATCACATTTGAGATAATTTCAGCCAATGGTGGTATGGTGTGATATCAGAATTATTTCTCTTTTGAAATACTTTATTGAGAGTTAATTTGACTATATACACCGACCATTTAGAAATCACAAGCGTTTTGCCTGTAAGAGAATAAAAGGGAAATTATCAGTTCACTTCATAGCATTGATTTTTTCTTCTTTCCTTTTTTCCTTGAAATTCTTGAGATAGACATGTAGTAGGAATCAAAATTGAAACTCTTTCAAAAACACAATCCGAATGATACACATTATGAAATAACCAAATTCAAGCCGAGATAAGTAGTACCAGGAAAGAAGCCAAAGTAGAAATAATTTCAAGGCAACAAAATTAGACACTCATTTGCAAAAATTAGATAAGATGCAAGGAACAACCCTAACAATGGGTCGGAGATGCATATGAAATGAAAAGATGATTCCAAAATATATAGAAGACATATTCACGAAAAACGTAAAATTTTTCTCCAAACAATGGCAATCCAAATAACGCATGAAATTTTCAAATGTTTTAATATACATGATTTGCATATCCTAAAGGATAATTAGGGGTGTCACTAGGGTCGGTTCGGTTTGGATTCGGCCCCAACTAGAAAGAAAAGAGCTGAGCCTACTATAATTCTAGGTCAGACAGAGTTTGAGCCTAATTTGAGACCCAATTAAAATATGAGTTGAGTTTTGGTCTCTATAACCGACTTGGTTAAAACTCAGTTCATTTTTCTGTATGTACATGTGTGTGTATTATATTTTGACTTATAACTTTTATATATTACTTATATTTTGATTTAATCATGTTTTATTTTATTTCCAATGTATTTTAAAAGAATTAGACAATTTATTATTGGAAAACTTTTGGTTTATGTACTTTTAATGAACTTTTTACTAATTTATGTATAGTTTTAATATTATAGATTACAAATTGACTTTACCACTTAATGGTTATAGTAATTATACTAAGGAAATTAATAAGTAATAAGTGAATCTAAGTTAAACCCAAATTAGATTCAAAACTCAAATGTATTGTGAGTTAAGTATGAATTTCACATATGTTAATCCGAATTCCTGAATATCTTACTAGCTAGGTGAGTGAATCTGGACTTGCTAAATCTTGGCTCAGATGGAGTAAGTCTAGACATTTTGTTTTTTTAATTTTTATTTTGTAAGTGGGAGGTTTTGAATCTATGATTTTCAACTTACGACTAGGGGTGTTCAAAATAGAACCAAAAAAGCAAGTAACTAAGAAAATCGAAGTGGTCCAAACCAAAACATAAGGTAACTAATCCATCATTTTCCAAAATGGTTAAATTACCTGAATCTACTTGAAAAATTAGGTTAGGGTGTATGGTTTTCAATTTTCAAAAACTGTAGTTATCCGAACCTACCCATGTATGTGTAGTCATTTACTAATAATTATATAGTATCCAAATTATATATTTTATTTTTCCTAATGTCAAGTAATAATTATTTAGTCATTCGTTAATAATTTAAGTTACGTGATCCATGCCATTATTTATTTTATTTTTCACAACTTATAAACTTGAATATCTAATCTTATTTTCAATTTACTTTTTCCATTTCCTATATTCATTACCACTAATTTCATTTATTCCACTACTCTATTTTTTGTCTTTATTCAAAATTACTTTTTATTTCTCATAAATTCTATCCACTTGACCATTCTACTTATTTTGTTCTTAATTTTGGGGGATACATATTTGGTTGTGAAGCAACTTGTCATCCTTAATAAAAAAACGAATTAATAGTTTTCAAGAGATAGAGAAAATGAAAACAAATGTTTGTAATATTTATGTTTTAATTATACATTGTGTTATGATTTTCCATTTTGTTGGTGGTTTTTTTGAGTTATAGAATTAAATATTCTTATTAATTTCAATAACTTTTAATTATTTTCTTTTTTAGTCTAATTCTATTTTTCTCATCTTCCTACTGGTAGAAGAGGATTAGGTTACCTGTATAGCCGACCCTATCTTACAGGTTAACTGACTGAACACGGCTGAAATGCAATTTTACTGAATTGCTAGTAAGTGAAATTGCAAAAAAATTGGTTATTCGATCCACGAGCACTCCTACTTACATCTTTCCATCTTAACATCCAACCTAATTTTTCCAACCCAACCTTTTCTCGAGTTTGGACTCATTAATTCTTGGTTCAACGAAATTGCAAATGAATTGATTACCCGATTTATAAACATTTCCATTTACGGTCCTCCTATCTTATCACCCAACCTAATCTTCCCAACTCAACCTTCTCTAGGGTGTGGACTTATTGATTCTTGGCTCAGAAGGCATGATTGACAGCTCTAAGGATAATAGTGCAAGATAAAGAAAATTTGGTAGGAAAGGAGTATTTTGAAAAAACAAAAAAGGAAATAAATCGAATAAAGGTAAGTGAAAAAGGAATTTCCAAACCAATTCGAAGGAAAATAAGGAAACTCTGAAAATATGAAAAACAGAACAATACAGGAGCTTTCTCTGCCTTGCTAACCCTCTGTCCTCCCAATTGCACGACTAATCTTCCACCACCAACGCCACCACCAACGCCACCAGTGGTCCACAGCCTTCCTCTCACGCAGTTAAGAACAATCTCCGTCAGCGACTCCAACCTCTCCCCCCTTCATTCTTGTTGGTGCATATGACTTATAATTTGCTGGGATTTTGAGAGTCCACTAAAATGTGAGCTAATTGCTACCTTTGGATTTTATAGACTGATTTGTGCTTAGATAGTTGCGGATTCATGGATTTTGCGTGATTTCGGTGGATTTTTTATGTGGGAAGTCATGAGGAGCAGCAACAGCAGTTTCAAAGAAGACGATCTAAAGAAAGAGACATCTCCCTCTTCAGCTTCTTCGACTGCCGATTCAAGATTCAATCAAACTCTCAGAAGTGTTCACGGGTATATTGTAACTTGCATATAAAATAGATCCAGCCATGTCTAAGAAGTTTTCTGTCAGAAACCCAGAATTTTAAATAATCAGAAAATGTAAAGCTCCAACTTTGTGCTATTCAATGCAGTTCTTTTATCAGATTTCAGTACCCAGTTAAGAATTGTTTGAGAAAATCCAGATGGGTCTCGTTCAAACAACAGTTTATAGTGTGTGATCAGTTAGGAAGGGGGAATAGTATCAATCTGCGAAAAATTTCTTCAAGTTTTGAGCTTTGATTTTTTGTTTTTTGAAAATTTCTCGTCATTTAACAGCTATAACTTAGTTGTCTTGCTAAATTGGTAATTAAATAAATGCAATTTCCCGTAATCTCTGGACGTTTGATATATTTATATTTGTGGTGAATAGAAATTTGGCAAGTTTTGTGGATGGGAATATTGTTAATGTGGGAAAAGGTAGACTAACTTGCTTTCTCCTATTTTCGTGATTATTAGTTGTGAATGGTTATTTAATTTGATTGCATTTATGTTAGTTTTCATTAAGTGTTACTTAATTCTGAAAAAGTAGAGCTCTTTTTGCACTTTTCGTGTTTAGGAGGCAAAATGGTAGTGCTATTTCTTAATCACCTGTTTTTATTCTGCTTTCATTACTTCTAGAAAGTTGTTATATATACCCACTTGGGTTATTCAGAAACTCCCAAAAATTTAAAGGGTCTCTCATTTTCTGGATTTTGAAGTTTTGGGCAGCAATGCTGCTTGCTCTTATCCTATGTATAGCAGAAAGCAGTGTGAATCCCTTCTTTGAAAAATTATAATCTTCAATGGTGATGCATGATCTATGTCTCATAAGTTGTACTGTTGTTTTGTTTGGTCTTCAAGATTTGTAATTTTTAAAAAAAATTGAATATATCAGTGGTTCTAGTTGTTGATCTATACATCTTAGGCTTGTGATTGTTCTCTGAGGATAAATTATAGCACAAGGAACTTGAATTGGTACTCCATAATTTTGTGGAGTATACCAGGAAATTTTTTTCAAAACTTAGAGTGCTCAAAGTGCATGAGCCGTATCTTTTTTGATTTCAAATTTTTCCCTTTTTTCTGGTTAAGGTTTTACACATGGTAACTGGTTCCAAAGGACCTACTTTGGAGCTGTATGGCCATATATTGAAAAATCATGCTTAACATTCAGCATTTAGTAGTTTTAGTCATTGAAGTAGGCCACTATGATCCAGGATATACTCGTTATTACTCCTTTAA
Source organism: Gardenia jasminoides (assembly GCA_013103745.1). Classification (NCBI taxonomy): domain Eukaryota; kingdom Viridiplantae; phylum Streptophyta; class Magnoliopsida; order Gentianales; family Rubiaceae; genus Gardenia; species Gardenia jasminoides. Next base: position 17,253,243 of record CM023097.1, on the reverse strand, counting down.
CTAAGGTTCAGTGATGGTAGTCAGTGGTGTACTTATCTTCATTTTTAATCTGTGTTTAAATTCATAATATTGGATGCTTTATGACAGATATTCAGCTTACAATCTCTTTTTTACCTTTTGTTATGAGTTGTGGAGAAATTTTTTGAATGGTCTTCTAATGCCATCTAGGCTGCTGAAAGGGCGCAGTTTTCCTGGTAAGATACTAATCACAAGGAGGACAGACCCACAGGATGACTTAATTCTACGGTCTCCAGATAGTAACAGGAGTTTATCAGATAATGATACTGGTTCCAGTGAACAAGTGGATGAATCTAGTCAGGTTTTAGAATAAGCCACTCCTGCCATTGTCTTCTTGTGTAGCGGTAATTCTGTAATTTGTTTTGATTATTAGCATGTCCTGATTAAGATTTTCTCTTTGAGTTTAGGATGGACTCCAGAACAGAAGTAATGCAAGTACTACTTCATCTTTTAGCAAAATGAAATTGTCAACCTCAAATTCAGAAAATGCATGTAGAGAGGTTCAGAAACCCGCGGTGGGTGCTAGAGCTACAGATTCTGCAAGATTGATGAAGTTCACAAAAGAATTGTCTGGAACGACTGTTATTCTAGGTACTGTAATAAATTTTCCAGAATACATCTGAATCATTTTCTTTGCTTGTGATGATAGATTTAAGAATTTTCCTGGTTTAGATATGGTTGTATAAGCTGGATGTTCTTGAATTTTATATTCATCTTGTTCTATTTCTTTTTTCTCCTGGGGGGAGGAATTAAAGTTCTCTAGTCCCACTTTGGGTGTTTTAGACTGTTTTGCAAGTTTTATGGACCCATATGAAATGTGGCTGGTAGACAAGTAGCTGTAAAGTTTTTTTAGTAACTTTTGTTCTTTGTTTTTTTCCTGTGTGGACCTGAGGCTACAAATAGGAAGATAACATACATATGGAGGGAAAAATCCCTAGCTGAAACATGCAGGTGCTACAATAATCAGGGTATTACAAGCTAGCGGTCCAGTAGTTGGTGCACAAAAAGTTGGTACTGAAGAGTGTAATTCTATTGTATAAATTCTTAGGGGAAAGCTAGTTGTAGCTGCAGCATATCAGCTGTAAAAAGCAACATTATTACAGAATTTGACACAATAAAGGGTCATTGAAGTTGTTTGCTCTGAAATAGCATTTTATTGTCTCCAATTGCGTGCAATTAATCAGGTAAAGGATGTAGATTTTGTTGGATGGCAAGTGAGGTGAATGCAAATAGAGACTATCATGGGTTATCAATGAAGTTAGCATGAATAGTTTAACTCAAATTCCAAATTAAGTATGATGCTCTACTAGAGGATTGAGTAGATAGGACGTGAGAAAAAACTTGATTTTGGCCTGATTTCAATTCAGAACATGCCTAGAATTCTGAAATTTGCTTTGCCGTATGTATGCTAAGAGTAGCTTCATGACCTAGTCTGTGGAGTTGCTTTGTTGCCTGCCTTGTAGTTATGCTTTTCTGGCTTTATTATGGTCTAGGCTTATTGCAGCATTGCGATTATAAGGAGCCATTTGAAGTCACAACTTAACCAAAGTTTTGCTTGGAAATCAAGTACTGTTGGTGTCAACTCTATTGACTGACCTCAATGCTGTTTTTTAGCTATCTGGGGCACTTCATGAAACGGGATGTCTCCCACAAATTAATTTCCTCTTGCTTATGTTTGAAACTAAATTCTATTCTTTATTTTTTCTGCTTCTTCTTCTTCCTTTCCTTGCTAATTTCTTAACTATTCTGTACTCTTAAATGCTAAAAGTATACTTTTGCGCACATGTTCAGTGACATGGCAGTCATCCAATACCGTTCAGCCATCCTTCAATCATGATCACTTGTAAAAGTGCAGTAGAAATATTGCATTTTCTATGGACATCAAATCACTAGAACTGCATCTGCAGATAGCCTAATGGGTTATCTTTTATAAACCTTAAAAGATCCTGCATTGAAGTGAATCCAGACATATTAAAGAAATGCTCTCAATCATGACTTCTATATTTTCAATACACTTGCTGATGGAGCTTATGGTCATTGTTATTCGATAATTGCTATATTTTTCATTTTTTCCCTTTTCTGATTGATAATTGATGATCATTTATTTGTAAGATCCCTGCCTGATGGTCATATATCTGTAAGATCCCTGCCTTTGATGAGAGGTATGAAGAAGAAGTTTGAGATATCTAGGGTCAAAACTTGAGATAATGGGTGTAAACTGAAAGAATAATTGGATTTTTAGGAAGTATCATGACAAATCCTGCATGTTCGAGTTGAGAAAGTATTGACTTTGTTCTCGTGTGAGAAAGTGTTGACTTTGTTCTCGTGTGAGAAAGCTAGTTCAAGTCTTTATATACTATAGGCAACATATGTTTCTTTTGGAGAACGATTTGTTCAATCAATATGTTATTGTGATTTGTTATTGATTGAAAAATTCAATTTCAGAACCTATTGACTTTTTGCCATTCTTATCTTACAGATAACCTGCGTGAACTTGCCTGGAGTGGTGTTCCACCATATTTGCGGCCAAGTGTGTGGAGGCTTCTTTTGGTATGCCATTATGCTAAAAACTAGCCTGTCTAAGGTTTTTGGATTGAAATAACATGGTTGGCAATTTCATATTAATTGCTGCCTCCCTCTTTGTTGCATCTGATGTTTGGTTTGACCAGTTGCAGTATATCTTGGAAATGGCCATGACAAAACTTTGGCCTAGATGTTTGTATGGGTAGGAAAATAGAAATTAAATAAAACTATGGTTACAGAAGATTGTGTCTCAGAAATATAAAGGAAAGTTTTGGAAGTTTTGTTTAGTTGAGATACTTTTCATCACTGTAATCTTTCCTGTAGATAATACTGTCTTATCTTTATATTTCTGCACTTATTTACTTTAACTCATAAGAGACTAAAAAGGTTTGAGATTACACAGAGAATATAATGAAGGAGAAATTGGAGGTTAGTGGAAAGAACAGAATAGTTGCCTTTCTTTTTCCCTTGGGAACTGTGTTGAATATTGTTTAATGATATAATTTACTTACAATCACGTAGTAGATTATCTAAAATTCTGTGATGCTTTTTTTCATATAATCTTTTGAAGGCTCGCTTGGAGTTGTTTGGCATGTTGGTAGTGAGAGTTGGCTGTGTATTCGTCTCTGTTAAGAACTTAAGATGGACATCTATCCATTTTGTCGTGAATTTATTAGTTACATAGATGTCCAATTTTTTCAGATGGAACTTAGATATTTCCCATTATGTTTATTTGTGGAACCCTTTTTTATGGGTACATGTAAGGTGCTGGACAAAAGGTGTTGATTTTAACTATTGTACTTCTTGTTTAATAACGAAACTTTCTGTTGTTGCTGTGTATTCTTTAAGTTCTTGTATTGTTCTGCATATATAATATTAGCACCTTTTGAAGCTTCATTTTCTCATCATTTTCTATGCTGGTCTTCTACAACTCAATTTTTTTAAAGAAAAACTTCTTGGTCTTTTCCACTACAAATCCAGGAATGAAAAAGGGAAAAAGATGAAGTTTACTCTAGCTAACTTAAATTGATTTGTATCTTGTGTACTGCAGAGACCAGTTTGTCTTCATAAATTTAGTTCAGCTATTTCCTGGCTTGCATATTTGCATTGATTAATTAAAGAAATTTAGAATATGTAGCTGGAAAGATTGTTGTTGCTTTTTGAAATTTAAATAATGAACTGACAACAGGGATATGCACCCCCTAATTCAGATAGAAGGGAGGGAGTTCTGAGAAGAAAACGCCTGGAGTATCTTGATTGTGTTGCTCAGTATTATAATGTTCCAGACACTGAGCGTACAGATGAAGAGATTAACATGCTGCGGCAGGTTTATTAGAGGCTATTCCTCTTGTTTACTATCTCCTGACAATGTATTGGTAGCCTTGTGCAACCACATATTCATATGTTCCAATAATTCTTTCTCAGATTGCTGTTGATTGTCCTAGAACTGTACCTGATGTCTCTTTCTTTCAACAAGCTGAAGTTCAGAAATCTTTGGAGCGCATACTTTATATATGGTTAGTTACCGTTTATGCTGATATGCATATGATAGTAATCCTTCTGAACTGATTGAATTAGTTAATGTCATATACAGTGGCGGATCAAGCAGTGATTGTTTGTAGGGGCAAAGATAAGATCAAACTTTCTTGTGTCTTTCCTAAAAGGAGTACTCCCTCTGTCCCAGTTTATATGTCTTGGTTTCTATTTTGGTTTGGCACAAAATGTTTGTCATGTTCTAAAACTAGAAATAAATGTTGTCCAACTTCCCTATTGTGCCCTTCCTACAATTTTCAAGAGAAAACAGTAAGTCATCTTCTCTCAATAAAGAGTAAGAAATCATCTTTGTATCTTGGTAGTTGTGCCTTTTTCAAGGTTCCAAACTCAAGTAATAAAAAGTTGAATATTAATCTAGGAGCAATAATGGAAAAAGATGCTTTATCAGCTACTATATTATGGTCAAATATTACTTTTCTTAAACTGTGTGCAAAGTTGATCATGACATATAAAATGGGACAGATGGAGTACATAACAACAGTATACACATTAAAAAGTGTTGCATCTTTTTCATGTAATATAATGTACATTCACATGATGACACAGTAATTTCCTTCAAAAAACATAAGAAACCATTTACAGTTATGACAAACCTATAGTTTTGGAAGGCGCAAGGAGATGAAATTTTTTGTTTCATTGGGGGGAAAAAGTCACCTCCTCTTTATTGGAAAAAGTCTCATTAGATTTAGTTTTAACAAAGCAACATAGTCACTTGTATTTTTTCTTCTATTGACAAAAATCCACAATTTGTTTTACTGACAGATCTTTGGTTTTGAATTTTGTAGTATGTAATTACATTAGGAAATTAATGGTTTGTACATTTACTACTAGACAACTTAATGGGGGCAAAACTGAGAGTTACTCAAAATTGTATGGGTACTAGTGAAATTATCTTGGGGCAGTGGAGGCATGTGCCCCAGTGCTCCCTTGTAGATGAGGCATGTGCCCCAGTGCTCCCTTGTAGATCCACCTTTGGTCATACAGATGTTCTAAGTGATTAAGGAAAATGTAGCAGAAAGAAAGATTGGAAACTTATTTGACATTATTTAAATTTTTACAGAACTGTGTAGTTTCCACAAATTCCCTTTACTGGTTGCATCTGTAGTAAGTAGGCCATCCACTATGTATTTGTTTTTAGAGTTTGTGTTTCCTTTTGACTGCCAGGTTTGTGTAATGACAACCAGAAAAAATATTGTCATAAGGTTTTGATGGATAGATCAGTGCCTCTTGTATCTCACTGAATAGGTTATTTAAGAAGTTAAATATGATACACACTAGGGAGTTAACATTCTTTTAGGCAATGTTAAACTACCATGGAAAACCAGGGCTGACAACTCTTCATCGCACTGGCTGTCAATAATTGGCAAGATGTGGAAATAAAGATGGAAGAGAACATTTTGACGAGATTAAGAGAATTGTAGGAGAAAAAAAGACCAGGCATGAATGTAGTGGAGGAATCTTTTAAACTTAACAATCACTCCAGGCTATTTTCTACTTCTACAGGCATTCATTTTTCTTACTCCTGGAGATGGTTGGAAGATTCAAATTAGTCTGTCCTGTTAACTTTGATCCATTTTATAATTTAGCTAGAAAATTATGCCAATTGGAGGTCTTGAACTTTGGATGTGGAAATGTTAACAAAACTTTGAAACCTCTATAAATTGAAATGGCCTTGGGCACATGTTTGCAATCGTGCTCTGCTGATAAGTTGTTAGGCTGATAAGGCATTCTACTCAACTATCCATGGTATTCTAAGGAGCTGCTGTGAGCATTCCTATTATAAATGTAACTGCTGAGCTCTCTCAGAATGGTCCTTTGGACTATGTTACTTGGACTCGGGTATGGTTGTTGGATTCGGGTATGTGTCTAAGTGTCTAATTCGTCAACCATCTAAAATTAGGATGGATGGACACTTCTAAAATCTCAGACATGGGTACGTGGATATGGCAAAATTTCTAGTAAATACAAGAATTATACAGTACAGCTAACATACAAGTCATAGCTCACAAAAGATAGGAGAATTCTAAAGTGACAAACAAGTCATGGCTCAAAAGGATTCTAGTGCAATAAGGATTCCAATGCAACAAGTCTTCTATATCTATGAGTTTTCTCACCCAGGTCTCCTCCCCTTCCTTCGACGTTAGACCTCACAAGAGTCAAAGTGTCCAAAACATTTTCAAAGTGTCGGACACATATCCCATACCAGTACCAGTGTCATGTCGTGTCAACACGGGTACTTTGGGGTCAAATGAAGAGTCTGAGTAACATAACCTTTGGATGCATTAGACTGATATTTGTAATTTAATATTTGTTACGTTGCTTATTTGTGGTTTCACATTTGTTTTTTGCTTATTTCACCAATTTTCTCTCTCACATAAAACTTAAATGACCAACAAGGGCTGCTATCAAGTCGGGTTCTTCAAAGTTGAGCTCGACCTTATTTTACCTTACTCAAAGTCAACCTCAAGCTCAATCGAGCTTAATTGAGCTCAATCGAGGTCTATTGAGTTTTCAAGCTCAGTGTTTTAGTGAATTTCATAATTTTATAATAAATAATTAAATATTATATTATAAATACAGTACTCGATAAGGCTCGACGAGTACTCGAGTTTTAATTTTTTCTACTTGAACTCGACCCGATTAGCGTATCAAGTAGCTTGGACTCGACTCAAACTCAGTCAATATGAAGTTGAGCCTTTGACTGAGCTACTTGTGAGCTTGAGTCGAGTAGCTTGGTAAATTTACACCTCTAATGGCCATCAGACTAATCTCTCTATAAAGTTCTGTTCTTTCAACAATCTAGAGTTCCATATGGCCCATTATGTTCATAAAAGTGTAAACTTTTAGGGGGCCTTTGATAAAATTGAAATCTAAAATCTAAAATCTGAATCCCGTTAAGTTATTGAATTGTTGAGTACTGAATTCGATATAACTTGTTATATGAATCTGAACACTGAGTACATAATGAAGTATGCCTATTTGATGATTATTGAAGCTGAATACTGAATTTTGTGTACTTTACAATTTTGAGCTATGATGGTTTATTCATTAATGATGCTATTATATTGTTATATTTTTATTAGTAATACACACACACGGACACACATCTGCATACATATTATGTTTTAACTTCATTTAAAATAAAAATTAATTATTTATTAGAAAATAAAAAAAGTGAACCATAAAATAAAAAAATGGAACTCCTCTTCTATTGTTTGAGAATTACCTTTGATGAAAAAGGAAAAGGAGAATGAGGCTAGAAGGAAGAACAAGAGAGACGCCAGAAGACAAACAAGAAGAAGAGAAAGTAATTGTGTTTTTTATGAGTTATTTTGTCATATAAAAAGTACTTGATCCTGATATCTGAGTATATTCTGCCTTAAATGATAAGTGAATAGCTTATCACTTATTTTTTGGAACATGTTTTGCCTAAGCAATTCAGAGGCACTTAATTAAGACGTTATATTTTTGGTTATCAAACACATCTGAACATGTTAAGATCTAAATCCATTAAGTTTAAGGGCTAAATTGGGTTATCTAATAGGGCCTTAGTTATTCTGTTAGTTTTGGTCATGAATCGGAAGCAGGAAAGCAGATTGTGTTTATGCTGGAGCTTTCGTCAAAAATGCTGTCCAGTGTAAAGAAGAAATGTAAAATGGATACTATTTGGATCCAGTGCTGCAATACGCTACTATTTCTCTGCCATAGAAGTGACCCACCACCACCTTGACCTCTTTCTTCTTTTCTTACTTCCCCTCTTCGTGTCTCCTTTGCTCCCATACAACCAGCAATAGAACAGCAAGTTGAAACAAGCGTTACATAAAAACTGCCATTCTTACTCAGTCCTACCTCTACATCGTCCTCCTCTTCTCGTCTTTCAAAATCTTGGACACCAAATCCCCTTCCAAGAAACATCTCCATCACTACATGATCCTTCCTACCACTTTCCCCCTTCTCAGCACAAACATTACACTTACAAACTGAGAGCACGCTAGCTACAGGGGAACTGTTTTGCCGCTTGCACAGCTAATACTTTGAGACTTCACTAACTTGGTTCTGAAGTCTTTCCCATTTAGTCAAATTCTTTCGTGACCTCCTTTAAGAAAATGCATATCATGGTAGATGTAACTGAGCAGGTAGAACCAGGTACCTTAACAGATGCTTTGATCTTGTCTATATATCTTGAGTTTGTGCACTTGAAGCTTGGTTGCAAGATTGTGAATTATAGTTTGATCAGGTAAATGCTACTTGTTAAGATTCAGCAACTTACTAGAGGATGACATAGACTACTGAAGAGAGCAACCACACAGCCTTGTTCTAAAAAATATCCTATTTTTAATTTATTTTTGTGATTAGCAGTCAAAAAGGTACCAATGACATTTAAATACAGTTCAGACTAAACCAGAAAGAACACCTTTAGCTAAGTCCACTGTCCGTCAATATCTCAGCATTACAGATAGAGAACGGCAATGAGGCTGAGGGAAAGAAAGAGGGGCTTCTGGAAAGAGGAGATTTTTGTTTTAATAGTTTATGTAAAGAAACAGATAAAACTCATAATGGTGCTAATTTGTTGCTCTACCGTGAGTGATTGCTGCATGATTTTCCTGTAAATTTCCATATCAAACTTGGTTTTCATGTTTTATTATAAAATTTTTTAAATATTTTCCCTTTCCAGGGCTATTCGGCATCCTGCGAGTGGATATGTTCAAGGAATAAATGATCTGGCAACACCTTTTTTAGTAGTATTCTTGTCAGAACACTTAGAAGGCAGTGTTGACAACTGGTCAATAGCAGATCTGTCTCCAGATCAAATATCTAATGTAGAGGCTGACTGTTATTGGTGTCTATCAAAGTTACTTGATGGTATGCAGGACCATTACACATTTGCTCAACCAGGAATTCAGCGGCTGGTGTTTAAGCTGAAGGAATTGGTTAGACGGATTGATGGTATACTTGTGACTGCCTGTTAATTCTAAAGCTTGAGATCATCTAATCATTTTTATGTATGAGAAGGACATCTAATTTGCATGTGGGTCTTTCGTATTGTTTGAGCAGTATCATTATTCTTGTAAAACTTAAAAGAAATTGAAGGCAACTGTTTTCTTGCAACTGCATTTAGTTGTCATTTTCAAAACTCAATTTGTTCATAAGAACCTATGGAAGCCATGGGGTAATAAATAGTGCATAAACTTTTGTATGGGACCATGTGTACTATGTTCGGTGTTTCTTGGCCACAAGGTTTTTGATGGGACACTTATAATCTTTGTGGTCTTATTGTTGATACTTTGCATGTGTATACAAGTAGTGGATCTTGGAGGTACTTGGTGTATGTTTAGTCTACCAACTTTATCACAACTCGTTCAATTGAGTCAACAGTTCCTTTTTGGTATTTCTTGTTCTTTTTTATTCTGCATTCTTTTGGCTACGAGCTCTTTCATTTGCTTGAGAAGTATCTTTTGCTATTTGGGTAACATTCTGGTGCCAAAGAAATTCAAAAAACATAAGTCTATAAATGATCTTGCAACGTGAAAGACTATTCATGTTTGTGAACACTATTACACTCATTGTCATCTACTGCTTTTCTTAACTGTTGATTCAGAACCTGTATCAACACACATGGAGAATCAAGGGCTTGAGTTTCTTCAATTTGCATTCCGCTGGGTCAATTGTCTTCTAATACGTGAGGTTTGTGATTTTTCCTGTGTCAATGGAGTTACTTTTATTTATTTATTTGTAAATGTAATGAATGTGGTAGCTCACTCCTGGGTAATTATGAGGGATTTTAATTAGCGCCATTGCTTCTACAGATCCCTTTCCATCTTGTTACGCGCTTGTGGGATACGTATCTTGCAGAAGGAGATGCGTTGCCTGATTTTTTAGTGTACATATTCGCCAGTTTTCTGTTAACAGTAAGATATAATCTCTCTTTAAGCCTGTTAAGTCTTTTGATTAAAGATCTTGTAGTGAGAACAGGAGATTAGCATGGTATAGTAATCGTGCTTTTGGGAGACAATATATTTTTTTAAATCATTCACTTCAGCTATCTTTATCCATTTGGTCATTCTTGAAATAATCTGCACTGCAACAATTAAAACATGAGTATAACACAATATTTACTTGTTTAATCATACAAAAGAACATGCTTGATTGCACTGGTTTCTCTCTAACTACTCTTGTATAAAGGTATTAAATAAGGGTTCAATTTCTCCTGGACTAAATTCCTGCATTTTAAAATGCTATGGGCACTTTGATTGGACGCTGATGTTCTTAGAAATCATGGTCAAAGTGCTGAATAACTTGTCTCATAGGTGAAAATCCTTATCTGTACTTTTTGAATTAGCACTCATCTCTCTCTGCAACCCACTGTGCACACCTGTGTGTTCATATGTGGATTTTCTGTGGCATACTTTTGTCATCTCCATACAAAATTTTGATTATGCTTCGTTAGATAATTCATTCAGAGATTTACTTGGAGTTACCATAAATACTTCAGATATAGACATGACATCTTGTAGTTGATGCTACTATCCTCATCTTTGTACATGTGATGTGTTTTCAGTGGTCTGATAAGCTTCTGAAGTTTGAATTCCAAGATATGGTTATGTTTCTTCAACACCTTCCAACCAATAACTGGAGTCATCTGGAGCTGGAGATGGTTCTTTCCCGAGCATACATGTGGCACACTATGTTTAAAAGGTCTCCCAGCCACTTGGCTAGCTGAACAGAACAACATGATTCCCCGCTGGTCATCTTTCTCAATGTGTTGTTTTTATTTATTTCACAACCTATACTTCTAATCAGTGCCCATCTTTACCTTTTAAATCAGTTGGCTGAATTTTATCTGTTGGCATCTGTTTTCTTGACAAAAAAGCTGATTGTGTTATGTTTTTGTGATAACCGTGTATCTAACTGATTTTTGTGTACATCTTTGATAAAAGAAAGTAAGGATTTGCAGGAAAATAAAGTCTAATCTCTAATTTGTTACACAATGGTTGGTTTGTAACTTTTTATTTATCACAATGTGTAAGCCTTAGTCCAAATATAATGAGATCCAGACCATTTGAAATTTTATTTCCTGGTACCAGAGAGTTGCCTGAGATTGTCTTGGTTCCTTAGGCAGCTGCTATGGCGCAAAATGATCTCATAGAAGCAAAAGTCGATTGCTTTTGCTGGGAAATGTGTCCAAATATGGGGAAATTAGGTCTGAAGCTTTGAACTGGAATTTTGAAGGGTAAAAATATATTGGTTTAATGAGGAGTTAGCTGAATTAAACAACCCCCCACCCCCCCCTAAAAAAAAAGAAAAAGAAAAAGTAAAATTGGAAGGTGTCGACTTTTTCTCACTTTGCTCCCTCCATTTTTTCAATTCTTTAGTATGATTTCAATGCCACAGGTGCATTCGGAAGTTTGAAAATCCACATTGCTCAAGTGCCTGTTTATTGAAAAACTGTCTCCAATGTATGCAGTCAGAGTTGATCAGCCATTATGTCACGATTTGCCTCCAAAGAGGCCTAATATTCAGGCAAAAGAATGCGGCATCGATACTCGCCATATCCGTGGCTACCATTTCTGAATTCTAGGAGTCCTAGGTCCACGATAAGAGCGACCCTTGTTGGAATGAGACTGAGGGGGAGGGGTACAACCCAACATGGACTCCAAGGAATAAATTGAAGATGATGGTGTGGAATTGTCAAGGAGTTGGGAGCCCCTTGACAATTCCTCACCTGAGGGAGGTGAGCAACCTCCTCTTCTCGAGTATGATCTTTCTTAGTGAAACAAAAAATAAAGGAAAATATCTAGAAAAAGTAAAAAAATATTCTCAGATTTGATGACATTGTAGTAATGGATGCCATAAATAAAGCAAGGGGGATGGCTTTTTGGTGGAAGGAGGATATCATTATCAAAGAGGTTCTGACCATAACCTTCACCATAGAAGCACTGGTAGAAGATCAGGAAGTAAGGAAGAGTTGGTAGTTTGTGGGATTATATACAAGCTGTGATAATCAAGTTAGAAAGCAACAATGGAGAGTAATTGAGAGAAGGAAAAGGTTATGGGCTGAAAAATGGATATTAGCAGGGGATTTCAATGATATTGTATCAAATGAAGAGAAACTTTTGTTTTTGCCCTGGGGTGTTTGGGGAGGGTTTTGCATTGAGAGAGGATAGAAGTTTCAGAGATTTTATAGAGTTCATCATTGGGAGCCAGATGGTTGATATTGGCTTCGAAGGTCTTTTATAGGCCTGGTGTAATAACTGGGACACCGGAGAAGTGAAACAAAGGTTAGATAGGGGATTATGCAGCCAAAGATGGCTATAGATTTTTGACAAAGCCAATTGCAAACACACGGATACATATGCCTCTGACTATAGCATGATAGTGATTAATACCAAGCCTGAAGAAGGTAAAAGGCAAAAAAGGTTTTATTTTGATAAAAGGTGTCTGCAAAGAGAGGATGCCAGAGCGAAGTAATCAAAAGAGCATGGGAGCAGACAACTAAAGGGTCTAGGATGTTCAAAGTGGTCAAAAAGATTAAAAAAAAAAAACCAGAGTTGCTCTTCTAAGATAGAAGAATAACTTTCAGGCTAATTCTAGCGAGAAGATGGATAGAATCAAGAAACAGCTAGAGGAACTAAGAGAGGCTGAAGTTGAAAATAGTAAAAGCAAGGTAACCAACTTGAAAATGGAACTGAAGGTGGCTCATAGTGAAGAGGAGGTGTTTTGGAGACAGAATCTAGAATAATATGGATTAAAGAAGGGGACAAGAACTCAAAGTTTTTTCATGCTCATGTCCAAGGGAGAAGAAGAAGGAACAGAATATTGAATATCCAAAAGGAGGATGGGTCATGGACAAGCAAAGAAGTGGAGTTAAGTGCTGAAGGGGCTAAATACTACAAGGAATTTTTTCAAGCACAGAAGGAGGGGACTTGAATGAGGTATTCGATGGTATACCCAAACCATTACTGAGAATTTAAATGATATCTTATTAAACTAGTAGAGGAAGAAGAGATTAGAAGTGCTCTGTTCTCTATGAATCCTGATAAAGCTCTAGGTTTGGATGGCATGTCAACCATTTTTTTCCAGAAGTGTTGGGACATTGTCAAAAATGATGTGGTAAATGCTGTTGAATCTTTCTTTCACAGCAGTTACATGCTTAGGTCCATTAATCATACTGTTATCACCGTTATCCCTGAGATCAGGAATCCTACCTCTCTCAAATGGTACAGACCCATAAGCTTGTGTACCACCATATACAAGATTATAGCTAAGATTTTGACCAACAGGCTCAAAAATCTTCTTAAATTTTGCATTTGTAGAAATCAAGCAGCCTTCATTCATGGTAGGCAGATTTTGGATAATGTTGTCATTTCACGTGAAATTTTGCACTATCTCAAAAAAAAAAAGAAAAAAAGAAAAAAAAAAAAGGCAATGTGAAGATGGTTTTATGGCTGTGAAATTAGACATGTCCAAAACTTATGATAGGGTGGAGTGGAACTTCCTTGAAGCAATGATGCAAAGGATAGGATTTCATAGTAGACGGATAGGGTGGATCATGGAATGTGTCAAAACTATTTCCTGTCCTTCAACATAAATGGTCAAGTCAGAGAACATAGAATGTCAGGAAGAGGATTCAAGCAAGGTGATCCTCTATCACCCTACCTATTCTTGATAGTTTCTGAAGGCTTCTCAAAACATTTTGAGAAAGGTAGCAGAGGAGAGGAGGATAATAGGAATGAAGATAAGTAGACAGGGACCAAGTATAACCCACTTGTTCATTGCAGATGATTCTTTAATCTTCTGTAAAGCAAATAACCAAGAAGTTAAAGAGCTCACAAGACTACTCAGAGTGTATGAGAAAGTCTCAGGTCAACTGATTAATCTAGACAAGTCTTCTGTGTCCTTCAGAAGGAATTTGTCTCAAGGGAAGAAGATGGAGATGTGTCAAAGCTTCTGAAACATCTAACTGGCAAACCAAGTGAAATACTTGGGCTTGCCAATGGTCATTACAAGGACTAAAGAGCAAGCATTTGGGTTTATCAAGGACAACATACAACAAAGAATGCTCAGATGGAAAAATAAGCTACTAAGTGCTGCTAGCAAAGATGTAATGCTGAAAGTTGTTTCATTAGCAATGCCCACTAGAGTTGTTAATCAATTAGAGCAGTTCGAAATCTCAAATGAACTTGACTCGATAAGGCTCAAACTCGGCTCGTTTATTTTAATAAACGAGTCGAGCTCGAGCTAGAAAAATACTCAACAAATAAACGAGCTGAGTTAAGCTCGACTCATTTATTAGTCGGGCAGCTCAATTAGACTCGTTAGTGAGGGTATATTTGTCATTTTATATTAGATTTATTAATTTTTATCATTTCACAAAATATAAATTTTCAAAATTGAGCTCGAACTTGTGCGAGTTCGAGCCCGAGCTCGAGCCACTTTTCTCTTTTATCGAGTCGAGTTCGACCAAATTTCAAGACTCGTTAACTAAACGAGCGAGCTCGAGCTTGACTCGACAAAGACTCGAGTCGAGTTTGAAAATTCAATACTCGGCTCAATTAACAGCACTAATGCCCACATACACTATGTCTTGCTTCAAGCTCCCCAAGAAACTATGCAGAGGGATAAGTGTTGCAATGGCAAATTACTGGTGGGGGGAAACTGAAGGAAAGAACAAGACACACTGGAGCTCATGGAAGGACCTCACAAAGGATAAGGAAAAAGGAGGACTAGGATTCAAGGATTTGGAGGATTTAAACAATGCCTTACTAGGAAAACAAATTTGGAGGTTGATAACCAACCCAAATATGTTGGTCAGCAAAGTACTAAAGGCTAGGCACTATCCCAAGGAGGCATTAATCTCCTATAAGATTCCAAATAATGCATCTTGGATCTGGAAAGGATTAGCTGGAGCAAGAGACTTAATAGAAAAGGGTATTATGAGAAAAATAGAAAATGAAAAAAGCACAAGAATTTGAAAGGATAGTTGGATCTCGGCCAGCCCACAAGGCAAACCAACAACTGTGAGAGCTTAGGAGTGCAGTCTACAGAAAGTAGAAGAGCTAATATGCCAGCAGAGATGGAACCCAAACCTGATTTTCAGACATTTCAACAGAGAAAATGCTGAGAAAATATGAGCATTCCTATAAGCCTAGAAAGAAGGAAAGACATCAATTTTTGGGTACATAGCTCCAATGGAGTTTACTCAGTCAGCTCTGGCTACAAAATTCAAATCAGGTAGAAGACAGAACTTAAGGTGGAGGATATAAGGGGAGAAGTAACCAGCTGGAAAGCACAGAGTCAGCAGATGTGGAAGAGCTTATGGAATTTTGATGTTAAACATAAACTTAAGATCTTTTTGTGGAAATGTCTAATGATGCACTCCCAGTCAGGCAGCTTATAGTAGAACCAAGAAGGGTGATCCAATTTGTAGAAGATGTGGGGAAGAGGAGGAAACAATTGAACATTCTTTCTTAAACTGCAGGGAAGCGAAGAAAATATGGCATATAGCACCAATCCAATAGGAAGGAGACCAGGAGTGGCAACAGTATTTCACCAAATGTTGGTCTACTATTGCTGAAGCAAGGAAGAGATCTGAAGGATATAGGCACCTGTCCCTAACAGTCAATATTTTGTAGCAAATATGGAAAAGCAGAAAAAACAAAGAGCTCAATGACAAGCAGCAGCCTCCACTGAAGATGATGCAAAAAGCACAAGGAGAGTGGATAGAATATGAGGAAACAATGACCAGAACAAGTAGGATGAGCACAGAAGAAACAGCAGAACATCAGAGGTTTCACGATGTGCAAGATGGAGCAAATGTCATCAAAGTAAGAGTTGCTATCCAGAGGCAACAAAGGAATCATATGATGGGGATAGAAGTGACAGCAACAGATCACAGGGTAGACTTTATAACAGGTTGGGCTATGAAGGAAAGATGGATTGAGAATCCACTCTTGAATGAAGCAACAGCCATCAAATTAACACTGAGCAAAGCAGTCATGCAAGACTGGAAAAGGTTGTAATCCAAGTGCAAGATAAGAAAGCCCTCAAAAAAATCCAATCCCAAAAGGCTACTGACTCAAGAATGGCAACATTGGCTGAGGACATCACACACTTAAGGTTGCTGTTTCAAGTGTGCTCCTTTTGTCTAGTTGAAAGAGACTTAGAGCACATAAGTAACAAAATTATAGGTATGCATTAACATGATACAAGATGAGGAAATGCAGATTCCTCAGTGTTCAAGTACTCTGCTTATGTGGTTTTGTTCGACCTTTGCTCGCAAGTGTACAGTTTCTATGTCAATACAATCAGGTTATCGTCTCGAAAAAAAAAAAAAAAAAAAGCAGCGATCCTTGTTTCTTGCCATAGCCCACGAAATTTTGCCAATGCCGTGGAGATTATTGGAAACAGGTGCAATAACCATATTTTATCAGTCTCCATCCGTCGTTTAACAACTTTGGGAACAGTACTTGAAGGGTTATCTTTGTGTAAGTTCGTTAACTCATAGGTATGATATATCTTTTCTATTTATGTTCTACGTTTAGATTGGAAAGCTTTTCATTCTAGAGAGTACTAATTTTTTTGTCCCCAGCAGGGGAGGGATGGAACTTAAGAAGTGGGGAAGAGGTAGGGGGATTTGAACTCAGAACGTCTAATTACAGAGAGTACTAAGTAAGTAATTACTGCATACTTTGTGAATATTGAATCCTTGTGCCTAAACATTCTCACAGGCATTGAGAACGAGGCTGAGATAATATTCCAGTGTATGGCTATTTCAGTATTAAAGAAATGTCGTCTAAACTTATGTTGCTTAACATAGAGCTGCAGTAATACAAAATAACGTTTGCAGATTTGGCAGTGAAAGTTCAGCTGTAAAGGCTGTCAAACTTTGCGCAAGTGGATAGGACTTATTACACGAGATCATTAGCTCTGTCCAGCATTTTTAGTGATTCTTCTGAATACCGCATTTGTTCAATACAATAACTATTCAAAAAAAAAAAGAAAAGAAAAGTACATACATAAACTTCTTTTGTCCCCATGGAATCTGTCGGGTTTTTATTGCTGACATAAAAGCTGAAAGTTTAGAGCTCCTTGTAAGTCCTGACCACCTAAAAAAAATTTACAAAGAAACTTACCCCAAAAAAAAAAAATGCAGTACAAATTAATATATCACATCGGATAATAGAAGTAGGATTATCATTTTAGGAACCACTCATCTGGCAATGGCGGTGGCTTTTTCTTTAACTTTAAGAATGAGGAAATTACGGGTATATGCGTGGTCTGTGGACTTTGCTTACAGATCATGTTGCACATGCGATAGCAATCACGAGTGTGATGATGTAAGAAAAATGAGAATAGATGATTGTATGAGAACAGAAGAAAATTCATATAACTAGTGCATACATGTAAGCTACAAGGAGGCCCGTAAACCAAGCCTACAAGGTTTTTTTGCGTAAGAATAATTCCTTTGATTATTAAATGTTATTGATCTTATTTTTTGGATGTTTTTCAAGTGAGCAGTAGCCTCCATCACTTGTGGGAAAAAAAAAAAAAAGAAAAGAAAAAAACTCTTGTTTCTACCATTAAGACACAGACAAGGACATATAAACAAGGACGTGAACATGTAATTTAAAAAATAGAGCTTAAATTTATTTCCACCCAATATGGCTATATGAACATGAGATATTTAATCCAATTACGCATCTTGAACTAATTAATTTTCATCCAATTCAAAATATGGTTCAACTAAAGGATGCTCAATCGTCACTCATTAAAAGGGGATTCAAATGTCCCTTTTTTTAAAAAAGTGTAGTTAATTCAAAAAGTGTCTAAATGCTGGGAGGCACATGAATTATAACTGTGTACATTAATATTGTGAGGGATAATTTTAGAAACCTCCCCTGAGGTTTCACAAAATATCAACCAGCTCCCTTGAGTCTTTCAAAATCTAGATTAGCACCCTTGAAGTGATAGTGGGACCATATGCCAATATCAAAGGTGAATAATTCTCAACAATATCCTTATATTTAAATTTCTTAAACTTATTTTTATCTCTCTCTAAAATCTTGCTTTTCTTTAATAATATCAACATACGCGGGTAATTGCAAATATCAACAAAATATAGGATTTAATCAATGAAATATTCAACACATTTGGAGAAGAAGAGGTGCATGTTCTTTTTTTTTTTTTTTTTCCCCTCTTCTTGTATTTCATGACTATATTTATTTATTTATTTCTATTCATGAAGAGTGCAAGAGAAATGAAGTAACTGCAACTCCTGAAATCATGGTTTTTCAAATTTTGACTTTTTTCCTTTTTACAATAAAATTTTCGTTTTTCACAACAATGAAAATTTTGGTCTATTTTGACTAAATTCTTTGTATGGTACTGAAACTGAATTTCATCTATTACTGAGCTTTTTTGCTCAAATGGATGATTGTTATATGCTAACTGCCTTCAACACTATGAAGGGTTTTATTTATATAAATGATTTAAAGAATAGTTTTTGCTTTTACTGTCTCTCTTTGCTATAGAAGTAACAATTGGTTGCAACATAAATTCTCATCAACTTTCAACTCTTCACTTTTAAAATGATTCCAATTAGTATTTTTTTTCTTGGTTTGTAAAATGTTCATTTTTTTAATAGCCTAAGGGTATTAAGGGCATTAAAATAGTCTTTCTCCTCTAACATGAATTTTCTTTAAAAAGATGAATTTTCTAATATTACTTTTGGTTAAAAGGGCTAACAATGTTACCAAAATGTCAGTTCGAAGAATGCTAAGCAAGTTTTTGAAAACATCAAGGGATTAGGTGATGTTTTGTGAAACCTCAGGGAAGGTTTTTCAAATTATCCCATATTGTAAGTTGGGTGTGATTTAGATATAATAATGAGTGGCCTATTAAAAAAATCCTTGAACATATAATATAATAGAACCATCAGTGCTCTTAGTTCATGTTTTTGCTCTCTTTTTCCTTGGTAGAAAAACAATTGCTCACCACATAAAGACCAACAAGCTAATCTAACATGTGTATCAAAGGTCCTAAAGATGACAAATAATTTCCATAGTAGAGAATCAACTGTTCACCACATTGTCAGTGCTATCTGTAAAGACCAGAATTTAGATTTCAGAAATTGATCACATTGGTCAAATTGTGCAATCAATTCTAGATCAAATATTATTTTATGAAAAATTCAATTCATCATGTTCAAACTCAAGAGAAAATAAAAGAAAATAAACATCAATAACATCCTTCAGTTACTCCGTCAACTGATTTCATAAAGCCGAATAATTCCATGAAAATGAAAAAGTTTCAAAGCCCCATGTATATTAGTGGCCAATAGCAGTATAATAAAGTGAAAAGTGGATGATACCAGCAAAAAATGGGACAAGTGATAGTAGATTTGTTAGAGCAAGTAATAAATGTTTAAACTTTGCAGATAACAAAGAATAACTGAAATACAATTACAATGACCCTCAAGCAATATTAGCCCGTCCATATCAAAATATTTATTACGAATTAAACAATGTCAACACAATATATAAAAAGGGAGAATCTGTGATAGCATTCAAATGCTGACTTTGTCTTCTACTTTATGCCTTTTTTTCCTTTGTCTTTCAGTATAGAAGTGGAAGGAAAAATCATACTTCAAATGAGAAAGGAATGCAGTTTAAAACAAAAAATAATAAGCATTATACGATATATAGGCACATGTTGTTCCACTTGAAATAAGCAAAGCTTGCAATTTCTGTATATAAGGTAAAAAATTAAAATGAGACACTTTTTTCAACATCTGAAACATTAGAAGATAAAGAAAATGTCAAGTTTCTGAACCCAATAACCAAACTAAAACTGCAAGGGAAAAGATAGAAATTCAACAAAGCAAGATATCAAAATACCATTTCTGTTTGAAAACTTCCAAATAAAGTTTTTTTCAAGTAGTCAAATAAGGAAGAAAATAGAAAAAGAAACAGAACAAGGATAATATAAGCACAGCAGGGATAATCAAATGACAAAAAGGATAAAAAAAGAGCTATTACTATTGTCAGTTGATCTATCAAAATAAACCATCTTCTGTGATTATTGCCAATGCATCTACTGATGGATAAGAATGTAATTTTCTTTTTAAGGATATTAAAATGAAAAGTTATTGATGCATAAGAATGTAGTGCTGAAGCTTTTTTTTTTACCTTGTTGACTAAATCAATTTGCAATCTAACATTTGATTGATCAGGCCAGAAAGCATAACATTGAACTTCATGGAATGTTCAACCATCAGCATAATTAACTCAAAGTTTCTTTTAATTTGTCTATCACAGTGCTTGGACACAGTGAATCCACAATCTGACATAGACAACAGGCTTCAAAATTAGGCCAAGACTCAAAACTCTAAATTAAAGAAAAAATAATAATACTGTACATCACTCTTCAAAGATAATAAGTTCTGAATTCATACCTATATGTCAATGTATTTAAGCTTTTCTTGAGCAAAAACCACTAAATTCTTCACATTGTTTGCATCTCTAACAGGTGGTACCCTGTAGAAGGTCAATTGGGAATTAATAGATACACAAGGAAAACCTCAAACTGGATGAAGAATTTAATGCATAAACACAAATCAAAAGAAGACATTAAGGTACTAAAAAGATACACCTAAACTGAGTTTTCATGAGCATACATATTTCTAAAAGTCTTTTTCAATAACCAGGGTAGGAGAATACAACATTACATAATTGAAAGAATAAGGGGTCTGCCAAAAAAAATTGATTGAAGATATTCAAGGAAAGGAGATTATATATGCTACTTCCTGAGTCAAAAATCCAGAATAAAGAATGTCACCAAGAATCTTTTTAATCAAAATGTCACAGAGATAAGGAGGAGGTACCAACACATGCCGGTTCCTTGCTTCCATTTTTAACTCCGAATGGCAGATTTTAAACGGACAGCTGAGAAATAGGCAGAGAATAATAAGCAGAAGAATGGATTTTCAAATAATTTTTAAGGAATCAAATCACTACAAGCTCCCGCTGCAAACCCCTGCATGTTGAATCTCATCTCGGGATCCTCTCCATCCACCAAAGACAACAGCTGATCAAAATTCATTTACTTTATTAAAGTAAATCTATTATACCATAAAGAAATGTTGGAAACTAAAAGGTCTCTACACTAACTAATCCAAGCTTAAACTCTGAAGTGTTGATATTGAATAAAAAACTCAGACTTAAGTTGCTTTTCCAGGTCATTTCACAGAAGATTTTAATAGTCCTTAAATTTCTTTTGCAGCTTTAGCTAAAATGACTCACCTCGGCAGAAAACTCCACCTTCTTCTATTCTTTCTTGCGGGAATCTAGTCAACCTTTAGCAAATGTTGCTACTGTCTCAAACTAAAAGGATGAATAGTTTCTTTTGGTTCTC
Source organism: Gardenia jasminoides (assembly GCA_013103745.1). Lineage (NCBI taxonomy): Eukaryota > Viridiplantae > Streptophyta > Magnoliopsida > Gentianales > Rubiaceae > Gardenia > Gardenia jasminoides. The sequence continues at coordinate 17,231,736 of CM023097.1, read as the reverse complement.
ATTGGCTGTGTAACTTATGCAATGATTTTTTTTTTTTTGAAATCTTTGCAGAGGATCTCAAGCTATTACTACAGAAAGGCTGGATACTTCACCAAATCAAGTGAATAAGAATGGTAATAAAAACCACTTCTTATCAGAAAAAAGACAAGTTGTATTCAGGAAAGGAAGTGTGGAAAACTTTAGTTGTCTCAAGAAAACTCTTTCCATCAAGCATTGATGCAAATCAACAAACATTTCTAATAAAGAAAACTAACCAAAACATAGTCAATAAGCTTTTATCTTCGACCAATAATGTTCAGATTTTTACATGTTACCTAGGCACACTGTAATTTCTGTTTCAAGTAAACAGGGGATCTTATCCAAAATTCTTATTACAATGTAAAAATAAAAGCAATAGCTAATCAAGAGCTATCATAAATAAAGAAATAAAAGATTGGAAAATTAAAAAGATAGTTTTGTGAAAAATAACGATTAGGGAGGTTACCAGATATATAATACTGTAGTATCATAAAATTAATGCATACTTTATCAGCTCCATCGTTGTAATATTGCCCGGCAAGTTTGCCAGCTTTCCAAGATTTCAAACCTTCAGGAACAATAAATAGACAATAAATTTAACATTTTACTCTCTATCGTTATTGATAACTTTTTAACTCCAATTCAAGATTGTGATATGGTCAAGTAAAATAGCGAGCTCACTTTTATGTCGGGAAGACATTAATTCCTTGTATACCAACTGTGAGGCTATAGTTTTGTAGGCAAGAATTTAGAAGCACCTACAACCAGAAAAGTTAAATAAGAAAAAAAAAAAAAGGGTTTCAGATCGGTAAAGTCTGGATAGTGGGGAAATTTTTTTGAAGAAAATGATAAAGCTGGAGGAGGAGAACAACATTCACCTAAAGAGGTTCCTGGTGATCGTTCCCCGCAATGATAACTGTAAACAATCTCTGTGAAAAAAAATGACTTTATAGCTAAGGGAAAAATTTGGAAATTAGGCACAGCCAAGAAAAGGGAAAAAATTACCTTGAGATCCTCTATTTGAACCTCCTTTGCTCCTTATTCGCTCTCTCCATCTAGAAAATAGAACATCCAAAAATATACCATAATGTAAACTTTCTCAACAAGATCAAACTCCATATAGTTGTTTAAAATGGAAAAAAAATGTGAAGTAATGGGAATAAGCATGATGAAAAAGGAACAGAAGAGAAGAAAGGGATGTAGGAGAAAGATACGGACGACGAAAACAGAGTAACCCTAGAATATTAGGAAAACCCTCGAAGAAAAAAAAGGAAAAAAAAAGATCTGCAAGCTCCTAACTCATGGAAAAAAAGGAAAATAAAAAAAGCAAGAAAGAAGGTAAGTTTTGAAAGAGGAAAAATGGAAAACCACGGAGGAGATTGAGTTACCTGTAAAGAAAAGAACGCGAGTAAACATACGAAGAAAGAAAGGGAGCCAACCAAGCACGTTCAGAGGCTAATAATGGCCCTTAGAAAGACTGCTAACTTTTTTGTGCTTTTGGTAATAAGCATTCTCCTATTTACATGCTGGACTATGCTGTAGTAACGCGAGTTAATAGCAAGTTTTTACCGTCTTTAGTGACAAATTCTATTTTTAGTGACTTTTATAATATTGCAATGGTAAGTTTACAAAGAAATTTAGTAAGCATATCTCTTAAAACAGTAAGTTATAGTCATCAATGAAAATTTACATTTTCAATAAACAAACTTACTTACTTTTTAATAAAATTTACCTTTTTTTTGAATTCAACTTACTAGTAAGTTTACTAAGAAATTTAATAAGTATATCTCTTAAAACAGTAAGTTATAGTCATCAATGAAAATTTACTTTTTCAACAAATAAATTTACTTACTTTTTAATAAAATTTACCTTTTTTTGAATTCAACTTACTAGTAAGTTTACTAAGAAATTTAATAAGTATATCTCTTAAAATAATAAGTTATAGTCATCAATGAAAATTTTCTTTTTCAACAAATAAATTTACTTACTTTTTAGTAAAATTTACCTTTTTTTGAATTCAACTTACCAGTAAGTTTATTAAGAAATTTAGTAAGTATATCTCATAAAGCAGTAAACTGCAGCCATTAATGAAAATTTACGTTTTCAATAAACAAATTTACTTATTCTTTAATAAAATTTACCTTTTTTTGAATTCAACTTACTAATAAGTTTACTAAGAAATTTAGTAAGTATATCTCATAAAGCAGTAAGCTACAACCATTAATGAAAATTTACGTTTTCAACAAACAAATTTACTTATTTTTTAATAAAATTTACCATTTTTTGAATTCAACGTACTAGTTAATATACTATGTAAAAAGGTAAATTTTGTCTATTTCTTAAATTCTTGATCATTTGGGACTCTTACTGTAAGTACCGATCCCAATGTCAATAAATCTATCTCGAATGGCAAATTACTAATTATTAAGTTCAGACTAAAATACAATTGCCCTCTCAACCTATTTGTATGATTGATTGACCACTCTAAAGTGGAATTGATTCATGATCTCCTAATGGGTTGTGATTGAGAGAATTCCCTCAAAGATATTAAAAAAAAATTGTGCTATTATCAATTCCTTTCGGTACTTGGAGATGGAGATTGGGGTATGCGTACAATTTGAAATAAAATCTGAAATTTGTTGACTATTTACATTAATTTGATGATTATGGTTTGGAAATCGATATAGTGCATGTGTTCTGTAAACATTGCATGAAACTTGTGCCGTATGCATAATTTTCACTGGAGAGTTTTGAAAGTTACGCAACTTAATATATAGATGAATTTACTATAATTTTCAAAGATTATACTACATTAATATAATTTCAACTTTTATACATATGATCTTGATAATCAATTTATTAAAATTTTATCATTTTATTGTATTCATATGGATTAACTTATAGAAGAAATTTTGATGAGTAGACAACTACCATTATATATATAACTCGGCTCGGGATGATTTATTATTATTGTAAACCAAACTTTCAATCTTTTCAAAAATTAAAAAATAATTCAAAATTTATAATCAGACAAATTTTATTAGACATTTTATAAGGTCATGTGAATAGTAATTTTTTAAATAGTATTCTTGGCATTATTTCAATTAAATTTCCCAATGCTAGTTTCATATATGTTTTTAAAGTAAATTAGTAAATTTATCCCACAAAGTAGTAAATTTGGATCACTAGTCAAATTTACCATGTTATCATAAAATTTACTATGATTCTATAGAAATTTATTAGTAGTTGAATTAAACTCACTCTCTAAAAACTCTTTGGGATATAAAGTTCTAATTCATTTATTCCAAGAAAAAAAATAACTTTCATATATATTCTGATTTAATATTTTAGACATAAAAGTTACTAATTTATTAAGTTAAATTTCAATCATTAATAAAAAATTTTAGCACTATTTCAAGTAAACTTCTTAATAGTAGTTTCATATAAGTTTTTAAAGTAAAATCGTAAATTTTTACCACAAACTAGTAAGTTTTGATCAGTAATCAAATTTACTATGTTATTATACAGTTTACTATTATTTAAACTAAACTTAATCTTATAAGTTTTTAAAGTAAAATAGTAAATTAATACCACAAACAAGTAAATTTTGATCATTAATCAAATTTACTATGTTATCATAAAATTTACTAATATTGTATAAAAATTTACTATTACTTCAACTAAACTTACTCTTTAAAAGTAAGTTTGAGATGTAAAATAGTAATTTATTTTCAAAAAAAGATCATTTTCATATTATTTCAGATTTACCTTTTGAGATATAAAAGTTACTAATTTATTAAGTTAACTTACTCTTTTACATGCAAAACTTACTACTCTTAAAAATTAAGTTTAAGATGTAAAATAGTAATTTATTTTCAAAAAAATTTAAGTTTCATATAATTTTTACGATTTACCTTTTGAGACATAAAAGTAACTAATTTATTGATTTAACTTACTGTTTTAGATGCAAAACTTACTTATCTTTAAAAATAAGTTTGAGATATAAAATAGTAATTTATTTTCAAGAAAAGGTAAGTTTCATCCGATTTATCTTTTGAGACATAAAAGTTACTGATTTATTCAACTAACTTACTCTTTTAGATGCAAAACTTGCTTCTCATTAAAAGTAAGTTTGAGATTTAAAATAGTAATTTATTTTCAAGAAAAGGTAAGTTTCATATTATTTCCAATTTACCTTTTGAGACATAAAAGTTACTAATTATTGAATTAACTTACTCTTTTTGATGCAAAACTTACTTCCAAAATTTTAGGCTAATTTTTAGGCATTATCTTATCTAAATGAGCTGTCTTCCAAATTTTTAGACTAATTTTTAGGCATTATCTTATCTAAATGACCGGTTTACCAGGTAACCAAATGGTCACTAAAAGTGTTTTTACCTGTAATATCAGGTAAATTTTGTTTCGTTACTATAACTATCGTTACTTACTTATCCTTACTTTTTTGTGCTTTTGATAATAAGCATTCTCCTATTTACATGCTTTTGAGTTTTGACAACAACACAATCGTATCTTCTTTGTTCCAAGACAGTGGAAAAGGGCAGAGAAAACATTCCACACACACAATAAATTTCCACTGGAACAACAAAAAGGCGAAGGAGGGAAAAAAAAAAAAAAACACAAACCCAATTCTTACACACACGCACGTGACAACCATATGAAGGATGACCACACCTTAAAACCTCCTTCCCATTTAAACTACATTTTTAATAATGCAAATTGGCCATCCAAATCAATTTTCTTAAATCGATAATAGTTGACTAACTATGAAAGGATTTAACTTGTCTGAGACAACCTAAAGAATGCCATTTTATAGTCCTACAAGAAGCTTTCCAACTTTAGGTACAAAAATACTAAAATCCATTAAAGAATAAGACACTGAAGCATTCAAACATGAAATACAGGAACAAACATAAATACTACTTAAAAAAAAAACATGAAACTGCTAAAAAATTTTTGAAAATGATTGATATAGATCCAGTCTGGGCTCCGACTTGAAGGGCCTAAGGATCCGGCGCCGCCGGATTGAGGTGTGCTTCAACTTTAGATGCAAGCTGGATGCAGCAAACAAGCGCTTGTTACTTGGTCAGCCAGCGAAAGTTTGTCCTCCGGTGCCTCTGCAATCTGCATGTCAATTTCGTCGGCCTTTGCTCGCACATTTGCTTGTTGCTAGTGGCTCTAACCTCGTTCGAACAATACGATTTAGAATATAATTTAGACGAATACAACTATAAAATAATAAAGTTAGCTAAAAATACTAAAGAAAACAGTGAGGACTAAGGATCTCAAAATGGCTTCTTGGACAACTTGATTAAGGTATGGGTTTAGATCCCAAGCCTGGGGCTTGATGGTTGACATCATGTTGTCATAACTTCTATTTTTTGTTACTTCTACTATAACACATCTTTATAGTATGCTTTTGTTGTAAAGAAAAATGTATTATATAAGCACGCAGGAACATATAATATACACACACACACGCACGTACACACATATGGCAATGCTAACTAAAATTTACAAATTCTACCCATAATAAAAAAGTGAAATATAGTCATTAGGTGCTTCAATCATATCATATAATAAATGGATCTATCAGATGAGTGCTTAATGGGTACTCGTTAAGATGCATTTCATATTTTTTTTCTTTTGTTTTTTTTTGACAAATTCTATACACAAGAGAGGGCATAAACCGGAACTCTAACACAGTATGTGAATCAAAGAGTGAAAGATAGGAGTGCTACTCATCTATAGAGAAGGATCTTATACAAGGAAAACTAATACTATTTGATGAAATAATGGATTTGAACTGAGAAGGCAAAGATGCCATGTCCTCAAAAACATGTCACCCATGTAAAGGATGAGACGCTAGAAAGTCTACTGTAGAGTTGGCTTCTCTGCAAGATGGACGTAGTTTACGTGTTAAATTTTTAGAAAAAGTAAAGTTAATTACGAAAAGTGTAAAAATGTAAAAGAGGGAACTAATTGTTATTGTCTATATTTACATGGTATATTGGGTGTGATTTAAGTGTGCCTATTAGCACCTGTTATAAGCATATACTATAAAATAAAGTAGCTTGTTATTAAGTGCTAGGGTGCATAACTTCTATTAAATTCATAAATATTTCCTTTTTATTTTGGTAATTATTGCATTAGTTGATAGATTCTACTCATATTTGATATTTGGTGACAATTTTAGAAATTTGGAATGAAGAGCAGTAGAGGGTTTTACCCAATTAAGCATGGGCACGCAGATGTTTTGCCTTCAGGAAAGGGAAATTCGGGATTGTCAGCTCGCACGTGCAAGTTTCCAAAGCTGAATTGGATTGGCTGGAGCTAAAGACTCTCTTTCCTTGGATGATTAGTCTTCCAATCATATTAGAAAACTAATATAGCTTATTTCTTTGACTTTTAGAATTTCTTTTCCGAGAGAGGTTAGGATATTATTAGATATAAATATTAGAACAAAAGGGAAGGATTGTTTCCTTCTTCTTCTTCGTCTTGTTTTTTCTTAGCTGGCAATACATCGACTTTTATTCTTTTCTTCGAGAAGAACACCTTTTGCAATTTTTCTTATCTTTTGTGTGGGATTTTTCTTCATGAAGAGCGACTAAACTTTCTTTTCTAGTCAAAGGATAACTTGAATATTTGGTTCAACAAGCAACTATGAGATCGACTTAATTTTCATTATTTCTTTTCAATTCATTGGTATTTGTATGTTTTCTTATTTTATTGCTTATGATTATTTTGTTGTTTGAATAACAAGGACTCGGTATTCAAATTAACCGAATAATCTACTACCAACTGAGACAGTTAAATCCATAATTATTTGATTGCCTTAATATTAGTGGTGACTGGAATGACTGGAATTGTGTCAGAGAAACATACGATCTAATTTAAATGAACATTCATAGCATGTTTGTTAGTTAGAATAGGACTTTTCTAGTTTGTATTGCAAGTGGGGAATTGAATCCTATAATCATACTTAGGGTTGTTTCTTGATTAAGGAAATAGTTAATGGTTAGCATATTTGTTGGATAGAATTGGGCTTTTCTAGTTTGTATTGCACTTGGAGGATTGAATCCTATAGTCATACCTAGAGTTATCTCTTGATTAAGGAAATGGTCAACGGTCGTACTTTGACTATCGACACAGTAACGAAAGGTTGATTGTCAAAACTTATTGGCAACTATAACCAGTTTATCAGTGATTGATTGATTTCATCTTTGCATTGGTGATGAGTTGTGTGAACCATCTGTAAGAGTTTCTCCTCTGACTAGAGTTTGCATATTATTGATTTAGTTCTAAATTATTTTTATTAAATTGCTTTCATTTAAATTAGTTAATTATTTTAATTCTCCAAAAGCCCTCCATTAAACTTACTCTAAAAGAAACAAAAATTTTCCAATTCCCGTGAAGACAATCCTACTCACTGCTATATACAAATCTATATTTCCTTGAGTAGGTAACTTATTATTAAATAGATTGTACACCTATCATTAAGTTCCTATTTTGGTAAGTTACTAAGTTGACTAGTATGGCATTTTGCAAAGCGGACACCCTCAAATATCACCGCATGGACGAATTTGAAGTTTGTGTTTCTTGAAGATTTTTATACTTTTCTCTTACTTAGGTAACAAATAATTCCATTCCTTTTCTACTTCTACATTTATACACCCACATATGTATATGGTAATCCCAACTTCTAGTGGTTAAAATTGAAGTTTCAAGACTTGGGAGGTATTTGGTTCTAATCCCTCCTTCTGCTTCATCATAATTTTTAAATCTCATCCCTCCTCTTCTTAGAGCATATACATATACATATACATATACACACATATATATGTGTGTGATGTGTACATGTGTCTATATGTATGGTAATCCCAACAACAATTTGCAATTTCTATCCAAAATAAAAAATGAAATGTAGTCATCAGATGCTTCAATCATATCAGATTATAAAAGGATCTATCTAACAAGTGTTCAATAGGCATTAGGCAATTGTTCCTAGACTTGTTAAGATGTAGTTCAAGTGTTAGATTTTTGCAATAGTAAAATTATTTAGGAAAAGTATATAAATGCAAAAGAAGGTAATAATTATTAGTGTGTGCATTCAAATGGAAGTTTAGGTGTTAATTAGGTATGTCAAGGGCATCCCTCCCCTGTGAAAGGGGTTTGCCAATAAAAAGAAAGGCATGTTAAGGGCATCTGTTAGAAAAAAACACATTGTAAACATAATAGTTTGATATTTACTTTCTATTTTAGTATGTTGCTGAGTCGGACAGTCTCACTGTTTGCTAAAAGACACCCTTCCACATTGTCACATGGAGGAATTTAATATTTGTGTTTCTTGGTGGCTTTTATTCTTTTCTCTTATTTTGGTAACATATAATTCGAGTTTTTTGCTAAAATAATTCAGTTCTACAAAAATATTGCCTATGTGAGAGAGAGAGAGAGGAATAGAATGGTGTTCAGTTATTATTTTTGTGGGTTGCTGAATTACCTATTCTAACATTTGGTTAAGTGGACGCTCGATCTCTTTGTCGCATGACTAAATTTAATTTTTTATTGAGTAGCTTTCAAGTATTTTACTTTTGGTAACAATCAATTTCATATATATTTTTCACTAACTTATTTCTTTCCCTTTTCACTTCCTTAGCCACAACAACTTTCAAATAATCATTTACTTTTTTACTTTATATATTTTTGTATTAATTACACCTTTTACTAAAAACTTTTTATCAATCACCTCATAATATTTCTATTTTTTAATTCTTTCCTCCATCTCATTTTCTGTCCTTATTATTTGATGTTGTAATATATTACTATTATTAAAATTTCAATAATTTTTACTCTTTTTAAAATTAAATATCAATTCTCTTTTTGATAAGTTGTTAAGTTGATTCCTCTAATCTTTTGCCAAGTGAACGCTTTATCTTTTTGCCACATGGCCAAGTATAATTTTTTTATTTAAGTAGCTTTAAATATTTTATTTTAAGTAAAAATTAATTTTATCTGTATTTGTCACCTGCTTATTCTCTTTTTCTTTTTCACTTGCTTAACTATTGCAACTTTTAAAGAATTTGAGTATTTCATTTTTGGTATATGTATACACAAGCGTGTATATATGTACACATACACATATGCATATACAGATATGCACACACATATATGTATGTATGGATGTATGTATGTATGTATACTTATATGTAAATTTGTAATAAAAAAAAGTTGTTTTTTTTTTTCATATTTGTGCTTTCGGAGAATTTCCATTCGAGTAGCAACCACAGGCTCAAATATCTTGATATTTGCAATTATAGGCCAGAGGGAAATATTTTTGGTGCAATATTGTTTACATATGTAATCCACGATGATCTTCGTCAGGAGGCATAGCATAATGAGAACAATTCAACTATTTAAAACATGTGACGTCCTATTCTACCTCTTAGGGAACAAAGATTAGATATTGACCTGTGGCTTCTTTCGTTAAAGTGTATGCAATTTAGCAATGGAAGGGAATTTGAGCTGACTACCATTTTTTTTTTCCCTGGAACTTTCATCCCTTATGGATGCATAAAAAAAACCCTTAAATTATTATGGAATTTGACTATTTTTTCTCGTACTCAATCAACCTTTTCTTGAATTTGGCAACATCTGAACCTTCTTCCATTTTTCGTAGGTAAGGCATCATCAGTTTTGAAAAGTTCATGGGTACTTTAACCCCTCCCCCCCGGGCCCTGGGGTTTGGAATGTAAGAACGTTCAGAATGAAAAAGTCTTTCCATCTGGAATACATTTCTATCTAGAATGGTTAGGGGGAAAAATTTATCATTTCAGGGTTTGATAGACAAGTCAGAATGGAACGTTTATTTAATTTCAAAATTTGGTAGAATCAATATTTAGATGTCAAGATGGAGTATACTAAATACAAATTTGCCTTAATTGCCCTGGATTAAATTATAGGATGTAATATGTCTTATTATTATTTTTATTTACTCTATAATAGTATTTGTCAATTTATGTGAAATTTTTATATTTTTACTTCAAAAATAAATGAAAAGTGATATCAAAATTCTTCATTTGTAATGTTTGACTTAGTCTAATATATAGATTTTTAAATAAAATTTTTTTATTTACTAACAATATAATTAGCAACATAAAATATAAATTACATGAAGACAAACAATTATAATTTATTTTAATCTATTTTTGATTTTGATAAGATTCAAAAAAATTCTTACATAATTGTTTGAATGTCAAAGGATAAAATATTTTAAAACCTTTGTTTCCTAATTTAAAAGAGAAAAATTATTTCAAATAAAAGGAAAAATTAATTATTATGCAAACTTATATTCAAATATTAATTGACCTTACAAATAGGTTAAGATATTATGATGTAGTATAAAGATTTATAAGGATAAATTTGACGTCCTATTATTTAGGTATTGTAGAATGAAGGTGAAAAGAGTTCTCTTAGGAATGGGATTTTAGAAAAAGGTTGGAATAAGCATTTTAAGGGGGAAGGGCATTCCCACTTAAATGATACATACCAAACTCTGAAATAGATTTGACAAGTGAAAAAAGGCTTTCCTATTCAGACCTTTTCTACGTACCAAATGAGGGTTTAACTTGTACAAATGGAGCGTACAGATTTAGCTTTCCAAGTCAAGAATGGCCCTGAATGGATGCCAAAAGGCAAAGTAGACAACTATTCCTCTTGACAATGAAAAGCTAAATTGCCATCATGTAGACCATTAAAGCTCTTTATTCACGAAAATTGTGTATTACACCAACGGTCTCGGGTTAGGTTCCTCTTCATTAATTGGAGACTCCATTACACCTAAATAGACATAATTTTTGAAAAACGAAACCATCCATATTATATTTCTCGAGTGAGTTAAAGTGTATACAAAAATTGAAATTAAATTGATTACATTTTATTGTTGGATCAAAATTTATAACTTTCATCATAATTTTAATCCATTTTGCACTGTCAAAAATATCTGTGGAAACTAAATGACAAAACACTCATAGGAGAGCTTGATTTTTGAGTATGCTAATCTATTTGTGAAATAAAATTATTAACAAAGATTATTATGAAAAAAATTTACTTGTATAAATATAAAAAATAGATAAATGGAGAGATAAATAATGGAGTGGATCTCAGCCCCAAATGTCTCATAGAGGAATGCATTGTAGTCTATACTCCAAAGTACAACATCAACTATATATAAATGCAATACTACCCCCCATCATTACAGGCTTTGTGGCGAATTGTTTTATTTCTAGCTCTTTAAGAGGTTGACATCCCTCTGTCTTTTAAGTTTCCGGTCACCTTGACCTAGAATTCTCAAGTCTAACACACTTGATTTTATTTGATAAGTATTTGACTTGACTAATTAAGTTGCCGTTTTTTGAGCACCCCTCTGGTGTATCAGCCATTTCACAAAAGCGTCCAGGGTTGTCATGTCAGCTCTGTAATGTTTCTGAGTGAATTCAAGCAGCTCTGACCATGTAAAATCTGGAAACATCCTTGGATTATCAGAAGTTACCAATTCTTCTGGGGGGCTTACAACCTTATCCATTTTGGGACACAGGAAAAATGCAAGAGATTTTCTTGGAGTTTGGGAGTTCACAATAGCCCTATGCGAGCAACTTTTGTAGATTCCATTTGAAAGAGCCTGAAAGACATTAGTCCCCGGTGAGTATTTCAGTCCCCATGCAATTAATACACTGAACATTAATTTTGAGCAAAATGAACAATTTTTTTCCTAAAACAAAAAGATTTTTCAAAAGAACAACGTAAGATAACAAACTTATTCTATTTCATTTTCTCGTTTTCAAAACGGTCTTTTGAAAAATTCAAACGATCGAGATAAGAACTGGAACAGAGCAGTAGATTACTATTCTGTAACTCACCACCATGAAAGAGCTAAGAGTAGTGACACCAAGGGATTACTAATCTGTAACTCACCATGAATGTGTCGCCAATGTTGACAACGAAAGCTTCTGGGTCAGGAGGAATGGAGTGCCATTTTCCATTGACATACACTTCAAGGCCTCCAACATGATCCTGATGAAGAATCGTTAAGGATGTAGGGTCAGTATGAGGACCTGTTCCAAGAGTTAGATCAGGTTTTTGGCATGGAGGATAGTAGTTTAATCTCATCACTGAATCATGTCCTGCAAAGAATTTTCTGAAATGTATCGGTTTTACTGCAAGACTGATTCCCAAAAGCTCCATAATTTTAAGAGATAGACTGCTCATGGCTTCACAGTACTTCTGGAACACCTTCCTAAAGGACAAAAACAGGAAAAAGCAATGCATCATCAAAAGTAGGAAGGGAAAAAAAATTTCTATTGTACTGAGAAGCAGAAATAACTAGTGGTATATGCACAATTTCATACCCGCATTCTCTAAAATCTTCACCCATTTCATTCAAAAAGTAGCTTTCAACAATGTTTGGGGCCTGTTGATCATCAGCACAATATCGAAATGAGAGCGTTTCTTTCCATGGAAGTTTGGAAGAGAACCTATTAGTGAAGCTGCTAGCATAACCACAATGATCCCCAATCTTTCTCTGGACTTTTTGCTTTTCTTGAAGTGGCCTGTCAAAGAAGAAATCCAAGCACTTGTGGGCTGCTTTTAGGAGTTGCATGTCCATCCCATGATTAACCACAAGAAAGATACCATATTCAAGACATGCCTGATTTACTAGCTGAGTTGTGGTGGAAACAGCGAGAGGGTCCCCAGAGAGGAAACAATTCAAATCTATACAAGGCACATGAAGGATTGGGGGAGGTTCAGGACAAGGCTTTTCCTCATCAGGCCATATGAACTCTTGGGGTATGTTGGATTGATTTTGGAGAAAAGATGCATCAAAGACAAGTGACTTTTGTTCACCTTTTCTTTCATTTGTTGTTGGATGTGATGATAACTGCTTTTTAGCACTAAGCATTGCCAAGTTAATATATTTGATTTTGGCAATTGCCAATTGGTGTTGCCTCTATATATGAATGTACGTGTGTATATATACAGGTTGATGGCAGGTAGAGGAGGCAATGTTACCATTACCATTCATCCATCCATATCTTCAGCTAATACACAGACATGGGATAAGTAATAATCAGTGGTATGTATATCTATGGAAAGAAAATTTGGATTTAAATGCATGTATTATTTTCCTTTCTAGAGCAACAAATTTTGGTAAAAATTTTGTAAACAGGAATAGGGGGTTTTATATGGAAAGGACGTTATAAATAATCCTAAATAAGATATACTGATAGAAGATAATATTGCATTCAAAATTTCGTATCAATCTATTGAATTATTCAATTTTTGGTACAAAATATTTATTCACGGAGTTAACCATTTGGATTTGGCTCTGGTCACTATCATGGGTTAAGACGTGTCCTTTACTCCATCCATGGGTAAATATTTCATAGTTGCTTTATTAGACCATACATCTTTTTTGGTTTATATAGATAATAATAATAGGTAGGAGCATAAATTGAAATATTCTGGATCTAAAAAGTAGTTATGAAGTTGTCAATACTGCACAAAAACATTCCCCCTAAAGTAGCCACTGGGGTTCTTGCGTCCACCAACACTAGGGATGAACACAGAGGGATGGACACGGGCATCTGCCTCAAAAGTTTTCAAAAATTTAAAATCCTCCAAATAATTTTAGTTGTCAAAGCAGAATTATATTACTTCGGTTCACCTAAGCATAATTATCAGTAGTTCTTTTCCTTACTTTGTTTAATTTCTTTTTTGATGAATTATACTATATCAAACTAACAATTAGTTTCCTTATAAAGTATGCCATCAGTATCTACTTTACCATACGAGTGATACTACTTTTGAGTAACAATTGCAAAAATATTAAGCTTTCTTTTAACCAAATTTCTTACAATAAACCAGATATTAATTTCTTTGATTCCTACAACTTTAAAATAGCAATTCAAGTAAAACTATACATGTTACATGGAAAATCAAAGACAAACAAAGCAAAACAAAAAAGATAAATTCAACTATCATACAAATTGAAGAAGTTTCAACCACGATTTTGAATGCCTGACATTGATAGTAAAGAGAATAGTATAGAGTCCAATTTCCATATTTTTCTATATACTTTATCTTTATTATTACAAATTTCTTATTTCTTTTTATAGTTTATTGTTCTTTTATTTTACATTTAGTATATTTTATTTGCTATAGATTTTTTTTTGTTGTTATATCTTAAATGATTCACCTCTCCTAAACTAAGATCTTGGGTTTGTAATTGACCAATACAATTCTCACATGGATAATGTGATTCGAATAGTTGACCTTTTATGAAAAATTATCAATTCTTACCAATTAAGCTAACTTCTATTCGCCATTGTGTATTATCTAGTTTAATGGTTTTAAAATAGATGATTCATGTGGTAAGTTATATTTTTTCTTTTTTTTCTATAGGAATGCAGGGCAAATAGGAAAAAAAAAACTATGTGTATAGAGAGAAAATAGAAGAGTGATTGAGTTAGTTTAAGGAATTGGAGGGATTTGGATTGAGGGAATGGGAGGAAAAGGAAAGGAGGGAAATTGGAAAGATTTGATTTTTGCTGTTTGGATTGATTTTTGAGAGGGAAAGGAAAGGATATGGAAGAAAAGAGAATGAAAGAGTCTAAGGGGATGCTTGATAAATGAGTTTCAATCCTTACTATGGGCGTTAAATTTAATTATACTCATATATAATGTTTGTTTGGTTTCACTAGGAATGAACTAATAGAAATAATAGGTCTTTTTCATGAGTTTTTTTTTTTATTAACCACCTGTTACTAGGGAATCATCTTAATTACCTATCTTATTCTCCTTAAATCATCTTAATTAGCCTTTTATTCTCATTAAATGTAAAAATAAGAAAACAAAATGTTACCATTTCAACAAATGGAAAAAAAAAGAAAAGGAAAGGAAAAATAATGAAAAAATAATAATAAATTGTACAATTCATTCCACATTAACAAATATACTATGGGTATTCATTAAAACTTATTATTATTGATCACTTTATGATACTGATAGTGATAGTGATAGTGATTATAGAATTCAAACCAAATGACTTGTAATTATTTTGTTGAGTTACGATAGTGATAGTGATTATAGAATTGAATCAAATGACTCCTAATTGTTTTGTTGAGTTATGATCTCTACCCAAAAATGGGTACAAATGAAGCTAAATTAATTGAAATAATTTAAATTTTTTTAAAAGAGCTTTTTATTCTTTATGAATTAACACTTGATCTTTTCCTCCTTTCTTTTCCTTCTTCAATTCAAACAAAAAATTCAATATTTGCTTTCTTTATTTCCTTCCTTAATTTTCTTTACTTTCCTTGTCTTTCTTTTCCATTGGTACTCTTTCCTTTCCTTTCGCTTGCTTTCCCTCAAACCAAACAGTGGCTAAATGTGGTGTACGAGCTGTGAAGTGCGATCAAGACTGAAGGGAAGAAGGAAAGTCTGAAGCATGTGTGTATGGCCATGGAATTCTCCAAAATATTGGCACTCGAGGAATTTCTAGATAGATTGGACTCGTCATTCTTCATGCATTTTTTCCTCTCTCTTCATCTTTTCCTCCTAATAAATAGAATTAATACTAGTATTTTAACTCCTGCTATACACGGGTCTACAAAAAAATAATTAATAATATATTTTATATAATTATAGCAAAATTGAAAAAAAAAAAAAAGATACACGTTAATTATAGCGGAAAATGAATTGTTATGAACCTCATATTTAGAGAACCTCCCCCAATTCTTTTTTTTTTTTAAAATGAATCTTAACAAAAATAAATATGACTGTTTAATTATTAACACACTATAGCAAGGAAATATTTGTGGAATTGCTAATTTTATTATTACATTGATTACTATTGTAATTTCTTAATGTTAGTAAAAGTAGGCTGGTACAATATAGAAAAGAATAAATACAAACTGAAAAATAGAAATAGGCGAAGATTGAAAATAACAATCCGAGGCTTGTGAGCACAATTTCCTTAAAAGCAGTTAAGCCCCCTAGAGTGCTTGAGGTTGAAGTCTGTCTCCCAGGATACAACGGATTAAGGTGAATATGTTAGCACCAAACTTCTTCACCATAGCGAACTTGAACTAGAGCAATATAGAACACTATAAAAGATGATGATGCAAAGAAGGAAAGGAGAGAGAGATATCCAAAACAAAGAAGAGTTATCTATTTATAGATGCTGGCCAAGGGTGATTGTAGAAATTAGCAACAAGTGTTAAATTCCATTTAATTATCTTCACATTTATCAAAGTACCACATTCATGTACATACATGTATTTGTATTTGGAATACTTTTGATTATACATGTATTCTCAATAAGACAACTCCAAATTCATGTATTAATAATTAAGTACATGAATACTTAATTCCTAAGTACATGAATCCTAGGTACATGAAGATCCAAATTCATGTATTAATAATTAAGTACATGAATACTTAATTCCGAAGTACATGAATCTTTAGGTACATGAATGATAGATAATTATTCTTGGATTCTATCAAGAGTGCCATTATGAGAACAATTTTCTCATTCACTCTACAATGAATTTTCCCATTTTTCCAACACTTAAATGGCCTTACTCCTTATGTGTGGATTTACCTTATTGAGTAATGACCCTATTGCATAAAAAGAGAGGTGGAAGGCCGCTATGTGTGATGATATGTTTGGTCCAATCTACCAATAATCATAAACTAACCAAAAAAGAGTGAAACCATGGAATACATTATTATCCGTTTATCAAAGTTGCTTTCAGAATTTTATTATCATGAAAACAATCGGGAAAAAGAATATACTAAAAATGAAGAGAATTCTGACAATGGATGGTTGTTGGAACAGAGTAATGGAAGAGGTCATTAAGTACTTTTAAACCTTTCTGGGTTGTAATGAGGTTGGACTTGTATTTAGCACTATAATCCGTATGTTATGAGATTCACTTTATCTTTTGAAGAGTCAGTCAATCGACTTTTGTTATTTTTAGCAACTTGGATTGAATTACATGCACCATATGCACACAAGGTCAAGTCTTTTAAAGAGTTATTTTTTTCAACCAGTTATACATATGTAAAAATTCCATGGGTTCAATGTAGGCTTTTGTTTATGCTAGTTCAGATAGATCCACAAATTTGCGAACAAAGGAAATGTTAAAGTTCTAGTTCAGTAAGTCCTAAAAAACATAGACAAACATGTCAATCCATATGAAATTTAAATAAGCCAATGCATGTTTCTTTTGAATACCATCCCCAAAAGTTGTCATGTAAAGTACAATTTATTGGTTAGGAAACACCATAATTGACGAAATGATCCAATGTGAGAAGTAAGTGAGACTGAAATGGGATGCAACTTCGATTTTGCTCTTTTTTTTAATTTGATACCAGACCCGAGAGAGAATTAGCAAATACAAACCCGAATTGCCGATTATGCATTAATAATTTAACTAATGAAATAGGTTCACAAATATAGGAAAAGATTAGGAAATATCTAGAATGAGCAAATTGCTTAGGTTAACACTCCTATATCTCGTTTTACGGTGTAGTTGATATAACTGAAACTTTCCCCGTTATTTTTGAAACTTGAATGGCATGATTATGAATGTTTTCAACTCTTTGCATTCGCATAGGTATGGGGCTGAGGTCATTTCTACTTCATCTGGTTGTTATTTGTTTTCTTCTGCGCAATGTTGCAAATTTGCTATCAAGGCTTTGTTGGACAAATTTGCTATTAAGGCTTTGCTAGAAGGCTTGCAACTGTTTGTGATGACCAAGTTGTTTGATTATAAAAGAAATGGTTGAAATGGTGAAGAAAAATATGTGATGGTTTAAAGTATTATTTTGGAATGCAAAACAGGAACAATGATGTTCTGCATTGGACAAAACTTATAATGTGTAATCCATGTTAGGAAAGAAGAATGTATATTTTGTTTGTTGTAATAATTATGGAATTAATAATATGATAATTATCATCTGCAGCAAAATAAGATAAAATAAGTTTAAACATAAAACAAAATGATTAAATTATATAATTGGTGAATAATTACAAGAATGCGGTGATCTACAAAACAAATGGGATATTTTAAGAAAAGTGATAAAGATATAAGGATTAAGTTTTCATCCACTGTCAGTGTAGTAGATTTTTTACACTAACAGGTATAGATGAATGCCACCTATGCAAAAGGTGGATTTCAAATTTCAAATTGGATTACGTGGCATACATCTGTACCCGCTCGTGTATACACTGACAGTGTATAAAAAAATTACTCAAGATATAATATGCTAATTTTTTTGAAAATGGGTCTAATCAAATTATCCCTTACAATTGGGCTTGACAAATGAATCTTCTATAAATATAAAAATGAACTCTCAGTCAAGTTAGGCATAAACAATTTTTCTTATGGATTAATGGATCTTTTACCTAAAATGAAAGTAATATAGATATGATAGAGTGATTGATTTAAAAACTAGGCCAATTAAATTTAACACCAGAATAGAATAGAAGGAAAATGCTAAACATATAATGAGGTAAATGAAAGTAGGAATAAGTAATTGATCCATCAAAATCTGGTCTTCCCAAATGAATCTTCAATTAAGGAGTACAAAAGACTATAACTTTGAATTAAACCTACCAATGGATAATGAAAGATAAATAAATCTTTAATGAAGAAGTAAAAGGTTTCAAATTTTAAATTTGAGATGGTGGTAGAGTTTCATTAATAGTTAACATGGATTTATGTATTAAAATAAGGATAACTTTTTTATACACTGTCGGTGTATAAGTTTTCATACACTAGCAGGTTTGAATTATGCCACATAATACAAATTTAAATTTGAAATTTAAATCATGCACATGTGGCATGCATCCAAAACTGCTAGTGTAAAAAAAACACTACACTGACAGTGTATAAAAAGTTAATCCTTAAAATAGTGGTCTATCTAACGGGTACCCATAGAGCACATGTTAAGATATATTTCAAATGTCATATTTTTTAAAGGGTAATTTTTTTATACACGGTCAGTGTATACACGAGCGGGTACAGATGTATGTCACATAATCCAATTTCAAATTTGAAATCCACCTTTTGCATAGGTGGCATTCATCTATACCTGTTAGTGTAAAAAATCTACTACACTGATAGTGGATGAAAACTTAATCCTTTTTTAAAATGTAAGATTAATTAGGGAAAGTAAATAAATCTAAGGGAAGGTAAGTAATATTAAATAGGGAAAGTATATAAATGCAATGGAGGTTAATAATTATTAAATGTGTATATACATGGTACATTTTATCTGCCATTAGTGCAGCGATGTTTATTAATCATGCTCGACAATTTCCAAGAATGTGTTAATGAAATATGTTTTATCAAAAAAAAAAAGTGTGTATGAGTGTTTTATGAATCAAATATAACACTAAATGTGCTAATGCATCTAGGCTTTCATCTCCAAATTTTATTGGCATTGAGTGAAAAGATTAATGATCTTTATCAATCAATAATTAATTGGCAGAAGAGATCTTTTTAATTTCTTTATCAATTAATTGATTATTTTGTTTAATAACCATTCCCAAAAGTGTCTCGGATTGAATTAATCAAGTGGACTGAATTGATAAGATAGAGCCCAATAAATAAGAAATTATTCAACACTTAGATGAAACCTGAACTAAATGAACTAAGTGAACTAGATTTGATAAAACAGAAGCTAATGGGCAAAAAAAATAACAATATATATGTCACAAATGTAGGTTTAGTGATGTTTGATTTAAGCACAATTGATCCAAGTCCATGCACTTGAGATTCTTGAGTGTTATTTTCTTTGTAGCAATATTAACTAAAAATTGAGAATAAAATGGCAAATTGTGTTTGTGGTGGCTTTTCTTTTTATTTTTTTGTAAGTGGAAAACCAATATTGATCTGCTTTAAAAGAAAAAAAAAAAAAAAGAGGCATGTTTCATGTAAATGTGATAAATTTTGCATTTACAGATTTTTGTTTATTTTAATTGTTAGTTTTGTTTGCTTTCTTAAATTCTTTTGATAATTCGTAGTCTAAATAACCAAAAAAAAGAAAAAAAGTCTACAAACATTGATAATTGATCAATCATTTCAGTAGAATCAACACTCGAATCCTTCTCATATTTGTCTGCGACCTTTGTAGTTTTTTTGGTAGGTATGACCTTTGTACTTGCAGAAGAAGAAGTAGAGGTTAATAAATGTCATACAAAAATTTTAGCGTCATTATCGGGGAATATTCTAATCAATATCAGTGTTAAGAAAATATTTTATTAGTTTAGACAATTTTATTTTATTTAAAGTGTTTAGTTTTATGTGTTGGTAGTGCCATTTGTTTTTCAAATTTGTTTTATCTGCGTTGGTATATGTTACTCTCTATTCTTCTTGACTAATTGTAACTTTGAAATCTATCTATCTAAAGGAACTTTTTGGGTTTCAAGAAGGATAATGAACAAGGGCAGACAAGGAACATGAGAAGGAAGCTGGGCAATCAGCCCACATTATTTTCAACACACAATTAATAATGGAGTTAATCAAAGAAGATCACAGGTGTATCTAAATTAGATGACGTGCATATGCTAAATTTGACAAGTTGATGTGTATGATTGGACAAAATATGAATGCTAATATTTTTTTATTCAGTTTATGCAATTTGTGCTATGTGAGATGATATATGCAATTTGTGCTTTGTGGGATGGATGTCATCTTACTCATAGATGTATGCATGTACAATATGTAGATAGTTTTAATGCATGTCAACAATATAAATTCTATTTTGATCAATATAATTTTAGATGGTTAAATTATTCTAATCTTGAGTGGAAGAATCAATCTAATCACTTCAATTTAATCTTTGCCTCGTTTTCTAACCAGAATTTGTTCAAAATGACCCTATTCGGAGTTCGCTATTAAAAGGCTAAATAATGTGATTTTTTACCATTTTGAACAACATGATGCTAGATTTGATATGGCTTTAGACTAGGATAGATTAATTGGGTTTGCACCTCAGACAACTAGGATACTAAATTACATAATATGTGTGAAGTAAATCTATCCAGTAATATGAAAATTGACCATACAGAGAATGGAAAGGCTGGCACATATGGAAGTAACTCTTTTCGATAATTTCTTGGGAACTAACCTTGAAATTCAAGAGGTAACCATGAATATTACATTTGTAAACCTTGTTTAGGCATGGCTAGTACATACAGGCTCTGAAGATATTGTTGATAAAGACATTAATGGAACTACATATGGCAAATAAGCCACCTTTCAACTCTCGTGTCCTGTGATTATAAGGATCTTGCACCTAAACCATCTCCCAAGTTATTGGGGTGTTTGGATATTCGTCCTTGCAATATGTTGGCTAAATCATATAGAAGGAGATTGGAACTACTTTTTGTTAATCCACCTCGAATTAAAGCAGTGGACTACTCTTTGACAAAACTCCTTTGATGAATTCGTATAATCAAGTTAATGACTATAAAGAAGTAAAGGCAACCCAATATTTTTCTTAAAGTTTTCTTGTTTTTTTTTTCAGTGTTTTCACTTCACCTTTAAGTTGTTTAAGCATTTGCTTTGTGACTTTTTTTTGTAAATGAATGACAAGAAAATACCATTCTCGGGATATGTTGAATTTCTTAGGATCTGTTTGGTTTATAGGATGACACAGGATTGGATGACTTATCCAGTCTCATCCAATGTTTGGTTACATTTTTATAATTAGATTAGATAACCATGTTAACTAAATTAATCCTCTCTAGAGGGGATAAAGTTATCCATAGGGGGTTTTGGTATTATTTATTCGGAGATAATTGTGAGAGGGGATAATGATTTATTAGACTCTTTTACCTTATCAAGAAAGACAAAACCTACAACTATATTAATAAACCAAACACTGGATAATAAGGATGACTAATCCTATGATGATTAATCCGAGAATTAATTATCCAAGGATGAGTCATCCCATCTCATCCAATTAGTGAACCAAATGAACCCTTAAGGAAAGATGCTAGAATGAGGGAATTTTTCCTAGCCCTTTATTTGTTCTTTCAATTGGTTTCATACTAAGTGTAGGGGTTAACGTTGTTTATATTTGAGTTTTAAGTAAGTTAAAGTATTTTAATTGTATATAATTTGATGCATTCACTTTGGATGGGTGGATTTTGGTAGATTTGATTTCAAATCCATGGTCCAAATCTTTTCCACTGTTTGGGAATTTTATTTTAAGAAAAAGATTTCAAATTCACCTATAAGATAGAGTAAACTAGTTTGGAGAATTTCAAATCCATCTAATACAAGAGTTATTTGAAATCCATTCCTTTCGAATTCTTTCCAAATGTAAATCCACTGATCCAAACACAATCTTAAAGTTTTATTTTAGATGCATTTGTTTTGAAGTTTTTCATCAAAATAGGTTAAAAATTGTCCAGCCTGTTAGTTTAATTGATTTTAGGGCTTAAAAATTACCTTGAGCCGGTTTGATTCTCTGTAAGGACGGAAAAACCTCCCATCTGGGTCATGTAACCAGTTCGGAAGGGTTTAAAATGGTCAAAATTGTTTGAACCGGGACATCATGAAAGAATTGCAGGTGTAGAGAGTTTCTGATTTTGTGCAACTAGCTAAGCTAGCTAAACCACTCAGATAGGGCCGAACTGGTTCTAGGAACTGGTTGGATTCTAAGGATGTGTTTGATAAAATTGAAGTTTGAAAACTGAAAACTCAAATTTAAAATATGAAATCTGAAATTTGAATTCATTAAATGATTAAATTGTTAAGTACTAAATCTAATACATTTAAATTTACATCACATTAAGAGCCTGTTTGATAACTCTACTTAATGTTGAAAATTAATTCATTCAGAACTTTTTGAAATCAGCATATTTGATAACAGAAATACCTTACCACTTAATGTATTAAGCACTACTTAATTTGTGTACAAAATTTTAAGTGAAAAATTTTCACCGAATTTTCTAAATTGACTACAAATATTATTCCTCTTATACACATAACGCTCTTTAATAGTATTTTCGCACATGATACACGATTATTTTACTTATATTTGACACACACACTCTCTTACACATAAATGCACACACTTGAACACTACTTCTAATTTACTTTATTATTTTCTCTCTCACACACATACATTTTTTATTAAATATGTAAATATAAGGCAAGTTTTTTTTAAAGATAGAAACATAATATTTGTGCCATATTTCAATTCAGCATTATAATTCAGTTAGTTATCAAACAAATATAACTTAATCAATTCAGTGACTTAATACTTTTAGCACTTAATTTCCAAAATTTAGAATTGAGAATTAAGAATTCAGATTTATCAAACGGACCCTAAGTGATAAGTGAATGACATATCACTTAATTTTGGGAGCAAGTTTTGTCTAAAATATTCAGTGTCACTTAATTAATTCAGATGTTCTATTTTTTTATTATCAAACATGTTTGAATGTGTTAAGATCTAATGTCATTAAATTTAAGTGTTGAATTGAGTTATCAAACGGGGTCTAAGACAGGTTTTTAAGTCCTATTTTCTGCTTTTTTTTAATTCATTTTTCTTCATTCTTTTCTTCCCAAACTTTTAGTAACCCTCTCATTTACTTTATTTATATTCTAATATTGAAACTTCATCATTAAATCATTAAAGATAGGCATGAAATTAAGGGTTTACTTTGTAGAACTCCAAGTTTTAAGTTACATCAAAACAACATTTCACAAGCATGCTTGGTTTTAATTTGAGGTAAATGAGGTTTCCTTGTTATTTGAAACTAAGTTTTTTGACTTAGCTTGATTGAGCAATTCGTTTTTACTTAATTAAAGTAAGGCTTTGCTTGTATTCCAAATTTTCATGCTCTAGAGTTTCCTTGTATTGACTTGGAATTTGACTTTATTAGACATATTTGTTCAGCAATGGTTGGTAAATTTGAGCACATTTTCCACATGAGAGATGGAATGAAGGGTTTACGGTTTATAAATTCCTTGTGTCTAAATAGTTTATGTGGTGATCGTACTTTTTCTAATTTATCCTATGCCTAACGGAGAAATTAAGTTTGTTCTCTTTGATACTATCATTTAGAGCAAGCTATTTACAGCCAAAGCACTAACTTCAAACCAAGCTATGATGTGATTGAGTCATCTTTCAAGCATAGGAGTATTAATTTCTTTCTTCTTCTCTTTTACAGTGCAGACACTGTTTGTTTTAAGTGTGGGGGGAGAAGACTTAATTTTATTTTGATATTGATGCTCTCTTTGTTATGGTTTTTACGTTTATGGTGTTTATTGTAAAGTTTTGCATGTACATGATTGTGCTACTTAAGAGTTGGTATCATTGTTGTACTTCGTTTTTGAAGTTTTCCTTACACCGAGGAAAGTGGTATCTTATAAGGTAAGGGTAATATGCCTAAAATTTTTGCAAATTTTAGTGAAATTCATAATTTTGAAGAGATTATGCAAGGTGATGTGATTAATGTAGGTGAAATATGTGATACTTATATGGTAATTGCGTTATTAGTTCAAATTTTGAAAAGGGAGAATAGGATGAGATTGTTTTGTTGAAAAATAAAAATAAAAAATGAAGGCACAAAAAAAAAAAAAGAATGAATAAGAGCTTACAAGTACTCTTATGATTTTAGTACTAAAGTAATTGGGGATTTTCATTTAAAAATGGGGACTTTCACACAGGCTATTTGAATTATAAGAAGTAAAGCAATTAGAATTGAGGTTTTTAAATAATTAGGACATTCATTTAAAAATATTTGTCTTCACATCAAAACAAAAAGTGTTTAAGGTTGAAAAAATAATGAAAATGTAAGTTGTATGGAACTTCAACTCTTCTATTCACATTGGTTGGTTACATTGACAATGTTACCAAGTATGATCGAATTGAGAAACATGGTTGGACTTAGACTTTCATAAGCTTAATTAGCTTTCTTTTATCGAGTACATGATTACTTGATTGGACTTAGTGTGGAAGCAAGGTTGGAGATGATTAACAGATCCTTTAATGATTTTAGAAACTTTATTGGTGATAATCAGTTGATTGAATTAAGTTTTGAAGAAGATCCTTGGACACGGATAAGCAGCCGCGATAAAGAGAAGGCAGTGAAAAGAACATTGGATGGGGGCTGGCACTTGGTTCAAAATTTTTGAAAAAGCTAAATGTAGGAATATCCAAAATAGAGCATATGATCGCTCAATGCTGCTGAAAGTCACTGTGCCAGAAGAAAAGTAAGTTCTACCTTCACAGAAGATGATTGCAGCATAAAAAAGTAGGAAATGTGATAGAGGAAGCTTGATACATTAAGGGTGCGTTTGATAAAATTGAAAATTGAAATATAGAATTTGAAATCTGAATTCATTATATGATTAAATTGTTAAGTACTAAATCTAATACATTTGAATGTATACCACATTAAGTGATAAGTGAATAGTTTATCACTTACTTTTTAGAACAAATTTTGTCTAGAAAATTCAGTACCACTTAATTAATTTAGATATTCTATTTTTTATTATCAAATATATCTAAATGTATTAAAATTTAAATCCATTAAATTTAAGTATTACATTGAATTATTAAATGGGGCCTAAGATTGAGGGCTCTAGACTGTTTTAAGGTTACAAGAAAAATAGGTGCTGCAGAATTGCATTACTTAAACAAACGTCTCAGTATGAATGCCAAGAGAAGGATTATAAAGATAAAGAATCCAATCAAAGATTTGGAGCAATGTACATTGAGTACATGTTGAACCAGTTGAATATTTTAAAAAAGCAACTTAAAGAGATTTATACAGATGAAAAGATACTTTGGAGTCAATAGGCAAGAAACAACTGGTTAAAAAATTGACAAAAACACAAAGTTTCCATGCCAATGTTAATGGAAGAAAGAAACAGAATGGTAGAACAGATGTAAGAAACAAAATGAGGATTGGGGTCTGAATGAGGAAGAAATAGGAAGGGAGATTTACTACTACAAGTTACTTTTTTCAATCGTCCTCCTCTATAAATATTGATGAGGTTTTGATGATCTTCCACTGACTATAACTGATGAAATGAACCAAAATGTTATCTAACCTTTTGAAGATAAGGAAATCAAATATGCAAATTTATCCATGCACCTGAACTGAACAACTAGACTTAATGGTATATCTCTTGCTTAAAAAATAAAATAAAAAACTCTATTGTATTGTTAAGTATGACATTATCAAGGCTATCAATAGTGTTTTTCACTCTAACTTCATGCTCAATTCACTCAGAAACTCTCATAACCTTTATCTCTGGAACGAAACATTCCCTGCACCAGGGACAATTTTAGACCCAAGAGTCTCTAGAATGTAGTCTATAATATTATAGCTAAACTGCTAGTAAATAGATCGAACGCTATTCTTGCTAACTACATTAACAGAAACCAGTCTGCATTCATACTTGGTAGACAAAATTTGTATAATATTATTGTAGTTCGTGAATGCATGCATTACTTTTAATGATCACATAAGTGGCAAATCTGGTTTTACGGCTCTACAAAATTGACCTGGCCAAGGTTTATGGTAGAGTAGAGTGGTGCTTTATTAATGCTATGATATGATGGACACAATGGGATTTTTTCAAACATGGAGAAATAGGATCATGGCTTGTTATTCTCCACTTTCCTACTGTTTCAATATTAATGATGATAAAGTTGAATATGTAAAACCCTCGAGAAGAATAAAATAGGGTGACCCCTTTTCATCTTACCTGTTCCTATGCTGTGCTGAAAGCATTTCCAACTTAATCAAAAAGCAGTCCAAAAAACAAAGATTATCTTTATTGAGAAATTTTCGAGGTAGTCCTGATACTTTTCACATTTTCTGTGCTAACGATTCCCTTACTTTCTATAAAGCAAGTGCAATTGATGCTGCAAAGTTGATGAGAATGTTAAAATCTTATGAAGTGGCTTCAGGACAATTGATAAACATAAAGAAGTCATCAGTAGTTTTCCGTAAAAACTACAACAATAAGTTCAAGTGCACAATTTGTTCTTAACTGGGAAGAATACATATGTGGGGCTTCTAATGATAATCACAATAAGTAAGAACAAGGTACTGAACTTTGTAAAGGATAGAGTAGGCAAGAAGTTAAAAGGCTAGAGAAATAATCTGTTGAGTCCTGTAGGTAAATAAGTCCTCCTAAAAGCTATTGCAATGGCTATGTCAAATTATGCTGTTTTTGCTTTTAGACTTCCAAAGAACGTCTATAATAAACTGACAAAATTGATGAACAATATCTAGTGGGGAAGAAGGATGGAGAGCACAAAATTCACTAGATAAGTTGAAGAAAGGTGAATGAATCAAAGTTTCGAGGAGGTTTGGGATTCGAAGATATCTGCCGCGCCATTTCCACTCTACATTGATAGCTAAACAACCATAGTGATGCATGACCTAGCATTTGCTTGCAAGTAAGGTATATTGAAATCTAAATATTTTAGCAAATTTCAATTGCTGGCAGGGGTGTGCATAATTGACAATTTCTGAATTTCTGACTGAATTCAAATTCAATTTAGAAAATCAAAATCGAAAATATGGAAATCAGAAAGAAAAATCAGAATTATGATTAGATTTCTGACTGAATTTCTGACATGACATTGAGTGGTATCAAAACTCTTGGTTTAGATCTTGACTATTATACTTTCTTGTGTTAGATTTTGAATATAAGTGCTAACTTCAGTTTAAATTGTGATTAGATTTGGCATCGAGAGGAACCAACTACAGGAAAGTTTTTGAGGATATTAAAGCCCTTGATGACATTAATAAGCATCTTTTTAGCATCAGTTCTGGTAGAGTGCAATGAGCCTAGAGGTCAATTGGCAAATGACTCATTCAAAAGGGTATGAGATGGTAAAACCAAAAAGGTTTAGGACATGCGGATCCTTTTGAATGAAGATGGAAAGTCAAGGACACAGAGACCCCCTTCCTATCAGTTGGAAAGAGTTGACCAGCTTATACAGAGTTTCTGATGTGAGTTGATGACGGACCTAGACGAATATCAAGTTGGACTTACGGAAGACTCTCGACCCCTCTAACCCGCGGAGCTACGAATCTTGAATTTAATCTCAACCCGTAGAACAATGAATTAGCGAACCAAGGCTGTTGGTAGATGACGCCACAATCAAGTGTAGTTCTTGATTGATAAGTCGATTGAACACTCAAAATCTCTCAAGTATTCAAAGAAGAATCTCTTAGAAAGAGACGTGCTATTCTCACAAGAATAAGCTGAAAATTTGATTGATAAAATTCTTAATAAATTCGGCCCTAGGAAGGCTTATTTATAGCCTTGTACAAGTAATCCTAATGCTACTATGAATCAATGAAAGACTAATCCTAATTTGAACTAGGCTTTAACCTCATTAAGCCCAAGTGTACTTCGGTCATAAGCCCAACTAACTAACCAGAATTTAACTAACTAATTATGGCAATTGGACTTAATTACTCAAGCTTATTTAGCAAGGTAATGCGGCCCATTACAACTTAAACAAAACAAAACTTAACATAAAATATCGAAGCCCTAATTAACCCTAAATCCGGTCCAGGCTTTAGGGTTGATCCTCCAATGCAAGCTAATTTCCTTCAATCACTTGGATTAATGTGTACAGCTTGTGATCCTCATTGCCAAGCTTTTGAAGATCACTTGAATGATGAATCCTTCCTTGGACAGCTTTTAGCTCTTTCATCATTCCCCTCCTCTTGAAGGCGATTTGTCCCAAATCGAAGGATCGTTTGTGATGGAGAATGTCAGGGAACGTTTGAATGAAAGCGAGCCAAGAGACACGCCTTCTAGCCAATTTGAACATAAATCAGCATACACGCTTCAGCTTACTTGAATTTTGCCAATTGCTTATCACATGTATACCTGGATCGAATACAAAAGATGGAGAATTAATAGAAATGAAAGAAATGTAATCTCCACATTCCCCTAATTGATAACATGACGGGTATATGTGAATGTCATGCACTATCCTAACATGTTGAAGACAACTTATAAGGACATTAGGACCACTAGGTAAACTAGGATATGCATGGATAACATCAAGACACTTAAAATGAGTAGAATACATGGAACTCACACAGTTAGAACAAACAGGATTACTAGAATAATTCAAAGACAAACTAAAAGAATCGTAAGACTCAAAGGAAACATACGACATAGAAGGATTTAAAATAAATGCCACACAAATAAAATGAACAAGATACCTAAGATGACGTAGACTATCCAGAGCATAAGGGTCATAAAGTAAGTAGACAGCTTTGTCAAACTTCATGATTCCTTGATAGTTAACCATATGACTTACATAAACAACTTTTAAAACAATGCCAATTAACTCTAGAAGTTTAGCATACATGAACAAGTCAAGAACATGAACTATGCACAAGAAGGTAGTAACCAATTCGTCAAGATTAGGCATAGAACTACTCATAGCCAACTTAAGAGTACTTACCTCCTTAGGCAACACAAAGGTAGTGGTTGTATGATGAAAACAAAGAGAATTAGGGAAGAGTTCTACCTTTCTCTTGGCAATTGAAGTAACAACAATTTTACCAAATTTAGTCAAGACAATTGGCTTAGGAGTTTCATCATGAGGCAGCACGTGATTTGTCTTGAAAACCTCACCGCTGTTGTTGAGCCATTGCAACTTATAGGGCTTGCAATGGTTGGTTGTTGGAAGGCCTAGTCGATCCACCATGATGGCACTTGCAACGTTGGTACAGCTCCCTGGATCAATGACTAGACTGCACACCTTCTCCTTGATGTGGCAACGAGTGTAGAATATGTTCTCCCGTTGAAGCTCATCTACTCCAACATGGGCAGTCAAAGCTCGTCGAGCCACCAAACCAACACGGTCCACAACTGGCTGCTCTTCAATGATTTCTTCTTCATCACTTCCTCCTTCTAGGGGAGGCATGTCGGCATATTCATCATCACCTTCATCATGACCATTTCTCCATTAGGTAAAATAAGCATTGCTCGCCGACTTGGACACCGAGAGCAACGGACCAAACCCTTGACACTTGAAGCACTTAGTGTCCCTATTGCGGGGTTTGGTAGCATCCAGATTAGCCTTAGGATTGACCTTCAAGTTTGGTCTAGATGGAGGAGCATTCGGCTTTGATGAATTTGAAGAGGGTGGGTTCGGTTTTGCAATGGGAGTAGGGGTGAAGGAACGTTCTTCCCTTTTTGGTTGCTGATTTCTCCAATTTCCAACTTGGAGTTGGAATTAGGGCGAACCACCCTCCTCTTGCTCAACCTTGACAGCTTTATCCATCAACTCTTCAATATCAAAATAATGTTAGAGCTCAACGCACCTCAGCAATTTCAGGCTTTAATCCTCTTAGAAAACGTGCCATAGTTGCTTCACAGATCTCATGGATGTCAGCACATCATAGCCCTTCCATTTCCTTAAAATACTCCTCACTTGACAAATTTCCTTGAGTAAGCATTTGTACTTTGTAATACAAATCTCGATGGTAGTACCCTAGAATGAATCTTTTCCTCATTACCGGTTTAGTCATCCCAAGTAATAGGGTCATTGGTTCCACCAGAACCTCCTTGCTTTAGTCGAAGTTGGTCCCACCATATTAGCTGCATATTCATTCCATTCATCGCCAGCTTTACCTTTTGCTCTTTCCGTAAGGTGATCAAAGATCTTTTCCATTTTTCGTTCCCAGTCTAAGTAGGCTTCAGGATCAGATTTTCCTTGGAAAGGTGGAATGGTCATTTTAATTCCCTTGATGGAATCATCACTTTCTCACCGGTTCGGTTCTTTTTCTCTCCTTTGACTGATTTCTCCCGGTTCATGATCCCTTGGAATCACTTGATAGCAATCACTTATTTACTGCTTTCTCTTGGATTTGAGGAATTCTCAGGTAGTCTCTAGTTTATCAAGTTAGCTCCCTCTGGACCTCCTCAATGGTTTGCATGATTTGCCTATTAGAATTGCAATCAAGGCTTGCATTTGGAACATAAGTTGGGCATTGGTCATTTCATTAGTTGATTCTCCTTCGCTTGACATTTTTTCTTTAAACCTGCAAAATGAACAAGCGTGTGATAGAGACCTCACACACTCCCTCATGTTCCCTCACGTGTATCATTCAAGTGTTTTATTTCACTCTAACCCAGTTCTCACCAAGCAGCTTTGGCCTCTAATTCCTTGATTTTCCTCCTTGAAGAAATCAGAAAATTCGAGCAATTCAAGGGCTTATCACCAATTGCCTTCACAAGAATGTGATGTATCACCCTTTGGCTCACTTGAAGAATGAATGAGGAAGCAAAGAGTTGAGAATTAAGGACTAAATTGACTTTAGAAGACTGAAAGAAATCGGCAAACAAAACTCAAAAAACACAATTTACTTTGGAAAACTAGACCACAACTTGGACTTTAATTTTGGAAGGGAGATGACTTGACCTGACCAGTAATAAAACAAATTAAAAGACTCACCTAAAATGCTGGAAAAATAGGAAGAAAGTCACGTGGCAAGGCTGCAAAATAATCACCAATTCAGATTCAAGAAGCCTTCAAAACCAATTGATTTGGTTGGTTTATTCAATGCGATTGGGAAGCTTTCTTAAAACTGTTTGGATTATTTAAAGGCTGGCTCTGGATAAGGATTAGAAACTATTTTAACAAGTATTTGGCAAGTTTCCCTTCGGTTTTGTTTTCTTTTCAGCCACAAGAAATCCTTATCAATTTTGGAGAGTAAAGCTGGGATTTGGAAACTGAAATTCTGGTTCAAAGTTTCAGCTTCTTGGTCTCGGTTTTGTCCCTCCCAATCATGCAATTTTGTTCCAATAATTATCAAGATGAAGTTCAGATTTGAACAACAATTGCACACAAGAGATTTGAATCAATCAATGGATGGCAGATCCGAAAGTTCAAGGCAGCAGTTTGCTTTCTTTCTTTTCTCCTTCTTTTTTTTTTTTTTTTTTGTAAGCCAAAACCTGCCTTTAAACCTCAAGAATCGTGGTGGAAATTCAGATTTCAAGAACTTCCAACCGGTTTCAAGAAAATCAGAAAAACAGTCCCAAAGTTCAAGATTTGGTTGAAACTTGTTCAAGATCTTTTAGGGTTTGTTTCAAGAACTCAAGAAAGCTTCAATCAAGTTCAAGATTCAAGGAATTTCTGGTTTAGGCTGCCACAGTTATTTCCAAATTAACTCACAAACACACTCAATAGGGCAAATTTGATCAAGACAAACAATGGACAGCAAACTAGAAACAAGAGGCGGACACTAAACACAATTAACAATAATCAAGAAGCAAGAACCTGAAGGGAGAATTCTGTTTTTTTTTTTTTTTTGTTTTTGATTCAAGACTCAAGAACAACAATCAAGAAACTAAGGATGCAATTCGGATGAACAGTAACGCTACAGTATGATGAACAGTAACATTTTTTTTTTTGACACAAAACAATAAAACGACAATAACAAGAAATAAAAGGGATATACTTGATACCGTCAACTAGCTCTGATACCAAGATGATGTGAGTGGATGTGGGACCTAGAGCGAATATCAAGTTGGACTTACGGAAGACTCTCGACCCCTCTAACCAGCGACTCTGAACGAATTTAATCTCAACTTCGTAGAACAGATTAGCGAACCAAGGCATTTGGTAGATGGCCACAATCAGTGTGGTTCTTGATTGATAAGATTGAACACTCAAAATCTCTCAAGTATTGAAGAAGAATCTCTTAGAAAGAGACGTGCTATTCTCACAAGAATAAACTGAAAATTTGATTGATAAAATTCTTAATAAATTCGGCCCTAGGAAGGCTTATTTATAGCCTTGTACAAGTAATCCTAATGCTACTATGAATCAATGAAAGACTAATCCTAATTTGAATTAGGCTTTGACCTCATTAAGCCCAAGTGTACTTCGGTCATAAGCCCAACTAACTAACCAGAATTTAACTAACTAATTATGGCATTGGACTTAATTACTCAAGCTTATTTAGCAAGGTAATGTGGCCCATTACAACTTAAACAAAACAAAACTTAACATAAAATATCGAAGCCCTAATTAACCCTAAATCCGGTCCAGGCTTTAGGGTTGATCCTCCAATGCAAGCTAATTTCCTTCAATCACTTGGATTAATGTGTACAGCTTGTGATCCTCATTGCCAAGCTTTTGAAGATCACTTGAATGATGAATCCTTCCTTGGACAGCTTTTAGCTCTTTCATCAGTTTCAGATGGAACAAAATAGCTCTGAGACAAATCATGTGTAGAAAGGATATTGAGACCATTATGCAATTCCCCATTAGTATCATAAACTTTTTTGGAAGAACTCTAATAATGGGATCTGTTTTGTAAGATCAGCATATAATGCAACCAAGAAGAGAAGGAAAAGAAGTTAAAACAGAAAGTAAATATGGGTGAACCTAGCATGAAAGGACATATGCAACTTCATATGGAAGCCTAATATCAAACATAAGATTAAGTTATTTATTTGGAAGTATCTGCAGCAGATCCATCCAGTCAACGCTTTAATACATAGCAGAACCAGGAAAGCAACCTAATATTGTCAAGGATGTGGGGAAGGTAAAGAATCAATAGCATGCTCTTTTTCTTGGCCCCAGGGCTGAAGCAATATGGGAATGCTCTCCGGTTATCGGGGATGGACTAAGAGAACAAAAAGGCAATTTTGGTGTATGGTGGGAGAAGCTGAAATGGAGCTACAAGCAATCAGACACACGGCAATCACAACAAACATTCTGTGGCAAATTTTAGCAGCAACAGGATCAATTTTAAAACTCGCAGATGAATGCTATGATTTATGAATACGATGCAGCAAGCAATCACTAAGTGGTAGAAATATGAAGATTGGACAATGAAAAAGATGGAATTATATTATCCAGCTCAGTGGAAGACAGTGAGGACAACCATTGGAATCCTCCCCCAATGAATAACATTAAAATCAATGTAGCTTCAAAGAGCTGCAGTTGTAAAGGAAAAGCGGGTATAGGACAGTGCAAGAAACGGAAGAGAAGAGATAATTACAGCCTGGGCAATCACTGGTCATATCGGGAGGAAAAAGGTGCAGATGGAGTCAGCTAAGGCAATCAAATTAACCCTCACCAAAGTTCTAGAGGAAGGATTGCAGAATGTAATCATTGAAGCAGATCACAAGCATGTGATTGACAAACTACTGAGGCAGATAGCAATGATTCATTAAGCGCCAATCTCCTGGAAGACATTTTAACTCCACGATCCTTGGCTCTTGTGGGTTCTCCTATGTAAGTAAAAGTTCATGTGTGAAGCCATAGAGTTGCTTTGTTTCTAACAGAACTAGGAAAGAAAATTAGATGGAAGAATTATCTTCCTGCGGTTAGTTGAACAATGACGAGTGGAACTTGGGCAGTTGCCTACTACATTGTAAAGTTATTTACACTCTGTTAATACAATGTTGACGTTTTGGTCGGGGAAAAAAAGAATGTAAATCAATTCTTGAATAAGAAAAAACAGGGTAAAATAATTTGAAAGCCGCAGCTGATATAGAATATAAACTTCTCCGATTGGCAACTCTTTTGCACCATAGGAACTGGAACTTCAAAGACCTTTCAGAAAATGTTGCAAATTTTGGGACATTTACATTACATTACAAGGCCCATGCAGTATCTTTCAAGAGTTGATATTACAACACAGGGAATTTTTAAGTAGCTAAAAGAGTTTATATTGTAAAATACTATTCTAAATTAATAGTCAAAATTAGCGATTACAGGCCTAAATTAAATTCCTTGCTTAAATTAAAATCGAATAATTCACCTTACATTCCAGTCAGGCTGACAATTGCCAGCTCATACGCCAATAAGCTGGCAGCAACTATCTCAAGGTAGCTGCCTATCGTGACAAGCTTCATCCAGCTCCAATGATTGTGAAATTCAAGGCAGCATAATGGACGACAAGGTTGAAAGATGCTACATATCTTCAAACAATGTTGAGTAACCTTCGCTTTGGCTGAAGAAGACAAGATCCAACCACGAAATCAACCCAAAGGAAGAAGAAATTTCAAAACATGATCATGAGCTGTATTAGTACATCAAGCAAAAAATGAATAGGCCTGATGCAAAAGTAGGATAGTGGTAGGGGATAGGAGAAGCTTAAGAGAAAAGGTTATTTATTGTTTCTCGTTTTAGTTAACACTTTAATCAATATGAACAGAGGAGTAAAAGCATGACAACCAGATACATATTGCACAAAACATAGCATCAAGTTATGTATTTAAATTAAAAAGAAAAAACAAAAAAAGAACAGATAAAACAGCTACTTGGTAAAGAAGAAAGTAAATGTAATGCATTTTAGAGAAATTGTTAATTGACATAATTTAACTTCACATGTAGCTAACTAAATTTGCATTGAGAACTGACCAAGAATCAACGAGAAATTGAACAAGTTTTGGAACCAGAAGGGTTGCAGCCTTATTCAGATTAATGATAATCAGATCTAAGTTCATGTTAGGACTCAAATAGTCCATTTCCACAGCTGCCTAAACTGCAGCTATTCCCAGGTGCAATCAAAATTGGGATTACACATCATAATGGGTTAAGGTACAGTGGTCCAAAGTATGATCTAACATCAAGTAAAAAGTATAGGCAGGCAATGGCTATTATCAATTTCCACCAATATTACAATAAATTTTAGTTCTAGCATTGAGAAACACCAGCATATGGCATAGCAATACATGGCAATAAAGTCATGAGATAATTAAGAAATAAGTTTTTCACAAGGTTGCTAAACAGAGGTACACTCTTAAGGCATGAAAGTTAAGATTCTTTGCATCCAATTAAAAAACCAGAAGAGACATTGTAACCAATGACACATAAAACTATATACAAAAGAATACACAGCAAAGGACTCATGTACAACAAGAACACTTCACTTCACATGTTACTAAAATTATGATAAAGGGAGGCACAGAATGCATGCACACTCGATAGTTCATTTTCAACATACAGATATATAAAATTAGAAATAAAAGGTTTGCTAGTGAAAAGCAGTACTTACATATGTCTTTTCAGCCTCTTCAAGAAATTTCTCAGGGTACTCAATATAGGTAAGACAATCTTTCTTCACTGTAGCTATAAGTTCTTTTTCACCAGCCTTTTCAAGGTTCCTTATCAAGATCCTGAATGTTAGCTTGTCAGGAACACAACCTGATCCCTTCATTGATTCATACAACTCCATTGCTTTTTCAATCATTTTGACACGGAAATATGCTCCAATCATCTCAGTGTATGTTCTGGTGTCAGGCCTTAGGCCTTCTTTCTCTAGCTCACCAAAAAGCTGTTCAGCCATTTCAATATTGCTACTCTTTCCCAACATCAGGATCAAGTCACTGAAAATAGATATATCCGGTTCATACCAGACTTCTTTTCTTGCAAAATTAAACACCTACACCTGAGTCCTGATTACTTTTCAGATAATGCACATTTAAAGGGCAAAAAATAACCCAAGATAAGTAGACATGTTGGGTTGAACTTTGAATCTGTTAAACATAAACTATTTCTCTAAAAGCACAACTTTTACCAGATACCATAGCAGCAAGAGAGAGCTGAAGTGCCATTTCATTCAAAAGTTTCATTATGCAACTATTAAAAAAAAGAAAAAAAGAAAACTGCACTAAAGTCAAGTACAACCACCCAGAGGAGACAATGACCTGTACTGTTCCTTACAAAAAGACGCTCCTTGTTTTCAAACTGGAATAAGAAGACTTAACATAACAAAAGATAGACAGTTAGCTGTCTCTAGCTGCCAATGTGATTGTCTCTAGTTTCATTAATAGACACAAAGCACTGTGTCAAAAGCATGAATGACTTGTGCGGGAACATGAGTCCACTTTAACGAAGAACCTTTACATAACATCACCATATTGTACAATCCCCACAGTTTTCAACGTTAGCTAAAGTGCATCTCTGGAAGAATAAAACTTACAAGCATCTCTCATGTCTTCAATCTAATGCAGATCAGGAAGTCAGGCAAACCTCTAGTTTAGGATTTCCAACTGCACTTTACTAAAAAATTTGGTACAGTTATAATTCTACTGTTACTAGGAGACTTCCCAGAAACCATCTACCACACAGGTGAGTAGGAACTGATTCTGTCACACAATAAGACAAACTTCGCAAATGACTTCACCTTGACCTATTGCAGTACATCCATCATGCAAGTGTCACAGACAAAGGGAAAAAATTTTAAATTACAATCACGTTCACTTGATTTCGCATCTTTATCTTGACACTATCAGTACACAATTAACTGCAATCACAATTTTCAGACCATCATCCTAACCATATGATTTATACAGTTAACTTATTCACATTTTCAAACTTCCCAACACCATTAAAATCTGGTTCAAACAAGACATCCATAATTAAAGCATCATCAAAACAACCAATTTTCGCTTCATATCTGTGACACATAACTGACGCATAAAATTTCAAACATAAATTCTGAAATTTAAAATGCTCAAAGCTCAGAAACTGTTAAGAAACTCGCTATTTTTTTCTTCGTTTATTTTCCTTCTCCCTTAATATTTTGGTCACAGAAAATGCTATGTTTCTCCAAAAAAATGACAGTGCCCACAAAATTCAGTTCTTTCTTCAACCCTTCAATTCTTTTCCCATCAAATTCCAAAATCCGTTTACAAAATCCAATCAATCCCACAAAATCAAATCAACAGAAAAAAGTCACGGATATACACACACACATTTACCTGAAGGGATAATTCTACTTCATTTTGTCTTTGCAGCTCTGATAAAGTATCCAACAAGTCAGCCTTCAGGAGCCTGCTGATTCTATTAGCAAAGACCTCTGCTAATTTGTCCGGAGATTTTGCTAATTTCAAAGATTGAACAGCTTGTATGGCTTCTGGAGACAACACCCTTGACCTCCACATTGGTTTTCTTGGTCCAATCTTTCTCAACCCACATGTAATTTTCAGCCTAGATGGTTGCATAGGCAGATTGGGCGAAGAGATATTGAAGTTTCGGCGCAAACCCACTTGAGGAATGCTCAATTTCAGTGAATTCATGGACGAAATACGGAAGCGAAAGACAGAGAGAAAGATGAGGATATGGAAATCGGGTTCACCTTTTTTCTTTTTTCTTTTTTCTTTTTCTCCTTGTCTTTCTTCCTTTCTTTCTCTCTCTGTTATTGCTATTGAACATTTGTACTTCACCGTTTCTCTTTTGGAAACTAAAGTTAATTGCAATATGCACCCTAGAGTTGTCATTAGCTTGAATTTTAATGCGGTAAACTATTGATTATAGCACTTACATACTTGAAAATTCAATTTATAGCGTGTCGCTCAAATCAACTGAAAATCGATGAACTATAGCTATTTTAGAAATTAAAAGACTTTATCAGCCCTATGTTAACAATTCTTTTTGAAAACCTTTATCCACTCTCGGTACTAAAGGCATTTCATTTGAAAAGAAAAATTAGGGAAATTTAGTGTTTTAACCAATTTTTGTATATATAAAGCATGAGGCCTTATTTGGTGTTAGGACTTTCTGTGGTTTTTTAATATCTCAATTTTACTCTCTCACAAGTCACAAGTAAGTATTTACACGACATAACCACCACAAAGAAACTGTACATATCTATTAAATTTTAATAACTTCCGAAATATGTCTATAAACATTTAGAGTTGGGGGTTTTGAAAATCAAATTTATAGTTGACTTTTACTTTTTTATTATAAAAATAAACTTTTTTGTTAATTTGCAAAACCATAGTGTATGCTTTTGCCACTAGTTTAAATACTGTGCCACAAATTAGCAGTTTTAGGTTTTGTATTAGTAAGATCAATACATTATAATCCTAAGTGTAAATTAGCAATAGTTTTGCAGTGCACATAGTAAGTAACCCTACATACCACTACTAATTTATTAAATGCATGATTGAATAATTATACAACCCAAAATGTGTAAAAATGTTACGGTTTATTTTAATCCATAATCGATTATCCATAGTAAAAACCAATAGTTTTCTAAGATTACACAAAATTGAGACAGTGGAAACAGCACATCAACAATTTTCATTTTGAAGGCCTAAATGAGAAAGGGAAAGAGGAGGAGATAATAGCAAGAAAAAATGAAGAGAACAAATGGAAGAAAGAAAGGAATGAAAAAGATAAAGGAAAAAAGTAGGATTAGTTGTGTAGAAAATCCTATCGTGGTGGTGATTAACTATTAACTAATGGATTTTGGAATGAAAAGGGTAAATCAGACATTTGCATAAAATGAAGGGGATAATTGTAATTTTCATTAACATTTATTTTGTGTGAGTGCAAAAAGTATCTTAGATGGTTAGATACCACTAAACCAGGTAAATGGGTCCCTTGATGGTCAATGTATTAATTTTTAACTAACTATGGCTCTCTTAGGAATATCGATTTTTCTCATAAATAAGTTTTTTTTTTAGACTCTATAGTAGCATACTCCAAAAATACTCCATATACACATAATCTTAAAGCATAAAATAAAAATAAATAAATAAATAATATAAATTTACCACCTCTTTCTTCTCCTACCCACCATCCGTCACCCATACATCACTATCCCAAACTGCCACCCCCTTCCCCCTCACCTATCCACTCTCCTCCCTCTCTCTCCTTCTTCCTCCCTCCTGCTATGTCCTCCATTCCTCCCTCCTTCTCCCTTCCCTACTCTCTCTTTCCCTCCCTTGGTCTGTGACTACTCTTCCTTCCCTCCTCCTCCCTTCTAGTCCTATGACGAAATAAAGGTTGAGATTTAATTTTAACCTCTCAATAGGATCTATAGTCCTTTATGAATGGGATGTTTTAGTTTTGGCAGTATTCTTGATAAATTCACCTATATGAATGTAGAGATAAAGACCGTTTCCTATGAGAATTTGTCTAATTCTCTAAAGCACTCATGAATTTAGGATAAAGTCGTAATTTGCGGCATTAAGAAACTTGTATATTAACACTTTGAATATCATGGTGTAATATTATCTGTGAGGGTCTCAAAAAGTTATTTTGATATTATTACAACTTATTATTTTTAAATAATGTTATTATTATTATTAATTCGTTCAATTATTTTAAAATTATATTTAAACAAATTTTTCAGAAAATTTAAATGAAAATTCAATTTATTCATTTATTTATTTATTAATTTAATTTATTTCATCGTGAGGTAAATTGATTTTATTTCACCCTTAATTTCTTGTAGTTTATCAATAATTCGTTTAGTATTTAAAATTTGCTCTTTTATATCGATTAGACAGAAAATGAGAAAAACACGTTTTTCGAGGTAGAAATTCGGGTAGTGAGTGACGTAGCGATGGAGTGTAAGGATGATCACTCGTAGGCTAAAAATACAATTAAGGGATTAGAAGTGAGTTAATAAGGGCGAAAATGATTAGGGTTGTGAAACCTTAGTGTAAGTTGGATCAACCTCCTTGAAATTAGAATTTTGTTTAGTCATTATTTCCTCCACTTAATTCACCCTAATTCACTCCCATTTTATTCCATTTCATTCCTCCCTCCTAACCAAGATTAATCCTTTAATCCTTAGCTAAGTGGGATAATTATTTTTCCTCCAAAATTGTTAGCCAAGGGATTACTATACCATGTTTGACTTTGGGGCACAAGACAAGCTTTATGTCTTGTCTTTCTTTCCAACAATTAACACACTTAACAACCACATAACACACCTCTCTCTTCTTCGTCACTTGGCCGGCTTCCCCCTCCCTCTTCTCCCATGAAATTCCATCAATTCCATCTTTCATTTTCCCTCTAAAAATCAACCACAAATTAGCCACAACCTTGGCTTGAGCTTGGAACTTGGGTGAAGATCATTGAAGAGGAAGAGTGTGGGTGGCTAGGGCTAGCATTCTTGGGAGGTAATTGCCAACTTCTTAGAAGAGGTAAAACCCTAAAGTCTTCATCTTTGTTCATCCATTAAATTTCAAGCATGAAATTAGGAATTGGGTGGTTGATAGGTTCCTAGAACCTTGACTTGTGTGGATTGTGTCATTGTTTGATGCTAAGCTTCCTTAACTTGTAATTGTTGAACATGGTTGTTGAGTGGACTCTTGGACTCCCACAAGCATGAGAATGTAATTCCTAGCATGATAATGATGCATTGTGTGTGATTATATGGGAAATGGTTAGTTGAAAGTTAGTGGAAAATCTCAAGGAAGAACCGAGAGGAAGAAGTGCAAAATGGGGGTTGATTTTGCTGTTTTTCTTTTAAAATTTCGTGGCTGTATTTTGGCTAGATTAAGGACTGAATTTGATGTTTAAATGTTGATTGTTAAGTTGTTATTTTTCCCCCACAAAAAGCCCTTCAAGAGTTGTTGCAATAATGGTTGTCAAGTTGGAGGCAAAATCTGGAAATTTGAGGATATATTGTAGCGGCCCCACGACTCCCAAGGCGAACCCTGAGAACCGCGGCCACCGGCCTAGCTCACGCCAGGACTCAATCGATCAATTTGGACAACTCAAATTTTTCTAAATGCAGCTATATGGTTCAAACTAAAATTCAACATCAACCATCTAGGATACACAATTCTTAGATAATGTTAACCAAAAGTATTTCAACATCATTAGTCTTAATAAGGGTAAGGTTAC
The DNA here is from genome assembly GCA_013103745.1 of Gardenia jasminoides. NCBI lineage: Eukaryota > Viridiplantae > Streptophyta > Magnoliopsida > Gentianales > Rubiaceae > Gardenia > Gardenia jasminoides. The sequence continues at coordinate 17,190,009 of CM023097.1, read as the reverse complement.
AATCAACAAAATCCAACCACCTCTCGAATCCTCTGCTCGAGTCAAACCTGGAATCCTGGGAGGGAAAAATATATGGGGTGAGCTTCACAAGCCCAATGAGAATCCCAACACATAACAATTATCACATTCGTAAAACATGCTTTCATTTAATCGATCATATAAGGAAAATTTTCACAACCGCATTTTTCCTTCAAGAATTTCATGAACATTGAATTTCAATATCACATTGGAAAGCATCAATAACATTCATTGTGGAAGGATACATTGCTTCCATGTTGTCAATAGCACTTCTTTGACTGCTTCCCAATCTCCAACCCCTTACACCGACTTGGACCCGACATCCAACATTCATTGGGTGGTGTACACTCGAGGTAACCTTTCATTTCATTCCCGGGTCCGTCGGCATGCCGACCAAGCCCTAATTACCGGCTCGAATAGGCCGACTTCGCCTCTGAGTTTGGGATCCGGCCGAGCCAATCGCGGCACATTCGCAAAGCTTATCATTCATGCACATTTAACAGGGCACATACACAATTATGGTATTTCTAAATCATTTGTAAAATGAGAGGTTGGTCGCGATGAGTACACACACGATCTCCTCCTTTTAATCAATGGTTTTGAATAATTCAACCAAGGCATCATATACTATTCAACATTTACACGTTAATTGGCAAATAACACTTAGTAATTACGTGCTTCAATCAACGAGTAACATTTAACAATAAACATAATTCCAACATGTGGCACATTTTAATAAAACATTTAACAACAATTTGGAACCCTCACCTTAACTAGGGCAGGTTGTGTGAAGGTTTTGATGTCAGCGTCCTCGACTTGGTCACCGGCCGATCGAGGTAAATATAATTTAACTTTTAATTATTAAAATCAATTTTGACCAATTCACTTCTTTTATGAAAAACAAGAATATATTAAAGTTTACTTATCGAGTTGATAGAGTGATAAAACGATGGTTCGAATTCGAGAATATAGGTCTTGGTTAGTTAGGTCAAAATGCGTGAGTTTTTGAAAATCGGCGAACTTAAGGTTGGAACAATTTCAATAGTTGATGTTTAAAAGAATTTGAAAAAATATGGTTGGAATTTAAAAGAGGGTTGTCTTGGTTAGAAAATTTACTAATGGTTGTAAAATTTCATTTGTAGTAGTACTAAAATGAGCTTTCGTGATTTTAGTTTGAAAATTTAGGTTTTGTTAAATGAACAACTAAAGTTCATAAAGTGTTTTCTGTGAAAACTAATTTGCCATGGTTTATTCCGAAATTTGGATTGAAAGTCCTACTAGCGTGAATTGCATTGTTTTGGTGCCATTTGAAACTACATTCATTGTTCTTTATTTCTCCAGAAAACATCGAAAACCAATTTAGTTTAGAAATCACTCAAATTTGGACAATAAAGTTGAACCCATTTTGGTTAACAAAACGCAGTCTTGATTTTCAGCGATGTTAGGTCGGATCGCCACAGTGTATAGAAAATGAATTACGGAGCGTGTGAGGTACCGAATCGAAGCTCTTTAAGTCTAGTTTTGAATGCCACTGATGGCATACGATTTGGACTTATGAACTGTGAGATAAGAGCATTCTGTTTTGGACTGTTTTGTCCACTGATTTTTTTTTTCTTGGAAAAATGCTAATTTTGAACAATTTGTAAAATTCCAGTTTTAAAGCAACGTGGTTAAGGTTCATTTTAAATTCCAGCATACCAATCAGGTTTATAACACGTAATACTTCTATTTAAGAACTCAAGAGCTCAGGCACTTGATTAAAATTTAAACAAAAGTCTCAACCAACAATGTCTCAAGTTTGGAAACCATCACATCAAGACCGGTTCTTTCCTTCTTGTTTTCCTTTCATGATACAAGATCATTTTCTCCATTCAAAACCAAGTGGTAGGTCATTACATGTCCAGATTTTATTTTGTTTTGGACTGACGAATATTTTCATGCAAGGGAAAATAGATACAAATAAATTTTAAGGAGAAATGGAAGGTTCAAGCTTGGTGTAGTTAAGATATTTAGTCCATAAAAATTTTAACCAAATCTGACCGGCCAAATAAACACATGCATGAGCTGATTTCAACAAATTTTAACAAGAGCAGAATCGAATGGAAATAGGGCAAAACCCTTCAGCCTAAACTCACACAAACCAGCAAGGGATTCATGATCTTCTAGCATCGAGAAAACACAAGGAAAGTCCCAATCAGTTCACAATCACTTCTAATGATCACACCTGATATAGTGCAACTAAAATTACCATTTTAAGGCTTCGGGAAGCTTAAAGGAAAACAAGAGCAGTAATCTACATTGGTTAACCAGATTTCCAGAAAATATATAATGATATGAATGTGTCAAGGCAAGATTTCAAGTCAACCGGTGCATGCATGGCTATATCATCTTTCAAGATGATCTTTTAAGGGAGGGAAATCATTTCCTTTAAGCTGAAAAGGATAAGAAATGACTCTTACCTCCCACAAGCTTTCAAGAACGGATGAACAAGTGTGAGGCTTGAGCTACTCAAGTTCGGTTTCCAGCTACAAGAAACAAAACAGGCTAAGGATGGAAAAAAGGCTAAGCTGTCAAGGAAACTTTTCAAGAAATAAATGGTGTTTTACCTCTCCTTGCTCAAGAAACGGATGATGTGAAGACAGCTTGGCTCCTTTCCAGATTTCCAGCTTAGTTCCAGCAACTTGCAACCAAGGTAAAGTTCTTGGGGCAAGGCTGGAATAACCGAGAGTGAAGCAAGAGGAAAAAGGGAGAGAGAGAGCTCTCGGTTGAGAGCTTTTTGGGGAGAGTTTTTGCTGAAGTGAATGAGAGTGAGTTTTTGAGTGAATGGAAGAAAGGATTAAGTGATTTTCTGGTGAGGATTTCGGGCAGCAAAAGGGGGGAAATGCAGCTGAAGTTGCTTGTTCAAATGGCCAAAGTTGGCTGAAGTAATTGCCAAGTGTTCTAACCTCTTTCATGCATTGGGCATGGTTGAAGGTGGACCATCATTTGCTGCCTAACAAAGCTGAGAATCTCTTGCTTGAACCAAGCATGCTGCCGGTTATGAGGAGGGGGAAGAGAGCATGCTTGCTGCCAGAAATTTCAGCTTCATCTTGACAAATGGCAGCCAAGGATTAGAAGAGAGGGGCGGCTGAATTCTTGCTGGAGTTTTTGGAAGATTTTGCAGGTGATTTTGGAGGGAATTCATGGTGGTTTAAAGCTGTGAATTTCGGTCCAATTGAGCTGAAGTGAAACGGCTCAATGGTGATTCAATTTGGTGGTTCATGAAATGGTTCAAGAGTGACAAAACTTTTAGGCTGGAAAGTTTTGTTAGAGTCCAAAATTTGTGAAGCTATGTCCGAATTTGTGAAGCTATGTCCGAATTTATGAAGCTATGTCCGAATTCATTTGAATGATTTTTAGCTAAATCCAAATGTTTTAAGAAGATTTAAATAAAACCGATTGATGAGGGAAAGATAGTTAACTTCGTATAAATGATGGTAGTGATTTCAAAGAAATTTATTTAGGTTTTTTTTTTTTTCGTGATTAAGCACATGTTCAAGCAAGATTTTATAAGAACTACTCATGAAAATTTCTAAACAAGCTTTAGGTTAAACTCACGGCCCTCACATATATGCTGTCCGAAATTCTTGGACTGTTGAATGCTAAAAGTTGATATAAACTTCTATCATTTTTGACCACCATTAGGCTTAGGAAGGTTAATACTAGTTTAGGTCCGAATTTGAGGCGAATCGGAAGTGGTTTGGATGTGTTAAAGGTGGAGAGAAGATAAGGAAGTGAAATTTGCAGGTTTGAGCAAATGCGAACCAGTCCACTTTAGGCGCATAGAAAACTGCCTTCCCATTCAAATTTTTAGTTGAATTTTGGTATGAACCTAGCCTATATATGGAAGTATTAGTGTACCAAATTTGGTGATTTTTGACCGAGAATTCGTCACTCAAATGAACCCTAGAACTCTGCCCTGCAAAACTGGAAAACAGAACTTTCAGAATTTTAAACCCCCTCTGTTTGAACTGCTTTAATTCTTGCTCGAGTGTCAGAATTGAGTTCTGTCGGTGGCATTTGAAACTTTTCACATAGTACTTTACACTTTATAAATTTGAGAGTCCAATTCATTTTCTGTAATTTTTGGTGAATCTTCAAATTGGCTGGTTGATCAACCTGTTTTGCCCTGTTTTGTTACTGTAGCCTTTTCTTTCTTGAAAATCTGGGAAAATTCTGCTCAGAATCTTCACTGGGTGTCTTCTACAAAGTTTTAGAAATTTTCAAGAGGTTTCTAACAGTACCAAGTACGTAAAATTTGGACTTGTAAAACTCTAGTTATGATTTTTCAAAGATTTCAGCTCAAATTAGGAAATTATCGAACTTGCTTTCTTTTGAGATAAATTTGGTCGGTGAACTAGGAAAACTTATTTCCATTCTCTTTTAACTATTTTAGGGCGTAAAACTTGGTAACTTTGACATGAAAATGGTTGACCCTCTTTCTTGATTTTCGTGCCAACTTATTGTTTCACTTGATTCTCAAATCGGAGAATCTTGAACTTGACTTGAGTCTAATTGAGAAATTTTTAAAGACATTTATCAAATATTACCCTAGTGATTTGAATTAAAGTATTTGATAATTTCCCATGACTTGAAAATGTTATCTTTTAAATAAGGGTAGTGAGAAACTACTAAACCTTGGTTGTATAATTAAGTAATTTATACTCGTATTTGTCTCAGGTGATCGAGAAGATCCCGGAGAACTCGATTGATCTTGCGTGCTTTTGCTTTAGGCTCTTGACTTCGGTGAGTGCCAAGTGCATGTTAAGTGTTTAAATAAAATGTTTCTCGTACTTACTTGTTACTGAGGTTAGGGTGTACTTTATCGCCCTTGTCCTTTCTCTCATGTGATTGCTTGCTTGATAAATGATATGTGTTACTTGTGCATGTAAATGAAAGTGTTTCTTGTGAGTATTGGCTGGTACCACCCTCCTGTCCCAATGCTATGACCGAGTATGTCGATTGGAGCTTTGTCTCATCGACCATCGTGGGGGCGCCCAACCATTGGCTAGCCTTGTAACTTCGAGCAAGGGCTTGGTCGAGAAGCTTGGTGAACCATGGGAAGTGTTATAGCTTGATCCAGTGGGGTCTTGCTAGGCATACTTGTTAAGTAATGCCATTTAAGTGCGTGTTTGGTTCGGATCGAGAGGGTGAACTGTTGGTGGGAGGTTGTATCAAGTGGAGATTCTGGGACTTTACCTTTGCTAAGTTGAAGAGTCAACATTTGGAATGGAATGGACTCAACTGTTTGGCCGTGGAAATTGGCTCCGAGAGCCGTATCCTTACTGTATTTTTTTTTTTCTATATGAGCACTGTTCACTGTACTTGCGCATATTCACTGTAGATAGAGAGGCTCGAAGAGGGTTCTCCGAACCCAACTCCAAGACTCTTGTCTAATGTGAGCCCTCGAGTTGTGATTCCTTGGGAATACGGTCTCCTGGTGAAAATTGCAATAGTGCAAGTGATTGATTGATTTACACGCTTTTATATCTGAATTTACTGGCTTTCCTACTTGCTTGTTTACGTGCTTGCATGCCTTTCCTTGGCCTCATTGGCGTTAGCTCACTTGTTTTCCTTAGTGGTCTTGGAGTGGGGATCGTGGAGGATTTAGTTACTTCTGTAGGGTTTCTATACTTCCATCTAGAATTGAAATGTATTGTGAAGTTGATGGACGATTTTATTTGAAGTTTATATAATTGTAATTTTGAGGATTTACTCTTGTAAGTTAATTAGTATTTTGGTTGAATACTAAATAGGGTTTTAGGAATGAATTCTTGCAATTATATTGTGGATTTTGTAGTGAGTCCTGGCGAGAGTTGGGCAGGCAACCCGCTGATACCCTTGGGTTCGCCTTTGGGAGAGGTGGGCTGTCACATTATCCTATATACTTTAAAGTAGTTTTAATTTCAAGGCTTAGTCCACTATGATTCAGTATAAGGATTATGGAAATACTAAATAAAGGTTTTAAGGCAATGTCACTTTCATTATGAATGATGTTCTCACTCTGTCCAAACATTATAGTTGTCTATCTCCTTTATATATTTTTAAAATAAGGGGGAATGTTGGTGTATTTTAATAAAATATTAAATGGTATTGACCAAATTTGGAATAAGTTATAACTTCTAAAGAATTAGTTATGGTAGTTATGGTTTAAGAGTTATAATTCTTTTAAAAAGGAGTTACATATCTTTAGAATTATAGTGTTTCAAACTCAAAATTACAAATTCTATACTAATTACATAAGTTATAATTTGCAAAAACCATTATACAATATATTTGGACATCTAAAGGTTATACAACTTTATATTTGTATTAATATGACCATTATAAAAATAAATTTGACCATTATATTTGTAACTTATATTCACTAATGATTTAGACATAAATTTTAATTTTGTAAATCTTATCTTTATCTACCTATATATCGATGTTCAAAAAGTACGAGACACGTAATCTTTTACACATATCTTTCTAACTCTATTTTCTCATGGGAGTCTCGTAGTATATTTTTCGAATACTGATAAATTTTAGTGTTAGAAGGAAATAGTTATTTCATCAAAGTAAGATGTTGGGAGAAGCTTTTGCTTCTCTTGATTATATAGATCAAAGAAATGCTATAACCTTGAGTTGGGTTGTTGTATCCTAGAAATGATATTAAGACCTTTTGCATCAAAATTAAAAATTTTATGAGTGAATCATTTCAAAGAAAGTGTCATTACATGCCTTAGCCTTATTATACTTCTTAGTTGTTGCTAAGAGAATGGTAGGGTCAAGGTGCATAATGACATTCTCTTTAAAACGATTCACGCACCTATGAATTTTTTAATTTAAATGCAGAAAGTTCTAGTGCATCGCCTCTAGGATACAATAACCCAATTTAATGTTGTTGCTTATCTTAGATCTGCAAAATTAGGAGAACCAAAATTTTCTCCCAATACCTTACTTTGACCAAATAACTATTTTCTTTTAACATTAATGATTAGTAGTAGTGGAAAATATACTACAAGACTCATATGAGAAAATAGAGTTAGAAAGATAGTTACAAAAGATTGTGTGTCTCATTCTTTGACCATCTATTTAGAAGTAGAGAAAGATAGGAGTTACAAAATTAGGGTATATCTCTAAATCATTAATGAATATAAGTTACAAAACATAATGGTCAAATTAATTTTTATAATAGTTATATTAATACAAATATATAGCCATTATAGCCTTTAGATGTTTGTATAGTGATTTTTACAAATTATAACTTATGTAATTAGTATAGATTTTAGTTATAAATTTAGTATCATAATTCTAAATATATACAACTCTTGTTTTAAAAGAATTGTAAATCTTAAAATATAATTCCTGTAACTCCCAAAACAAATTCTTTGGAAGTCATAAATTAATTCAAAATTTAGTCAATACCATTTAATATTTTATTGAAATACACTAGTAGTATGTAATTACTTATCGTGAAACAAACATAAAGCAAAGAGTGAAAAGTCCTTTTTATACAGTATAGGAAACAAGATCATAATAACACATGTAAACAAGCAAATGAGCACCAAGTAGTTCCAATGCGTCCACATTAAAATTCTATAAACAAGAATATATTCAAGAGAACTTAAGGATAGATGATTTATACCCACGGCAAGAAACATATACCAACCCCATTCTGGAGTAACTATCTTACTCCTAACTGCTCCTTGTATAGTATATTAGGGGAAGAAACTTGCATTTTGTCGTCTGCATTTAGAGTTATTTTTTGATAATAGTTTATACAATACTCTTAAAAATATTAAGAATGCAAAATAAAATTAGGGAAGCAATGATGGAATTGTCATATAGAAGCAACGAAATTTGGTGATTAGAGGGGAAATTTGGATAAAAATTATGAGGCCAAATTCGAACAAAATGGAAAAACATAGATCATTCATGAATTTATAATCAGAGATGATACTGCTAACTTGTACAACGAAATTACATAGGTGAATGCAAAATGGAAGGTTGGAGTTGTAATAAGGAATTATTTAACATGAACATAGAATCATACAGCTTAGAGGTTTTTGCAAATGAACTAATGTAGAACATAATTTTTTTTTGTAAATAAACTAATATATAGACCTCTATCATTCATCATCACTGTGTAAATTTGTATCATCCAAGTAGCATAAAATTACCTTTTCATAAGGATTAGATAGAGTAAATGGCTATTACAATTTGTCTCCCAAACCTAAAAGGGTTAGATTAATTTAGATGTCCATTAGCCTATACAATAGAATTTATAACATTTGGCAGAAAATCATTAACCATATGGTGCCCCTCTTGGATAGTTCGAGTGAAAGTATGAGAAGATTACTTAATTAGGATATGAAAGTAGTGGCTGTTTAGCTCTAATCGACAATTGCTGTCCTTTTCAAGACATACTTTTGTATCCTTGTAGGGATACTAATGCCAAGTCATTGTAAAGCAATTCAGAAAAGATACAATTCTGAATAAATCAACAATTATACACAAGTCAAATTTAACAAAACTAAAGTTAGATGTCAAAGTAAATAGCTTATTGAGAAAAATCGTAGTAAATGATTTAAACAACAATATTAAAACCTACTTGGCAAAAAGAATGGATTGAAACTATATGCACAATAAGAACTTTAAGCAAATTAGATATTAAAATTAACAAAAAGACACAATTTAAATTGGAATAAACAATCGTCTAAATCTCAATAGGCATAAAAGAGAAAATTCATCTTAACAAAAATTTAAGGGCTAACGTCAAAATGATAAATGGGCCAACACCATTGTCGAAGCTTGAGAAAACTAAGACAAACTTAATATCCGGCAAGAGGAAAAATATATAATTAAGTGAGGAAAATGAAACAAAAAGCAGCATACATATCAAACGTGTACGAAACGGTTAAAATGTGGGAGAAGAAGCAGGTATTAATTACAACCGTTACAAAGTCTATTATTGTTTGTTTAATACAAATTTATGAGATCAATTCATAATCAAAATACGGAAAAACAGAAGAAAGGGCTCGGAAAGTTGTGATAGTTGTGATATTAATGAATAATCATATAAATTAATTAACTACAAGGAAAGTTGTGAAATGACGACAAACCCAACAAAATTTTCAAACTTCAACAAAATTTTAGAGCATTTACATTTTAGTCCCAGCAGCTCATAGCATTTTTAAAACAAAAAGAATAAAATATCTAAAATGATAATTTCACCAAACCACCCTACTTAAAACACTTTGTTCCAGATGCAACAATAGCATGCCATGATAATACTCAAATTACAGGGTCCATTTAGAAGGTGTATTTTTGGGAGTTTATATAAAATTTTACTGTAGTTTACTATAAAATTTGTTAAAAAAATTTTTTATATTGAAGAAAGCATTTCTTATTTTCTTTTCCCTTTCCTTTTATTTTTATTTTTCTTTTTCTTTTTTCAATTCTTTCTTCTCTCCTTGTTCTTTTTTGTACCACATTTGCTCCTTCTGCTCCCTCTCTCCCGAGCACCAACCACCAACACCATCTCACCCTTCCATCCTTTTTTTTTCCTCCATCTCTCTCTACCTCTCCTCCTTCCTCTTTCTCCTTCTCCTCCCTCCATCCTTCCTCTTTCCCTCCTCTCCTCCCTTTCCCTTCCTCCCATCAGCCCCCTCACCTCTACCTCACTCCAAGCCACTTCTCCCTCCTTTTCCCCCATTAGATTTGGCATCCAACTCGATTTGAGTGGTCCAATTTAGGGTTGTAAATGAATCAAGTCGAGTGAAGGTTTAGCCTAATCGAATCGATCTCAACTCATTTTTCCATGAGTTTGAGTTCGAGGTTGAACTTGACGAACTCTCAAATTGAAATTCAAATTCGAACTCGAGTGTGAATTTGAGCCTAATCGAGCTCAAGCTCGAAAAAATTAAAAAAAATTATTTTATTTTTTAACAAATGAATAAAATAATTTTTTTCTTAATAAATAATAAAAATATTAGGATATATATGTAATTTCATTATTAAAATAAAAAATAAAAATAAAATATATATTGACCCTATTTGAGTTGGTTCGTGAGCTATGGAGTCTGAGAAAAAATTGTTCGAGCTCGACTCAAATATGAAAACGAGATGCTCAAACTGGACTCGATCTCGATCAATATCAAGTTCGAGTCAAACTCGAACTCGAGTGGATCGATTTGTTTACACCCCTAGTCCAATCACAAACTAAATCCCATTAATCATTTGTTAACCTAGTCAAAGTTTGAGTAGACGATAAGAAAATTCAAGCCTTAAGACTTGAAAGAATGGGAGCTGCAAGTAGCATCAGCCAAGCAAAGAATTATCAGCTGGAATTTTCTTGTGAAATTTGAAGAGAGTGAAACTGATGTGAGGGAGAAAAAGGGCTAGAAAGAAAATGAATGTTTTGCAACTTCAAGGAGTTTAATCTGATGGTGATTTAAAATCTGATTAAATTGAAATTTTAGCCAGATCCTTTCATGAAATTCTACCCATCTACCAGTTCCGATTTTGGATTTTCTCTTTGATCGGTAACAACACACTTCCAAACCCACTTCTTACAAAGTTGTAGTCTTTAGTAGATGAATTTTTAGTAGATTCACTTAGTTAATATTGACAATGTTGTTGTCATCCAGATATTCTGTACTGAATTGTACTTGCCCCTTATTGTATTAGTGAATGTTTTTTACTAGACTAGGTCCCTTGATTTTTTCTCAATTTGGGTTTTCCATGTTAAAAATCTTGGTATTTTGTACCTTTTACTTTTTCACATTTTATTATTGTTGATATCGTTGCTTAGTAATTTGGTTTATTCCTTATTTTTAAATAGTACTTGGGAAAAGATAAATTTGTTCTAGATTATCTTTGATATTGTGTACCTGCACCAATACTCCTTTCCTAATAAAGCGGTATTAAAACAGCTAGGTTAGCCTGCTCATTTGTACTGATTAAAATGGATGGCTCAGATAGTGGTTCTGTGATATGAGTGATTAAAATGAATGCAAATAATTATTCGATTAGGAAGTCTAGAATGAAAGATTACTCATACGGTAGTGATTTGTTTGAACCTTTTTAAGAGGATAAGGCTAAACCAAGTGATATGAGTGTGATGAATAGTGGGCACTTATACATAAAAAAATTGTTGGTAATATTAGAAAATGGATTGGTCAAAATATATTCCAGCATTTCATTAATGATACTAGAGTTTCTGTACTGTAGAAAAATCTTGAAACATGTATGAAAGGAAAACCGGTTTAAACAAGTCCTCTGTCTGAAGCAGATTACTCAGATAAGATATAAAGATGGTATAGATTTGACTAAGCACTTGAGTAATTTTTAAGACTTGATAAATTAAGCAACTATGTTGAACTTGAACTTGGATGATGAGGTGCAAGTTTTGTTATTGTTTAGTTTACTACTGAATAGGAAAAAATGGTAGTCTCTATCAGTAATTCAATTTTGAATGGGGCATTGACCATTGTCCTAGCAAAAGAGACTGTGATGAACAAAGAGCTCAGGAGAAAGGAACAAGAAGTTATCAATGAATCTCAAACTCTTGTAATAAAAAAGAAGTTAAAAAAGGAGAGAAGTAAGAGTAGAGGACCCTATAATAGGAATGACAAATCTAAAAGCAAGTTTGAGTCGTGGAAAAATAATTCAAGTTACCATTGCAAAAGAAAGAGGCAATATATCAAGGATTGTAGAATCCTAAAACGGGAACAAGGTAAGAAAAAGGGCAAAGGCATGATGAAGGTAAAAAAATGAAGAAGAAACTACAGCAGTTGTACCAGTCCATGATGACATGCTTGTGTTTTGTGATGATGGTCATGTTAATATTATTTGTCATGATAGTGATCGGCTATTTGACTCAGGCGCATCTTCTTGGATCCTTAATCCAACGTTAGACTTATATGTGAATAATTATGTGTTGCAGGCTATCAAATAAATTTAAACCCAATTAAAGTGATCTATTATGGTTTGGTTTTTAATGTATCTAATAGGATGTGGGCCTTTAATGTGTAGATTCTTTATAGTAATTTCTATTTTAATAATGGGCTGAAATAGGAATACCGAAAGACAACAGGAAAGTTGTCTATAAATAGGGTTATGGTCCCCGGGTCACGGGTATTCGTTTGTTGTATTTTTCAGTACCACAAAATTAATTCTCTTGATATCTCATCGTCAAGAGAGATACCAAAGAGAGTTTAGAGGGGTTTCTCAAAGGATTGGTAGATACGCGTAGACGGAAGGCCGACCCCAAATTAAGACGAAGAGGATTCAATGATGATTATTGAACATGGATCCAAGTACGCAATTTATCCTTTCAGTTGTATTCATAAATCTGATATTGGGATCTTGGATGTTCTAACACATCTTACTGTAAAACCCTTTAGAGATAGTTCTTCTCAACCTATATTGGGAGAATTTGGCTATGCTAGGATGGGAAATGAGGTTTCGTACAAAGTTATTAGTATGGGAGACATATATTTGGACATAGATATCGGGTGCCAACTGGTCTTGAGAAATGTTCGACATGTTCCTGATATTCATTTTAATCTTGTTTTCATGGGAAAACTTGATGATGAGGGTTATCATAATTCACAAGATGGAGGTAAATAGAAGTTTAGCAAAGAGAGAATCCTTCTGCAGTGAAGCAATGAAGACTGCAGTTGATTTAATCAACCTTTTTTCCTTAGTTCCTTTGGATGGTGATATCCTAGAGAGAGTATGTAATGGGAAAGATGTGTCCTTTAAATACTTGAGAGTTTTAATTGCGAAACATTTGCTCATATCCTCAAACATGAGAGGTCAAAGTTTGATGTGAAATTGAAGTAGTACTTTTTCTTAGGCTATGGGTATGAAGAGTTTGGCTGTATATTGTATTGTCATGTTGAAAAGAAATTGATTAGAAGTAGAGATGATGTTTTCCTTACAAATTAAAACCGTTAAGAACACTGATAAAGATAATAAGTCAAGATTCTCACATGATATTCCTAGTGGTTAGTGGTGGTAGGTTGAGGTGGGAAAGAAGCAAGAAGAAGAATGGTAAAAGAAAAATTTTTGTATGTTTACTAGTAATGGAGCGTGTTTTTTAAAAACTTTTGTGTTTTTAGATGTTTTTTCTAGAGGAAATTTTAAAAATAAATTTATCTTTAAAAAGGTATAAAAACAGGGCTCCCAAGTAGAGCCACAACTTTACTAGTATGTTTGTCAATAATCGTTTTTGGCGGCATTTGAAAGTTTGGATTTTCATATTTTCAGATGGCAAGGAGAGCAAGAGATAATTCTGATTTTGGAACTTGATGATTCTGAAAATGTTAATTTTCACTTATTTAATGTGAAACTAACCAAGGATACTAGATGTAGTTAAATCAAAATGATTTTGGGCCTTTCTCATAAGTGTAACACGTATCACATCTCTAGAAATGTATTAAGGAAAATGGACAGATCTCTCAATGTAAATGAGCCACTCCCTATCAAATGTGCTGGAATGTATAATTTGTTGTTAAATAAAGTATTAAAAAATTAAGAAAGTGACAAGTACTCTGGATATTCAAAAAAAAAAAAAAAAGTACTATGGATATCGTTAAGAAAATTGGGAAGCCTAGTGATTTTACCGTGCACAAATATAATATATACATTAATTTATGATAAAAGTATGAATGCACTTGGTTTTTTTATCTACCTAAATTACCCTAATTAAAGTTGCATACTAATTACATATATTAGCTACACGTCTTCTTTAGTTATCTATTTTCATGGATAATTGCGTAATCTATAATGCATTAAGATGTATAGGAACTATTAGGATCGGCTCGATGGTCAAGCTCAAGCTTTCACTTCTATCACATTTAGCATTCGAAAAGAGTCTTTCCCACTGTTAGATTCAAGGTTCGAATCTTATACCTAATAGTTGGAGGTATCAAATTCAACGTTCGAAAGACTCATCCCTGATGGTTGGAGGTGTCAAGTTCAGGGTTTGAAAAGAGTCTTCCCTGTTGTTTCGAATCCTATGCCTAACAGTTGAAGGTAGGAAGGATGTGTCAGGTTCAAAGTTCAAATCTCACGTGTCTTCTTTAGTTATCCATCTTCAATTGTTTCTACGTATTTATTTTGTTATGGTCTGTTCAAATTTCTTCGGTGTTTAATCTCTTAAAGGCAAATATCACTCCAATATATTCCTGAGCTTAGTCTGATAAATAGTTACATATTTTATAGTCATAACTTTCATTCTACAGCACCATCTTCTAAAAGCTGCAATTGTACTTATCAATTTTGTAACAGTTGCCTATTCAAGAAGTAATTTTAAAGCATTAGTTTCTATTGGAATTCTGTGTCTGATTTGAACTCCTAGAATCCACATATTCTCACCTTGAGTGTTTGAAAATCATAAGGCTCAAGATTGTAGAATTTTTGTCTTGAATTAATCAAAGTGATCACATCAAATATAACACTATACGCGTTGGTACTAGATGAACTTCACATAATTGAGACACATGTTTATGTTGGATTCTTACTAATCTTCATACTTAAGGTTTATGAATTTGATTTCCTGCATACCATTGAAAAGAAACAAAAAAAAAAGAAAGAAATTTGAGCTCGAAGAATGTTTCGGCATGAATAATATCAAAAACTTAATGTTTTGGCATGAATAATAATAAAAAGTTTATGACTATGCATAATTGAATTCATAAAATCAAGAAATTCGCATTTTTATTCTGCATGTTCTTAGCTTCCCACTCAGACATAAGAAGACAATGAAGCGGGCAATACTGAGATAAACCTAATTCCGAGGAGGAAAAACCAAGCACTCAAACCACTCTCTACCCCCTGAAGTCAATTTGGAGATTAGCAAATCTTTTAAAGTGTTTCTCGACCTTTTAAATCCTCGTATTCTTTGGTACATTGCCTTACTTATCATGGTACCTTATTCTTTTGATTGTTTAAAGAACTATAGATTCTTTCAAATTCAATAGTTATGTAGAATTAGAGTCTGTCTACAAAAACCAACTATAAATCACAGCATTAGTAAGTCATATACACAAATATGGGAATCTCTAAAAAGGAGATGGGTTATCTTTTAATTTATTTCTATTATTAAATCGTAATGACATTTAGAATAGGATTTTTATAGAAATTATATGGATTGCTATCTGTCAAAGCATCTCTAGCCTTACGGAGTGTATTTGAAATATTTCTTTAGACCACTTCTTTCTTTTTTTCAAATGGCTCAAAAGAAGTTCAAACCACAAACTTTAGAAATTTGTTTTTTTCCATTAAAAATGGGCCGCACAATTTCAAAATGGTAAAATCATTTCAATTTCAACATTAGTCTTTTAGGACGCAGGACCCCCTTTTTTTCTTTTCTATGCTCAAAGAATTCCAATTAGGGAGGAATCAGTAAAAATAAATAGGGTGGTTTTGTTTTTTGTTTTTTTTCTAAGAATAATAGGAATTGTTCAAATAATTGTGCTGAGCATCAAGCTACTTTTGGGGTCCATGTACATGTTGATAGAATTCTATCGCATTCCTCGTTAATCTTAGGTTAATTATGTTTACCTCCCTTAAGTTTAGGCAAAACTATGAATCAGATCCTAAGGTTTTGGACAAATAACAAAACAATCTCTTAGCCTTTGTAAAACCACTATCAAAAGAAAAAGAGTGTTGTTAACGTTTTGATACCCACTAGTGCTGCTGGAAAACCATTTAATGTAAAAAATTTTGAGTGAAGTTTGGTATTTTGTGAACATCATGTAATTGTACGGGGTTCAGCACAATTTGGTCAAGTCACAAGGTGAATTTTGTTATTTGTCCATTACGGTAAATGTAATAAACCTCTGTATCAAAGCCGAGGAGCAAAAGAAGGTGGAGATGTCGTCCTCCTGGCTGTCGCTGCAACTGCCCATCACTTCCCAATTGATATTTCTAGGTGCAAATGCATTGGAAGGTCCTTTTCATCTCATTTTTGCTTCTAGTCTCCAAGTTTATGCAAACTATTTGGATGTTTTGAGCTTTTTTTTTTTTGGTTTTCTTTGTGTTGTTATTGAATTCCTTGGTAATTTGTTTGCAATTGTGTGATTGTATGCTCCTTTGATGTGATATAAATACTGTGACTTTTGCTTGGATTGCTAACTTGGGGCCCTTCTCTGCCTGTATTTTGGTGGATTTTCTTGTACCATTTATGCTCGAGACATGCTTGATGAAAAGCCTAAACTAAAAGAGAAGTTTGATTAGTGGGCTTTGTTGAGAATCGGAGATTGGAACGTGTGGTATTGTGCGGTTTATGACAAAGGGAGAACAAATTAGGCTCCAATGGGCATTTCAAAAACAGGTTTAGAGATCTCAGTGTTGGTTTTTGCTGATTTCCCTCTTTTTAAATTTTTTTCTTCTGTTTCTGCGATTTTTAGTGCGTGTACTGTGTGTGAGTGCGTGAGAGGTAGGAGGCAGCGTTCAAACACTGCCGCAAGCTAGACCGACTGCTAGAGAAGAAGAGGAACCATAAGGAATAGCAGGCGGTATTCCGCTAGCATTGAAGAAGAAAACAATTTTGAAGATGCAGCCAATTACCCCAATTTTCCCTAGCTTTATATTTTCAACCCCAGCTTTTTGAAACCGGTGGCTTTATATTAGAAGCTTTCAGTTAGACCCCTCCTACTAGAAAGTCAATTATTAGTACAAACAGTCTTCAATTTGTCAGCTTAAGCTTTAATTTTACGTTTATAACTCATGTGACCTATATGAGACATGGGACATTGCATTATTTTTGTTTCTTCTTTTATTTTCCCCTTAGTTTATAAAATTGAGCTTGGCCAAGTGTCTAGAGCTCACTATTTCATAGCTTTTTCCAACAAAATTTTGGAATGTGTACTTTACTTTTATTTATTTATTTATTTGTTTCTTATGCATGTTTACTTGTAGAATTTTCTTTAATGCTACTTTTTAAAGTTAAGTTTACTTGTGTTTGACTTCAAAACTAGAAGAGCGGCTATTAAGGCAGCAATTGGTTTGCACTGGGTGTATGTAGGTGCTGAAGGCTGACATCTTTCTCACAATTAAGCACCTGAACTTATTTCGCTTGTTTGCTGGATTCGTCCATGTGAAAGGTATATAAACATATATATATATATATATATATATATATATATATAAATATTGTAATATATATATATTAATTATAATATATTACATATATATATAATATTTTTGCTTCAGTAGTCTAAAATTGCTTTTTTGTAAACGTGACAATCCAAATACCTAGTAGTGACAACTGATATCGGAAAACCTTCCTAGATTATTGGTGTGCTTGGCTAGATTTGCCAACTCCCGTTCCACGCTCTTTTCCCCATTTCCCTTTATTGGTATCTTATTCTATTAATAAAATAAAATTTTCAAAATTGTTTTGAATTTAGTATTTCATTATTAATAAAAAAATCATGTATTCGAATTTCGCTACGGATGCAAGAATTGTATTGTTCGGTGATATATAAGTATTTCTGTAAGTCACCCGTGGTGGTGATATGAGTTGAATTCACTCAAACTTTTTCTTACCCAAAAAAAATGAAATAAAAAAATTCAAATGCCATCTTAAATCTTTCTTTAATTTTTATTAGAATTTATATACTAATTTTACTTTATTATTTATTTATTTATTTTTTTCACCTTTCAAACACCATCCCTTATTGATCACCACCCTGAAAAATGTTGGGCAAATTCAAGTTGGGGGATTTGGGGAATTGGAAAATCGTATAAATCAAGTCAATTGTCATTACTTGGTCCAATATAAGTACGACTTCAATGCAAAGTTCAAAACTTTTAAACCATTCAGAGCTATAGTGTAATTTTAATTGCAGTCTGGGGGCGAACAAGGGGAAGATGGCAGGATGGATTTGGGTGCCAATTGATGGTTCCATCATGTCTCAACAACCCTTTAGAAACTGGATTGGGGCCAAATTAAACTGATGTTTTTCAATAAGAACTGCTGAATTGAGTTTTTTTAATTTGTTTTGGCTTTTAGGAGCTGAATTTAAATTTCAAGCTACTTGGGAGAGCTAGAATGAAATCAATCCGACCTCTTTCTCTCCCAGCGCACATCCTAATGCAGAGAGCTGTGGGGAATGTAGGAACAAAAGAGATGGTGAAGTCTTTGATCGGTGGTACCCGTCGATTCTCTATTTCCTCACTTCTCAAACTGTCCTCTCCAATTTCTCTTTATTTCAGGTGCCCAAAAAAAAAAAAATCTATTTAATGCTTTGCTTTTGGTTACTGCTTAGTGTGTTTGGTTGTGTAAAGAAAAAAAACAGTTATATATGAGTAGATTAAAAACAATCTAGCCCTGTAGGAAAAACTTGTGATTTTAAACCTTTTAAGTAATTTTGTAGCTGGATTTGTTAATTCCTAACCAAGTTTAATCCTTCTGTAACCTGTGAGGAGCAAATAGAAGGTTAAGGAGTTTGGAATTATCATGAGCAATAATTCAAGAAATTGAAGAAAAATGGGGTCTTTTTGATTAAAAATTTTAGTAAAAGATGTGTTTGCTTAGCTTTCTAATTTAACTTGAGGTTTACTGGGCCTCCATTTTTCTGGTTATTTTATAGTCAATTCTTCAGAACCCATGCCAACCCTTTTCGGTTATCATTAGGCCTTCAATGCAATTGACTTCAAGAAGTTCATGGTTGGCACTGAGGAATTTTAGCCATAGCAGAGTGAATTTAGTGATATCTCCACAGGGAAAGCCAAAATTCGAGACACATGAAATTGAGCCGCCTAAAAAGGACAAGTGGATGACAAAGAAGAGGCTGAAGATGCAAAGGAAAAAAGAAAAGCAAAAGAGAAAGGCTGCCAATAAAAGAGACCCCAGAAGACTTGGTGTCAAAGGGAAGAAGAAAAAGCAGAGGTTTGCTAATGCTGAGGAAAGGATTAAATACAAGCTTGAAAGGGTGAGTTGACAAACAACTGAGTATTATTATTTCTCTCAGTGCAGTATTTAAATAACTGCCTATTTCTGAATAAGATAATTCATCTCTTTTGCAGTTTCTAGCATTCATCTTCATATATATGGACTCAATTAGTAGCTGACTAATTGTGTGCTTGACACAAACTGTGTGCCTGGAATGACCATAGTGGATAGCTTTGGGTAATTAGTTCTTAGTTCACTGGTTAAAAATGGGCACATTGCGGTGCATCTTCGTGGTGCTACTCAATTGGTTAGAGCTTATTTCGATGTCAACTGATTCTTGTTTGTGTTATTTTACTTTATTTTATGTTATATATCTGATCAACTAATGGCAGTCAAAGTTCTCCTTAAGCTTGTTCTTTAAATCCTGGGCATTGATTATTTCTATTTTCCCTGTTTTTCCTTCTAGAGTTGTTCTTAAAGAGAGAATCAACTGTGGGTAGTATATGTATGCTTCAGATTGGCTTAGTTTGGTTAGTTAACTGATGGGGCTAATTTTTCTTTGCCTCAGGCTAAAATTAAGGAAGCCTTGCTAATTGAAAGACTAAAACGGTATGAGGTCAACAAGGTCCAAGGTCCTGTTGTCAAGCCACATGAGCTGACTGGCGAAGAACGATTTTACATGAAGAAAATGGCCCAGAAAAGTTCGAATTATGTACCTATTGGCAGGAGAGGAGTATTTGGTGGTGTCGTTCTTAATATGCATTTGCATTGGAAGAAGCATGAAACTGTCAAGGTCATTTGCAAACCTTGCAAACCTGGTCAAGTGCAAGATTATGCTAGTGAAATTGCCAGGCTTAGTGGTGGAATTCCAATTCAAATAATCGGAGATGATACAATAGTTTTTTATCGTGGAAAGGATTATGTGCAGCCAGAAGTTATGTCACCCATCGATACATTGTCCAAGAAGAGGGTAAGTTTCTTGTATGATTTGCTTTGTTTTAAAATCTATACTTCTTTGGATACTACAGAATTTTCTGGCTACCTTTAGGAGATTCTTAGTTATCTTTGATTGCTTTGTGGATTGGGTTTCCTACATATCTTTTTTTTTCCTGCATTTTCTAATCCTATTAGTGTCTGAGTTGATTTAGACTCATTCATTGGCTTGTACAAGTTATGAAACTTTCTGATGATTTTTGGGTTACTTTTCCTTATTCAAGACTCCTGGTTCTGTTTCTGATGAGACAGTACACTTCATTTTTTTTGCTTTTGAAGTTGGAAAATTGGACATTGGACATGGGGCATGAATACAATCTACAATGACAAAAATTTGCTTGAAATAACCTAACCGGACATGTATAGTCCATTTGGATTATTTGGTTATTCCAGGCCATCCTTTAAGTTTCTACTGAACTTCAGTTATAAGCATGTGTTGTTGCATGTATGATCATATGGGTGCAAATTTGATAGAATCTAAGTAATACTGGTATGTCAAATTGCTAGCTTTTGAAAACTATGAGAATCTACATAGCACTAATGATATGTGTAATAGAAATTTGCAAGATTTTTAAGACTTTTGAGAATATGCTGGCAGGACAGGACTTATGTGAGTTTCTTGTACATAGGAGTTGGTTGACCAAAAAGATTTTTTTTTTCAATAATAACTACGCACTCTGCTGGAGTTTTTGCAAGCATAGTTTGAGCATTAGATTTCTCTCTTCTTTGTTCTTGACAATATATCTCTTATAATGGAAATATTGGATGTCTGAAAAATGTTGCAAATAAATGTGGATTGTTTGTCCTAAATATGTTTGTCCAGGACCATGATGAGTGCCTGGGCGTTCTTAGAACAATTGAGGATTATTTGCCGTTGCAGCCAATTTGATGCTTCTACAGGAATATTTGATCTTCGAGTTTTGAATTTTCTTTGTTTTGGGTGCAATCCTGAATATTGATTATAGCTTTGCTGATTTGGGTTCTATTCTACACCCTAGTGGTCCTCTTTGCATTTGGAAATAGCTTTCAATTGATTCAAGGATTCCAACCATGCCAGTTAATTTGACTTTTGACATCAGTTCCTTTATGCTTCTGTTTTGATTGATAAAGGCTTAATTTGGGAACTTTATGTAGGGCTGTTGGTGGTTTTTATGTGATTGTAGCAAGTCGTAGCTTAAGGACTGATGCTGACTTTCAGGATCACGGCATTGTTGTTTTAGAAAATTCCCCAAGTCTAATCCATGATAACTCACTTGTATAGGAAGTATATGGTCGTTTGGGTGCTAAAACAGAGATCGGTAGAAAATAAGAAAGAAATAAAATTAAAAAAGGGGAGGGAAACAAGGCTGTGTTTACATTGAACTTGGCTATTACCGGAATTTATGGTTCTCTCCTTGTCATGGTTATCATGGATAAGTACTTGTTTTGTCCATTGAAAGGAGTATATATGGAATTCTGAACAAGAGTTCCATGCTTCTGTTAGGTACCAAATTCATTATACATTCAGGGATGTCTGACATGACATGTGAGAATGTGCAGTTACCTTTGACTCTAATTTTGTAATCACTACAGGTTGTGGCAGTGCTCTATGAATGTCTTCATCAGAAATGCAAATGTCACCTTTGTAGTAGCACTCAAGATGACAATTGTACTTTGACTTGACATAACAAACTTCAAGTTTGCTTTTTGTTTGAAGTCAATGACAGATTTTTACAAAATCTAGTGTTTTGAAAGCTGCCTCTTTATTGGATTACTCTATGGAATTAGGTCCTCTTTCATTTGTGTCAAAAAGTTTATTTGGTCTCCAGCTGTGTTTAAAGTGAAAGAAGAAAAGAAGGGAGAAATAAAATTCCGGACTATGAATTGGCTTGAAGTGAAGCCATAATTTTGAAAATGACTGCATTCTGGCACCAATTTTTTAAAATAATTTAATCTTTAGTTTCTTCTTCCTTGTTCTGTTGTTGAGATTCTTCATAATAAATTTTCACAATTCTTCATAATAATTGTTCATGAGGTTTCAATTTTATAAACCTCCTTGACCATGAACTTTACCTTATCCAAGAATATTGTAAAATCTTCTTGGCAAAAGAATTTTGCACTCATGTGAATTTTGCTTGAGCTATATAAATGTTCTGTAGATGGGCTGTTTTGTTGGAATTGTTCATCTCCTTTATGATTGGGTATCCTATGGACATCAGTTTAATGAATGGTCATCTCTTAGGCAATCAAAGAAAAAGGGTCCTTACTCAGCATACATTTGTCTGGTTTTTGATGCGCTCTTTTCCTTCTCTTTTTCATTCTAGATTCCAACTTTGTTAACCTTTTCAGTGATTTTTTCATCTTCTTTCAGGCATTAGAAAAATCCAAGTACGAGCAGTCACTTGAGTCTGTTAGACGGTTCATTGCTATTGCTGAGAAGGAGCTTGAATTATATTATAGACACGTGGCACTTTATGGTGACCCAAGTGACCGGAATCCGAACTCAATCTTTGATAAACCAAGACAGATAGAATGGGCAAGAAAGATTGAGGCAAAAGAAGATGCATCTTCAACAGCTGAAGAATGTTCTCACACTCTCTTTCAAACAGAAACTGATTCCATGGATGATGAAACCTTAGAATCTGAAGAAATCTCTGAATTTGATGATAAGTGCAAAGATAATGCTGCATCTGCAAGTGAAATAGATTATGAGGATGACAGAACTCATATTGGGGAAATAGAGTCATGTGATGAAGAAACAGGTAGTGTCTCTTATACTAGAATACTAGGTTCAGGATCTGTACATCAAAGTAAATGGAATGCTGAATGAGGATTTGTTTTGAGCATTATCTAGCAATATTTGTTTTAATTTGTTTACACCCATATATTGCTGTTTGTGCTCTCTTTTTTTTTTTTTTTTCAGTAGCTTGCTTTCCTTAATCTTACATATACTGCATTTTATCTTTTTATAGCTGTTTGAAGCTTCAAATACAAAATTTTGGTCTCCCTGTTGGCAAAGTTTAAAATACTTGTTTGTCTTAATCTGTCTATTTTGGAAAAGAAGATTTGATGTGTGATTGGCCAAATATTCACTTTACATGTAAACTTAGAGGATAAAAAGAATGATCTTGCATCTTTAACTGGAGCATATTTCTGGTTGTTAGAAAAGCAAGAGTATTATGGTAAAATTTTGTTCATTTTGCCTGTCTATTTGCAAGATATGCAGGCCAAACTGAAGTTTTTGTTATAGATGTTTTTATATCTCCAAATTGCAAGATAATAGATAAGCTATGAACAGAACAGTAGGGCACTAAGTTTGTCAGCCAACTCTAGTAAAACAATATTTCTAAAGAACTGATTATGAGCCATAGCATGTGTTCATTAACTTTTGATGAAACGTACATATGACATTCTTGTAAAATTGCACTACTTGGACTTTTACTTCATAGCTATTCAAGTTTGGTGACACATGTTTTCTGCTCAATCTAATAGTTCATAGAGCTATAGTGTAGGTCTATTCAGTTCATAGCATAACAAACTCTTGTGGCACACAGTTTGTGCATTATGCACGCAGCAATGAAGTAACATGGTGTTTTGTATTTATTTAGCTTTTATAGCTGAATTTGTACTTGATATTGATTTTCTTGGTAAAGAAGATATGCAACCTACTAGATCCATCCATTTTTCTGGAGCCATTTTTACTGCCAATTTAATGGATTGAATTTGTTTTTTATTGTTCTAAGTAGGAATAAGCTAGTTTTAGACTCTATTCAGGGCCTGTGAAATAAACTTGGCTTCTCTGATAGATGAGGTAGTGGAGATCGAGGTAGCAAGTGGAGAAAAACTTGTTCTGGAGAAGTTGAGGGGGAGAAATGAATGGTGGTGGTAACTTGTACTATGCTGCTTAGTTTGGGATGAGAAAGTTTTATGATGTTGAAGATGTATCAGACATTATTCTGGTAAAATTGCATCAAAACTTGATGCTGCTTAATAAAGAAAATGTACCAGACAATGCTAAGAGTCTGAGGATGTATTGGGCATTTGCATTTAGATTTCCGGTTTAGCAGTGTGATACATTTTCTTCATTATCATGATTTTGATGAAGGGGGTACTTGATTTGAAGCTTGATCAAAATGAGTTTGATGTTTTAAAAAAAGCTGATGGGAAATTGGAGAGTAAAACAATATTCAGTAGCTGCTTTTATCTTTACTTTTAATTGTGAAGTCTTCAGTTTGTCAGAATCCACTGAATCTAGTTTTTATTTTTATTCATTTCATTTTTAGTGACAAACTGTTCGGCTAGGTTTGGGCAAAGCCTTTGTATTACTAGGTGCTGATTCTTAGACATGCATATAATTCTGTCAACTTGGGTAGGTTGTGGTCAAACACTAAGATGTGCGCTGCGAAAAGATTCAGGAATTTGTTATACGCAATGGATATCACCATAGATGATGATGATGCATGGTTATCTAAATGGATGTACAAAGATAATGGTATCTGGATGCATCGTTCTGTTCATTTAAGAAGTCCTTTTGGGTTAAATGCAGGTGTCTGTGGTGATTAATGGCATGTCTCTTCAATTTATTACTTAAGCTAGTGTACCACTAGATAGTTTTAGTAGTAGTTTCTGATATTTGAAGTTAGTTTAGGTGAAGCCTTTTTTTATTCAATTGCATCTGAGATCTACATAGTGTGTACATATTCTAAGAAAAATGCTAGTTATGTACTTTGTTCAAAAGTTTTGTCCTGTTTTGGAGAAAATTTAGGGTTTGTTTGTATAACAGAAATTTGCAAAATTTACTTTGCTTACATCATAATCACACTTTCCAATCACCTTTTTATCTTCCCTTTATCTCACATACATCACATCACAAAAAGTGCTACAGTAAATATTCCAAATAAAATCTCAAGTAAATTCTCTATCCAAACAAACCCTTAATGTTTGGGGAATCGTTGAGTTTTCTGTATTTAGAGTAAAGGGATCATATGTAAGAATATGAAGAATCAGCCTGTGGTGCTTCTTTCCATTTGTCATGTTTATTAACCATTGTTATACACGTGTTTCCACATTTCAACTCCTTTCTAATTTCCTAGGTATAGTCTTCAGTGAATCTGTATTACATGTACTTAAAGATTGCCCACTATGAAAATTTCCGGGATGCTGGAGCTATTAGGTTCAGGAATAACTTACTGCGCCTCCTTGCTTTTTACCACTGAATATCTTAGTCAAAGTCTTGCTTCCCTTTAGAATTTTGTATTTCTCTTTGTTTTTAGACTAAAGATTAAGTAACTTTCTTTAAGCCTATTCTCCAGTAGCTTCACTACAGAACATTGTAGCCAGAACTTATCCAAGCATCACATGATAATTTCTTGTGATTGATGTACACTTGCAATAGTTTGAGTGATGATAATTGCTGAAAATTTATCGTTCATGATCTTAAAGGTAAAATAGGAGTAAACTGAGATTTGGCCTTTCAGAGGAACTGATTTTGCTTTGTGCTTCACGGTCTGGTAGCCTTTATTCGAACATTACCTAGTTAAACTTTCCACGTGAATTTGTGTCATGTTTTTCAAGATTTATGTGATGAATGCTGTTAATTGGGAACTCTGATTATATATGGCTAAATGGTATTTTCTATCATAGATTAGCTTAAACTGTTGAATTTTAACAACCTGACTTGGTCCTCCAATATTGCTCGTGCTTCATAATGTGCTTCATGTGTTACTTTATGGTAGAACAAGGTACTTTTTCTTTCCAATTTACTTTCTAGTGCTAGATCTGATTTGATTTTGCACTTACAAAGGAGCATCTAGGCACATACTTATCGAATTTTCTGCTTTGATTGAATGTCTAGAAAAAATAATCAACTGGGTTGGATATGCTACATTTATGTCATTAACACGGAGAGAGGTAGGACAGAATGTATACTGCATGCTTTTCATCATGTCCCTCCTAGTCTTTTGTAGTTCGCTTAAGAAGCAATTTTGTTGGATGTGGAACTTAATCATGGAGCTTATATGCCAAATCTTTGAACAATATCTTCACATCTAAGTGATTCTTGCTTTTTTATATAGAGATTAGCAGGGGTACCTGTTAGGGAATTCATTTAAGGAATTAATAATCTATAAACTTTGCCTCTAAGTTGCTGTTCTTGTGTAAAGCTATTTTACCCTGAACAAATCTCACGTCATCCAGTGGGAGGGCTGTTACATTCAAACTTTCATTTATTGTATTAGGATGCCTTTTCACTCTAGTTGTTGCAGTTATGTAGATCTATTGTTGCTTTTACTTGATGCTTGTGTTGAATAGTAAATTAGAATGCATTTTCACTTTAATGTTTGTTTTGTGTATCTTATGTCTGTACAAGTTTCTTTCATTCTAAAGATTCGTTGCATGGCCTTCTGATTGATGTAGTCAATTGGATTTCCAAATGGGTCTTGTATCTGTCATCTTATCTGCTTGGGCCAAACAATCAACAGGCCCTGGTCATGGCGATCAGAGGAGGAAAAATATACTTTTTAATTGATGCTTCGGAACTCAGAACAATCTATTTGCTTACTGGGAAACAAATTGAATTACAGTTTTGTGGATTTTTTAGAATTATTTGTGATGAGGAAAACTATAAAAGCCAAATGAGGATAAAGTCAACAAGAAGGTGCTTACCTTTATGTAGGAAATATTGACCACATCTGGATTGCTCGAAAAGAAACTAAAAGAAGGAAAGAGTGATTGCCTGTCAAATGAACTGATTAAGGTCTCATGAAATTCATTATTTCATTGAATATCAAGGTCATTTCACTGTCCTTGAGACATGAAATTTAGTAAAATGAGATTAGTGAAGATAATTTTTGGTATCGAGGAACACAAGAAGGGCAAAAACTCATGAATTGGCATAAGGAATAAGCAAAGATTAATTTTAAATAGAATTAGACCTTTTAATAATCCTATTAGTGAAGATAATTTTTGGTATCGACGAATACAAGAAGGGCAAAAACTCATGAATTGGCAAAAGGAATAAGCAAAGATTAATTTTAAATAGAATTAGACCTTTTAATAATCCTACTTTCATATTAATCCAAAACAATATGCAACTAAAAGTATTACACTTTGCTTTGATATTAGCCTTTTTCTTTTTTATTCCCAAATTAATATTAATCGAATAAAATGAAAGGATAATCTGTGAACCCCAAGAAAACAACTGCCTACGAAGGACAAATTTGCATAGAACAACCTAGTGATTTACTCTGCATTGTTTGGATGTTATTGTCAAAACAAAGGAAAAAAATTCGTAATTGGAAAAATAGAAGAAAGAATACTAATAATCTTAAAACTTTGGAATAAAAAAAAATATGTATTAGATGTACTTTTATCTATGGGTGTAAAATAAGATAATTACAGAGATTAGTGTACAATAGATTTGGAAACAGCTCCGCAAAGAAAGTTATGTATCCAGTTATGTATCCATAAGATAAATTACCAGCACTTACTCGAAATTGCATACTACATAAGCAATTTGTTACCGAAAGAGTGCGTTAAGTTTGCTATTCATTCATCGTACAATGTAAAAGTACATTATGTGAAAAGAATGATACATATTCCTATATTATTGAGTATATATTCTCATTTCATTCATGATAATTTGATAAAATTCTAACCCTCTTTATCAATATACGCTCAAACAAATGCGCCTTTGATGATAATTTTTCCCAGAGATTGAAAGCAAATGAAGTTTTGTAAAGATTTATTTATAGAACACCACACCTAGCTCTATAAAGTATACATTAGCAACTGTATATAGAGCTAGTATGTTCTTTTACAATGACATCAATGCAGAGTCTCTTCTTTCTTTTGGAGCTTTATATAATGCTTAATGATCACCATAAGGGAGGATCCCTGTCTTTATCAGCCGTCAGCAGCATAACTTACACCATGCTCTCATCTTCATCAATCCAAATGAGATCAGTTTCTAGCATCCAATGGCATGCTTCACCTTGTCCAGGTGAAAGATTTAATACTCTGAGTGAAATATGATCTGCAGGAATCCCAGATGTATCCATATGACATATTGCTAGAACCTTGTTGATAGGAACCCTTGTTTCAGCTTCAACTAAGGTGATACGATACAGCTGTGTTGAGGGGAGTGAGTGGCAAAAATACGTAGCAAAGGGGAAGAAAAGCTCATGACATGCGACAAGTTTTTTGACATCAAATTGTTTTATATTCTGGATCAGGAGATTATTTCCTGAGCCCCTTCCGCTTTCAGTTGTCAAAACAGATAAACGGCTTTTGCCTAAAAGTGCTTTGGAAAATCCAAGCATCTCCTCTAATGACTTGGGGCAGCTCTTCGTCTCATCCTTTATTGCTGGTGCATTGCAATAAAAAATAGTTCTTAAAACTGCATCTCTTGTTGTAGGAGACTCCAAAGACTCCGGAAAGATCCTTTCAACGTCACTAGGGCTCATCATTATCTTTTTGGCTATTGGAAAAGGAAGGAATGAACGATGTGGAAATGTGTGATTTAGGGCTTTTGGTATATGGACTTTATTCCCCAGTTTAAGCACGGAAAGTCGAAAGAAAACATGAGGATCATCTAATCCTTGTCTAGGAGATAACTTGGTAACGTTTTCTCTGTAGCTACTTTGTTCAGAATTTTGAGATGCATTTGCAAAATATGGTCCATATGCAATATACTTAATCAGTTTTGATATTTGAGAAGTATTTTCTAGTCCTCGAGATGCATTTGCAGCATATGGTCCATATGGTCTATAATCAATCATATTAAATCCTTGAGATCGATTTGTGATGTGCAGGTTTTGATCATAATTAGAGTAAGAACAAGCTAATTGGGCAGTGGAGCAAAATTTGGCATCTGCCACAAAAGTTGGCTTGGTCAATAATGAATTGAAGTAAGTAACGTCGCGCTTAGACATGGGAGATAATTTTGAGAAAAGAACTACAGGCATTTGGTTGTGCACATTTTTTGACCAAAAGCGAAGTTGATGATGAGCAAGAGAAGATGGAGGATATGAAACAGGTGACAAAGAGGAAGACCTTACGCCATTGCCGCACAAAAAGTGAGCAAGAGTTATAGCAACTGATAATATAGTTGGGATGGCCATCCTAATGATTGAGGAGAAATATCTAGTGAAGTAGGATTATGGGCTACATCAACAAGGGTATGATATTTATAGTTGCCTTTTTTCATTACAATGTTCTCACTGATCATTCATACTGGTATTCTTTGCCTCTTGGATAAAATGTTGAGAAGACCACGACAACTGAATTAAGACAATCTTTCCTGCGTTGAACAAGAAAAGAATTTGACACTTCGATAATCCTTAGTGACCTGCATAATCAAGGTAAGGGAATTTCTTGAGGGCTGAAAGTATCTTCGGACATTTTAATGATAATTTTCGTGATTAACGAAGTCTTATATGAAGTTAACAAATTGTTTACATGCAGCATACTGCGCTGCAAAGAGTCTTCTAAGTGGCATGTACAGAAGTGTAGTGATTATTTTATCACCATCTTTGTGGATTTCTCTACGTAGGCCTTATGTTTCCACCTCTTTTATACTTTCCTTTTCTTTTTCCTTGTACATCTTTTCTATCCATTGTTCCCTTTCTTCCATCAATTGCGCTTCATCCTCCAGCCACCTCTGGTCCTCCATATCCAACAATGCATACATCCCACCAAAGTAATTCTTCTACTACGTTCTACCACCATTTCTGTAAACTTTTAATAAATAACAAGATTGAAATGACTAATAATCTGATGTGTAGCTAATTATTACAAATTCTAAGTAAAAATTATTCATGAAAATTGAGTAAATCAAAAAGTAATCTAGTAAAGATATTGTGTTAAATTTTCTTTTCTCATCTTGTTCTTTATCTGAGCAGAGCCGCGTGTGTTCTGCGGGCGGTTTCTGAATGGGAAAAAGCATGACAGAGTTGAAAGGAGTAAGATAAGGCTGAAATCTCTGAACCATATGGCCTAGACTAAGGTCTCCAATATGTCTGTTTAATTTTTGTATCTTCATGAAGTGACTGAAGTAATAATTAAGTTTGAAAACACAGTGTTCTTTTGAAAACTCAGTGTTCTTTGTGTATAATTCTTGTTATGCCTTTTTTTTTTCCCTTATTGATAATTCTAATATTTCTAACATAATCCAAGTGCATGCAAGCAGGGGGGAGCTACACTCTTTTGAGGTGGTGCACACAATCTTTTAAAAACTATAAAACTGCCTATGAAAATTTTAGCTTTTTAATTATGCCTCATCCTTGGCCCCCAAAATTTTAAGTATTTCCATCTAGCCCCACAATTGCCTACCAAAAGTGTTGAAATTTTCTATAGTTGCCCTCACGATTCTTAAAATTGGAAGCTTGAAATAAAACACCATGCTATTTTTATTATTTTTAACAACAATTAAAATTGAACTTGACTTATATGCCCAACCATATGAATTACATGCAAATCAGATATTCATTTAATAGTTGTGAAGATTATTTGCCTATTCTATGTTAGAATATACATCTCATAATTTTGTTTGTAATACCAATTATGATTTTGTACCATTAGATAACTAGAAAACTGCTGTGCATAATAAATAACAAGCTATATTGAAAATATTTTTTATTTTATTGTTGTGATATTGAATAAATTGGTTCATGCCTATTAAACTTTAATACTACTAAGTTGTGCCAAAAGCTTACAATTCGCTTTGTTTTTAAGTATAACCCAAAATTATTGCACCCTCTTAATAAAATATCTTGGCTCTGACACTGCAAACATGCAAGTGCAATTTGTTGGAGGACAATTACATACAAAATATTAAATATTTGTACGTAAAATATTCATATATAAGACAATGGAGGATTACTCAAGAGAAAGAGCACAATCGCAAGGTGAATCCTAATTATTTCTTTTTGCTTCAAAACATGTAAACTAATGTTTAGTTACTTGCTTGTATTTGCTAGATTAAATTTTCTAAAATTAAAGTTTAACAACCAAAGTAAGAGTACATCTATAGTGTAAGGATCCAAAGCTAAATTTAACTAATTGAGCTGTGTCTATAGATATTAGAACCTAAATACTGTCAACAAATCCTTAACTAAGGAACCATCTAAGATTCCCTATCCTTTTCCCTCACAAGTAAACAAAGTTTTTTTTTTTTTTTAAAATTTTCTTAGTAGAATAGGGGTGGGATTTAAGATGTAGAAAAGGAAAAAGAGAATTTGAACCCAAGATTTTTGATTTCTGAAATCTCAACTTTACACACTAGACTGAGACTTTCTTGACTAAATAAATGAAAGTTGATATATAGTTATAGACAAAACATGAGTTCCTTTTGAGCATCACCTTTTATGGCCGAATTGGAACTTCAAATGTTCAATACTCGTACTTTTTAAAGATTTTTATAGTTACATTTTCTCAAATAACATAATAATCTGGTAAACAATGTCTTATGTTCAAGGTAATGGATTGTATTTTTTCAAAAAAAAAAAAAAAAGAGAAAGGTAATGGATTGTGTATCAACATGCAAGCAACATGAATGCAAATTAAAAACATCAAATAGCAAATGTCAAACTTCTGCTATATATCAAGCTTTTACAGTGAAGAAGAAGGATCAACTTCTTGTGAGAACAACAGTACAAGTCTGTGATACATGATTACGCAACCATTTCCACACCACTTAATTTTATTTGTTAACACTAAGTGGACAATAAGACAACCAAAGTCCGTAGGAATGTTGAAACAACACAACCAGAGACGCCAATAAGTCATAAGCACTTGTTGAGTTTCAAACCAACACCATATCTTTTCCGTCACCAACCCAAAGAAAGATCAATTTGTGTCATCCAGTGGCACACTCCACCTTTCCAGAGCTTGAGCATCTTGAATGCTGCATGATATGATGACCATGTAGAGGTGTCCATATGACATATTGCAAGTATTGTATTGATTGGAACTTTTGTTTTCGGTTCAGCTACATCCACTGCATAGATTTCAGTCGAGGAGAGCATATGGCAAAAGTAAGTTGGAAAAGGAAGGAATATCCCATGACAAGATACAATTTTTTTTTTTTTTTTACATTAAGCTTTTTAATTTTTTTAAATAATAAGCTCTTTTACTGAACTGTTTATACTTTTACTAGTCAATGCAACCAAGTGCTTACTACCTAGTGCAGTCTTTGAGAATTCAATCACTGCCTCGAGGGATGTAGGACAACTTTCTACCTCTCCTTTTAAATCTGCAGAGTTACAATAAAGAAGTGTAGTTTCGAGTTACAATAAAGAAGTGTAGTTTCAATATTACTTTTTGTGTTGGGGCTCACAAAAGATTCAGGAAATACATTCTCAAGCTTAGTTTCATCTAGAGAAATATTGGACGCGATTTGAGAAGGAGAAATGCACGTTAAGGAAACTGGTTCTCCAAATTGGAGAGATGCACTCTATTTCCCTGTTCAAGAATGGAGATTCTAAGAAAGGAAAAGTCTCAAGATTTTCAAGTTTAGGAAGTGCTTTATGAATGTTATAGCCGGCATTATTGCCTAAGGGCTTGATCCTATTCATCTCTGCATGACAATCTAGATTTGCAAGGCTGCAAAATTTGGCATCAGATGAAAAAGATTGTCTGGATGCTAATGACGTGAAAAATTCAGAGTCATCTTTATTGAGAGGAGATAAGTTGGACAGAAGAGCTGTAGACATATATTTTGTACATTTTCATGCCAATACTTCGGATGTTCTAAAGCAGCAGATTAAAATGATGTGCCTTACAAAAGCTAAATGCTGGATAAATGCTGGCAATGACGAAAAGAAGCATAGAAAAACTTAAATTGGTCGCTGTTTCAATGTTGGAGATTTGATAAGCGAGGATGAATGGTGATTCGGTATTTATAATCCAGCCTCGTTCAGCATTTTCATATTTTTCCGAAGACAAATGAAGACTCATCCTAAGATGTCTGCCTGATGTGAAAAGGACATCAGAGAGGATACAATTGCCATAGACATAAGTGGTAATATTTATTCATTCTCTTTTAAATATTTTATCATAGGCAACTCTCTCTCTTTTTTCTTTTCCTATCGAAAATGAGAAATTCCTTGTATTTTTTTTAAAGGTTTTGGCATATTACTTACACTACTTACACTTCACTATTTTGGAAAACTAAATATAATATTCCTAGTTTCATATCAAGTACTTCTAAAAAATTGCCTTGGGAAATTTGAGTCTGGCAACTTTTAGTTAGATACTTTGGTCGTCCTTACCAATTCAAGTAAGATAAATAAATTTGAAATTTATTATTTTTGTTGTTGATGTATCTGTTGAATTTTAGTTTAGAAACTATGCCATCTTTTTAAGCACCAAACTACAAAATCAAACAATAATCCTTTATGTTTTTGGTATCTCTTTACCAAAGATCAAAGCACTTACTTATGTTACATGTAAAGGTTTAATTGTAAAAACTTGTTTCTCCAGAAACATTTAAGGTTAGATTTGAAGAAAAGTTCTAGACAAGAATAAACATGATGGAAAAGATAAACACAAAGGGAATGATGCAATAGGAAAAAGTAGATGCAGAACCTTTTTCTACCAAACTTTCAGGCAGACCTTATATCACTCCATGCATATCTCAGCTCTTTAGGTTCATACGCTTGTTTTGTTGGCATATTAAGTCAAGACTCAAAAATAGAATTTTTTATATTATTATTTAGTAGTGTTTTAGTCAAGTTAGGTTTTGGTAATTCTAATGAAATCAAGTTATAGTAGTTTTATTATTTAGGAATTAGTATTTAATTAAAAAATTTCTTATGATTTGTAAGACTTATTTACCAAGTCATTTGGTCTATAAATAGAGAGTTTTGTTATTGTTATTAGTTGAGAAGAGTGAAATTGGGGTTGTGGAGAAATCGAAAAGAATCCTGTCAGTTGAGTTGTGATTAGCAAATTACGAAGTGATGAGTTGTCAGTGAATTGACAATAAAATTGTGTGACAACAACAGTCTATCTACATGTGTGGATTATTTCAACAAAAAAAAAAAAAGTTCAAAGGTGAAGAACTAGTACAATAGAATTTGCAAGGGAATTTACAAGGGATCTATTGATCGTGATTGTGTTGAAACTAATTCAAGAGAGCTTGATTTAAGGGAGGCAATGTTGGCATATTAAATCAAGACTCAAAAATAGAATTTTCTATATTATTATTTAGCAGTGTTTTAGTCAAGTTAGCTGTTTGGTAATTCTAATGAAGTCAAGTTATAGTAGTCTTATTGTTTAGAAATTAGTATTTGATTGTAGTTGTTAGACTTGTTTACCAAGTAATCTACTCTATAAATAGGGGGTCTTAGGGCGCGTTTGATAAAATTGAAATATGAAAATTGAAATCTGAAATCTGAAGTCTGAATTCGTTAAGTGATTAAATTGTTACGTATTAAATCTAATACATCTCAATGTATATCACATTCAGTGATAAGTGAATAGTTTATCACTTATTTTTGGAAGCAAGTTTTACCTAGAAAATTCATTGCCACTTAATTCATTCAGATGTTCTATTTTCGGTTATCAAACAGTCTGAACTTGTTAATATCTGAATCCATTAAGTTTAAGTGTTAAACTGTGTTATCAAACGGTGCTTTATTATTGTTGTCAGTTGAGAAGAGTGCAGTTTGAGTGCCTTGTTGTTATGTGTGATTATTGATATTTATTATTGATATTATTCCTCTTCTTCCACACATACTTGTATGTGTGTAAATTGCCTCCCTCTCCCCATATACATTGTTTTTATGAAATATATCTCCTATATCTTTTTGTAAAATTTTTGGGTTATACATGTTTCCTGTGTCTTGGGCAACATCACAAGCTGAAGATGCCAGAGCCGTAGTGTTTAAACCTAAAACGACTGAGAATTTCTGTCCTTTTGCATTCTAAACCCAGCTCAAATCAATGCAATCACCTACCAAGTTGGTAATCAACAAACTACTTACACGTAAGTAAAAATGAGTTTTTGTTCAAATTCCAGCTAAACCAAATACAGAGTCTAAATTAAAACAATTAATTTGATATGAAAAGAGTAAAATTGCATCGTGAAAGTTGCATATGTTATACAACAATAGTTGGTCATATGAATCAGTAGTGAAAATTAAAATACTTGCGAGGAGATAAGGAATATTTTGGTTTGAGTAGCTACGCACAAACAAAGAAAAAAGTAGCTTAGAATTCTTTTTATTTTTTTAAATAACGTAATTTACTAGGTTGTACTTATGACTTTACATAATGACATAGCATTTACATCTCTTTCTCCTTAATATTTTATCCTAATTATTTGAAATAAAAAAGTCTTTTGGATGAGGAACTAGCGAAAGCCAAAGCCTCTTTCTACGGATATTCTTCTAGTCCTCGGATATATGAATGTTTCATATAATCTTGCAACCACCAGAGCTACAAAGTTATTGTAAATGAATTCGGAGGTAAAGAAACTGAAGTAAAAATAAATAACAAAATTAGTTAAATCAGGAACTTGGTAATTAAATATTATGGCCCAACGAAATTCTGCAAGTTTCACCAGATTAAAACTTAAAAAAAAAAGTTTTCTTCCCAGTTTGTGTATAGGACAGTTTTCTAGCTTCCTCTTTTGTACTTTTCCATCATTTCCGTCATCGAAAAAGAAAATGTTTCCCTCCTAAATAAAGAATTGTAACCAAAGTTACTCTTACAATTAGTTATTTAGTTAGATCAAATTTATTTTGAATCCTCTCCCAATCTACCAGAAAATAGTTTAATTTTTCCCTCTCTATAAAAATTAAGTCCCTCCTAAATGAATGGAGAGTATTGCTTATTGAAGCCAAATGTCATAGTCATAATCATATTGACCAAATTACTTTTCAATTCCCTCCCAATTTACCCATGTCAGTTAGTTTTACTTCTTTTTTTTCAATAAAGATTAATTCCTTACTAAATTAATTGAGAGTATTACTTATTGGAATTAAAGTTCATAAGAAAAATTCTCTTTAAGTGTCAAAATTAAGTTCTAGGCAAGACGGTAGAGCTGCTTTAGTTTTTAAGTGTTCAAGTGTGCAAAATCCAGTCACGGAAGAAGCGCCTATTATCCTTCATTTACCCATTTACATTTCTTGGCAGATGGAGATGTTTTGCTCCACGGTCGTTTGGCTTATGACATTTGATATTTTTTGAGTATTCAATACTATTACGTTGCATTTGGATTAAGAGATTTAATAAAGAATTTTAAATTTTCTTAGTTCCCTCTAATTATTTAGATTACTTAGGAGGTATTTGGATTTATAAAACAGTAATTAATCTATTGTTTAAACTGTATTTAGATAATTAGTAAATTACAACCCAAATACTTCTTAGGCAATCCAAATAATTCCAGCAGTTCCAGTGGATCCTAAATCTTACATAAAAAAAATCTTAATACAAATGAAGCCTTATATAATTTTATAAATACTATAATAATATTTGTCTATAAGATATTGACATATAATTCAATGGAAACTTACGCAAGAGAAAAAGCAATACTTTTATCATTGTAAAACAAGCAATTTATAAAATGTTTAACGAGTAAGTTTTTTTACATAAAATAAATACCATATCACCTTCTGTTAGAGTATTCAATTGTATTTATGTATATTTTTGGTTGGTCGGGACTCTTATATAATCACATGCTGATTGATGAGTTGCGTAGATCAATTCAGTAGCCAGGCAAGTTAAAACTCTCGAACTTGCCCTTTAAGTAAACTAAAAAAATGTCTGCAAAATAAATTGTTTGTTCGTGTACTACTATTGTTTTTACAGCCAGATTTGAGTCACTATTCAATTTTCTTTACATATTTTTAGTCTGTTTTAGTACTGACACCATTTTTGCTTTACAAACATTCAATTCTACTGTGTGCGCGCGTGTATGTACGTATATACATACATACACAAATACATACATACATATACATATATATATATATACATACACAAATACATACATACATATACATATACATATATATATATATATATATATATAAGACTAACTTCATTTCACACCCTCGAATTTGTCTCACTTTCTCACTTTGCATGCTAAATTTCAAATTTAGACACTTTGCATTCTAAATTCTCAAGTTTGTCCCATTTCAATCTAATTAGTGGCAATTTTACAAAATTAATAGCATAGAGGACCCAAATCAATAATAATGTGCCAAAAGTGGTTAGAAGGTGCTACAATATTGTAGCAAAAGTAAAACAATATATTGTTATTAATTTGCACTATCATTTGTCTCGTTAATTTTATTAGCAATATTAGTGACTATGATGATATAAATAAATGATAATGTACCGAAAGTGGTCAAAAGTAAAAAGCTAAAGAATTTTAGTTACAATAAAACAGTACATTATCATTAATTTTCAAAATTAAGAGATTAAGATGTAAAGTGTCTAAAATTGAAGTTTAAAATGTAAAGTGGGGTTAAGTTACATGTATAACACACTTGGTGCTTGCACAACACCACTTGCCCGACAAGTTTTAAACTTTAAACTTTAAACTTTCTCTACTCCTCTGCCCATTTGGCGTTTTTTTTCAATCCATGACACAGTTTTTTGGAGCCCCGTTTAAGTTCGTTGGAACCATTATACGTAGATATGTAGAAGGTTGTGTTGTTTCTGTCTGCTAGTCCCGTTTGGCCTTTCTCAGTTGAGTTGATGTGACTAAAGTTGACTTGTGAAAGGAATTATATGGTGTTTCCAGTTCAGGTTTTCGTCATCTTTATGCTCAAGCAAATGGGGCTTTTGTCAAATGTAGACTTCACGAATTTATGCACAAAAATGTCTTGTTCTATAGTAACCGACAATGATACCATTAGATATCTCATGCTATGGACAAGTACTTAGGCTATTATTAAATAATTAGGAAGAACGAATTTTACTTTGCGGCGTTTATCCTATGACTCATTCTTGCTTTGCAGTCTTAAAATTTAATATTAGGCACATTACATCCACAATTTTCGAATATATCAGATGTTATCCAATTGTCGACAGTGTTGAGAAAATTAAAGAACTTTGGTGTACACGCATCAAATACCTATTAGTCAGCATGTTAAATTCAACTTTTTACCCCTTTTAATATAGTATTTCCTTTCTTACCAAAAAAAAAAAAAAAGTTTTTACCCCCGACTTATCTCGCAATTGTTCAATTGAGTTGTGTCAAAGATATTAATTGAGAATATTGCTTATTGAAGCCAATTTTTATATGAAAAGTCTCGTTAAGTGCCAAAATAAAGTTCAAGATAAATGCTACTTTTAGTGCTCAAGCGTGCAAAATCCAGTCATGGAAAAGCGCCTATTATACTTTCATTTATCCATTTACATTTTCTTGGCAGATGGAGATGTTTTGCTCCATGGTTGTTAGCTCACGACATTTGATATTTTTGTCTATACGATATTGTTAGGCTGATATGGATTAAGGGATTTGACAAAATATTTTGAAATTCTCCCAAATTAAATTTCTCAATTTGTTTAAATTATTTAGAAGATATTCAAATTTTTTTTGATAAAAAGCAAATTTCATTAACGAATTGTTGGAAACCATTTAGCTGGATTTGGATTTGTAGGTCATTAATTATTATAGTTTTTAAACTATATTTAGATAATTGGTGAATTACGAACCCAAATATCTCCAAAACAATTCAAACAATTCAAGAATATTTGGATAGATTTCAAATCCTTCACAAAGTTTCTCAATCCCAACTAGAGCTACAAACGAGTCGAACTAAGCTGAACTTTTGGTGTTCAAGTTTAACTCATTAAGTTATCGAATCGAGCTCAACTCAGCTCGTTAGTGTAACGAGTTGAAAATTGTGCTTGATCTCACTTCATTAAAATTATCTCGAGTTCGAGGTCGAAATCGAGCTTGACTAGTATGATATAAACGATGCGAACACGAATGAGTTTAAGTTCAAAAAAAACTAAAATGTACTTGAATATTTTATATAATTTTGTAATTTAAAAATATAACCAATTTAATTTCCATATTGAATGAGAAAAAGTTCATCAAATAGAAGAAGATTACCAATATTTAAACAAATAATATTCTAGACAAACAAGACAAGATAAATCTTGATAATTACTAAGAAAAATTAGTAATATTAGCTTGAGTAAATATACAAATGAGCTTATACAAGCTTAAACAAACTATTCATGAGTCGAGTCAAGTTCGACTCATTTAATATTTGAACTCGAGTCATTTAATTAAATGAACAAGCCGAACTCAAACTTATATGATTTGAGCCAAATTAAGTTCGCGAACAACTCATTCATTTAACAACTCTAATCGCAACTATGCCTTATAAAATTTGACTACATTGATATTTGTCTATAAGAAAGTGACATATAATTCAATGGAGACTTACGCAAGAGAAAGAGCAAAGTCGTGAGGTAAGTCCTATTTTCTTTTGTCATTGTAAAACAAGTAATTTATATATGTTTAACAATTTTTTGTTCTTTTTACATAAAATAACATAAGCACCTTCCTTTACAGTATTCAATTTTATTTACGTTTATTTTTAGTTGGTTGGTACTCTTACATAATTACATGTTGACAGCATATGTTGGTGAGTTCTATGGATCTATTTAGTAGCCAAGCAAATTAAAACTCTCAAACATACCCTTTAAGTACAATAAAAATGTCTTCAAAATAAAATGTTTGCTTGTTTACTACTATTTTTTCTAAGTGGGAGGTCTTGAAACCAAAAGTTCACACTTACACTCCCTCTCGTGATATCATCCAACCCATCTTTTACCTCATTGTTTGCTCAATACTATTATTATTATTTTTATAGCCAGATACGGCTCATATATTCAATTTTCTTCACATATTTTGAGTTTGTTTCAATATGACTCCATTTTTGCTTTATAAACATACAAATCTAGTGTGTACACATAAATAAATCAATAAATAAATACGCGCGCGCGCGCGCACACACATATATATATATATTTATTTATTTATCCTTGTAACATACTTATGGTGCTTGCAAAAACCACTTGCCCGACAAGTTTGAAACTTTGAACTTTCTCTGCCCCTCTGCCCATTTGGCGTTTCTTTTAATCCAAGATAGTTTTTTGGAGCCACGTTTAAGTTTGTTTGGAACCATTGCATGTAGATATGTAGTATATTGTGTCATTTCTGTCTGCTGCTCCCATTTGGCCATTCTCAGTTAAGTTGATGTGACTATCAGTTCAGGTACTTTCATCTTTATGCCCAAGCAAATGGGATTTTTGTCAAGGGTAAACTTCACGAATTTATGTACAAAAGTGTCTTGTTCTATAGTAACCGACAAATTTTCATGTCATTAGATATCTTTATTTGGATAAGTACTTGGCTATTATTAAATAATTACTGAGGACTAAGTTTACTTTTCACTTCCTAACTTATGACTCATTCTCACTTCATAGGCTAAATTTTAATTTTAGATACGTTACACCCTAAATTATCAAATTTGTCATATTTTAATCCAATTATTGCTAATGTTAAGAAAATTAATGGAACTTTCGTGTACGCAGACCCCACACATATTAATCAGGATGTCAAGCTCAACTTGTTATCCCTTTTTTATCTCACAATTGTTCAAAGTTGTGTCAAAGTTGTTCCTTTAAGCATCACATTTTGTTTCTGATTTGAAACTTCAAATAACCATGTCTACTTCTTACGGATTTATTGTTACCTTTTCTAAAATAACATAAGAATCTGTTAAGGTATATGTTAAAAAAAAATGCTTTATAATCATGGTAATGCATTGGATATCAATATGCAAGCAGCATAAATACAACGAGAAAATACCAAATACCCAAGAATAGACTTCTAATAAATATCAAACCCTTACAGCGAAAAAGAAGGATCAACTTCTTATGAAAACAACAATACAAATATAAAATACATGATTAAGCAAGGATATACACACCACTTTTATTTGTTCACGGTAAGTAGAGAGTAAAACACTTGAAGTTGGTAGGAATTTAAAAACAACACAAACACAGACACACTAATAAGAATTTGTTCAGTTTTAACCCTATGCATTTTCTCCAGCACCAATCCAAAGAAGATCAATTTGTGTCATCCAGTGGCACGCTTCGCCTCTCCCCGGGGAGAGCTTGAGTATCTTGAATGCTGCATGATATGATGGCCATGCAGAGGTATCCATATGACATATTGCAAAGATTGTATTGACTGGAACTTTTGTTTTAGGTTCAACTACATCCACTGCATAGATTTCAGTCGAGGAGAGCATATGACAAAAGTAAGTTGAAAAGGGAAGGAATACCTCGTGACATGATACAATTTTTTTTGCATTAAGCTTTTTAATTTTTTGAATAATAAGCTCTTTTCCAGAGCCTTTTGTACTTTTAGTAGTCAATGCAACCAAGTGCTTGCTACCTAAAGTAGTCTTTGAGAATTCAATCATGCTCTCGAAGGATGTAGGACAACTTTTAATCTCTCCTTTTAAAGCTGCAGAGCTACAATAAAGAAGTGTGGTTTCAATATTACCTTTTGTGTTGGGGTTCACAAAAGACTGAGGAAATATTTTCTCAAGATTACTTTCATCTAGAGAGATTTTAGATGCAATTTGAGAAGGAAGAAATGCACGTTGAGGAAACTGGTCCTCCAAATTTGAGAGATGCACTCTATTTCCTTGTTTAAGAATGGAGATTCTAAAAAAGGAAAAAGGGTCAACATTTTCAAGTCCTGGAGATGCTTTATCATTATTATAGCCATAACCATTACCTAAGGGCTTGATGCTATTCATCTCTGCATAACA
This sequence comes from Gardenia jasminoides, assembly GCA_013103745.1. Taxonomy (NCBI): domain Eukaryota; kingdom Viridiplantae; phylum Streptophyta; class Magnoliopsida; order Gentianales; family Rubiaceae; genus Gardenia; species Gardenia jasminoides. Next base: position 17,148,267 of record CM023097.1, on the reverse strand, counting down.
AGCTAGATTTGCAAGACTGCAAAACTTGGCATTAGATGAAAATGATTGTTTGGATGCTAATGAAGCGAAGAACTCACTATCATCTTTATTGAGTGGAGATAATTTGGACAGAAGAGCTCCGGGCATGTTGTTTTGTACATTTTCATGCCAATACTTCAGTTGTGCTGAAGCAGTAGATGAAAATGGTGCAGTTTTACAAAAGCTAAATGCGGGATAGATGCTGGCAATGATGAAAAGAAGTATAGAAAAATTTAAATTGGCCATTGTCTGAGTGTAGGATATTTGAGGAGTGAAGATAAGTGTGAGGGACATAGCTTCTGCCCATTCAGTATTTATAGCTGAGCCTCATTCACGAGTTTGTTGAATTATTTTGGTGATAGTGGTTTTTTTGCACAGATAAATGAGATAATATAAAGTTTCTTGAATGATAATCTAGAATCCCGACTTCTGTGAATTGAGGTCGACAATATTATGTGGTGCATATCGTTGATATGGACCCAAAAGTAGGGAATGTTTGGAAAGTAAACAAACAAAGACTCCCCAGCCTGAGAAGTCTGCTTCATTTGAAAACGACTCAGAAACGATAGTAATTGCCTAATGCATAAATGGTATTATTTATTCATTCTCTTTAAGTATTTTGATCTCGACAAAAATAAATAATACTATTTTTTTTTTGTGATTTAATTTTTCATTTCATCTTACTGATTAAGCACCTTGATAGTTTCGAAAACTAAATTAATGTTCAGAAATTCTGTGGGAGATTTAAGTCTGGCAATTCTTAATGAAATATGTTGCTTGTCAAAATTCAAGTCAGAAGGACAAATTCAAATCGATTATTTTGCTTGTTTGATTTCTATGCATTGGATTTTAGCTTGGTTTTGATATCTCTTCAAGTCCTGTTACTAAAGATCAATGCCCCAACTTGGTTTATATGTTCTTCTTACATTCAAATTTAATTGTAAAAACTCGTATAAAATATGTAACAGATTCGAAGGAAATTCATACACATGTACATACATATGATGCAAAAATTAACTCATGACAGGGAATTGAATTCAGTTTAGCAAAACAAGCTGACGTTCTATAATCAAGAAGTCTTTGACGCAACGAGACAAAATAGATGCAGAAACTTTTTTCTACCAAACTTTGCATCTGTGTAGGTTCATAAGCTTGTTTTATAATTCTTGTGAAACATTAGATGCCAAAGCTCTAGTCTTCTAATCCTAAAATGGCTAAAGATTTCTGAACTTCATTCATTTTGAGCAACTAAAAATGATTCAATTATCTACCAAGTTGTTATTTAACAAACTAATGACATTTAAAACACCTAATGACCACAAATAAGTTTTGTTCCAACTGAACCAAATGTGGAGTCAAAATTAAAACAATTAATTTGATACCAAAGGAATAAAAGAGCAAAAAATCATTGTGAAAAATGTATCTGTTAATTGTTCATTCAAAATAATAGTGAAAACTAAAATACATGTTAGGAGAAGAAGGAATAATTTGATTTCAGTAGTAACTTAGCATTCCTTTATATGTAATGTATGTGGTTACAGCTATAACTTTTACTTAATGATTTAGCATCTACCTCGTTTTTACCCATAAAAATTTTGTCCTCATTGTGTACAAAGAAGAAATCTATATAACGAAGGCTAGTTCTAGAAGTGCTCATTTAGCCCTGGACAGATTGATATCCCATATAACCATGCAATTACCAAGAGAAGAAATTTATTGTCAAAGGATTCGAGAAGGAAGTGAAGAAGAAAGTTAAAATAAGAACTTGGTGATTTTCAAAGTCATATTGAGAAATGTTAATGACCCAATAACATGCTTCAGGTTCCAGATTAAAAATGATAAAAATGTTGAATTTTTCCAAGTATTTTGCACAAATAGCCTCATTGTTTGTACTTAACCTCATTTCCTATCATTCAAAACTACCAAATAGTAAGATGAAGTTTTGTCCGTCCCATCCCCGCTTGTTATAAGTCACTCTTCCCCTGCTAGAGAATTTTTTTTTTTTTTTCAGAAGTTTGAAGTTTCGTCCAACTTACTGGCTTCTATTTAGATTAGTACGTTTCATATTCTAATCAGCAGATGGCATTTTTAAGAGAACCCAACTTTGTCTTTCACTACCACTTTGAGAAGAAATTCAATGTTTTATTTTGATTTGCCACCAGGTTCTACAAACAAGATCGAGCTCTTGCTCAACACCACAATAGAAACAGAACTTACAATATGTAAGAAAGCTATTGTTCGAAGTCTTTCACTGAAAAATGAAGAAATTAACAAGAACTAATTCAACTTGGCTTAATTAAGTGAATCAAGTCATCATCTATGTATACTTCAAGCGTTGTGCTTAATTTCCGCTTTGGATATTTGATAGTACTTTATCAGTCACTCATTCCATTCATCAAATTTTCTTTTTCTAATTTATCATCAAGATCAGATTTGACACGCATTACTACTTTAGGTTTGCTATGCACTTTCCTGAGAGTAAAAGCAAAAAAAGCAAAAAAAAAAAAAAAAATTCTCACATGGAACCTTAATTAATGAAAGTGGCAGAAATTTAATTAACTATCATATGTGCATTTACAAAATGTACAACTTTGTATAACATTCGTCCAAAAAAAAAAAAGATACATTTTGTACATCAGCAATTACGAATTTGTTGCATGTTGAGATCTCAAAAATTAAAGATTGTAGGTTCTAATCCTTTTGTCCCTTTCCACCTTTTGAATCCCATCTTTTCCTTATCCAAAAAATTTAAAAAATATATAAATAAATTTCATGATAAATAATTCTAATATATTTGCCTCTTCATAGATTAGGATTACTAGCTGCCTTAATAAAAAATTCGAAGATGACGAAAAAATTTAGCCATGCATAAAAATTATGAATTATATGAACCAATGATGGGGAGGATGCATTGGATTTAGTCATGCCGACAAGGTCATTGATACTTCTCAGGCATCCACTTGACACTGGCGATACGGTCCAAGATCGCCCACTTTGAAAGTTACTCAGTTCAAACTGACCAAGTTGCAATAATACATATTATCCAGCAGCCGAATGATAGAATTCAATCTGCTTGCGGATTGAAGATGGCCCAGTTCTTATGAGTGGCGTCCATTGAGCTAAATTTATTTTTGGGTTCTTTTTCGAGTTTTTGTCCATTGCAGACACGATATACACTGTATTGGTTTTGGTTCTTTTATGGATTATAGTATATTTGATGAGCAAAATCTGACAACTTGAAGTGCAGCATATGTTTAGAGAGGGTAATTATGGGTGGGTGGATGAATTGGCAAAGATGGGAACTTCTTAGTGGGGCAGTTGAGACCTTCCTCTGATCCACTAAATAAAAAAAAAGAGAGATTGAAATTTCTCTAGATTTCCCTTTTCTATATTGTACGTAAGCATAATTTGTTAGATCTGGATTAGAACAGGTTTTGATAGGGAAAATAAAATATTAAATACACCATCTGCACCATATGACAATACAGTACTAAACAAAAAACGTTTCAACTATTATGCTAGGCCTTGTCGGGTATGCATTGGACAAGGAACGTCCATCATTATTACTTTGGTGATGGGTGACTGGTATTAGTGTGCCATATAATATGATCAATTCAATGCCTTCTTATTTGATGGGGATGAGACTCTCGTGATTTGGGATCTCACAAGTTTCACTTTTCTCATTCTCTGTACCATCATATTCTTATAAAGGAACTCCAATAAGTGACGAAAAAAATAAAATTTGTTAATGGCCAAACTGGTCTTGGGTGTGTTGAGGTGTCATTGGTTACTAAGCAATTTTTTCGGACCATTTTCCTCTTTAATATTTTTCTATGGCTCTCCTAAACTTAGAAGGGGCCATAGAAAATTTTTTTGTTTGTTTAGCCATTTTGGTTGCATTGGGATGCTAGCAGACATGCTTTGGTTGTGCAACTTGCGGAAAATGTACGATGCACAAAACGGGATTGACTTAATGTTTAAAAGATGTGATTATGTAACTAGATTAACAGAATGGGGCTAGTCCTGAGTTGTACCTAGATGGTGTAATCGTTAAGAAAATAAGTGCATTTCTTGCGAGATTTGGTACACGGGAATTTAGGCCCTATTTGATAATCAAATTTATTTAAAGTTAATGGATTTAGATCTCAATATATTCAAACACATTTGATCACTAAAAATAGAATGTTTGAATTAATTTAGTGGTACTAAATTTTCTAGACAAATTTTGCTAAAAAAATAAGTGATAAACTATTTACTTGTCACTTAATCTAATATATATTCAAATGTATTAGATTTAGTACTTAACAGTTTAGTAACTTAATGATTTTAGATTTCAATTTTAAATTTCAGCTTTATCAAACATACCTTTAGTATGAGTGACAAATTTGTTACTAACCATTTTAAGAATTACATCAATTTAAAAAAAAAGTCAGAGAAAAGCCCAAGTGGACTTGATTCTTTCTAGATGGAGACATGGGACATGAATTTTTTCTTGTTTTGTTGTGTTGCATTATGCACTGATGAGTGTGGGGTGTGCATATAAAATTAAACTCCATTTCACAGTCAAATTTTATATTTAAAATTTCTAAATACCCCACAAGTAATTTTTTATAAGTATACAGGTTGAATTGAGTACAAGGTATTAAGGGTCGAACCCACATGGAAGAATGGATAAGTACCAACACTACTAAAACTTCTCTATTATTAGATGATCAACAAATTGAAAGAAATAAACCTAAACTTAAACATGCAAGGAAAGAACAATGGGAAATTCCTTAGATCATGGTATTCCTTACTATTTATGCAAGTGCAATACTTGGATCATTGAACACAAATACCTTAACTAGTTATGGAGTAATTTTCTCATGTTTGTGAAATCTACTCTCATAGTAATCAACTGTATTTATAACTATTTCATACCTATTCTCATGGTTATTGACCTAGCTATAGGTTCATTAGTTTCTGTGAAATTATGTGGAATAAGCCATAAAAACCACAAAAGTGCATCTCTACTTTCGTTAGTGTACTCCCTAAATTTAACACTTTCATGAACTAGTATTAAATTCCAATTATCATCGTAAATCTAACACCTTCAGATTATCATAATTGATGGCTGGTTAATTATGATTATAAGAACAAAAGTGCTAAATAAAGTAATCAACACAAACAATCATAGAAAGTTCAACCAAATTCCAAGGCATAAATTTTAAAGACACATGATGAACATAAAATCCAAACTTGTATTACAACTAAAAATTAGAATCAAATACAAGAAATAAAGTGATAGGAAGGAAGTCACTCATGTCACTTGAATTCCAAAACTCTCCATCTTTACTCTCAATTTTCTTCCATGCCTAATTTCATACAAAATTTTATATAAATCTAGTTATGCTATACCACCTAAACTACTAACTATGAAGAACTACATCTTTGTGGTGTTTCTTCCACCTCACAAAAGGCATTTTTTCATTCTTGCTCAAAAATGGGCTTATATAGAGAGAAAAAAGTCTAAACAACATTCTAGAGCTTCCTTTCCAATAGAAAAATCTTCCTTGATGTATCATGAAAATGTGTGAAATAATTGAGCAAATTGAATAAGTTAAACAAGTTGAGCCGCCATCTCTAACTAGAATCCGATAAGTAACTAGCCAGATTGGAGGCCAGATATGCAGGGGAGAAAGTAGATAAGGACATTAGCCTCCAGTCCATACCCAATCAGGAATGTAGTCACAGGACTGATGTGAGAATATCGCTGTGACTAAAGCCAAATAAGCTCTTATGCAAAACATAAAAGCTGTAATCCTTTGAGTTAACTTTCCAAAGGCACAAGAATCAGAACATTTAGAGTCTGGATACTAAGTTTTACTCAAAAAACTGAAGATTGGTTAGAAACCGTTGCAACATAAATGTGCTCTAGTAATTTACTTTTTGGCTTCTGAGAAATGTGAGAATTACATCTTGATGTCCCACGAGAATTGTATCCCTTCCTCTTAGGTTTAAAATGGTTCAAGAATCATCTTAATCTAATATTTGTAACTCAATTTATAGCTAGAGTACCAAAATGTGTCATTGCTGCCAGTGCTTTTCTTCTTGTTTCTTAATTGTATCGTTATTTGTATTTCATGACCACTTGAAATATACTTCAAATCATTAAGATTTATTTAGATACTTCTTGCTTTAACTCCATTTTGTTAAAACCTACAAAAACTCAAATTTTTTTCTACTTAAGTCCATAAAAGTGCAATGTTCCTATATTAATTAACCACAAAATGCAAAACTTAACTAAACCTAATTATTTAATTCTAAAATACATGAAAACACATGTAAATGACCACAAAATAGAGTACATAAAATAAACACTTATCATGCACTTATTTTGTCTTCAATTAAATTACAGAGAGTACATTAATATGTGTGTGTGTGTGTCTCAGTGTGCATTTGGAATTTATAGAGCAAGTTTTTTATACACTAGCAATGTATAAATTTTTTACATTAGCAAGTTTAAGTTATGTCACATAACATGAATTCAAATTTAAAATCAAAATGTGGTATACATCCTGTAATTACTAGTATAAAAAAATTACACTACAGTATGTTTATAATGTTTATATATGTAATGTTTATAGAGTATGCTTATATATATATATATGTGTGTGTGTGTGTGTGTGTATATATATAATGTTTGTAGAGTAGTTTTTTACACATACACAAATTTTTTCACACTAATATGTATAGATATGTCATAAAACATACATTCAAATTTAAAATTCAAATCATGCATATATAGTATATATCCATAACTACTAGTGTAAAAAATTACTACATTGTTAGTACATAAACTATTAATTCATGTTTATATATAGGGGGAATTATAATTTTGATCCCCAATATTTAGCTTGCATTCTAAATTTGTCCCTAATATTTCACTCTTCTCAATAATCACACAATAATCAGTGTGTCCCAGAATTTTTATAGCGGGAGGACCAACGTACAATATTTATGAGTAACAGATCCTAACTTCATCCCCTTAACTCTCTCAAAATCGGCAGCAATCCATCAAATGAGCAGCACCAAGTTCTGCTCAAGTTACAGAAACTTACCTGAGTTGTGCACTAGATGAAACAAGAGATACACAAGAACTAGGTATCATGAAAGTTGGATGTCCTCGTACTTTTGGCTCCCCTTTTCCCATTCTTTATATACCAAAAGTAAAATATTAAGTTCGATGCTTCAACACAAAGCCTCTTATAGCCTAGGAGTATGAATTAATCTCTCACAAAGTTTGTCTTCCAAGCCTGTGATGGTCATCTCAACATTCAGCTGTACTTGAACCGGAAGCAGCCACGACAGCAGCAGTCGTTTCTGCCTGCTATTCTGCGCCAAAAATGAATATGATTCTCTTCCCAAGAAGCTTCCGCACTTGGAAGATGTATCAATAGCGACTGTGAGTTTACATTATGTTGGTTAGATTTCAGTTTGAGCCCATAAACTGGGTTTATTATCACTTTAACTCCCGAGCATTTTGTGTAACTATCAATTTTCTCCTTAATGGTTTTAATCGTTTTAACCCTAGACTAATGATCAAATGTAGCGGAGTTTGTTAAATTAAGTGAAAAGACATTTTAGTCCTTGGGATTATCACTACTTTATCCCATAAAGTAAATGGCTCCATTTGGATTTCATTTTTTTTTTCAAAAAATGATTTTTCAAACACAAAATGCTAGTAATATACCAACTAAAAAAATTTAAAACACTAAATCCAAACAAATATTTCAAAAATGACATACAAATATGCAAAAAAAAAAAAGAAATTAGCCCATCTTTCTTCTTTCATCTATACCCCTCCACCGCCCCCTCCCCTCTCCCCCCTCCTCCTCTTCCTCTCTCTCTCTCTCTCTCTCCCTCCTTCTCCCTCCTCCTCATTTCCCTCCTCTCTTCACCTCTCCTTCCTCCCGTTTCTTCTTCCTCCCTTTCCCTTCTCCCACCTCTCCTCTGTTCCCCTTCTCGCTACCCTCTTGCCCCCTCCCCTCTTAGTTGTGACCAGAAACTAGTCATTGGTTGCAACCAGTCATGCCATGACCAGCAGCGACCGGCGACCAAGAAGTTAGGGGGTGGGGGGTCGTGGGAGGGGGTGGGGAGGTGAGAAGGGAGGAGGCGAGGAGGGGAGAAAGAAGTGAGGAGTGGAAGGAGGGAGGGGGAGAAAGAGAAAGAGAGAGAGGAGGAGAGATTGGGGAGGAGGAGGAGGAGGGTGGTGGGGGTAGTGGTGGTTGGTTTAATTTTTGAAAAGATATTCCAAATAAATTTTCAATTCTAAAAATACCCCAATATACAACATTAAAAAGCACCCCTGAAAAACCCCAAATACATTTACAATAATTGTATTTCACATTATAAATGTTACAATAAAATTTTTGAAAAATACGCCCAAAAACAACTAATTCAAACAGTTATTATTAGTTTACCCTTGAATAATATTTTTTAGGTACTTTACCTCACGTTAGATTAACTTAGCATATTGAAAAATTTTATATGAAACTTCCTTCCTCTCTTATATAATTAAAAAACCAGAAAAATTTGGAGTGGTCTTCTCCTTTTAAATATTTTAGATACCCAAAAAAAAGTCAAAAGTGCTCTTATGCCTCTTTTTCACTCTTATCAATGGTAATAAAAAAGTGAGAGAAAGGACAAAGGGAGATAATTCAAATTCTGCAAAAAAAAAAAAACCAATATTCTCGTTATTTTAAAATCACTCATTATTTTTCCACCCACCACCCAACTCCAACTTCGATGACCTTAAACTAATAGTAATCCAAAATCAAGTTATTTTCTTTCCCATCTTCCATCCCCTTTTCTTTTTTTTTTTGTATTAATAAGAGTGAAAATAATGGGGAGAAAACCCTTATACCATTATTTTCTTGGTAATCTTCATCTTAAAAAAAGGAAGGAGAGTATCCATTCTAACTTTTTGATCTTTAATTCTATATAAAAGAAGGGTATTTCCATTGAAAAATTTTAACATGCTAAGTTAACTTAAAAGTGAGGTAAAATGCCAAAAGAATAACATTAAGAGATAAACTAATAGTATTACTATACTTTAATAAGTAAATTGATTATAATATTATACTGATGTTACAAGAGAGAAGGGTATTTATGTTCAAAATTTTTAACATGTTGAGTTGGATTAGTGGTGGGAGTAAAGTGACTAAAAGATGACTACAGTGGATAGTAGTACTGGAGTTTAAGGGGTTAAAATGATAATAACTCCTCAGACTATAGATGAATTTTCACTTTAATTTTAAACTTTATTCTTGGACATTTTACCCCCTAAAGTATAAAATTCTTCTACTTTCATCCTTAAGCTTCAGTTTTGGTCACTTTATTCCCTAAAGTGTAGAATTTTTAAAACTAATGGAATAGTAGGTAAGTGGTACCTAAAGTTTGAGAATGAAATCCACTGCATAAAATTGTCAAAACTAACAGAATAGCATGTAAGCACAGCTCAAACTTTAAGGATTACATTGGAATAGATCTAATACTTTAGGAAGTAAAATATCCAAAACTATAATTTAAGGACCAAAGTAGGATGGATTTCATATTTTAGTGGATAAAATGTCCAAAAATGAAATTCAAAAACAAAAAGTAAAATGTGAGCACATCTAGAGTTTAGGGATCCAAAATAGGATTTAGCCTAATATATTATGCCTGTGACTTATATATTTTTTCCATTTCACCGAGGATTTGCTATTGCCTGATTATTCTCATTTTGCATGACTTTTTCCTGTTTCTTTCACCTAATGCAAAACCTTCACTCTTCAAGAGGCCATGTAGACCGTCCTCATAATCTTAAATAGATAATTTGTTCACTCTTTAGAATTTCATTTAGAAACACACATACACATGTGTGTGTACACACACATACATTTACATATATATATATATATATATATATATATATATACATGTATATGTATATGTATATGTTTAGATATATGTATGTATGTGTGTGTGTGTGTATGTGTATATTTGTGCATGTATGTGTGTGTGTATATATATATGTATATATGTATACGTGTGTGTCTATAGATAAAGACAAACACACACACATATGTACATATGTACACGTGTATGTCTATATATAGAGACAAACACACACACACACATATAAATGTATCTAACACAAGGGAGAAATACAATTTTAATCCATAATGTTTAGTCAGTGTGTCAAATTGATCCCTAATATTTTAGTGAAAGCAAATCTAGTCCCCAAATTTCTGATATTAGGCACATTTAGAACAAGCGGTGGAGATTCAATATTGACCAACTATCAAAATCTAAGTGTCATTAGTCAATAATTTTGACTTTGCACTTGATGGTCTCCAATGTTTGAAATCTAAATCATAACAATCTTATAAAATTTAAATAGTAGCATTGAAACTTCGAATGAAGTGAGATTCGAATAAGATAAAATTGTGTAAAATGGGTACTAGGAATTCCAATGAAACTTCTTTTTCTTCTCCTTTATTTTTTATTTCATTTATTTATGCCACTAATTGCTCATATACTTCTTCCCATTTGCATAGTTATTCTTAAATTAGGTATTATATATGTAATTATTATTTTACACTATAATTAGTTGATGGGAAGTTCTTATCATTTTTTGACTTTTAGTGATAATCAAACAGCTTAATTAAATACCATTTAGAGTATGAAGGATATACACTATATGTAAATTAAATTGATTCTTGTCTCTTTATTTATTTTTGTATTCAAAAGATTGTCAATTGATTTTAAAATGAAGTCGATATTAGATACAATTATTTTGAAGTAGTCATAATTATCAAAGTACACATATATTCAAATAAATAAATACTTTAAGACTTTAGTATGAAAACATTAGATCTGAAGAGGTCGGAAGACAGCAAGAAACAAAAAGAAGTTTTTTCAAAAGCTCCTAAAAGCACTTCATAATGGTACTTACTTTCACTACATTTTATAATTATTACAAATCGTAAGGAATATGTCCACCAGTCATGCAAGAACGTGTGTATCAGTGGTGATAATAAAATTTTACATTAAAACTTGAAGTCTCCTTTTCTTTATGTAATTTTATTACTCAAAGAAAAGTATTTTCTATCTTTAATTATGAAACAAAAATAGCAAAAATTATGAACAAAATTTCTTTTTAATTATTTTAGCGACATATAAATTTTGCTCATAACTTATTAGTAAGCAATTTTCATAATCTTCCAAACTAGAGTTTAGCTAGTTTCTGTTGCATTTAACTCAGAGGTTTCAGGCATTGTCAAGATACATACCCTGAATTCTGATATATTCTTCATCAGTGGTCTGTAACCTATAGAAACCTAATGTATTCTTGGGTTCCTTTTGGCATAGTAAAACAGGGCAAAGATTTGCTTTACGAGACGGAGGTAGGACCGTATTGCTGGAGCAGCTTCAAAAAGTACTTGGCAAAGATGCCAGTGATAATTATCCAAATTTTACACAATGCTGGATAATAAACTGAAGGTTTTATCTCCTTGGATAATAGCAGGAATTATTGGTGGCAGCTGACCATTTACTTAGGACTTGATGCATATTCTAGGATTTGGTGTACCGGTAAATCAGAAGACTTGTCGAGTTTTATAATGGTATCCTAGGGATTCTAAGCATCAATAAATGAAACAAATTGCAGAAAGATACGCTTGTATTCATGTTGCAGTACTCTCGTGTACCCGGATATTTGAAGTAAATGTACTCTCTTTCTTACGACTCTATCTCCATGTTCTTATACACTTCTGATGATGTGAGCTTAAGTCATAGCTTTGTCTTCTTTCACCCAGATTCTGATCTAATTAAATTTGTAACATGGAATATGATATACGGTCTTCATGTGTTTATGTATATCGACAGGAGTTAATGTCATTGAGAGGATGGAGAATTCCAGAGAGAAACATGACATGCTTTGGTGTGATACTATATAACATTATGCGTACAGTTTGGTTAGATCTAATGATGACAGTACTGTTTATGATGCTTTTCAGCATTCGTGGTAATTGAACATGGACATCTCCGGTGAAGGAAAGGGAGATCAGATTACTTACCGACCTCATGAGTAGAATATAAGATTGAATTTTTCTTTAAAAATTAAGTGCCTTAAAAGTAGTTTAAGAGATAGGAATAATTTGTTTACATCTTTTAGTAGTTTGGAGAAAAAGAATCTATCTATTCTGCGAAACTTTTATCTATACTGTATAATATATACTAGAAATTCAACACATGATGCTTGTTTTGTAAAATCCACGCCCCCATGGCAATTTTAACCATCTGCCAGCAGCTGCATCGCAGTTTCAACAAGTGAATGAATTGTTGTTCTGTGCCGGCTCAGCCCTACAGTCCCAGAGAAAATATTGAAGCTCTCAATATCGGATATAGTGTTCATCATGTGTTCCAGCTGCGCTTCCATCTCTAGGCTCTTGAAATTTCTGATATTTGTTTTCTTATCTTTCATCATCCGGATTACCAATTCTAAAACAAACCTCCTCATTCTTGGAACCATGATGGAAGGATACCGATATTGCTTCAGAGTCTCCACAAGTTTATGAGCCACTTCAGCTTCTGGGATGCCTGCTTTCTGAAACATAATGCTTGATTGCTGTGATGTCATAAACTTGAAAATACGTGCCGCTAGTCCAATCATTACTTCCTGCAACTTGATTTCTTCTGTCATGATTGCTTGAAGGACCTGCAAGGGGAAATGTGATGATTACTCAATGTTGCTTCCTTTCATTACCACATAGACACAGCACACAACAAGAAAATGCGAAAGAGAAGGCCTTGCAATGTAGTTAGTATAATTTACCGTTGGTGCTGCAACAATAAGGTCCTTTAGTTGATCATAGCTATCTTCTCCACTGAATGCACATAAATTTCGTAGAATTCTGCCTGCATTAATTCGAAGTATTGGATCTTCTAATGCTTCAATAAGCTTTCCAGTTACATTTAACTTCAATATGCGAGAGCAATTACTTTTGCTTTCAAATGCCAGCATTGATAGTGCTCCTCCTGCTGCAATTTTTACATCCTTGTGCTTTTCATCTGTCACCTGCTTGAAGAGGATGTTGAACAACTCCTTGAGGACTCCACCTGTGCCCCCAATCCTCTCTGTTGCATCCTCTTCCATTCCCAGATTTCTTAGGATATATATTCCCAACTTTTGCAGTTTTGGATGTTTCTCCCCATACCTCAATATGTCTCTGATATTGCTGATTGTGATAACTATCTCTGAAATTTCTCTCCTGAGCTGTTTGCCTGTGGCACCAGTAGTGGAGGACAACATCTGTACGACCTGCAGAGATCGTTTTACTGTTAAAATTTGAGAGGATGTTGCTGCCTCATGTGTCAGAAGCTTATCTCCTGCATGTGTGCAATCTATGATTTTTGGCAGGAGGCCTCTTGTATTTCCTATCTTCCCACAATTATCATGGTCTCGAGCAAGCTTCTTCAAAATCGTGAGTCCCACATGGTTAAATGTCCAGAAACTATAACGTTCATCATCGAAGATGATTCTCTTTTCTGGTATTTCATCAACTGCATCGGCAAAGCTCCTGCTGATGTGGAGCAAGGATGATATTGATTCCATTGCACCTGGTATACCAGCTACCCGAAGAGAATTCCTCTTTTTACCAGCAAGATGTGCCACAATTTGGGCTGCTAATTTTCTGATCTCTTCTTCTTGAGGATTTTTCCAGTTCAACATTTCTACTAACCGTTCCATCACCAGTAAGTTTATTCCAATCTTTTGTAGGGTATCATCAGAAAAGCGCTTACTTTTTGAAAATGTTTCTAGAATTTGAGCCCCCATAAGCTGTTCATCAGGGGAGTTTGAGGTCAAGAGATCCATTGCAAATGAAACCATATCCATTTTCACGCCATCAAAAATGCTTCCATAAACACAGTTTGAATATGCATCATAGAAAAACCTTCTAATTGCAAACAAACCTGATGGCCCCAACTCACACTCCTTGTTCACCTCATCAAATATTTTGTGAAAGATAACATTCCACTGCAAATAGGCTTTCTCCAGGAGAAACAGCAATGCTTCTGCCAAAGCTAATGAATAGAATATAATCAAAGCAGCATTCCTGTTAGTCCGTCCTTTGTCTCCTTTGTCCACATCGCTAAAGTTTGCCTTAATAAGCTTCATCTGGGAGAGTACCAAACAAGCAATAGCAGAGAGAATTTGCTGACAGTACAACACTTTACTGATATTTCTTGATATGAATGCCCATGGAGCATGTTGAATTAGAGGAACCTCTGAGCTATTCCATGTTCGAGTTGGCATGTTCTTCTGATGCCACTTTTTTCGGTTTGACTGATGGACGCTTTCTGTAGTAATTTCCCTACTTGGATTTCCAGAAGCAGTAATAGGCCTAAAAATTCCCCTGACAGTTTTGGTGATAAAGTGTGAGCTTGATCTAATTGTGTGGAAGCTATTACTTCCAACATCAGCAAGGGACCATGTAGCTTGATGTTGCCATTCAAGCTCATGACTCCTGCTAAATATCCTTGTCCCCTCAATTACCAGAATAATGGTTATGAACCAAAAATCTGTTATGTCCAAATCAATGGCAAAACCACCGAGAAGAACAACTGTAGCCCATATGAAACCTAGAGTTCCTAATTTAGTTGCCGCTTTTTCCATCACAGCAAGCCTCAAAGCTAAAAGGGTCAACTTCTTTTCTGGTGCACGGATTGGTTGTGGCTGCATTGGTGGAGACACTGAACTGCCTGTGCCATTAGTGTTCGTTGCCTCAATAGAGCTTTGAGGTTGTAAGATTGTTGTTGGACTTGGACCTGAAATGCCTGCTTCACTAATCCTTGCATTGAGCTCAAATATCTTCAGATGGATGCTTCCTTCACTATGTATTGACGTTGTAGGGTTCACCATTGGCTTCTTTTCAGCATTTACTAAAGTAAAGCCAATTCTTTTCGTCGATCAATTTAGTGTATTTGAAGGTTGAATTGAAAATGGCACTGGGATGTGTGGGATGGAGTTTAAGATGTGAAGTTCTTGATTCTTGATCCTTATGGCTGTGAGGCGAGAGTTTTTTGGATTGGCGTTTATATAACAATCGAAGGGAAATGAACCCGGGCTTCAAGTATGAAGCGGTTGAAATTTGGAGGAAAAAGAAAGGAAGTTGCTTTTCTCTCCGCCAAATCTCTTTCTCTAGGTATTTATTAAGTAGTTTGCTTTTGTTTTTGAATTTATCTTTCTTTCAGTCTTGCCACAGATTGTCTTGGTTTTGCTGAGCAGCTTAATTCCATTGAAGTTTCTTGACGGGTTCATCAATCTTTCAAGAATCAAAAGCCTCCATTATTTTATCTACAAAGGGAACGAAGGTAAATAAAGCCGCCTCCGAGAACAATTCCATTAACTTAAGAAAAACAACTTTCGTACGTACTCATTTACAAATAACTGTTCTTTGACTGCGGTTAAGTGATTATCTAAGTTATCAAATGGTTAAGATTTTGTTACATGTAGAAATTATTCTGATATTTATATAGAGCATATCTAGCTTTACAAGAACTTTCTTAGAGATCATATTCCCATGATCAATTTTAGCAAAAATTCAGAGCTTGAATTTTACTATTTTGATAAGTACGTTTCTATTGCTTAAGCCTTGATCGACTTTGACGTGGGTAGTGTGACGTGCAAGTCTGCTGACCAAATGGTAGAAGCAGGGAGAGCGGTCAAGTTAAATTAAATTGCTTGTGCAGCAAATTTTACGATGTTCATGTATGTTAGTTGGAAGCATTGACCCTCATCTAAATATATCTTTGTAAGTAAACAAAAAAGCACATTCCGTGCATTATCTTTGTTGTAATCTCTAGTTTGAAGACTTGAATCCACGAATTGTATGAGAAGGACATTTTCTCGAGGAAGAAGTAGGAACAATATGACAAGAATGTAATTGGTTGGAAACCTTTGATTCTTATAAATTAATGCCCACCTATAATGCTAGCAGAGAAATTATCTAATTGTTTTGTTAAATTTTTTTAAGAGGGGAGGAATAGGAATTAAGAAGTGGGAAAGAAGAAGAGAGATTTGAATATAAAGCCTCTAAATTATAAAATCTCAATAAGAAATTATCTAGTTGATAATTTACAACTTAGTTCATTAAGTTATATGTTGACCAAATCAAACTCTCCACTTGATGAAGTTGGCCCTATTATAGGGATGATGAAATCCCTGACTCTTACTAATTAATCTTGCCATCTAGTGCTGATGACTATGTCTTGATTTAACTTCTAAGTTGAAGACATTGAATAGTTCTTTACTAATCCTCTGGTTATGGGATCTTGTTTTTCTTCTTTTCCTTGTTTTAGGAGTAATTTCCGGCATGCAGTCAAGATATAATATGACTACATACATGGAAGAAGTTGTCTAGATCGTGCAATAGTGGCAATTTAGACAGTGGTGGCTTCTAGGATTGTTTTATGTCAAAGTCTTAGATTGAGTTAAGTAAACAAAACACATACCGTAGAATTGGGAGTTTAGCATTGAATGGAATTTTGATCAGCACATTTTTTGTTCATCTTAATAGTCTTGTATAGACTTTGACAGTTAGATTGCAGTTGATCTATAATTAGACACTTTATTTTGTATATTGCAGCTATTGTTGCTAAGGTCCATTCTCTGCTTATTTAATAAAAAAGTTAGCCTTAAAAAAACACACGAATACATATATCATTCTACTTATAGAATTGCAATGCAGGAATAATTAGTTCCATGACAGAATTAAGACGTGTAAGTTGTGTCTCTTGTACAATTAAGCTTCTAATGCAAGATATAATTTTCATTCCAAAACTAATGATACCTTAACCTCATGAAAGCTGTTTTTCAGTTATATATAAAAATACAATGAGTTTGCTTTTCAGTACAAGAATTTTAGTTAAATGACTCTACAACCTGCATCTGAGAAATGGGCTTTGCGTTGACATGTAACTAAGCAATAAATGATCTGTCATTAAAATATATTAGGTACCATATAAAGATTTCTCATTGACTTGATATATACTGTCTTCTCTCATTCTTGAACAAGTAAAACTGAATTTCAGGCTGAAATGGTCGGTCCCTAATTAGCTTGAACAAATTTAAGAAGAAATGGTGTATTTGGACATCAACTTTTTTGTGTAATTGGGATTCCTTTAGAGTGAAGAAAATTTATGCAGGTTCTGGATAGCTTGTACTTTATACAGTAAAACCTAACCTCTCTTAAATAATAATTTTTCCTGTCCCAACTTCGATTAAGGAGCTAAATTGATAATTTTGATAAAACCTTACATAACTTTTTGATCCTATTCTTATCATAACATAATAATTCACTAAAACTACATATTGTATCTTTATAAAATATGAGTCTATTGTTGATTTATGAACACCTTATGGATGGAAAGTCACAGCATAATAAAGAGATATATAATAAGACTTTATATTTGTTTAGTATAAGAAGACTTCCTTGCCATTTATGTACATAATATTATTGTATGCATTTAATAAAATGAAAATGGACATCTATTATTTAATATTCCTAAATCTAAGTCTTTTTAATCTCTTGCTAATAGAAAAATAATATCAGTTATGAATGCATATTGAAGATATTAATAAAAATGAAATTGCAGTTACAAAGCAAGTAAATATAGATTGATTTATATTTCTTAGACTTTTAACATCCTTTTATTGATTGAATAATTTATTTTTTGTAAATTAAAATAAACTTTTAGGTGATTAAATGAGTGTTTTTTTGAATTATGAATACACTCAATAAATTAATAAATTATTAATTTATCAATTTATTAAGGATTAACTTTTTATACACTGTCAGTGTAATGTTTTTTTTACACTAGCAGCTTTGGATGCATGCCACATGTGCATGATTTAAATTTCAAATTTAAATTTGTATTATATGGCATAATCCAAACCTGTTAATGTATGAAAACTTATATACTGACAGTGTATAAAAAAGTTATCCATTTATTAATACCTGTTTAAATTAATAGATTATGTTGGATCCTAACGTTATTAATTTATAAAGATTTTACTGTACTAGTGCATCTCAACACTATCTAATGCTCCTCAGCCCCATTGTTAATGTTATGTTTCCACTTTTATTGATGTCCCAAAATAAATGTCACCATTTCAAATTTAACGTGTGCTCTCCAATTTTATCATTTGAAAAAGCAACTTTTAAAATTTGAATGCATATTTAAAATGAGAATCTTTTAAATTCAAAAGGTACATATGCAAATTCATCAATGGTTCCCCATTTATACATAATGATCACTATGTCTTTATAAAAAGTCAGATTCTCAAAAAATGACTATAATATTATGATGGAGGGAGTATACTAATATGAGGCGATATTTTCATTCTTTATTTTCTTTAAATTTTGGAGATATTCTTGGAGAGAAATGAACATTTTTATTTTGAGTATTAACAAATCCCCAATCTCTCGAAGAACAATTGGCTGTGAAAGGGATGTAACATGCACCGACAGTCTGTTTGGTCTTGCTAGAGGAGATTTGATGAACATTCATGACCATAGACCAAAGACCCTACATTACAAGAGAAAAATTTGGTTGACGTTCATGAATCTAATTATCCAAACAAAGTCCCCATAGAGGTCTCTGATTGTGACTGACAAATTTCTTATTTATTTAAACTAAAAAAAAATAAAAGATTGATAATTAAGTTGCATTATTTAACAAATAAGATTGTTTGCATCCGAAAGTCACTCTATATAAGAATGAATTTTTAGGCGAGATGATGTTTGAGCCAAAGTTCAAGATTTTCCTCATTTGGTATTTCTATGACTTTAAAAGATTGATTAGCTACAATTTGCCAAGTCCTTGGTTTTCCATGATCAACTTGATCCTAAGTCTTCCAACACGTTATTGATTTACTCTGCAAAAGTTCTGCACAATTTCGACCTTACCTCCATACTAATCGACTTTTAACGTGCAGAAACAAAAATACACCAGTTCTGAGAATTTTCGCAATTCTGAGAACTTATTATATTACAACTTGAACAAAAATACATCTTCCAGTGCTCAAGCACTATGTTGCTTGGTATTTCAGTGTAAAATATTGCTGGATAACATAGAAGAACGGGAACAAGTAAAGGATACTAGAGAAGAGATGACATTCTTGGCACAATATTTTTCTTGTTTGAGAAAGGAGAGTATTAGTCTGTGAAGTGTCTCTCAGTTGTGGCTTTAGCTTCAGTAATCCACAACATTTATCAACTTTTAAATTTTAACCGACGATTGGTTTTACATGCTGACACAATAGAAAAATTTTTCCACTGGGTAAATTTTTGGGCAGTCTTTTGCCAGTTACTCTTTTTGTTTGTTCTAGCTCAAGAAACCAGCACTGGCTCTGAGAGGTGATCCATGTTTCACCAAAGGAAGAGTTTAAGTATCTTTCAGATGTGGTAATCACTAGTTCAATATCCAATTCAACAAACAATTTTTACATTACTTCATCATAAAAACATAAATTTTTCTTCAAATGAGTTCGGAAAATAAGCAATCAAATTTTAGTTCTCATGGCGTGGCAGAGGGGAAAAAAATTACTGCAATCACCAATCAACAACAGTCAGAATAAACATTAAACAATAACCTATCACCACCCCTCAGTAGATGCCATTTCCTGCCTACAAGAACATACAATTGTAAGAAAGCATTGTTTGATGAACAATTACCCTCCAATTCATATCATGAGAAAGAGAAAAAGACTCAATTAACACACACTTAAATTCATCAAGGTTTCCACCTTAGGGTTCAGAAACTTAGAAATTTTCCTAGATCGGAGTCTCAAAACCTATGCCAAAACGTAGATGACCACACAATATACTTGAAAAATTTTCCCTTGTCATATGATTACTCTCTATTTCATATGACGAGAAAGAGATAAAGTGAAAGAACAACTCCACTCAAAAACACTTAAATTCAACAAGGCTTTCACTTAGAGGTTCAGAAACTTAAAAGTTTGCTTTGATCAAAATCTCAGAATATATGCCAAAATGTAAATGATCACAAAAAATACATATGACAGAAAATGAGAGAATCTTGCTCAAAGTATTAGTTTAGCAATGTAAGGTGATATGTAACTTTGTTCTGGATGTATAAGTAAAATTAATACAAACTTAATGAAACAAAATCTTGTCATTATTGTGACATATATAAATCAGTAAATTCTAATAATACTTAACACAAAACTACCTAGTTTTTATGTTATTTTTTATTAGTCTCAATGGCTCAAACGGATTGAAGGGCTGCGAGTATGTGCTTTAATTTAAGGGTTAATATTAGAAACCTCCCTTAATGTTTCTTCGATCACTCCTAGATCCACTCATGTTTCCAAAATCACACCTTCCATCATTGGCAATGCAATTTGATTGGCTGTCCTAATTAGAAGAGGGAAAATTACCCAACGCCAGCAAAAATAGACAAAATAGCGTTGGTTTCTTAAACAAACGAATAATAAGAATTGTTGATGACCAGAAAATATGAAAATGCCATCAGATTTGGCACACAAAATGAGCGCTATTTTGCTGCATATATAACCTTGAAGGTGCCATTTTCACAACTAAGACAACCTTAAAGGTGAGTTGCACTAATTTCTTTTCTCTTTGCCAAAAGCTTATCTGCTGGTAGAATCATACAATTTCTTAACATTAGATGTAAATTGATGCAGTGCTAAAACAATGTACAAGTTATGCAATAGAAGGCATAGTTTTTCAGTGACTGTAGAAGTTGGGGTGCGATTGAAGTTGTGGACCATTAGTTTTGGCTTCAAATTTCAAATCAACAGAAAAGGTAAGCATCAAAAAATTTCCGTGCATATTAAATTGAAGAAATAGTATCCTGATGTTGTTGATTGCCTCAAAAATGAAGCTATGAATGAATGTTTTGTATTGTAGATGTTAATGAGTATAAGTTAAGGCATGATCAGACTAGAGATTAGTCGGTTTGGTTGTGAACATGTGATATTCGTTGAGCTACTTTAATATTATGGTCAAGCAAGCAACTTGATATTATGGATTTTCACAAAATTTAGATGTAATGATATTGTCCATGGCATTGATGATGGTAATGAACAAACTGTTAGGAACTGGGGTAGCAAGCACAGCGGAAATAAAAAATTTTAAGCCCCAACTCCCACCAGAAATCACCCTAGTTCTACGTATGACTTCACAGAAGGAGTTCTGAGGATTACCTTAATCCGCAGATGAAGCCTCTGACTCGTCTGAGAAGGCTGAGAATCCCCTGAGCAGCAGTCCAGATGTCCTGCCTCTACTGATGTCCACGCGAGAGTGCTCCTGGATTCTCCTGATCGTCTCTACGATCTGTGTGTGTGTGTGAGAATGGAGAAGAGATGCTAGCCTTTCTCTCTCACTCAAGCTCTCAGACTTTCTGAGGTTTCTCTCTACGTCAGCTTTTCTGGAGAACTCTCTCTCTCTATTTTTCCTGACTATCAGAAGTGCTAACTCTCTCACACCTATCGTAGTATCTGATACTACTAATAGGAGAGAGATAGAGAGAGAGAGATGAGAGAAACAGAAGTGAGGGATAGGGTCAGGTGGTTTGATTCAAAAATCAAACCACCGTAACATCTGATGGATTCCCTATCTTTTTCTGTTATTTTACAGATAAGAGACAACTCATTTATCTTATCTGTCAGATGACCCCAGGATTTATTTATCTTTATAATTAAACCCCAGAAGTATTTATTTCCAAGTCCCTACTTGGACACACAATTTAATCCAGAACCCGTCTCTATGCAGTGATCCAATAGGTCCCAAATACACTGGTAATAATTATGAATTATAATTCTAAAAAGAATTAGATAAAATAAACACTTTTATTTTATCATTAATTACAATAATTAATTATTCATAATTATAAATTGTGAGCGGTGTCTAGCAACACATCACAACCACCCAGGTATTCGAAATTGATCAAGGGAAATTCCGACCTAACCTTTTTCATGGAAAATTACCGTGTAATTATTATCCTTTCACCATTGATATCCAATTAGTCAGGGAATAAGGAACAAGTGCCAATTCCCTTAATGACTAATTAATTTTCTAGTTCCCGGAATTAACCTTAGATTAGATTAACTTGAAGACACTCTTCAATTAATCTAATGTAGTCGACTACTAAGGTTACATTCCAACTAGTGGCCTTACTGGATATCAACTCCCACTATCGGAGTGGTGAATCCTCTCTTGATCACTCACTATCTTTCCATGCTTCACACTATCCCCAATTTCTATTCTTTAAGTCACTCCTGGTGAGTAACAAGAAAAAAAGATCAAAAGGGAGTGATTCACACTCAAGATACTATGGTGATCTCAAGTCTAGGATCACTTACACAATTTTCCATAAGAGATTCAACCATTGGCACTAAATATCCTAATGGGATCTCTGTGTGGATCACTCCAATGAATTATTACTCTATAATTCATCTACACATTAGCCTAGGTATCCCTATACCATGGTTGATGAGAACAACCACTACTTACATTAAGTAGGGGCTAACTGTGTACTAGTCTGTCCGTATTAATGATGTCCTGTCTCATTAATACTATGACTAGGGATATTTAAGAATATTTATTATAAATGTGATTGATATCTCATAGTCAACAACTCTTTGTGACTATCATCACATTAATAAATATTCTAAGGATATTTACCAGTTATATCATATATTAAACAGATAAAATTGGAAGTTCATAAAATACAAAACTTTAATTAGGAATGTATTTCAACAAGTCAATTGTTTTTGGGCATACATTCCAACAACCTCCCACTTGCACTAAAACAATTCATTCATAATTCTTAATCCAAATGAAAGTACATGACTATCATGTTTCTTTTGAGATAGTGCCTTAGTAAGAGGATCAGTTATGTTATCCTCAGTGGGGACTCTCTCTATCTTTACATCATTCCTGGCAACGATTTCCCTAATAAGGTGAAATCTTCTAAGTACATGTTTGGACCGTTGATGAGACCTACGTTCCTTTGCCTGGGCAATAGCCCCATTGTTATCACAGTACAGAGTTACTGGATTAACAATGCTCGGAACCACACTAAATTCAGACACGAACTTCTTGATCCAAACGGCTTCCTTAACTGCCTCCGCGGCTGCAATGTACTCAGCCTCTGTTGTAGAATCTGCTGTGGTGTCCTGTTTGGAACTCTTCCAGCAGACGGCACCTCCGTTGAGAGTAAAGATGAAACCCGACTGTGACTTACAGTCATCCTTGTCAGATTGAAAGCTTGCATCTGTGTAGTTCTTGACCTCCAATTCACCATTTTCATATACTAAGAACAAATCTTCAGTCCTTCTTAAGTACTTAAGAATGTTCTTAACGGCTGTCCAGTGACCTTCACCTGGATTAGCCTGAAATCTGCTCGTGACACTCAGAGCATGGGAGACATCTGGTCTTGTACATAGCATAGCATACATAATTGATCCAATTGTCGAAGCATATGGAATATTATGCATCTTGTCAATCTCAGCTTGTGTCTTAGGACACATGCTCTTAGAAAGGCTTATCCTATGAGACATAGGTGAAAAGCCCTTCTTAGACTGATCCATGCTAAATCTCTTTAGCACTTTATCTATGTATGTAGATTGTGAAAGACCAAGCAGCCTTTTGGATCTATCTCTATAGATCTTAATACCCAGTATGTAGGCTGCCTCTCCCAAATCTTTCATGAAAAAATTCTTGGATAACCAACCCTTTACTGATTGTAACATTGGGATATCGTTTCCCATTATTAATATGTCATCCACATATAATATAAGGAAAACGATTGAACTCCCACTAACCTTCTTGTAAACACAAGGCTCATCCGGATTTTTGAGAAAACCAAACTCTTTGATTGTCTCATCAAAGCGGATGTTCCAGCTCCTTGATGCTTGCTTAAGTCCATAAATGGACCTCTGCAGCCTGCACACCTGACTGGAATTTGGCGATGTAAAGCCTTCAGGTTGTGTCATGTACACATCCTCTTGCAGATTCCCATTAAGGAATGCAGTCTTTACATCCATCTGCCAAATTTCATAGTCATGATGTGCTGCTATTGTAAGCAATATCCGAATGGATTTAAGCATAGCTACTGGTGAGAAAGTTTCATCGTAATCGATTCCCTCTTTCTGCTTGTAGCCTTTGGCCACCAGTCTAGCCTTATAGGTAATCACATTACCATCCATGTCGGTCTTTTTCTTGAAGACCCATTTGCACCCTACGGGTTTTATCCCTTCAGGTGGATCAACCAAGGTCCATACCTTGTTGTCATACATGGAATCCATTTCGGAGTTCATGGCCTCTAACCATTTGGAGGAGTCTGGACTGTTCAGAACCTCTTGGTAGGTAGTAGGTTCGTCATCTTGTATGACTAGTACATCATTCCCCGGACTCACAAGAAATTCATATCTCTTGGGAGCAGAGCGTGCACTCTTACCTACTGGGGCTCTTGAGCGTCCACGCTTCGTTTGCCTCATTACTATGGGGCTGAACCCTTTCTTCAACAGTTACGTGTTTGTTTGGACATCTTGAACTTCTTCAAGCTCCATGTCAGTTTGAGTGTCTTGAACTTCTTCAAGTTCTATTCTATTCTAACGCCCTTTCTAGAATAAACTCTTTTTCTAGAAAGATGGCATGCTTTGAGACAAACACTTTGTTCTCAGTTGGGTTGTAGAAATAGTATCCAATAGACTCTCTTGGATACCCCACAAACAAACACTTGTCAGATCTAGCTTCAAGCTTATCCGACTGCTCTTCTTCACATAGGGGCAACCCCAAACCTTCATGTAAGGCAGTTTTGGTTTCTTTCCTTTCCATATCTCATATTGTGTGGAAGCAATGCCTTACCGGGTACTCTATTAAGAGTATGGGAGGTCGTGTCTAGAGCATATCCCCATAACGATTTTGGGGCACTCGAATGACTCATCATGGACCGTACCATATCTAATAGGGTGTGGTTTCTCCTTTCAGATACATCATTTAGTTGTGGTGTCCCTGGAGGAGTCCATTGTGGAACTATTCCATTGTCCTTTAGATAAAACCGAAATTCATCGCTTAAGTATTAACCACCACGATCAGATCGTAGTGTTTTAATACTTTTACCAGTTTGTTTCTCTACTTCATTTCTGAATTCTTTGAACTTTTCAAAAGATTCAGACTTATATTTCATTAAATACACATAACCATATCTAGAATGGTCATCTGTGAAGGTAATGAAGTACGAGAATCCACCTCTAGCTGTGATTGTCATTGGGCCACATACATCAGTATATACCAGCCCAAGTAAATTACTAGCCCGTTCCCCTTTACCAGTAAAGGGCGTTTTGGTCATTTTCCCAAGTAAACAAGCTTCGCATGTATCATATGATTCATAATCAAATGAGTCCAAATACCCACCTTTGTGTAATTTGGAAATGCGTTTCTCATTTACATGACCAAGCCTACAGTGCCAGAGGTAAGTTTTATTCAGTTTATCTAACTTCATTCTCTTTTCATGTATATTGAGAATTTGGTTGTCAAGATCTAGAATGCATAAACCGTTATTCCAATTTCCAGAACCATAAAACACACCATTCTTTGAAAAAGAACAACATTTATTCTCCTGGGTTATCTTAAACCCATTTAAATCCAAACAAAATAGAAATGATGTTTGTTGTAAGTCTTTGGAACATAATAACAGCTTGATAATTCTAAAATTAACCCACTGGGTAAACTAATGTAATAAGTCCCTACTAAAGCAAAGAACCTTTGCTCCATTGCCCACACGTAGGGTTACTTCTCCTTTACCCAACTTTTTCCTTTAGACCACATAGATGTGCAAATATGAGAACCACATCCGGTATCTAATACCCAAGAGTCAGATTTGGAAGTAGAAACATTAATCTCAATCATGTATGTACCTGGCGATGAAGCTTCCCAAGCTTGCTTGACTCTCCAGATAGGCCTTTTCCTCTTCCAATGTCCATTCTGTCCCACAGGTGGAAGCGGGTTGCCTTGGGTGGCCTTAGCCTTTTGGGCTTCTTGGCAGGCTTGTTATTGGGCTTCTTGGGCCCTTTTCCTTGCCTCTTCCTTTTACTGGATGAAGCAACAACAAGCACTCCAGTAGAGCCCTTCACCTTCTTGATTTCTTTCTCAGCAGTTTTCAGCACATTCAACAGTTGAGGTAGTGTGTGCTGTAGATTGTTCGTCGATAGTTCATAACTAGAGAAAGAATCAGCGAAGAACTAAATCAACATTTAGCTCTGGGTCCATCTTGAAGCCCAATTCAGCTAATTTCTCAATTAGCCCAATTATCTTCAAGACGTGTGGGGCAACGGGTGCTCCCTCCGCCATCTTGCACCTGAACAGTTCTTTGGAGGTGTCATATCTCACCGTCTTAGATTGTTGTTCAAACAACTCTCTCAGGTGTTGAACTATTTCATATGCCCTCATGTTCATGTGTTGCTGTTGAAGTTGGGGAGTCATAGAGGCTATCATGATGCATGAAGCCGTTCTATTATCATCCCTATGCTTCTTGTAAGCATTCTTAACAGTAGCCGGTGCATTAGGTTTGGGTTCGTTAGGCATGGGCCCATCAAGTACATACTCGATTTTCTCGTGGGTGAGAACGAGTAGGACATTTCGATGCCAGTCGAGAAAGTTTGTGTCGTTTAGTTTACAATCAGAAAGGATGGTGCGTAGGCTCAAATTGTTACTCATTCTACAACAAAAAGAAGATAGAGTTTATCAGAAAAAGTTTTGTTTGATAAAATCATAAAACTTCCAAAATTATGATTTTATTTCCACTATTTTTCCAAATCAATTACCCTCTAAAATTGATCCGAGATTTTTCAAAAAATCCATAGTGGCTAGAATCCCATCCTAATTATTTTTGACTTTGAGTGAATCCCAACAAATCAAAAATAATTTTAATAGGTAGGTATTTTACCAATTACAACCCTTTGTAATTTCTAGATCTGTTAGGTATCAACTCTTGATTTTACCTCTTATGTATTAACCTAACCCTTACCTCTAAAATTCATGGTCTTGAGTGAATCCCAACAAACCATAATTTTAGTTAAATCAAAACCCATCATTCTCAAGAACTTTTCTTATAGTAAAAAACATGTAGTAAGTAAGGCAGTCTTGGGTGAATCCCAACAAACTAGCACTTAATAACCACATTTTGTTTAATACTATAATGATGGAAGGCAGTCTTGATTTAATATTTAAATTTGAGGGATTTATTTCCTTTTCCAAAACATTTCTATTTAGTTTGGGATTTTGGAAAAATATTTGGCGGTCTCATCAACATTCATGCATATAAATATTTCAGAAATAAATATAGCATAAATAAACCGTGGATGGTTGTGGATATTCCTAAGTTAATTTCCCCGGCCATTAGGGAAATTAACGGTTGACTAGGGTAAAATCGAATTTCCTCCTTCTGGTTGCATTGCTCCTTTCTTCATCTTCCAATTTATAATTTCTACACTAGAAACATAATTTCCTATCATCTATTCCTATCTATTGTACATTACAAGTAGAATATCAGAAATCCTGAGTTACATTCAGGGGGAATTAGATGAGAAAAGAAATTACAATTAGAGAAATGAGAAAGGCAGGACACGCAGGCCTTTTTTAAAAATTACAACCATTCAACCAATCCATAATCACATTGGGTTACTATCCACAACCATCCACCATGCATTCATATAAATTTAAACAACTTTAAATAAAATGAAAGCATGAAAAATAATCATTCATGAATTATTTGGATTTTATATATATCAAGATCCCAAACACATTTTGAGACCATACATGTGCAGAGAACTTTGGTAAAAATAACTTTATTAGGTCAATTTAATTCCGAACAAAATTAGGAGATAATTGGAATATTATTTGAATTAATCAAATTAAATTCAAATTAATTCCTGACCTAATAAAACATGAAATATAAAATTTCACAGCAAATTTTAACTATTAAAATTCGGATCAGTATCAGAAAAATATTCAGAAAGTGAAAAACTCAATTTTTCGGAAAAAAATTTTATTTCACAGAATTGCGTCTCCAGAAAGATCCGCGAGTTGATCCGCGAAGCCAGTTCGCGGATCCATACTTCGCGTATCAGTTTCTGAAACTTCTGTGAAGGATCCGCGACCCTGATCCGCGAGACACATCTCGCGGATCCCTGTCGCACGCGGATCAGAAATTGAGGGCTGCTAACAGGATCCGCGAATCGGATTAGCAGACCGATCCGCG
The DNA here is from genome assembly GCA_013103745.1 of Gardenia jasminoides. NCBI lineage: Eukaryota > Viridiplantae > Streptophyta > Magnoliopsida > Gentianales > Rubiaceae > Gardenia > Gardenia jasminoides. Next base: position 17,119,908 of record CM023097.1, on the reverse strand, counting down.
AACCTAGTTCGCGGATCTCACCATGTTTCTGAAATACGAGAAGCATTCGCGAGACGAACATCGCGAATCATTCACGCGGATTCGAGTCGCGAATCTGATCCGCGAGGCTTGCCTCGCGGATCCGCGTCGCGGATCCGTGTCGTGAATCGCTGTTCTAGTAGCCAACGATTGGCCGTCTCAGATACTTTTCACAGAACAACACAGACAACAATTCCAGCAATTCAGAAAACATTGAATCAGCAATTTTGCAATATAAAACCAAAATTGTCCAGATTACAAACTACTACTTTAATCAAATTAAAGCTACAACTTTTGCCAGAAAACTGCACATGTATATACACATATCATCCAAAAACATACAATCCATGAACAACAATATACAAAATCATACGTAAATGCTAGAGATGGCTCTGATACCACTGTTAGGAACTGGGGTAGCAAGCACAGCGGAAATAAAAAATTTTAAGCCCCAACTCCCACCAGAAATCACCCTAGTTCTATGTATGACTTCACAGAAGGAGTTCTGAGGATTACCTTAATCCGCAGATGAAGCCTCTGACTCGTCTGAGAAGGTCGAGAATCCCACAGCATGTCCCCGCCTCTCCGATGTCCACGTGAGAGTGCTCTGGATTCTCCGATCGCTCTGATCTGTGTGTGTGTGAGAATGGAGAAGAGATGCTAGCCTTTCTCTCTCACTCAAGCTCTCAGACTTTCGGGGTTTCTCTCACGTCGCTTTAGGAGAACTCTCTCTCTATTTTTCCGACTATCGGTGCTAACTCTCTCACACCTATCGTAGTATCTGATACTACTAATAGGAGAGAGATAGAGAGAGAGATGAGAGAAACAGTGAGGGATAGAATCGGTGGTTTGATTCAAAAATCAAACCACCGTAACATCTGATGGATTCCCTATCCTCTTTTGTTATTTTACAGATAAGAGACAACTCATTTATCTTATCTGTCAGATGACCCCAGGATTTATTTATCTTTATAATTAAACCCCAGAAGTATTTATTTCCAAGTCCCTACTTGGACACACAATTTAATCCAGAACCCAGTCTCTATGCGTGTGATCTAATAGGTCCCAAATACACTGGTAATAATTATGAATTATAATTCTTAAAAGAATTAGATAAAATAAACACTTTTATTTTATCATTAATTACAATAATTAATTATTCATAATTATAAATTGTGAGCGGTGTCTAGCAACACATCACAACCACCCAGGTATTGAATTGATCCGGGAAATTCACCTAACCTTTTCATGGAAAATTACCGTAATTATTATCCTTTCACCATTGATATCCAATTAGTCAGGGAATAAGGAACAAGTGCCAATTCCCTTAATGACTAATTAATTTTCTAGTTCCCGGAATTAACCTTAGATTAGATTAACTTGAAGACACTCTTCAATTAATCTAATGTAGTCGACTACTAAGGTTACATTCCAACTAGTGGCCTTACTGAATATCAGCTCCCACTATCGGAGTGGTGAATCCTCTCTTGATCACTCACTATCTTTCCATGCTTCACACTATCCCCAATTTCTATTCTTTAAGTCACTCCGGGTGAGTAACAAGAAACAGAATCAAAAGGTAGTGATTCACACTCAAGATACTATGGTGATCTCAAGTCTAGGATCACTTACACAATTTTCCATAAGAGATTCAACCATTGGCACTAAATATCCTAATGGGATCTCTGTGTGGATCACTCCAATGAATTATTACTCTATAATTCATCTACACATTAGCCTAGGTATCCCTATACCATGGTTGATGAGAACAACCACTACTTACATTAAGTAGGGCTAGCGTGTACTAGTCATTAATGATGTCCTGTCTCATTAATACTATGACTAGGGATATTTAAGAATATTTATTATAAATGTGATTGATATCTCATAGTCAACAACTCTTTGTGACTATCATCACATTAATAAATATTCTAAGGATATTTACCAGTTATATCATATATTAAACAGATAAAATTGGAAGTTCATAAAATACAAAACTTTAATTAGGAATGTATTTCAACAAGTCAATTGTTTTTGGGCATACATTCCAACAACCTCCCACTTGCACTAAAACAATTCATTCATAATTCTTAATCCAAATGAAAGTACATGACTATCATGTTTCTTTTGAGATAGTGCCTTAGTAAGAGGATCAGTTATGTTATCCCGGTGGGGACTCTCTCTATCTTTACATCATTCCTGGCAACGATTTCCCTAATAAGGTGAAATCTTCTAAGTACATGTTTGGACCGTTGATGAGACCTACGTTCCTTTGCCTGGGCAATAGCCCCATTGTTATCACAGTACAGAGTTACTGGATTAACAATGCTCGGAACCACACTAAATTCAGACACGAACTTCTTGATCCAAACGGCTTCCTTAACTGCCTCCGCGGCTGCAATGTACTCAGCCTCTGTTGTAGAATCTGCTGTGGTGTCTTGTTTGGAACTCTTCCAGCAGACGGCACCTCCGTTGAGAGTAAAGACGAAACCCGACTGTGACTTACAGTCATCCTTGTCAGATTGAAAGCTTGCATCTGTGTAGTTCTTGACCTCCAATTCACCATTTTCATATACTAAGAACAAATCTTTAGTCCTTCTTAAGTACTTAAGAATGTTCTTAACGGCTGTCCAGTGACCTTCACCTGGATTATGTATGTAGATTGTGAAAGACCAAGCAGCCTTTTGGATCTATCTCTATAGATCTTAATACCCAGTATGTAGGCTGCCTCTCCCAAATCTTTCATGAAAAAATTCTTGGATAACCAACCATTTACTGATTGTAATATTGGGATATCGTTTCCCATTATTAATATGTCATCCACATATAATATAAGGAAAACGATTGAACTCCCACTAACCTTCTTGTAAACACAAGGCTCATCCGGATTTTTGAGAAAACCAAACTCTTTGATTGTCTCATCAAAGCGGATGTTCCAGCTCCTTGATGCTTGCTTAAGTCCATAAATGGACCTCTGCAGCCTGCACACCTGATTGAAATTTGGCGATGTAAAGCCTTCATGTTGTGTCATGTACACATCCTCTTGCAGATTCCCATTAAGGAATGCAGTCTTTACATCCATCTGCCAAATTTCATAGTCATGATGTGCTGCTATTGCAAGCAATATCCGAATGGATTTAAGCATAGCTACTGGTGAGAAAGTTTCATCGTAGTCGATTCCCTCTTTCTGCTTGTAGCCTTTGGCCACCAGTCTAGCCTTATAGGTAATCACATTACCATCCATGTCGGTCTTTTTCTTGAAGACCCATTTGCACCCTACGGGTTTTATCCCTTCAGGTGGATCAATCAAGGTCCATACCTTGTTGTCATACATGGAATCCATTTCGGAGTTCATGGCCTCTAACCATTTGGAGGAGTCTGGACTGTTCAGAACCTCTTGGTAGGTAGTAGGTTCGTCATCTTGTATGACTAGTACATCATTCCCCGGACTCACAAGAAATTCATATCTCTTGGGAGCAGAGCGTACTCTTACTGACCTACGGGGCTCTTGAACGTCCACAGCTTCCGTTTGCACCTCATCACTATGGGGCTGAACCCTTTCTTCAACAGGCTGTTCTGTGTTTGTTTGGACATCTTGAACTTCTTCAAGCTCCATGTCAGTTTGAGTGTCTTGAACTTCTTCAAGTTCTATTCTACTCCCACTGCCCCTTTCTAGAATAAACTCTTAAGATGGCATGCTTTGAGACAAACACTTTGTTCTCAGTTGGGTTGTAGAAATAGTATCCAATAGACTCTCTTGGATACCCCACAAACAAACACTTGTCAGATCTAGTTTCAAGCTTATCTGACTCTGTCTTCTTCACATAGGCGGGGCAACCCCAAACCTTCATATAAGTGACACTTGAAATTAATCAAAAGCTCGCGAATCCCTCTCAGCAGAGACAGGGCACCGGATCCGCGATGCGATCCACAAGCTGCTGCCTCGCGGATCCCTAATAATGATAGATGCAAGTTGCAGTCGATTCCAGAAATTTTTCAGCTCACTTCCAACTCAATTTTAAGACGAATTTTAGCTGCAAATTGTGTGAAGAATCTTGGAAAGTTGGAAAAACAACCTGTGGCAAATCCAAAACACAAATTGCATTAACTTTACAACTCATTTGATGCTTGATTAAGATGCATGAAGACATTTAAAAGATGAAGATTCATTGAAGACATTTTTCTTGACTTTTGAAGCTTAAACTTTTCTTGTGTTCACATGATGAAGGTTTGGAAGCATTATGGATGATGTCTTCTATAAATAGGGCCTTTGGTAGACATTTTGAAAAAAACTTGAAGGAAGGCTAGAATCACTACTAAAAATGTAGTCTTCACTAGTTTTTCTTAATTCATTAGTTTAGTATAGTTAGTAGTGTAGTTATAGTATAATCAAGTATGATCTTTTCTTTCTTTTTAATGTTTAGTTAAAGTTTATGCCTTGAGTTATGGATGAACTTTCTACATCTTGTTTGTGATGTTTACTTAGTTATTTGATGCTATTATTTGAGTAAGTATTTAGTACTTTGGCTTTTATAATCATAATTAACCTGCCATTAATTGTGATCATCTTAAGGTGTTAAAGTTTGTCATGAAAATTAGAATTTGACACTAGTTCATGAAGTGCTAAACCTAGGAAGTCACTCACTTAACTAGGGTGGCGCCTTTGTGGCTTTAATGATTTATTTCATGTAATTTCAAAGAGCAAATGAGCATGTAGTTAATTCCATAATCACAAGTGTAGATATGGTTTAGCTATAAGTATAGTTGATTCACTACGAAAGTATGTTTCACATGCATTAGGAGATTATGCCATGCTTTGCCAAAGTAATATGTGAGAACCCAAAAAAAAAAAATGAATTGATTGCACCATGAAAGCATTAAGTGCATTATTTTCCTTTAAGTACTTTATTTTGTATGCATAGTATGACATTAATTTAGAATTCCATTTTACATGTTTCATGTAGCAAAATGCATAAAATTTATGTGGCATTAAGTAGGTTACATTCTAATGGAGGGATTAGAAACTAATTGCATAGAATTTTAACCCAATTCATGGCCAAACTTGACCACTTGTCAACCATCCATTAAAGTCTTGACTTAAGCCTTTCTATTTAATCTCTCATTTTCAAAAATTTGAACCAAAAACTCCCTCCCTTCTCTCTCCTATTGGCCGAAGTACATGTGTAAGAAAACACCAAAACCCTAAGTTAGATTTTAGCAATTTTAGTGAAGGAAAACTACTCCAAGTGAAACCCCTAGGTTGGATTGTTACTTAATCATCAAGATTGGTTGGAAGAATTGAAACTTTTGGGTGGATTTTCTCTCTCAACTCTCAAGGTAACTAATCACTTATCTATGCTTTAATGATCTTCAAATTCAAAGAGCATGCATCATTAGTTGAGTTTAAGGTGTTTGAGGTTGATTAGAAGGGAAGGTTGTGGAATAATTTCTTGTGTTTGGAAACTTGAACTTAGGCCTTTGTTTTTAACCTCTATGTGTTTGATGAAATGCCTAAGGGTTTGTGATGTTTTATTGATGGATTTAATTGATGTTTTATCATGTTAAACACCTTACTAAGAGATGGAAATAATCTTAAAGGGTTGATTGTCGTAATTGCGTCGAAACTGGAATTTTTTAACAGGAAATCAGAAATGGAATTCAGTGAAATTTCTGAACTTTCTGGTGATTATAGGAATTGAATTAGAGCCCAAGACTTATACTGTTAGAAAGATCTATGAATCTAGTTTTAAACGCCGCTGACGGAGCTCGATTTCGATTTTCCTACATCGAGTTATGGCCATTCTTCCGAGACTGTTCGACCAACCTGCTCCTAGCCGACAATTTTCTGGTGTCTCTGAGTTTGGCCATTTCAACCTTGATTAAGTGTGCTTTGATGCTTGACCTCCCATGAGAGTTTTAACTCTATGTCTTAGCTTCGAAACGCCATAAAATTGACCCAATCCAATAACCATAGCCACAGTTATAATTAAAACACTGAAGGGTGGCAAAACCTGTTGATTCTCGCTTTTCTTTCCACAATTGTTTTTCTCATTCCTGTTGGCCCATATGCACCCTTGCCGTGTCCCGACCTACTTAACTCATGATTTTACTATGTTTATAAGATTCTTCATTTGCTTTACACTCATGCTTTGGATTAGACCTCTTATGATTTTGTGCATCCAAATTGTGATTGTTATCAAACAAAGAAACAACTAGTGTATGCATTTGGTCTTTCTTGTTTGGGGTAGCCAATCCTAAATGTTTTTCATTTCATTTGCCATTAGACTTGGAAGGAGGAAATAAAGGAGATTTGGGAGTGAACGCCTGAGGTTATTTTGTTTAACTCGGTAAGTGTTCCAATGCATGTTTCCTTGATGATGCATGATACTTGAGTAAATGCTATTATTTGCTTTAAAAGCCTCTTTGATTGACATACTAATGAGTGTCATGTTATTGTGATTTTCTTGATTCATTAATTCAATTAATTTTCAATAATTGCTTGCTCACAATGCATAGTTGAATGTTCAATGTCCATAAATGTAGGCCGATGTGTACTTTATCGCATCGGCTGAACTGAGCTTACTCTTTGCTGGAACCCTATCCTTGATCCGCCATCATGAGGTCAGGTAGGCCAAAAGATTATCCTAGACTCGCCATTGCGAGATCAGATCAGCTGGACAGCCCTGAGTAATGACTTACCAATGTTAAGTGCAAAGCTCAAAACTCTTCGTCTAAAGGCCTTGAGTATAATATCTAATGTTAAATTTTGGGGATTGTTTATCGTTTTGGAGGTGATAAGGTGAAAGTAAATTTTGGGATTGTGTATCATTTTGGAGGTCATAAGGTGGGAGTTCGGAGGTTATAAGGTGGAAAAATGTAGGTGATTGTTTATTGGAAGTTATAAGGTGGAATATGGCTCCCAATGAATCCCGTATCCTTTTGAGATCTCATTTATTATTTATTATTTGATTACTTGAATGAGTAATCGTTTATTTGAATTAATGTTATCGTTATCGCCCACTATGTACCTGACCTTATTTCTTGATTCCTAAATTTGGTAATGGTTATACTTGGTGTTATGTTTCTTGAATTACGTGTTAACATGTTAAATTTGGTATTGCTCATGTTTTGCTTGATTTTTTGGAATACTTATTGGGCGTAAACTCATACCACGTATTTGTTTTCCTTAACAGGATTCAAGGCAAAAAGGGCTCAAGGATAACATTAGATCATTTTGGGAATTTAGGTTTGTTTGCCTAGTATATCTACCTGTAATCCTCTTTATTTTTGAGAGAGGCGAATGTACTTAAATTGAACTTCAAATGCTCGACCTTTTGGTCCACGAGTTTATGTAATTACTTTTGGAGAAATGTAAATGTTATTATGAAGTACCTTCAAGGTTATGTTCTCGAATGGACTTTTGAGTATTTTTTTTCCTGCAAAGAAATTGTGGAATGTAGTGAGTCCCGGCGAGAGTTGGGCAGACGGTTCCCCGAACCCTCTGGTTCGACTTAGGGGAAGGTGGGGTCATCACATAATAACATTAATTCAACCTGTAGCTTCATTTGCGAGAGTAGTAAGGAATTCCATAGTTCGAGGAGCTTTTAATTGTTATTTTACTTATTTTATTTTATGTTTGTAGTTTAGATTAATTTGTTTACTTGTGTTAGTCTAAATAATAGAGGAGTTCGGAAACCACCGGTATTTAACAATCTTCCCTGTGGGATCGACACCTAACATACTCTATACTCGATAAATGATCTGTATACTTGCAGTAAATGGGGTGTTTAGATTTATAATTAAAATTTGGTAGATGGTAAAACCTCGTCATTGACGGACATATATTATCGGAGGAAAAGGAATGTGACTGTGGGACATTTCAATTGACTAGCCGTCCTTGCAAGCATGCTACTTTAGGAATTATTTATAGAAGGGAAAATTTGGTTAAATACTATGATCAAGCATTTTCACTAGATTTGTACTTGAAGTGCTATTCCTCAATGATCTACCCTATACTACATGAGAAAATCTGGTCTCCAATGGAAGATGTGACACCCAGAGCACTATTGCTACCACTGAGAAGGAGAGCACCAGGTAGACCAAAGAAAAATCGAAAGAGATGACTTGATGAAAAAAATGCATCAGCTCCCACACAAAGGTCAACCACGTCAAAATGCTCCAAGTGTGACACGTATGGCCACAACAAAAGAATGTGCAAAGGAGGTGCTCGAACATCTACAAGGAGTAACAGTGAAAATGCTAAAGGGGTAATGCTATTGCAAACTATTCTTTCTACTTAGTATGAAATTATTTACTCAATATTGAAGTTGATTCAATGCAGGGTGGTATGAGGAGAGGAAAGCTTGGTAGAGGCTTAGCGAACACAGGATTGGCAGGGGCTGTGCTTTGGGTAATTAACTTATTAATTACAATCTGTTGTTATGTGCATGACTTAGATTGGCAAACATTATTCACTTATTTATCGTGTCCTATATGATCTAGGATCAAGTGCAAGGGAACGTTCCAGTGGTTGTTTCAAGTCAAGGAAGTGATTCAAGTCCTCCCTAACAAGATGCCATTGTGAATATGCAAGTTAATTTGTAGGCCAGCACTAGTACTTCGAAAAACAGAGTATGCATTAAATACTTCTTGTGTTCTAAAACTATCATTTAAATCATTTTATAGCAAGCATGTTTGATTTGGGCTGCCCTGACGTAGAGAGAAAGGCCTTCACTGAAAAGCAAGGCTGCTGTGAACAAGTAGGTGCAATTCCCTTTGCACCAACTAATCAAGCTACTCGAAATGGAGCAACTCAAGCTGAAACGTCTGTTAGCATCACTACTATTGCAACAGTGGACTCTAACACTATCACTAGCAGTTTCTCTTTGATGTTTCAAGATTGAAAAAGGTCCCTACAGACCTTCCTTTTGGTATCTAAACTGGTTTAAATACTCGTGTTCTTACTACTCAGCAATCACTTTTATTGGCTTTTGTGAACACTTTTTTTGTAAGTGCTGCAATGTGGTGATGATTTGTATATCCAAACCAAGTATGCTGCTAGTTGATTAAGCCAAGAACAGCTTTTGTACTGTTATGTGCATTGTAATCCTCACCATCTAGACACCTAGTTATAAATAGTGCTTTTGTTCAATTGGATTGCAATATAACACGTAGGTTTGATGCTATTAGATTGATGCAATGTACTATTATAGATAATGTAATGAGCTGTGCAGTTTTTAACTCCTATATATATATATATATATGTGGCAAACCCGTGATCGGGAGGGGCTACCAGCCCCAAATTTATTCCGTGACATTTACAGAGGAGGTGGACATGAACCAATCCTCCAAGAGCTCCTGAAAAATTAACCACTATCCTACCGAATTCGAAAGGACGGCCACCCTAACCGATTTTTGTGATTAGTAGTACCATATTCTGTATTCTCTAGTGCGTTTGCAATATATGACCAGCAAGTGTTGTAGTTGTTAACTTTTCTGGTGTTTTCCAGCTATTGGAACTCCACATTGCTACTTATTTCCTTATAATTGAACATGCACAACATAGATTCACTGCTACAGTTTTCATTATATATGACCAACATGACTGACTTTTGAAGGAAACAACAAATACATTGAAAATATTACTTCTCCTTCATCAAATCGATTTTAAAATCTGAATAAAAATATAGCAACCAATTAGTATGAGATCAATGATAATGAGCAGAGTGATTGCCGAACTTGGTTGCTCAAGTACTGCCTTTAGGTTGCGTGTCTCTCTATTTCTAATTGCAGGATTGCCTTCTTCCTCCGGCTGCTTATTTCATGACCTTCATTCCCTTTGAATCATTGAAAAAAATTGCATTTTGAATAGTAGAAGTATAGCTTATCTGGATTCCTTTTGCTCTCGGATATTCTTGTTGTTGCCTTGCGATTGCATCCACAATATCGATTCTTAATGGTGAATGAAGTTGGAGAGTTTTAAGACCTCCCTCCAATGGAAGAGCTAGCCATGCTTCTTTCTCTATTGAATCTTCAATGAGCTAGCCTCAAAATTTCCAACTGAACTGCTGAACATTGGTTGTCTTTTGTTGAATGCATTTTATAGACATCAGGCTTCGTCAATTGACCGTTAGAAGCAACAGTCCTGGCAACGGTCATCTGCAATGGCCAACATTATTTCCTTCTATTTATTGCACATTCACCCCCTAAGCTTCTAAATGAATATCACATACTTATTTAGATTTATTTTCATCTTCTACATTTCACAAATCACCTTGGGCCATGGGTAAAAAGTGGAAAAAAAATACTCTCCTGAAATTCATTTTTTCATTACCCTTTTCAAACAAAGGGGCTGACAATAATGCTTAGGTTGTCATTCCAAGGGTGGTAAGTATGATTTTGGAAACATGAAGGGGTCTAGGTGTGAGTCAAAAAAGCCTCAAGGGAGGTTTATGATATTAACCCTTAATTTAAATTTTTAGTTAGAAAAAAGATTACACTTAATAGTTGGAGAATTAGACGTATACAAATTCAAATGTTTGAGGCCAAATAGAATTTTTGCCACATTCACGTGAAGTAGCACAAATCGTGTCAAATAATACATATAAAAAATGATAGGCAGATAAATAAATTTGGTGTTTGCAAAACGATTCTTTTTCCTTATTTTTTAAGGAGGGACTATTATTCAAAAGGACTCCTAGCCCAACCTGCGGCCTTCATGTCTACCTATTGTTTTTATGTTGGCGAGTAGCTTTATTTGTCCACAGTGAAGGAGAGACAGACCCAAGACCATTGGCCATTAGCCATTAGCCATTAGCAGGTCAATCATTTGTTTTCTGATATTGCAACTTGCTCAATATGAACTAAAAATTCTTGATACAGGGCAACTTGTATCATTACTCGCAACTAGCCATGGCATGTTGGCTTAATACGCATAAAATATTCAATTGATCCATGAGTTTTTCAACAAATGACTATATGGGTTTTCTTTTGGTTAATCATCTCTTCATTATTCGGTTTTATTTTCATATCGAAGTAATGCAAATAAGCAAAATACCGTTCTCTCTTGAAATTGTGCCTCTATCTTTTGAAAAATCCTCATCTCCCTTCATAGATAATCAATTTCTTCTGGACATCCCTCCTATGGTTCAATAGTTTCAAAGCTATTAAAATACAACTTTTATCACTATTCAAATAGGGACTAATTTTAGAAAGTTTCAAACCAAAAGCAAAAGAAACAAAATAATAACATAATCTCAAAACGAATTTTTCTTTACACATTAATGACATCATTTTAGGTATATAATCATGTTCCAGTGGCCTAAGCTGTTGAGTTCTCCACTGGATTAATGAAAATGAAAAGACAAGGAGCAATATTGTTTAAAAACCACATTGCCCAAACAAAAGAAAAAATTGTTTGAAAACCACACTAAAAACGACACAATAAACACTAACAGCAGACCTGCATTATGCTTTCTATAGAAGCCCTCATCACCGGACAGACGATGCTACGCTTATGACAGGACCTGGATACAGTTTTTGATTAGCAAATAATTGACTCAAAACCTGCCCATAATCCACTCACATGATCCTTAATTTTAATCTAATTCTTTCATTTTGAGCAAAATCTAAATGCAACAACTTAAACTACAAACCCCAGAATCATTTTTTGTTTGATTAAGATTTGTTGGTATCCAAACATTGAAATTGACTTGCTTAGCTAAAGCCTTTACCTAAGCAACATTACGATTAATATAAAGAAACCTCACAAGGACAAGGAAAAAAACTAGTTTCCTAGCAAATTCTCAAAAACCACCAACTTGTGTCAATATCAACTTATATCATATTTTTATTTAAATACGAAGGATGATATTATCCTTCAAATAGTCTAATATAATTGCAATTCTTAAAATTTTGACACCACATTATTTCGTTTAATTGAATAAAACCTTTCCTTCCGAAAGTAAAAGATTCTGCTCTGCCTACGTCCTTGCCAACCATGAAAAATTATTGTTTTGTTCTAATTTTCTGTATTTTGGATTAATCCATGTTCAATTTTCGTGTTCCAGTCATAACAAAGAAGACTTGTCTTTACCAAATTTTTTATTCATGTATTATTCTGTCATATGAATGTGAGCAAAAGACACAAACTAAATGACGAGATGGAGCTCGGTTTTCAAATTTTGACACATTGTCACTTGTGTAATGAAGTAGCAATAAAATATGTAATTTTTTTTGCTTAAACTTAAATTAAATAAGTTATCCAAACTGATTGCATTGAAGTTGTAACGGCCCCACTTCTCCTTAGGGCGAACCCTAAGGTATCAGTGGGTTGCCTGCCTAACACTCGCCAGGACTCAAGCACTCAAAATTTTAAAACGATAGCCAACAAAGCCAACTCACAACCCAGAAAAGGAAATAACTGTACTAAAATAACATTAAATCCTAATATGCAAAATGTGAAGGCTAACAAGCCCAAAAGATCAAGTCCAAATCTATTACACAACCAAGAGTGGGAATATACAGATCCAAAAGGAATTACAGTTCTCCAATTTTAAACTCTGGACAAAAGGGCAGAAGAGTGAACTAAACCTAGCTAAGGTCGCTAAACTTCGGGGTTTTCGTCACCTGTTAAGGAAAACAAATTGGGGTGGGTGAGCTAACGCTCAGTGAGGCCAAGAGAAACATGCACAGGCAAATCAAAGCAGATAAATAAATAAATAAAACAGTAAAAGAGCAAAACAGTTAATTTAGCATTAAAACATTTAAACAGTACAAATTAAAGGATACAGTTTTCGGCTCCACATTTCCACAATCTCTGTAGTTACTTTCTCCGCTTCACAAGTATCAATTTCTGGTCATACGTTGACACTTCATCAACCACTCACTCTCACAGTCCATATTCACCACTTACTCCCTCTCCCGTCTACTTACACCCCCTTGACCGGGCCCGAACTCCTAAATTTGAACAGTGATTGGCAACCCACTATGAGTATGCCAAGTCGGCGGATTCATTCCAACCGACGTGCTTTAAACAGTAAAAACCCATGGTTCACCTATCCCTTGCCCTAGCCCCTGTTGCCAGACAAGGTGAAGGGATCCCCGATGGGGTTTGGACATCCCCACAGTTATACACAATTCAAACAGTTCAAGCAGTCAATCAATTAACATTTTAAACAGTAGAACTCATTTAGAGGTAAATTCCAATAAGGTGAGCGCGATAAAGTACACGGTCACCAGATCACACATGCATGCTTTTCAAATTATTTACATCATTTAAAGCAATTAATCATGCACTGGAACACTCACCAAGTCAATAGAGCAAGTAATTGATCACACGGGCGGATTACACTTCCATAGGTCCTTCCTTGAGGAAATTTTGATCACCTGAGGACAAATTTTAATCACTAACCAGGCCAAGCGAGTCGGTATGCCAAGCAGTGCATTTGAAGTTTAGATAATTAGTTCCACTAATGGGCACTTTCAAAGAAAATTCATAACTAAAGTTTTACACATCAGAATTGGGCGAGGATTGAGCCATTGGAAATTATATTCAACCCTCTAAAATTAGTTAGAAAACATCAAATGCAAATTAACAAAGCAGGGAAGTAAATTTTGGAGATTAAGTGGCTGCTGAGACAAAATCCAGGAAAACAGGCAGAATTTTCAGTCATCTTTCAAGAATCACTGTATCTCGTAGGAATGGATTTAGTGTGCAAGGGTTATACCGTTAGAAAGATCTTTGAGTCTATTTTCAAATGCCGCTGACGGCACTTAATTTTGACTCTCGAGCACGAAATGACAGTTGTTAGAACAGAACAGGACAGGCTGCTTGACGAAGCATGTTTCCAGATTCACAGGGCCGACTTTGGTAAATCATTTGGAGGTCGAATACACATTGGATTGACACCAAATTTGGTACACATACTCTTCTATATATGGACTATAATCCTGTCAAGTTTCAGCCATAGACTCTGGCGGGAAAGTCAGTTCCCTAGTGTATAAAGTGTGTCCAGGTTTTCAAGTTCAAATCTGGAAATTTGTTCAACTTCCTTTCCAAGTCTAAAAATCATGTCTAGCCACTTCCATTTGCTCTAGTTTTTGGTACCAAGATAGTATTGACCTTCCTTGACATAAATATGGCCAAATTGGTGAAATCTTTCAACCAAAATTTCGTTAAAACAGTTCCTCATTTTCGGACAGCAGGTTTTCTCAAAATTTTCCAGATTTTTGCTCTCTTTTGAAACCACTTTTGCAACATCTTTTGAGAAGAATTTTGTGGGGAAAATTATCAATCCAAAGCTTAAATTTCAAGCCCCCAAACAGCATAAAATTTTGAAATTTCTAGGTGTAAAAATCAAGGGCAAAACAATCCAAATTTTCGGTTCCACCTCTTCTCTTCTTTAACCAAGTTAAAGCTATGCTTACTTCAAGTTCTTAACCAACCAAACACACATATACACATCATCCAACAAGAACACATCTAAGCAACAAGATCAAGCATTCATGTGGGAATCCAAGAGCCCACTAAGCATCTCAACACTACCAACAACAACCTTCCAAGTGAGGTTTCAAGATTCATCCTCTAAGAGCAAAATCAAAGGCTAGATCTTCAAGATCAAGAGATTACCTCAAGCCTAGTGGTTGTTCCAAGATTAGAGTTTCCAAAAGTCACCACCAAGAGTTCTTCCTCCTCCAAGAATTCGGCTAGCCTTAGGTGAGAGAGTGTGAGTTCCTCAAGCTTCCAAGACAAGAGTTGAAAAGGAGGAAAGTTGGATCAAACCTTGAGAGAAAAAGAGCAAGGGTGGCCGGCTCTTGAGGGGAAGAAAATGGAGAAGTTTTAAGTTGTTGATGGAGTTGATTCTCTTGAGGAGAAATGGAGAGGGGTGGCCGGCTGTAAGGAGAAGAAATGGAGTAATTGGGAAGCTTAGTGAGGTGGGTTTCCTTAGTTCTAGGACTTAAGAAGTGATGGTGAGAGAATGTGATGTCATGAAGTGATGGGGAGAGAAGTTTTTGTCTTCCAAATGGGATGTGATAGGAAAGAGAGGGAAATTGGTTGCTAGCCTCTACTAATTTAAGTGATTAGTGAATTTAAAGTAAGTGACACAGGTTTTCAAACTCGAACAAATGAAGTGGGTGTACTAAGAATCGAGTCGGTGTAATTTGTGTCGATAGGTATAAAGAGTCAATTACTCACACTTAAAGTCTAAACCTAGGATTCGATTGCAGAACTCAAGGATACCAAATATAATCAGTCACGCAGGGAAATAAAGAACGAGACATGCACATAATATACTTCCGCCAGACTTGAAAATTTTTAAAATAAAGCAATCGACGAAGGGGAATTTTTGGTAAAATAAGTGAAATATATCTAAAATGGCATAAAATTAATTTTTCACATTAAAAGAAATACGAGTCCTCACAGAAGTAGCAAGTTTGTTAAATAAGTTATCCACACCACACTGATACGCTTTTCTCCTTTTCATTTCTTTCACCTTTTCTTGTTTTATCCTTCAGGGCTATGATAGTGAGTAAATTCAGGAAAACGGATCATGTGTGGACATTTCTTTTCGAGTCTTTTCGAGTATTCTAGGTGTTAGATAGTAAGACTTCGCGTTTGGTTCCTGATTCTTTATAACAACATGAAAACAGGAGCAGAATTTAATTTTGATCGACTAAAGGAAGGTATTGAGAACTAAAGATGGTTCCAATGCTTCATGGATTTTTCTAGCGAGTGCTCTGGGACACTTATTAAAACAACTGAATTATATCTAACTTATCATGTGAATACATACAAACATACTCATATTTAGTATCTTCCCTTGTAGTTAGATACATTTCTAAATTAATTTCACTCTTATCAAAATATTGATAACTGAACCTATCGTAACGAGTGCCCTAGGACACTAAACACATGTGTGATTAGCAAATGTCTGGCCTTTTTTAGTTACTTTGGTTATTATTTTGCAGCATATGTATTACTAGATAATTTGTAGGCTTCCTGTAAACAGTTCCTTCTCCTCTCTGTTAATAAATGTTTACTTGTTTGCCTGGAAGGGGCAAAAAATGGGGAAAAAAATGTAACGAAACAAACAGAAATGTTGGCTAGTTATTCTTTTTGCACCTTGGGTTTCTTTTTCGGTTGGGAAAAGAACTGAATTGTTCAAATTTTTGGTTAATCAACTAAGAGAATAAGATTTATTATTTCGACTAGCAGAATTCAGCCTTCACTCGTTATTTTCCTTTTAAGGTGATTTTTCTACTCCTTAGGCTTAGGTGTATAGGATATGAATGCCTGCTAATGGTCATACATCCACTGTAGTCCAGAATTGTTATTCATCTAACCAATGAAGGGTTAAAAAGTGAATACTCAAGTATCGTTAGTGCTAAGCTTGAAAATGGATGTCCAATTCAATATGTACAACGAGTGTGGCCAAAAGTTGTTTGTTCAATTTGTTGGACATTTAGTTAAAGTGCGAATTGGAGAATATCAAGCAACTTTCTAGAAGAATCTCTACTTTCTTTGTCGAAAAAAAATGGTTAAAGATGGTTCAAAATTGAACAATGCTAGGATTAATTACCCCCAAACCGAAGAAAATAATTATTATTATGGACGGGTGAAGATTCTAAATGTACCGGCAAATTTAGGACAAAAAGTCTTCGATTAACTTCTCATAATGTACACTCCACAAGTGCTATAAAGCAAAGGATTTTGACATGCATCTAACCGGAATAGACATAAGGACTAAAATCGCAATCATTATTGACACAAATGAATCATGGTAGGGAATCAAACCAGCCCTTCTTATAATTGTAGGGAAATCATTATTAATGGAAATGCCATATTTCGAATTGTATATATTCTTACTACATTTAGTATCCAACTCTAAGTTAATACTTATATTTAGAACTATGGTGACATACTACTCGTATCACAGTATAAAATTCTGGCCACACAAGTTCATAGAGAAGAAAAGTGTGTCTAAATTATGTATCAAAATAGCAAGTTGTGCGTCCTAAGAAGTGCCCTAGTACCCGATAAATATATCATTTTACTTACTTTAATCCATCACCTGTTATACTTGTAATTGCAAGATAGGGGTCCCTAGTCAGTCAGTCTTAATAAAAAAAAATTGGAATTTAAGACAAGAACCAAAAAGATTCTCATACTTCGAGAATTCTCGAAGAAAAACTGAAATTGCACAATATATATAATTTTTTATTTAAATTTCTTGAGTTTTTTTGGTGCTCTATTCAAGCATCTATCTCGTCAAAACAGACATTCTATTTTAACAACCTCTATACCTTAAAGTGCTCTGTACAATCTTAAGCTTGAAAACGTTCAAACTCATAAATGATTGCATTTGATTCACGGACTGGAGAAGAGGGGATCACTTATCCTCGAATTACTCATCCTAGGTTGAGTCATTCTAGGATGAGTAATTTTATTATCGAGTGTTTGGTTGGCTTTTTATTGGTTAGGATGTCTGAGAAGTTAATTTTATCCTGTATTTAGTTGGAAATAGTATGATATGAGATTATTTATGTATAGATCAAAATACCCTTTTTACTAGTCCTACAACTAAGGGTGTTCGAATTTTAATAAACACAAACTCGACTTACAAATACACACACAAATATGTACATGTGGAAACGTTTCCAAAAGAAAACGACCTTAAAATATCCCAAGACATTTTACTAGGCATAAAACATTCCTAGAGATTTGCATCCGCAAAATTTTTTTTCTTTCACTTCGCAAGACACTTTTCGTGACCCCAAGTTCGTACGCAATGTGTTCCACATCAATCATGGACTAGTACTATTCGTAAATTAATCACTTGGGTGCATCGGTTCTACATATCTTACACTGAAAGACGATTTCGCTATGTACCAAAAGAAAAAAAAATTTGATTTTGATTTAACGACACAAAAACATAAAAGAGAAACCTATTTATTTATTTATTATTCGACAATCCCCTTTTACAAGGTTGGGATGACAGTCCAAATTTTATTAAATAAAAATTACAAAAAGGAGGAAGACAATATATATATTTAGTATTTACACATAATAAAAATTTAAACATGTCCGATGTTATGCGTTCTCTATTCAAAACTATGAAAACAAGATTCTTTAATTTAAAAGTCTACATATGTATGAAAACAATTTTAATTGAATTTGACAGATTATTTAGTATCTAAACATAACAAGTAAATATTTAATAAAAACTTATCCAGTGTTATGCGTTCTTTATTCAAAACCATGTAAACAAGATTCTTTAATTTAAAAGTTTACACATATATGAAAACAATTTTTGCCACATTCACGTGAAGTAGCACAAATCGTGTCAAATAATACATATAAAAAATGATAGGCAGATAAATAAATTTGGTGTTTGCAAAACGATTCTTTTTCCTTATTTTTTAAGGAGGGACTATTATTCAAAAGGATTCCTAGGCCAACCTGCGGCCTTCATGTCTACCTATTGTTTTTATGTTTGGCGAGTAGCTTTATTTGTCCACAGTGAAGGAGAGACAGACCCAAGACCATTGGCCATTAGCCATTAGCCATTAGCAGGTCAATCATTTGTTTTCTGATATTGCAACTTGCTCAATATGAACTAAAAATTCTTGATACAGGGCAACTTGTATCATTACTCGCAACTAGCCATGGCATGTTGGCTTAATACGCATAAAATATTCAATTGTTCCATGAGTTTTTCAACAAATGACTATATGGGTTTTCTTTGGTTAATCATCTCTTCATTATTCGGTTTTATTTTCATATCGAAGTAATGCAAATAAGCAAAATACCGTTCTCTCTTGACATTGTGCCTCTATCTTTTGAAAAATCCTCATCTCCCTTCATAGATAATCAATTTCTTCTGGACATCCCTCCTATGGTTCAATAGTTTCAAAGCTATTAAAATACAACTTTTATCACTATTCAAATAGGGACTAATTTTAGAAAGTTTCAAACCAAAAGCAAAAGAAACAAAATAATAACATAATCTCAAAACGAATTTTTCTTTACACATTAATGACATCATTTTAGGTATATAATCATGTTCCAGTGGCCTAAGCTGTTGAGTTCTCCACTGGATTAATGAAAATGAAAAGACAAGGAGCAATATTGTTTAAAAACCACATTGCCCAAACAAAAGAAAAAATTGTTTGAAAACCACACTAAAAACGACACAATAAACACTAACAGCAGACCTGCATTATGCTTTCTATAGAAGCCCTCATCACCGGACAGACGATGCTACGCTTATGACAGGACCTGGATACAGTTTTTGATTAGCAAATAATTGACTCAAAACCTGCCCATAATCCACTCACATGATCCTTAATTTTAATCTAATTCTTTCATTTTGAGCAAAATCTAAATGCAACAACTTAAACTACAAACCCCAGAATCATTTTTTGTTTGATTAAGATTTGTTGGTATCCAAACATTGAAATTGACTTGCTTAGCTAAAGCCTTTACCTAAGCAACATTACGATTAATATAAAGAAACCTCACAAGGACAAGGAAAAAAACTAGTTTCCTAGCAAATTCTCAAAAACCACCAACTTGTGTCAATATCAACTTATATCGTATTTTTATTTAAATACGAAGGATGATATTATCCTTCAAATAGTCTAATATAATTGCAATTCTTAAAATTTTGACACCACATTATTTCGTTTAATTGAATAAAACCTTTCCTTCCGAAAGTAAAAGATTCTGCTCTGCCTACGTCCTTGCCAACCATGAAAAATTATTGTTTTGTTCTAATTTTCTGTATTTTGGATAATCCATGTTCAATTTTTGTGTTCCAGTCATAACAAAGAAGACTTGTCTTTACCAAATTTTTTATTCATGTATTATTCTGTCATATGAATGTGAGCAAAAGACACAAACTAAATGACGAGATGGAGCTCGGTTTTCAAATTTTGACACATTGTCACTTGCGCAATGAAGTAGCAATAAAATATGTAATTTTTTTGCTTAAACTTAAATTAAATAAGTTATCCAAACTGATTGCATTGAAGTAGCAAGTTTGTTAAATAAGTTATCCACACCACACTGATACGCTTTTCTCCTTTTCATTTCTTTCACCTTTTCTTGTTTTATCCTTCAGGGCTATGATAGTGAGTAAATTCAGGAAAACGGATCATGTGTGGACATTTCTTTTCGAGTGTTTTCGAGTATTCTAGGTGTTAGATAGGTAAGACTTCGCGTTTGATTCCTGATTCTTTATAACTACATGAAAACAGGAGCAGAATTTAATTTTGATCGACCAAAATAAGGTACTGAGAACTAAAGATGGTTCCAATGCTTGATGGATTTTTCTAACAAGTGCTCTGGGACACTTATTAGAACAACTGAATTATATCTAACTTATGATGTGAATACACACAGACATACTCATATTTAGATACATTCTTAAATTAATTTCACTCTTATCAAAATATTAATAACTGAACCTATCGTAACGAGTGCCCTAGGACACTAAACCCATGTGTGATTAGCAAATGCCTGGCCTTGTTTTGTTACTTTGGTTATTATTTTGCAGCATACGTATTACTAGATAAGTAGGAGGCTTCCTGTAAACAGTTCCTTCTCCTCTCTGTTAATAAATGTTTACTTGTTTGCCTGGAAGGGGCAAAAAATGGGGAAAAAAATGTAACGAAACAAACAGAAATGTTGGCTAGCTATTGTTTTTGCACCTTGGGTTTCTTTTTCGGTTGGGAAAAGAACGGAATTGTTCAAATTTTTGGTTATTCAACTAAGAGAATAAGATTTATTATTTCGACTAGCAGAATTCAGCCTTCACTCCT
Organism: Gardenia jasminoides; assembly: GCA_013103745.1. Taxonomy (NCBI): domain Eukaryota; kingdom Viridiplantae; phylum Streptophyta; class Magnoliopsida; order Gentianales; family Rubiaceae; genus Gardenia; species Gardenia jasminoides. The sequence continues at coordinate 17,099,067 of CM023097.1, read as the reverse complement.
TATTTTCCTTTTAAGGTGATTTTTCTGCTCCTTAGGCTTAGGTATATAGGATATGAATGCCTGCTAATGGTCATGCATCCACTGTAGTCCAGAATTGTTATTCATCTAACCAATGAAGGGTTAGAAGTGAATACTCAAGTATCGTAAGTAGTGCTAAGCTTGAAAATGGATGTCCAATTCAATATGTACAAAGGATGTGGCCAAAAGTTGTTTGTTCAATTTGTTGGACATTTAGTTAAAGTGCGAATTGGAGAATATCAAGCAACTTTCTAGATGTGAGAGCCCAAAAAAAAATTCAAAATATTTATTCACATTTTCCTACTTTGGATTTTATTTAAGTTTTAATAATTTGGAAATCATTTACAAGTTTTATCACAAGTTTATAAGTTTTATTACTTTTTCTCATGTTTGCAAGAAAATGGTCAAGTGTATTTCTTGAAATATTTAAATTATGGAAGAGTAATTTTGGTAAAGATTTCATTAAAAGGATTGGAAGACAATTTGCATGAGATTATTCTAGAAATACTTGGTTTGGAACTTAATTACTTGTCACAATTTGCACCACAAATATGACCAAGACAACATTTGACCAAGTTTGACAAAGACCAAGACTAATTCTCTTTAAAACCAACTAAACTTCCATTTTAGCACAATTTTCTTCTTCTTTGAATTCCCTTGGCCGGTTTTGAGAGAGAGGAAGAGAGTGAAAGAAAAACAATTGGGGCAACTACTTCATCTTCAATCTTGCAAAGGAATTCTTGGAGGGAGCATCACTTGGTTACTTTCTTGTGTCAATTCCAACTCTAGTTTGGGGGGGGGGGGAAGTGAGAGGAACTTGAGGGGTGTTCTTCCATGGTGACCTAAGGAAAGTTTGAGGAATCATTGAAGGGCTTTGTTCCATCTTGGGATGAAAAGGCAGCCAAGAGAGGGAGGAAGGACAAGATGACTGCTGTCTGCTCTTCTACTTCCATTTTCAGCTTTGTTTCTTGAAGGTTTTAGAGGTAACCTAGCTTGCACAACCCTTGAATCTTGTAGTATAGCTTGTGGTTGATGTTTAGAATGGGTTAGGATAGCTGAGAACAGATTTTGGATGGTTAGAATTACTTGGTAAATTCGTTTAGGAAGAGGACTTGAAGTGCACACTAACTGTTTGAACTTAAACTCCAGATTTTTGTGTCCAGTTCCTCTGCGAATTTGACCATGTCAGATTCCAAATCATCTGTTTCTCAAAACATCAACATTTTAGGGAATTGAGTTAACTATCTACTGATAAAATTTCAGATCAATCGGAGTACTGTATCCTGAGAAATGTCCAAAATACCCCTGACTGCTCTGCTCCCCTATTTTACCCGACAGTCTCCAGTTTCAGCCGACTTGTCAGATTTTCTGGTATGAATTGGCAACAAACTAGAGTCTGATTTTCATACCATTGAAAGCCCTATGAATATAGTTTTAAACTCTACTGACGGCACTCAATTTCGATATTTCTACATTGAGTTATGGATTTTCTCCTGAAACTGCTCCTGCTTTCCTGACGTAACCCGACAGTTTTCTTAAGTCTCTGTAATTGCCATTTTTGACTACGAAATGCATGAAGTGAATTTTGATGGCTCCATAAAAATTGTAGAGCTGTGTCTTAGCTTCAAAACGGTGTACAATTTAACTCAATCCGATAAGCGTAGCTCTGGTTTTGATCAAAATACCGAGAGGCGTCAAAGCTGCCAAAGTTGATGTTTCTCTTTTATACTCATTCCTTCATTTTGGTTTGGTTCAAATACTTTTCTTGGTTCAAGATAACATTTTTACTCCACATGACACCTGAACCATGCCCTAGTATGCTTGTGGTCGTTTCCCTTAATTTGAGCCAAGGTCTTGTGGATTTGGAACTATGGTTTAGAGGTTAAAGTTGAACATGTTAATTGAGGATTTTAAGCTAAAGTTTCTCGTTTCTTATGGATTGGAATTTGTGAAAGTCTTGTTATTTTACTTGATCCCAGGACTTGAATGTGCCATGAAGATTAAATGGTGAATGGTGATTTATGTGGACGAGTGTGAAACTTGGTGAGTGTTCCAACTTGTTTTAACTAAATGTTTACCGTTGGTTTAAGGAAATAAATTGTGAAATGTTTTAACTTCTATACTATTTTGGATTTATTATTGTTTACAAAAGAAATGTTTATCATTAAAACGATTTCTAAAGGCATTGAACTGTTTTATCATTGATATCCTATATTGTGGTTTATTGTGGATTATGCGAGAAACAATTTAATTTCTTAAATTGCTAATATTGAGGTGATGGTTCTAATTTGTTTCGTCTTATTTTGAATTTGTTTAACTTATTTTCAAACTGGTTCCAATTAATCTTCAAATGAAATATTTGACTATTACTCTTTACAAATAATACGATTTTCTACTAAATTAAAAGTGTTTTAAGCTATTTACAAATGCTATGATTTACTACTGTTTTCAAATCAAATGATTTATTAAATGAGTATCAAATGATCTACTACAATTTATATATGAATTCTAAATTTCAAAGATGCTTTACCATTTACACGTAAAATGACTTGTGAGGGTTCTTTGAACTTTTTCCTACATATTTTAATCTTGTTTTCCAACTTATTTTCACATGTACCATTTTGCTACTACTCTTTATAAATGTAAATGTTTTCAATTATTTGTGAGTATTTTAAACCGTATTTCAAAATACTTATAAACCGATTCACTTGTTTATAAACTTATTTGTGATGTGCTTGTTTTACATATTGATTTATTAATGTGCACAAGTGAAATAATTACTGTGAAATTAACTTCCATTTAATTTGCTATTACATGTGAGTATCTTGGAATATTAATTGCATGTTCGGGTGTTAAGTGTTATTTGTTTAAGTGTTATCATTTATTAGTTGAAATAATTACTTGTCTCCTTGATTGTTTGATAATGGTGTACCAAGGAGCATTTTATCACTTATAGTCCGATGTGTACTTTATCGCATCAACTGAACTGGGTCTCAAGACCCTTTGCTAGAAAGCCTATCTAAGACCTCCTTCTTGAGCGATCAGTGGGTCAAAAGCCTACTTGAGTACGCCATTAGTGAGGTCGACTAGGTTGGAAAGCTTTATCTTAAAACAAAAAATTCCTTGGTCTTGACTGATCATTATTTGCGCGTGTTGTACGCCTTTGGCGGAACTGGGCCCTACCCTTGGTTGCTAGCCTATTCGAGCCAGAAGCGGACTCGGTCGGGTAGGTTGGAACCCTGGGCACTGATTTGGTATACTCGAGTATTACCACTGGAGGGATAAGGTGATGGCCAGATGAAGTGAGGGGATTGTTTAGGAGTTATAAGGTGAAGTGGACTAGTGAAATAGCTCCAAGTGAGCACTGTATCCTTTTATAACTGATTTAATGTTTATTAAGCACTGTTCTCCTAGTTGAGACAATCCGAGCAAGTCTCCTCGTGAGCACTGATCTCCGAGTCGAAGCGGCCCGAGTATTGTTCTCTCCTAGTTGAAAAGTGTCCTGTGAGTGTGCTTGATTATTTGTCAAAGTGCTCGTGTGATGAATTAAATTATTTCGTGAATTGTTTTCGTCTTGCAAATTTCTAGTGAAAAGTACTTTCTCACGTGATTTCAAAGATTTGAATATTCCAATGTTTTCGTGCTCTAATGAAACAGTTAAATTCTAAAATACTTGTTATCTCGGAACCTCACTGAGCTTTAACTCACCCCAAAAATATTTATTTTCCCTCCACAGGAATCGAGGTGATCGGAAGCATGTGTAGTGGCCTCATTAGTAATTTTGGAGTATTTCTTGTACAAATGTAATTTTGATTGAGTTGTAATTTATATTTTGGAGAACTTGGGTTGTATTTACTACTGGGACGTACTTGTGAATTTTAGCATTTTTGTACTTTTGGAGTTTTAGAATTGTAATTATTATTTATTGGAGTTTTAATGGGTAATTAATTGAGGACTGTAGTGAGTCCCGGCGAGAGTTGGGTAGGCGGTCCACTAACCCCTCTGGTTCGCCTTAGGTGAAAGTGGAGCTGTCACACTAGAAGAATCTCTATTTCTTTGTCGAAAAAAATGGTTAAAGATGGCTCAAGATTGAACAATGCTAGGATTAATTACCGCGAAACCGGAGAAAATAATTATTATTATGGACAGGTGAAGATTCTAAATGTACCGGCTAATTTAGGACAAAGAGTTTTCGATTAACTTCTCATAATGTACACTCCACAAGTGCTATAAAGCAAGGAGTTTGACATGCATCTAACCGGAATAGACACAAGGACTAAAATCGCAATCATTATTGACACAAATGAATCATGGTAGGGAATCAAACCAGCCCTTCTTATAATTGTAGGGAAATCATTATTAATGGAAATGCCATATTTCGAATTGTATATATTCTTACGACATTTAGTATCCAACTCTAAGTGAATACTTATATTCAGAACTATGGTGGCATAGTACTCGTATCACAGTAAAAAAAGTCTGACTCACTCAAGTTCATAGAGAAGAAAAGTGTGTCTAGATTATGTATCAAGATAGCAAGTTGTGTGTCTTAAGAAGTGCCCTAGTTCTCAATAAAAATATCATTTTACTTACTTTAATCCATCACCTGTTATACTTGTAATTGCAAGATAGGGGTCCTTAGTCAGTCAGTCTTACTAAAAAAAATTGGAATTTAAGACAAGAACCAAAAAGATTCTCATACTTCGAGACTTCTCGACGAAAAACTGAAATTGCACAATATATATATATATATATATATATATATATATATATAATTTTTACTTCAATTTCTTGAGTTTTTTTGGTGCTTTATTCAAGCATCTATCTCGTCAAAACAGACCTCCTAGTATCTTATATATGTTTTTTAACAACCTCTATACCTTAAAGTGCTCCGTACAATGTTAAGCTTGAAAACGTTCAAACACATAAATGATACAAGTCCTTCACTAAGAAATTAAGAATTGTGATTTAAGAATTTGAAAAACTGATCATCCATGCAATTTTCTGTTAAGAAATAAAGGATGCATTATCCAATTTCCCAAATGTTAAAATTAGTACGAAACCAAAAAAGAAAAAAGAAAAAAAATAAGGAAATACCAAGCCAATAAAATTAAGGGGAAAAAAAAAAAGCCGCACCTCACAGCCCACTTGGCCAGATTCTCACTTCAAATTGACCACTTGAAATTTCTTGTTTACAAGTAGACCACTGAATTCTATAATAACTGATGTGGAAACGTTTCCAAAAGAAAACGACCTTAAAACATTCCGAGACATTTTACTAGGCATAAAATATTCCTAGAGAATTGCATCCGCAAAATTCTTTTTCTGTAGTCACTTCGCAAGACACTTTCGTGACCCCAAATTCGTATGCAATGTGTTCCACATCAACCATGGACTAGTACTATTCGTAAATTAAAAAAGGAGGAAGACAATATATATTTAGTATTTACACCTAATAAATAAATATCCAAGGAAAACATGTCCAGTGTTATGCGTTCTCTATTCAAAACTATGTAAACAAGATTCTTTAATTTAAAGTTTACATAGAATTTGCTGGATTATTTAGTATTTACACATAATAAATAAATATCTAATAAAAATATATCCAGTATTATGCATTCTTTATTCAAAACCATGTAAAACAAGATTCTTTAATTTAAAAGTTTACACCTGTATGAAAACAATTTTAATCGAATTTGATAGATTAATATTGCAATTTACCTAAAATAATATGGCTCGAGAAAATTAGATACAACATTTTTTTGTGTATGTCACCCATTAAATGCTTAATATATTAAAATGATGATTTGATGACTATTGGTTGAACTAGCTCAACTACGTTTGTGTTGCATTTGATAACCATGTTTTTTAAGCTAGAGGAGTAAATGAGCATAATCAATTTGCAAACTCTCATATTCAATTTGAGGGGTTTTCAAATGGGTGGCTGTTGGGCATTCATTAACATACCAAAAATCTATCTAATCTACCATGTATTTACCAGATACTAATAATTATTAACCTCCATTGAATTTATATGCTTTTCCTATTTAATCTTACTTATCGTCCCTCTTATTTATTTACTTTCTCTAATAGTCATATATTTCTATAAATGTGACGCCTAAAATGTCTCTTAACCAGTGTCCAATGGGCACCTATTAGACAAACCTTTTATTAAATAGTACATGTTAAGATGCTTGATTTGCATTTAAATTTGGCTCATTTAGTAATCAAGACAAATTCAAGCAAAAATTTTAACATAGCAAACTTGGGCCAAAAATTGAGTAGATTGAATTTTGTAGATATAAATTTTAAAATTCTAGGCCAATTAAGCCAAATTGAAAATCAACTAAATTTTAAACAAACGTAAAATTTTGTTTATGTTTGGCAAGATTACTTAGTGAATTTTGACCAACACTGATTCGAGTATCACATAGTTGGGTTCATCTTCTAGAGTACTTGAATCTATTATACTATTTGGTCTAGTTAGAGAGAGTTTTATCTAACTAGAACATTATCACGTAAAAAAGAAACTAAACAATAAGAGGTGAACAATATCTAGAAGTAATGTGCTAAGCGAATGAGTGTGGTACAGGTGAAATATTTTGCTTTTTGGTTCAAGGAAAGAGCTCAAACCTTTAGAAGAAGGGAAGAGGATTTGAGGATTGAACTAGAAAACTCAAGTTCAAGGTGAAGTATGACATTTGAAATGATTCTAAATGTCATTTGTTGATTTTAGTCATTTATAAGTAACCAAAATCACTAAAAGGCTAAATTATTTCTAAACATAAAATGCAAAATCAGAGCATAAAAAGAAGGACAATTTTTCTATGGACTGTCAGTATATATGCGAGCAGGTGTAGATGCATATCACATAATTCAATTTCAAATTTGAAATTGAATTTTTGCTTAAGTGGTATATATCTACGCTTATTAGCGTATAAAATCCACTACACTGACAATGTATAAAAACTTAATCCCACAAAGGTTATCTAGCAGAAATTATAGATTGGCTCTTTACAACTATTTTTCATAATTCTTTATTCAGTGGTGTCCCTTCTTTTGGAGTTGTACACTGATTAAGTAAATCCTTTTATTGGTTAATTGTTTGAAATGTAATATGTTAATTCTTCCACCAATGTTATCCATAAATTCTAACAGAACTTAAAACTCATGTACTTTCTTTGATGTTTTTGTTACAACTTTAATGACTTAATTGGACTAAAGGATTTCAAGCATACCCTTACAAAAGTTCAGGGAGGCAAAAAAGAGTCACATAATATTTTGAGGGTTACAAGTATCAAACCCTAGAATTCATGCGGCCATACAGATTTTTTTCCCCCAGAGGGAAGTGGGAAAAAAATGAAGAGGACCAAAAAAACCTACACAAATATATTCCAAGAGTTCGTGTTTATGAGTTTGGATAACTTTAAGGGAAAAATTAAAATTTTATTGTTACTTGATTTCACAAGTGGGGTGTGTTTTTCCGAATCCATTCCATGTTTTTTTTACTCTAAGCCGTTCACCTATTTCATTTCATAAATATTTTAGAACTCAGTCTAATCATAAGTTTTATAGTTTTGCCAATCTTGCTTGTTACTCAGAATAGATAGTATAAGGCCCTTGGGCAAAGCTTATGGGTATGTTGAAAACAATCGTGCCCTGATTGTTCGGAAAGCTGACCCCTTTTGCTTCTTTAGAATGTCAATTCTTAAACAAGGAAATCGAGTTCACCTTTCAAATTTGGAAGATGAATTCCTGCAACGTGCATTTCTTTCCTTCTCAAATTGCATCTAAAGCTTCTCTAATTGAAAGTGATTTGCAAAAGATTTTTCCTCAATCTTTTGTTAACCCATACACAAAAGGAAATGTTGAAACTACTCTTCTTTATTGCAATGCTGCAGCTTTGAAAGAAAGTCGCCCAAAATCTCTTGAGGACATGATTGAATTCTCAAAAGCTACTTTGGATACCAAAAAGTTGGTTGTCCTTGTTAGAAAAATAAGATCAGGATCTTCAACCACAACTTATAGATCATATATTAAGACATAACTTGTACCGTTGAATACATCTCTAGTTGTAGTTGTATGTTATCACCCTTGATCTTCCCTCTCCTAGTTTCTTTATATTTGCTCTAGTGATGGGACAATTCTCACAAACCAGTTAAGTGGAGAGAGGGACCAAGAGCCTATTTATAGATGCATAAGTGACCCTTATCATCATTGATCAATAATAAGGCCCATTAAATCTTCCTCCTTGATAAGATGAATCTTATCATGAATCACTTGTTTCAAGAATATATAAACATAGCCATAAAAGTATATACATCAATGTATATGAAGTTCAATAAACGTAAGGATAAGTTCATTTATCATTAAAGTTAGATTCATGACTTTGGTCAATGAATCTTATGATTGTTAATTAGGTACATTACTTTGGTCATATACCTTAAACCTATCTATACAAGTACTCAATTTGTTATTTCATATATGTGGGATACAATATATAATGTTATTATACATTTATATGGTCATGTAGGCCACAATAATCTTGTGACGCCCCCACCTATCCCTAGGGCGAACCTTAAGGTCTTAATGGTACGCCTGTCCAACTCTCGTCGGGACTCACTCGCTCGAATTCTATCAAAAACCACTAGTTATACTTACAAGAGTACAACCCCAATAATTTCATCCAAATTTACAATAGTTTTACTCCAATTACAATAATCCATCAAGTTTACAAATCAAAAACAATCTTTACAAAAGTGCGGAAATCCTACAAAAGAAACTAAGTTCCTCGATTAGCGAACTCCACTTCAAAACCTGTTAAGAAAAACAAATCTTATGGTGAGCAAAGCTCAGTGAGGCCAAGGAAAACAAGCAAGCAAGCACAAAACAATTAACAAAGTAAATATCACACTTAATAAGAATGTCACATAGACAAGCAAGTGGAAAATAAAACACAAGTAGAAAGGATACAGGGGCTCTCAGGAACCAAGTTCCATGAAGCTTGATCATGTTCCAAGTAATTAACACTCCGTCAACTTTCATAATTATCATGTAGAACTCCACTTGTCAACCATCTCCATCCACCATTTCAACCCCCAACCGGTCCCGCTCGTCAAAACATGTAAAGTTGGTAATACTCGAGTATACCTTGGTCGGCGAGTGCACTCCAACTGATGAAAATATGTAAAGAGTCATGGCTTACCAATCTCTCGGCCAAGTCCATACCGGCCCGAAGTAAAAGGTTTACCGATGAGTTTTGGGAGTCCCAGCATGATCATGTATAAAAGTGAGATGATGAGACAACGCTCAATCATTATTCATATACCAATGCAAGTCATATCACAAGTATCAAATAACCAAGCAGGAGAAAGAGAGAGAATGAGAGCGATAAAGTACACCCTCGCCTCGGTAAGTTTACAAATCACGAAACCACATAGCATTTAATCAAGTATCATTTCAATCATTTTAACATGAAACATGCACATGACACTCACTATGATTCACTTAAGCACACAAGCAAGCACGAAGGCGAAACTTCAGTAGTCGGTTCTTCCTCGACAAAGTTTTGGTCACCTGAGCCAAAGTTTAACTGGCTAAAACTCAAAATTTATCTTAACTATCCAATTTCACTAAATTCGCTCAACTATAGTTTCTTTATCAGGCTATAACTCAATCAATATATGTCAGAATTGGACAAGGCTTAAAGCTAAGGAAACTAGATTCAATATTCTAAAAATCACTAGAAGATTTCGCTTGAAGATTCATTGAGTAAGATGAGCTAAAATAAGCTGGAAAATCCAGCAGAGACAAAAAAGGAGATCAGGCTGGGAAATCAACCATCTTTGTGACTTTGCTGGTATTGATAGGAAAAGAACTAGCATGCAAGTCTTATTCCGTTAGAATTCTAGTTTCAAACACCACTGACAACGCTCAATTTCGACTCCTGAGCAAGGAATTACAGCCAATAGGAGAACAGGGGTTCGCAAAGACTAATGGCAAGATTTTCCAGCTTTGAGAAGCTAGTTTTGGAACAACATTTAGGCATCGAAATACCACTGAAAAATTACCAAATTTTTTACGTACACTCAAACCTCACTAGGTGAACTATGTGTGTACCAAATTTGAGCTAAAAAATCACACGGAACGGTAACTTTTTAGATGGCCAAAGTTTGCAAAAAATCTTGGAACTAACTTGCCAGATTTTCTGTCTTTGATTTGCAAACATTTTGTTCAACTGAATTAGCCCCAAATCACTCCAATTGTGACACAAAAGCTCTAGCAGCATTCCTTTATCAAATGGAAGAAAAATGGTAGCAGAACTTTGAATCAAAATGCTTCAAAAATAGGGCAACATTTCGGCAATTGCATAGAGGTAGAATTTTCCAGTTTTGCTCAGCATTATTTGAAAAATCATAACTTGAGTTCTATAAGTCCAAAATTTACGAATCTTATACTGTTGGAAAATAGACTCAAAATACACTTATACAAAATTCAAATAAAAAACTAGTCAAATTTCAGTTTAAAACTGCTGCTACAGTAAAAAAGGACATTGCAGTCTTGATTTTCAGTCAAATTTGAAAATTCACTAAAATTCACAGAAATCGAACTACCCCTTGAAATTTATACTTCTGAAAGAACTTGGATTTTAGTTTCAAACGCAACAAACAGAACTCAATTTGGATCTTCCTACACCAAATTACAATAGCTTTAAGAAAGCTATTTCACCAATCATGCTATACGAAAATTCCAGATTTTTAAACTTTCTTTCTCATCCATTTTACAACATCAAACAAACCTATTTCTACATGAAATTTCTCCCAACCTTAGGCCATCAAATTAGCATCAAAATCAACAAGTGAGACATGGAATCATTGAGCTAAAGATTGAGGAAACAAAGCTGCAAAGAAACCGGCACACACACAAGCCTCTCTCGGCTCTTCTCTTTCTCTTCCCTTTTTCATTTTTAGCAACAAAACTCCACATAAAACACCTCACACACACACATTAGATCATCAACAGCCCCAAGTTCATATATGGTGGGATTTCATAGAGCTCACTTTCATCAAACAACAACAAAATCCAACTCAAAGAGCTACAAGCTCTCTTAACCAAGAAAATGAAACTAAGGAGCAAGGTTTTGGTGTCTAGAAAGCTTACCCTGTGACGACCCACCTCTCCCTAGGGCGTACCCTAGGGTATCAGTGACCGCCTGCCCAGCTCTCGTCGGGACTCACTACAGTCCTCAATCATCCAACAACTTACCAAATTATAACTCTGAGTACAATACAAATGGAATGATAGTTTACAATCCACAACATCAAATTACAAGCTCTGGATCCATAAGTCTTCCAACCTTATATTCAAAATTCGAATTACAAAATCTTGCAACAATCACACTCCAAAGTTTTCAACCTGATCAACATAATAAACCCTACTTCTAAGGGTTGGCTTCTCCACTCGGGTACTCATTACCTGTTAAGGAAAACAAATTTAAAAGGGTGAGCTAAAAAGCCCGTGAGTTCCCAAAAACATGCAAAGCACATATCACATATGATTTTTCACTTCAAAATTCATACTCGGATATAAACAAAGAAGGAAAGCCGGTAATCACACAGTAGGATTAAGTTCATCACGTAGCCCAAGGTTGTCATACCAAGGGATTAAATTCATCACGTAGCCCAAGGTTGTTGTACCAAGGGGATTAAATTCATCACGTAGCCCAAGGTTGTTGTACCAAGGGGATTAAATTCATCACGTAGCCCAAGGTTGTCATACCAAGGGGATTAAGTTCATCACGTAGCCCAAGGTTGTCATACCAAGGGGATTAAATTCATCACGTAGCCCAAGGTCATACCAATGGGATTAAATTCATCACGTAGCCCAAGGTTGTTGTACCAAGGGGATTAAATTCTCAAGAACAGGGAATACAGGACACGTCACATCACTTCATGCAATTCAAAACAGGAATCATGGCACAAGACAAGAGACTCAAGTATACTCATAATATCAGGAAAACACTTTTGCAAGTAGTACCATTCAAATGGGAGTAAATGCGATAAAGTACACACTACTCCATTTGATGGATCAAAACCTATCTTTCACATTAATTCACATTTCAAGTTAAATACACCTTTCAAGTCAAGCAAGTCACGCACTTGAGAGTGTCTTTACTTAGAAATCATTTCAATAGTAAATTATTTCACTTATAAACACTAATAAATCATTTAGCAAGCACGAGTAAATTATTCCCTTTGAAATCGCTAGTAAAGCCATTCATTTGTAAATAGTTTGAAACACAGTCTGAAATACTCACAAAAGTAGGAAAACATTTGATTGGTAAAGAATAGTAGTAAAACATTTCCTTTGAAAACAAGGTAGAACTAGGTTGAAAACAAGTTAGAACACTCACACATGTGAGACATTGCAAAAACCCTTTCACAATTTCTTTTATTTACGATAAGGGTAAGTGTGATAAAATACACTACCCCATCAGAGAGTTTGAGAACTAGGTTTCACTTCAAAATCACTTCACTAAACACCATTGCGATCATTTTCACATAATCATGTAACAAGTATGGAAACTCACCAAATTAATAAGGCTCAGCCTCTACGTATGGTTTACAATCACCGCGTTGCACATTCTCTAAAATAATTTAAAACAGTCAATGAGATTCAATTCATTCATTTTCATTTACTAACACAGTTCACTTTCATTTTTTTGTTTCAAACGGCAATTTTACCAAAACTTTCTCGAGGAAAAGCTTTCATTTCACATAACTCAAGGTTCCAAATAGATCCCCTTGGGAAAATCACTTTATCATTTCAAAAGGAAACATCTCACCGATATACTCATTGGCACTACAAGCACGTTCTTTTTCACAAAATATTTAAGTGAGGACTCACACCTCAAAATCACTGTTTACACAACACGTTCGACATTCATTTTTGGCTAAAACTTCCATTTTGACATAAAACGCTTCATATCAAGCCATGATTTTCAAAATCCCCAGAATTTAGCCAAAATACCGTAAAACCTTCAAATTCAGTCAAATAGCACTTTTCACTCAAATTTCATAAAAACTACATTTTTTCCCCTTTTAAAATCCAAACACTCACTCACACACACATACACTCACAATTTGACAATATACACATTTTTCTCAAAAAGTAAACCCTTCAAGAACATTCACGACATTCCAAAATCAAACATTGAAATCACCAGGCATGGGTTTTGGCCATAGCATACATTTTCCTTCAATTTCTCAATCAACCAAAAACCCTAATTTCTAACCATATCAAGGCAAGTTCACAAATATCAATCAAATTCCCAATCAGGTCCTCAAGTCCGCTACCTAGAGGCCACCTCAAGTCCGCTACCTAGGTTGGGATTTCAAGAGCCCAACTTCATCTTTTCAAATGAGATCATTTTTATCAATATAAACCACAGATCTACACTAATAATCACTAATAAGGCTAGATCTACGAGATTCGAGGCTTATACCTCCGGATCTATCAAGATCCAACGAGATCCGGCAAGATCCAATGAAATTCCTCGAGCTTTTCTTCAAGAAAGTCGCTTCCAAGCCTAGTAGATCTCTCAAGCCTCGATCTTTGCCCAGATCTACGGATTTTGACGAAGATCTACAACTCCAAGCTCACAATCAAGCAACCCACCACTCGATCGAGCCTTGTTTCTTCACTTTTCTCTTTCTTTTTTCCCTTCAAGAACCTCGGCCCTCACTCTCTCTCCTCTCTCCTTGGTTCGGCTGAAATGGAGCAAGAAATCAAGCCACAATCCATCATCAACTCTTCACAAACTCATGTTATTTGTAGGAAGAAAAGGAAATGGAAGATCAAACCCACTTACCTCTTGTTTTCTTCCAAGAATTTCAGCCCAAACCTCCTTCTCTCTCTCCTCTTTCTCGGCTGCTAGGAAGGAAGAAGATGATGGTGGTTGATGATGGTTGAAACTTCAAGAAGAATGGATGAAGATTGGAAGAAAATTTAAAGTAATTCTCTCTTGCTCAAGCTCTCTCTCTCTCGGCTGTCCCTCTCTCTTTCTCACTGGTTTTCAGCAGCAAAATGAAGCTTGAGGAAGCCAAAAAGTCAAGGTGTTTAATGCTTAAAAAGTGCACTTCCCTATTTTAAGGGAAAAAGTGCTTTTTTGCACTTTATGTCGCGTCACACGCGACAGTCTAACTTACACTGGTTTCTTTCATCCCGACACTATCTCACCATAATAATATTTCCAAAATATCACTACATATGCTCGATTTCAAGTCCAAGTCACTATTCACGCTTCGGAACAATTTTTAACGCTAAAATTTGGCCAAAACCACACACCGGCAAACAATTCGTATAAAATTCTCTAAATTGAGAAATAATCACTTTAAACATATATTTACTCATATTTCAATTAATAAACACAATATAAATAATTTTATGCATTTTTAAAATAATTCTGAATTTTGAGGCCCTCACAACCCCAACTCCAACAAGAAGCTTGATTAATGGTGGATGAAAATAGCTCACAAAAACCCTCAATCCTCAAGCTCAACAACTGGTTTCTCCTCTCCTCCAAGCTGGTCCGAAATCTCCAAGAAAGCTAGGAAGACCTTCAAGCCTTTTTGGTAGCTTCAATGGAGGTTCTGTGGTTGATTCTTGAAGATGAAATGGAGGGGAAAGAGAGGGAGAGAGGTGCGGCCAAAAGGGGAGAAGAAAGAGAAGAGAATGAAAGTTTGTTTGACTTTTGGGGCTTTTATTAGGAAAATGGAAGAAATGGAAGAAAGTTGTGTGATTTGATTTAAAGTCACCTTTTGTCGCGTCGAGGTCGATTCACACGACGCGATACTATGACCCCAACTTCTCTCATTTATATATCTCGAATACATATTCTAACATTCAAAACTTATGTCTAGTGCTCGACCCTAGCCCTGAGTGTGAAATTTAAACATTCAACTAATTTAATCAAGGACATTATTTAAACGTGCTCAATGCATTTTGAAACTTTTCGTGCCGTTACAATTGATATATGAAAATAAAATAATTCAACTAAAATAATAAAATAATTTTATGAAAATATGAAATTTTACAAATTTATAAATTAAATTGACGGTAGGGGCCTCACAAATCTATTAGTCCTTACTTCCAAGAGCACGAAGTCTTCTGGAGAAGAGCTTACAATTGGAAATATAAAGAAGGTTAATGCAAAAAGATCTATGTCATGTCACGAGGTATTCCTTCCTTTCATGATATTTTTGCCACATGCTCTCTTCGACTCAAATCTATGCAGTCGACATCATTGAACCTAAAACAAAATTTCTAGTAAACACACTCCTTGCAATGTGTCATAAGTAAACTTATGGCTATGTATGCCATAAGTAAACCGTATCTAGTTCTCCTCATAGCTAACCATTTTTCTTTTCTTAGAATGCCGGTTACTAAACAACAACATATAGATTACCTTCAAAATTTGGAAGATCAAATTGCTTAACATGCATCTTATTCTTACCAAATTGCATCAAAAGTCTCTTTAGTGGAAATGAAGGAGTTGTTTTGCAAGTCGTAAATGTAGGGCATACAAATGCAATGACAAAGAGAAGTATAGAAAAGCTTAACCTGGCCATTCTTTCTAAATTTGGAATTTGGATATGGTATGCGTTATTTGATGTAATCTATTGAAGTTTTGAGGAGTAGCTTCAAATCCTAACTCACGTGGCATTCAATCACATATCAGTCCCTTCAAAACTTTTTGGGTTCATGTGTAAAGAGTCACATCCCATATTAGTTCGAGAGATGGGGAAAGAGTGGTTCATATGTAAATAAAGGCTTGAAACCTAACCGCTTAAACTTTTGGATCAATGTTGGGTTCCTGACTTATATATTGGACTTTTTGGTGGACTCTCTCAAGGTTTTCTCCCCAAAAACTAGCATCAAATTTTCTGGTTACAAGTTGGACTACTCATTCGCAAGTGGATTCTTTTTGAAGTTGGGCCGGTGAAATTCTCTTCATGATGATGGACAAAAGTGCCTAGTTGTTGGACTAGCTGAGTCAAGGGTTGGGCGGGGGGTCTAGTTGGTGTTACGCTGAGGAGTCAAAGGTTGGCAGCGGTCCGGAATCCGGTCCATATGTTAAAGAAGATTGGGTCCATAATTAGGAAAAGAGGTGACATTGGGTACAAAGATGGACTTATATTGATTATTACATTGGGCTTAAAGAAGCATATAAACTTGGGTTCAATGTGAGGGATTACTCATGAAAATGGAGATTGTTGGATTCATGAGTAAAGAGTTGCATTTCACATTGGTTCAAGACATGGAGAAAGAACGATTCATTTGTAAGTAAGGATTAAAAACCTAACAGCTCAATTTTTTAGATCAAATCTGGGTTTCCAATTCACAAATTGGGTTCTTTAATGGACTCTCTCTAGATTTTTCTCCCTAAAAAAACTTATGCAAGACTACTCTTCACGTGCTTTGGTTTACCCTTCATGTTCAAAATTGGCTTTGTTGACCTTTTAAAGATTAAGCCTCTCTTCATCTTATTCCTCCAATTTCTTCTTCTTTTTCATTTCCATCTATATTTTTCCATCTATTCACCTGCTATGGTCACCCACTACCTCAAGTATCAATTAAAAATAGCAAGGTTTAAAGTTCACAAGGGTATTTTCCCCTTTTCCCACATACATAATATTGATATCAAGATGGATATTATCTTGAGTAAGAAAACTATTTAGGAATTGCTAAATATACCCAGAGAGAAGGTGACTAATCATGAAGGTAAGAATAGAAAAATCATGAGTAAATTACCCCAGCAGCCACTAAACTTTTTGATTAGTTGAATTTTGGCTACTCAACTTTTAAATGTCCTTTTTTAACTACTCAACTCTCAAAAGTGTAAAATCAAAGCCATTCTGTCAAATTTCACTATTAAGAGACATAGTGGAATGGCAGTTCAGGAAGCACAACTATGAACACAAGGCACAAAATTTTGCTCTAAAATCTCTAAGCTGCCAAAGAGCTACCAAACGAATGGAAGAAGCCCAGTGTTGCTCAAAGGAAGTCAGAGCAAGATCCATATCAGTTGGGTAGAACCTTAGATAGTGCTCTATCAAGCCTCTAAACATCATTTACTGTACTTCTCTTAGTAAAATAAAAATGATAATAGAATCAAAATGGAATTTAGAAGTGTATAACACAAATCAAAAAATAAAGTTGACTTTTACATGGTAGTCATACTTTCTGCTGGTTAGAAATAAAGGTATAGCTATGTCTATTGGTATCATACCTTCTATTTTTTAGCAACCATCTCCACTACTCAATTGTTTCCCTTTCAACTATCACACAAGCAATGGGCCATCACCCATTGTTTGGGTCTATCCCAATAGTAGCCAAAAGCTGTCCACGATTTGTCCTATTCACATGACAATCATCAATACTAATAGTGGGCCTGCAACCATCTTTAAGACCTTGTTTAAGTGGTCCCAAATAGTAGTACAGCCCTATGAATTTTGGTTGCAGCTAGGTTCTCTAAAGAGAGTAAACATGACTTTCTTAATTTCTGCAAAATATCTTCAGATATCCCTAAATTGCTATTTTGCATTTCCCTCAATCTCTTTCTTGGCTAGTGCCCTTGCCTTGTATGGCACCCACTTTGATATTTTGGCTTTGCAGTCATCATCTAAAGTTTTCTTCAACTCTCTAGATAACATTTAATACTGCATTTAACCTTTCCATGTATTTTTAAGTTATTTAGATGAGAAATTTTTGTTCTTCCAGAGACGGTTACAGTTGGTATGCTCATTATTAAGGGTCTTCACAACTAGATCATTTGCCCAAAGAGATGCTTCAACTAATGCATACACAAACCAAGTGCAGGGAGGCTTGTATTTTGCTTTAAAACTCTTTGGCTCATTTGTACAAGGACTCACTAGTTTTCCCTTCATTGTGGAATAAGTTCTAGAGGACCCAACATCACTAGGCAATTCATTCACCACTCTATCCTCATTAAAAGCATGTTCATTAGCTACAATAGAACCAGGTTCTTTACTACATGTTGTACATGTGTTTCTTCTCCTTTGAACTTGCTTCTTCTTCCCAGACTACTCATTTCTAGCATCCACTTCTAGATCTTCTTGTTCAATATTCTTAGGTGGAGGCTATTTCATGTTTCCAATTTCATTAACAGGTTGCTGTGAGCATTGATCTACACTTGATGGCTACTGCTGTGAATCATTATTAGAGCAACCAAGTTGCTCTTCTCCTGCATCAACATCTTGCTGCTGTCTCATTATTTGCATCACACTCTAGAGCATCAACAATTAATCCTTCTATCATATGTTCATCTATACAGAAATCCCCATCATTGTTGAATCGATCACATTCTGCATCAGAATCACTATCATTCTCAACCTCTCTATCTGCATTTCCTCCATCATATTCAACTAGAACAATGTTAAAGGGTTAATTGTGCATTTAATTTATGAATATTTTAATTTTTATTCTACCAAAATATGGTGTTAATTCCTAGATTCTACTTATCTTTGGTTTTTTATGTTAATTCTAGGGATTTAGAAAGAAAATGGAGTAAAAAGTGAATTAAAGGTGAAATTTCCAGAAGATTTCACTCTACAAGGCGTGACTAGATCTTAAGTTACTGTGAAATCCAGATGTTATGAGATAGGACATGGACCCCATAGTTTAGAATTTTTGCTAATTAATGGAAATGAACTGTCATTTCCTTTTAGGATTCGGAGTCATTGATTATTTAGGAGAGTATTTTTTTATTTAATATTATTAGTACAGATTAGAAAGAAAATTTTTTGTTATTAGCAATTGGAAATGCAAGTTCAATGGGAGTCAACAGGGAATGAAAAGCGAGAGCTGGAAAATGATTCTTAACCTTTCATTTTCTCTTTTCTTTATTCCCTTTTTCTTTCTTTTCTCTTTAACAATAAACTCTAGTTTTTCTTTTGGTCATGAATCTGCCATGAGGAGTGGCTAATTTCCTATTCTAGTCAAAAGATAATCGAAACTATGGTTTTGCAATATTTGTGAGAATTAATTTGGTTTTTATTTTTTATATGTGTACGAGTATTTATATATTATCTGTTTGATACTAAGATGATTGTGTTCATCCTTGGGTGATTATTTTGCATGATTAGATAATCAAAAAGTATTTAATTGTTCAAAATAATCTATTGGCATCTAAAAATACCAAATCCGTAATAGTTTGTTGGTTTTAGTATTTGTGACAAGTGGCGTGATTTGATTGTAAAAAAGGCTTTCAATTAGGTCATGGGAATACATAATCTAATTCAAATGAACCGAACTTATGAATTTGTTTGTTGAAATTGGGCCTTTCTAATTCTTAATGTTTTTGAAAGATTAAATTCTAAGATCTTTCTAGGGTTGTCTTTTGATTAGGGAAGTAATTATAGAGCTTGTTGTGGCTACCAACAAAGTAATAAAAGATTGGTTGTCAGAGATTATTGCCAACTATAACCAATTTATTCATGAACATATGAATTTACTTTTGCATCGAGGATCAGGGAATGAACCAAAGGGAAGACTAGGCCTTTGACTAGAGATTTATCTTTTATTGGTTTGGTATTATTTAATTTTTCTGTTAATTTTATTAAATTGAGTTATCTAGGTAATCTCTCCAAGCCTCTCATTTTATTTATTGTCAACTTACAAAGAACTAAATCACCCAATTCCTAAGGACTTTCTCACCATTATACTTGCATTTGTATTTTCAGAGTAGGAAATCTTATATTTATTAGTTTGGCACCCATAACTGTCAAAGAATAGTGTCTTATTGATTTATTTTCTTTGAATTTTTATTTTTAATTTTTCCTTATTTTCTTGGCTACTTTATGGTTGCCAATATTCAAAATTTTAGGGATGGACTGGATTTCATTCCAAGAAGCATTAATGAGACAAGCTTAGTTGTCAGGATCGCGATCTGGATCGTGGGATCTTACGATCCTACGATCCGAATTATGGCTTTCGATTTCGATCCGATTTTGATACGATCCTACTATTTAAAGATATTATGATAAAAATTTTAATGATTTGATCATAATTTTGTATAGAAAATTCTGCTATTTGTTGCGTTAGAAATTAGATTCAAAAAACTTTAAAACCACATAATTATGTTACACTAATTCCTTACCTATAAAAATTGGTATTTAATTGTCTCACTTAAATGATACACACATATATACAAAGTCAATTTTTGTAGCTACCTTGTCCAGTAATTGCATTTGGACTCAAAATTGAGAAAGAACAATATTTTTAATTTAATCAGATTCATTTACAATATTTCACATGTAGTTCCAAAATTTTTATTTAATTTTTAGATTATCCCAAATATTTTAGATAATACGATTTTAACCTCAATTAATAATACTATTATATTGATTATACATGAGTTGCATTATTTATTACTGTATATGTGAATTGCAAACATCACAATTACTAGTAAGATTATTTTTTACAGTTTTTGTAGGATCGATCGATCCCACGATCCGATCCTGCA
Source organism: Gardenia jasminoides (assembly GCA_013103745.1). Classification (NCBI taxonomy): domain Eukaryota; kingdom Viridiplantae; phylum Streptophyta; class Magnoliopsida; order Gentianales; family Rubiaceae; genus Gardenia; species Gardenia jasminoides. The sequence continues at coordinate 17,078,504 of CM023097.1, read as the reverse complement.
AAGTAAAAAATGATCCAAGGTAGAATCCCGATTTTAAAAACCTTAGAGACAAGTATTTCTTCTATTGATCAATGTTTGGATTTTCTTACCTGACTTGTGGAAAAATTAGTTGTTAGACAGATGCATCGAGTCAAAACCTGTGGAATATTTTACGACTCAAGTCATCCAATTACCATGTGTTCTACACTACAAGATGGGCCAAATGCTAAAGTTTATGCTATTGGAGGATTCTCAAACCCGTCGCGACTATGGTATGATCCTTGTTCAAAAGTGTATAATTAAAGATGAAGGGACAACCCCAACTTCAATTATGCAATGAGGCCACTAGGTTCTCAACAACAATATTAGCCTTGGTCTCTAATTCCACAGCAACAATTATCATCCACACCAAGTATATCTCTTGAAGAAGTTGTTAAATCACTAGCTATAACATATAACAATTTCAATAGGAGATGAGAATGAATTTTCAAAATATGGAGAATCAAATGTCTCCACTACATCTACAGTGAGTCAATTGGCATCTCACATTTCTAAAAAATTACCCTTACAGACCATTGTCAACCCCAAACCAAATATGAGTGCAATTATCTTGAGAAATGGTGAAGAATTACAAGAGATTTGAAAGGAATGATCTAAACATTCAGTTAAACAGAAAGTTGAAAAAGGAGTAAGATCCCAATCTAAAATCTCTCTAGTGAAAGAGTCTAATGAACAACCCCTAACTGTCATAATACCTCCTTCATCCCCTAATTGAAAAACTCCTGAGTCTCATTCTATATTTACTATCAGTGAGATTAACTTTGTTCTGCCAAAAGTTTTTGAACTTCATAACAGATATACATTTAGAGTTGTGATGATTATTAAGTTGTTAATTGGTCGCGATAGAGGAGAAAGTGAAGAATTAAAGTTACTGCTTAATTGCTTGGCACAATCCACTAGTTAAGGGGAGAATATAGCTCATATGCTTAGAGATCAGTATATTTATAAAGGATATCATGAGTATGAGAAGAAGGTAATGGAACAAATTCTAAGTTTTTATCATCATTGACCAAACATGGTACCGTCTAGTCAAAGATGTTAAAGAAAGGTGTTACGTGAGAGGCAACCCAAGAATTTCAAGTTTTAGTAATTTTATGTTTTTGTTCCATATTTTTGTGTGAAAGTTAAATTTATTTTATTTCTTTATACAGAATACTTTATGTTGTAGGCTATGAGCATCTTCTGTACCATTTTGGTCTTAACTAAGATGCAATTTCTTGGTAAAAGACTTTTTGTAATAAGACGTGCCTACGTCTTATGTCTAGCATTGGTGGCCCATGCAGATTTGAGATAAAGCATGCCTATGCTCTATGCTGAATGAAAATTAGTGCTTTCAACACTTGATGGATAGAAGACTTCTACTTATATAGTGTGACCACACCTTAAAGTTGATTAAAAAAAAAAAGAGTGAAGAAAAGCAAAAGAATAAAAATATTTTTCTTTTCTCTTTTATCCTAATTCCTTTTTATCCTGCTTCTTATTTCTTTCCGAATCTATTTGTGTTCAATCTCTACTACAGCTCTCAAGCTCTTTGTGCTCCGAATTCTATTGCTGATTGGATGTAAACTCAAACATTCAACCTCTTATCCTTTCTGATGGTTAGTTCCCTAAGCAGGGGATTCTCTTATTTTGCTTATGCTCTTTCTTTTCATCCATTGAGGACAATATCGGATTTAGTTGTGGGGAAGGAGATATTTCAAGTGTGAAAATGTGAAAATTTATGTGGAAATTTTTCAATTTTTAATTTGGTTTATGCAAATATGAGTAGTGCAATGTTATTAGTATGAGTATTCTATTTTCTTGACAATTGAATTAGAAGATAGATGATCACTTATCACGAGTGTCAAAAATTAATTATTGAATTCCAAAACTGTAGCAGTGGGATTCCTGGTCAAACCCACAGAATGTAGTGAAACCTTCAATTTTCTTTGTTAAAATAATAAAAAGTAAATTGAAATAATAAAAAATAGAACTAAATTCAGGTAATAATAATAGACAATGAAAACAATAAGCAATGAATCAAAACAAGGACATGAAATTCTTTATTCCGATTGATCGTCAACACCTAAAGATTCAAACTTTAATAAACCATTTGGCCTAAGTTACCCTGATGTAGCAGTAACTCACAAGATTCTCTGATATTAACAATAAGAATGATTCACTAAAATTGTATTCCTACTAGTAGACAATCTAGGCATTGATGCAATCGCGATTAATCTAATAACATCTTTAAAAACCAAGAATCAAGTAAAGATGATAACAACCCATGACACACGTAGTCATTTAACCAACATCATGACCCCCCCTAAGGGTTCGTAAAAGGGGCAACCAATCACTGGCCTTATTCGCAACATAGAAACACCAATACAGGATAATTGTGGATCAAGATTAGTATTTTGGCAAGAAGAATACATGTAAAGAAAATAATTGGTCACTTACTACTATGCATGCATCAACACATAATAGAAATCAAGAAATCACACATAGCAAATTAAAAATTGAAAAGATCAAGCCCGGTTTCACAATCGTTGGAATAAGCACTTTGATCCTTGGTTTGAATGTAGAATTAACTAAATAGTTCTCTCAATAGAGAGACAAATATGTTCATAATCAAATTAGTTCTAATTCTAGTATAATATACTCCTACACATGTTGAATAAGAGAAAGTAACGGCCTATGGCCATTCTATCCTCCAGCTCTTCTCTACTGACTCCTAACATACATATTTATAGAGCTCTCCAGGTAAGATTTCTAGGTTGGGATTGAGTGGCCCACTTTAAGTTAAAGTTTGTATGATCAGGCGATGTTAAGTCCTCAAATGGGTTGCAGGACTAGCGCCTATCATAGCTTAATTCTTCAATATATCTAACATTAGTTTTGGCTTGAATTGGCCATAAGTTGGACTCTCATCATAGCATCTATTAGCTATTGATTTCTCAAATTTAATAATCTTCTCCAAATTGAACTCCTTTTGCAACATTTTCTCTCAAAGTCCTATTTAACCTGTCAAAACAATAAAGCACATTTAAGTAGCACTTTTAATGATAATATCTCCATAAAATATAATGATAGGAGAATCTAAAAACATATAAAATATGACATATCGAATTCTCTTACATCAAATCTTTACATGTCCTGGGGCAAACCAGACTAGAGAACATAAGAACAATGCCCAATAAACTAACTAAGTCTTCCTTGAAATATTGAAGTGCTAATACCTCCACAAAATAACCATAGTACAAAGAACCAAAGTACGATACCGAGTAAAATATTAAACAACCAAAAATCTCTTAACACAACAAATGTATCCAAGCACGTGTGACAGCCCACCTTTCCCTAGGGCGTACCCTAAGGATTAGTGAACTGCCTGCCCAACTCTCGTCAGGACTCGAATACCCAAATTCATCAAAACATTTATCTTAACATATACTTAAGCTAAAATAACTCCAAAATTACAAGAACATAAAGTTTACAACGTTTAAATCCCAAAACTTACAACCGACTTCAAGCTTACAAAACGGAGCCAAAAATACAAATACATCGGTTCTTAACAAAAGATAAACACTTGACTTTAGCCACAATCAAACTCTCCGACCTCTTACAAATTCCTGTTAAGGGAAAACAAAAGGGAAAAGGGTAAGCTTAATGAGGTCCCCAAAATAAAACATGCAACCACATTAACAATTAGGCAAAACAGATAGTCAACCATATATTTAAGGTAAATTAAAACATAGCACTCAAGTAAAGGATACAGGTGGCTTCCAAAAGCCAAATCCACAAAGCTTGATCAAACACGAGTCGTTGACTCTCCGTCAACGTTTGAGGTCAAGAACCAATTCCGTAGACACCACTTACACCACAACCGTCCACCAATCACCCCCTACCGGGCCCGAACACCTCAACTAATCAAATTTGGGTAATACTCGAGTATACCATGTTCCAAGGAACCAAATCAAATAACCTATGGTTCACCGATCTTCTCGACCAAGCCCATGCCGGCTCGATACGAACGGTTCACCAATAGGGTTTTGGGGTTTCCGGAGCCCCAAACGAATCAAATTAGTCGACGGGATATCACCCGAACGACTTTTCACATCAAAGTACACAAAGTCAAATCACAGTCAAAGAAAGTCAAATTCCAAGAAAAGTCAAACGGAAGAGTCCGAGTGCGATAAAGTACGCCCTCGACTCACCCTCAGTTGTCCAATCATATTTGATATGTAAGCCAATTCAATAATCACATCTCAAGTAATTCACATAGCCACGTAGTTCAAGCAAACAAGTCATTCACGTAGTTTTGAGAAAACTCATAGATTCACGAAACAAGCAAGGAAACACTCACCAAGCAAGTCAAGCAACTCAAATGCTCACGCCTTGATCACCCTCGTTAGCTCCTTCGAGTCCTATGTATATTCAACGTACCATCATCAACTCAAGCAAAACAAAATAAATGCAACCTAACCAAGTGCAAAAATAAACACTACTAACTAATGCATCTCACTAGGAAATTTTAGGGCAATTCAAGTCACGAAATGATGAAACATTGAAGGTTTAGCGGATTCACACGTCAAGTAGATATTTGGAATGAAATAAACGCGCAAAGATTCAAGAAACTTCAAGGTTCAACCAAGAGCAAGTTTATGACAAAACTGGAATTCGGGTGTATCAGTGGCCACTGCGCAGTCTTGGGAAAATGGACATATCTTGGTGTAGAAAAATCGAAATTGAGTACCGTCAGTGGCGTTAGAAACTAGACTCACAGGGCTTTCCAACGGTATATGGCTCAGCTCCTAGTTCATTTCCTATCAATACCAGAAAACCTGGGAAGTTGGCTGTTTTTTCATTTCTGACGAGGTGCAGGACAAAATTTCTGTTTACAAGTTGATGCATTCCAAGAGGTTTTCACCCATCAAACTAGAATGATTTCACTCCAATTTGATACACAAATGTCCCAACAAGGTTTCTGAACAAGGATTAGTGAAGATTGACCAAGAAGAACTCACAAGATAAGAGGAATAGAACCACAACTTCTTCCATTTTTCTTTGAAGTTCAAAGTAACTTCTACACCTTTCTAGCATGCATATGAAAGATAATCAAGCAAATTTCTCAAAGAAATAATCATCTTAACCTAGTATTTAGTACTAGTCCAAACATCAAACACATAATAGGCATGAAATCAAACCAACTCCTATGTTGCAACCCCAAGAATCCAAGCCCAAAAACCTAGCTTCCAAGCACTACCCTACTACAAACATCACCAACAACCTTCATTAGACCATTTTCTAGGATCATAGAGCTAGGGTTTGGATAGAAAAAATACCTTTTCAAGCCCAAGAAGAAACTTTTCAAGCCACCAAAATCCTTCCCTATCAAGCTTGAGGATTGATGGTTAAGAGCTACTAACTTCCTCCCTTTGATTTCCAATTAAGCTAAGCAAGAGGTTGGCTAGGTTTTATGATGGATTTTCTCCTCTCTTTTCCTCCCTTTTGGTTCGGCCACAACACCCCAAGATGAAGACAATGTTTTGTTTTTAAAAGATAAGTTTGGAGGGAAAGAAGTCATCAAGTCAAGGTTAAATCTTAGGGTGACAAGTGGCAACTTCTTAGCCATTAGCTAACAAAGTCTCACTTAATTGCTTTCTAACTCCTCTAATTTGTTTTGGTCTCTAATTAACACCAACATACCCTATTTTCTTAGCAATTAAGCCATGCAAGAAAATGCTCACTAATTCAAAAATGGAAATTTTGAAAATTCATTTAATCAACCAATGAAGAATGCACTTAGTGAAAACATGCCACAAATGCACTAAAGAAATTTATATGCACTTGAATAAATTAAAGGGTAATGTATGCATGAATTTTATTATTATTATATATATATATATATATTTTTTTTATTTTTTTTATTTTTTAGGGCTCTCACAGCACGCAATCAAAATATTAAATAACCAAGAATATCTTAACACAACAAATGCATCCAAGCACAAAATCAACCTAAGTGATAAACCTCACAGGTTGATCTCACACTCTCTAAAATATATGCAAAAATCACACAACTAGGGCTATATATCACTCAAATACGTTCCATAAAAATGCACTACTATAAACTTCTAAAGGATCTATTCCTTCATCACCCGAAGGCATGCATAACATGAATTATAAGGTCTTTAATTTCTTGGGTTGTAGCAAATAAAAATGAATGGTAGGATAATGGTAAGATTGTGACAGCCGCACCTTCCCCTAAGGCGTGCCAGAGGGTTCGGCGGGCCGCCTGCCTAACTCTCATCAGGACTCACTCACACAAAGGTTACTAACTTATCAAACTATAATACCATTATAAATCCAAACCATAAAATATCTCACAAATACATTACTCAAACCTTACAATCCCAAAATACACAAAGTACTTTATCATACATTTAAAGTCTTAAAATCCAAAAGCCCTCAAATCCGTAAATTCCAGTTTCACCAACTAGATACAAAAGCGAGTCCTAACTCTAATGGTTGGCGCCTTCACTTGGGTTCTTAGTCCCTGCTAAGGAAAACAAATTTGAAAGGATGAGCTAAAAGCCCGGTGAGTTCCCAAAAGGCATGCAAAACACATAACACATATAAGATTCTCATTCCAAATTCATATTCTGAAATAAGCAAATCAAGAAAACAAATAACATCACAAAGATAGGATACGAGTAGCCATCAGGGGCTAAGGTCCTCGAAACTAGAGCACGTTCCTAGACTGGTGCACAAATCTCATGGTTGACACTTTGTCAACTTTCACATACAAACCAAGTAGACCACCACTTACTCCTTTCTCCACCAAAACCCCCGGTTTGGGCCTGCCCACCTCAGACAAACTTATATATTTGTGTATTGCTCTTCAACAGGGACAAGGCCGTATGCCAAGTCCAGAGCACACAATTTATCATGTAGCCTAAGGTTGTTAAATCTCCTCGACCCGAGCCTTCCCAATGGCTCGAGTCGATAACTTACCAAGGGGATTGAGTATTCTGAAGAATAATAATCACAAAACGCATCACATCACATCATATATTCAGAACAGAGTTCACATCATATTAAAAGTCAAAAGGTTCAAAACATACTTGAAATGCCACTTATACAGAGTTTGCCATTCGAATAGGAGTAGGTACGATGAAGTACACAATACTCCATTTGAGGGATCAAAAATCAGATTTTCACATCAAATCACTTAATCATTCATATTCCAAATTAAATTCAAATAATCAAATAACATGCATGGAAACTCACCACAGTAGCAAGGTTCGATTTCCAAATTGGGTTCTGGTTCAAATCCTTCCCCACTTCCTATAATCAAGTAAACAGAAGAAATAAGTTTCGCCTCACAATTAGCGAAACTAAACTCAAAGTTTATTCATTTGTTTTATCAGAATTCTTCACAAGAAATCCTCTAACTTTTGCTCGAATGAAAAGTAGTCATTCGAGTCGGAAATCATCTTAAAAGATTCCATTTTCAAACTGAGATATCAAATAACCAAACCACACTATTAACGTACTCCATTCTCGCGACTTCTAATTTTCTTAGTACAAAGACATAAAGTGAGGTATTTCATCTCAAAAATCACCCATTCAAGTTTAACTCAACGCTCAACTTTAATTAAGATGATAACATATATTCGGAACAGTTTTAACCAAATCTTACTGTACAAAAGTCATGAAAATCAGATAAAACATTTCAAACCCTCAAATGCCTCAAATCTGTCCAAAAGTACATTTACCCAAAAATTAGCAAAAACTCATCTCTTCTCCATTAAAATCCAAGATTTTCACTCCATTCAAACATATACTCACAAATGAACACAACGCATTTTTATTTAGGCAAATCTAGCCAAGTAACATCATAAAATTTTGAAATCACAGGTCAAAATTTCCAGACAGTGGTTCGGCTAGCTCTCACTATTTTCCTTTAAAATTTTCAATCATCAAATCCATATTCCAACCATAAAATAATCTCATTTCATAAATAACAAACACAACCACATTCAGGTCCCGAAATCCGCTACCTAAAAGTCACCTCAAGTCAGCTACCTAAGTTGGGAATTCAAGAGCCCAACTCAAATGCTCCAATCATAAGCATTTCTAGCAAATAACCCATAGATCTGACAGATCTAACACTAATAAAGTTAAAGCTAAGAGTTTTAAGGGTTATACCTCAAGATCTTTTCAGATCAAGCAAGATCAAGGAAGATCTGACGAAGTTCCACCCACAGATGAAGTTCTAAACTCTGACACCTCGAGATCCTTCAAATTTTCCCACAGATCTGTGTGTTTTCTCCTCAAAACTCAAGAACAAGAAGATGCCAAGCAAGGAAAAACTTTCTTCCTCACTTTCTCTCTCTCACACCCGGCTGCACAGGTAGGAGAAAGAATGGGATGGTAGCTTTCCAATGGCTTCAAGTTCCGTGAAATCAAAGAAGGAGACTATTTTCCCTCTTCCTTTCTTTCTCTCACATCCGGATCTCTCTCTCTCTCTCTCTCTCTCTCTCTCTCTCTCTCACTCATTCGGCACTCCAAGAAGAGGAAGAATCAAAAGCTAAGCTTTCAATGGAGTCTTCAAACTTCACAAAGTTGAGGAAGAAGAAGATGATGAAGAAAATGAAGAAACTCTCAAGCTTTCTCTCTCTTTTCTCCCTCTAATCTCTCGGCCTCACTCTCTCTCTCTAAGCTCTCAATCTGGCTGAAAAATGAAACCACAAGAAGCAAAGGATAAGACTTTAAGGGACAAAATATGTGGCTTTTCTTGATTCATAGAAAAAGTGGTCAAATGACCCCTTTTTGTCGCGTCGACGCGCGACACTCTACCTTTTACTGGTTTATCTCATTTTGACACTGTCTAATCTTAAATATATCTCTGTAATATCTCTACATATGTCCAGTTTCAACTTAAAGTCACTATTCACACTTCGAAACAGAAATCAGACGCTTATACTAGGCGAAACCACACACCGGCAAATAATTCTAAAAAATTTCTCTAAATTGGAAAATAATCACTCAAAACATAAATTTCCTCATATTTTAATGAATAAAAACAATATAAATATTATTATACATTTTAAAATAAAATTCAACTTTTGAGGCCCTCACATCCTTCCCCCCTTAAAAGAATTTCGTCCTCGAAATTCATATCTTGTTTTACGAACCACTCTGGATATTTCTTTCTTATCTCTTCTTCGACTCCCTGAGATGCTTCCTTGATCCCATGATTTCTCCATAAAACCTTAGTTAGAGGAATTTTCTTATTTCTCGAGTCCTTTACATTCTTATCAGCAATCTACTCATGACATCTTCCAATTTCCATGATAACACTCATTTCATCAACAGTGACATGAATTCAACTCTTATAATGAAATCAACAATCAAGACTCTCCAGGTGTACATATACCCAAAGATCACCTTATTTCAATTATGTTTCCACCAAAACTTTCCTTCCATGGATTTTAACCTACAAACAATACTTCTTCAAGGTTTGTGACACTATCTTCAAGTGTTGCTCACACTCCCCTCGAATCTTAAATACACCATAGTATCCTTAATAAATGTACCATAATACAGTCCGATTAAGGCTTAAATGCTGAGTACCAGCCCCATGAATGCCACTAATGTCGTGGTTAGTCTTATGGTATTACTATAAATCCATGATGTCCATATCAATCGATAATGATACTCTTAGTATACATCCTTGCTAATCTTCAATTGATGATATTCTTGTAGAATTTCATCTCAAAAGAACTCCCATTACTTATATTAGATCAATCCATTCATAATTGCATGGCAAATGTATTCACTCTTTCATCAGTAGTATAATTCAAATTCAATAATCCGTACATGAATATTAAATTTTCATCTTTCTTAGCAATTAAGACTGAGCTTCCAGGGTGATTCTCATAACTCGAATAACTGATACTCCTATACAACATTTAGTCACATTTTTATGTCTTATCGTTAATACAACTTTTGACCTCATCTTATTCATCTTATCTCATGTAAACCATATATCCATAATGTTTCACATAAGTCAAAGAACTAATCTTCTCGTATATATTTACAAATCCACATATCTCATTCAACATTACCAACTTTAGTTCTCCAAACTTAATTCTAATCTCACAAGTCCTTTGATGCAAATCAGGGAAAAGTGAAAATCAAAACTAATTTACTCTCCCTATTTTGGCAATCACAAAATAGAATTTCCACCAATAATCTCTCATCATTTGATCCATAATTCTTCCAACTTTTCCAAGAAAATCCACAAGATCCTCTCATTAACATATCAAGAAACATCTAGTCATGATCCTTAGCAAGTATAACCATGAAAGTTTGCACATAAATTACTCTAATCTAACTTGTCATCTTGAGCACTTCAAACTAATAATTTAACAAGAAAACATAAGATTCCTCTCCTAAAGTCATTCCTTTTTGTCCTTAAAATCAACGTTCTATCATCAATAATGTGGGTACTCAAAATAAAAAGTATTTACCCCAGATCATTATATCATGTCCTTAATCCATATATATTATTCTCCATTTTTAGAGGGGTTTAGTTTCTCGTCCTCGACCTCGGCATCTTCTACCCTCCATAATTCTTTAGAGGGTAGTTATTTTAATATAAACATACAAGTACAATACACTATTAGAAAGTCAAGTCGAAAAGACAATTAAAGCACTTTATATACACAACTCATAATAGTAGAAGTGCCAGGAGTATATCAGATGAGCATGCTTCTAACAAAATGGCACACATAAGTCACATCAAGTTCACAATTGTGATCAAACAAAAGTATAGCATTTCAAAAAGTTAGTAGACATGTAATTACAAAGACTGAGAACCACTCAAATGGCTTTTTCTCACAAAAGGTTACACATAATCCTAACTTCATGCTCAACTAGTCTATCAAGTCTCAGAAGCGGAAGTCCCCGTGAAAGCACTCTCCGATGGGTCAAACTCCAAATACTGGGGGTCTGCTTCAGCCATAGCGGCATCCCCTCCCATATCCTCATCACTAGCCAGTGTATTCTTCTCAATTCGCTTAGAATTTAATCGAACTTAGGTCTTATTAACACGTAAACATAAATAATGGCTATCTCTTACATTTCTTTCTTAATCTATTAAACTTTCAAATATTTAATAATTCTAATTCTCAGCCAATCATCAAATAATAAAGTCATTCTACGATTAACACAATCTAATCCCACAGTTCTGCATCCTATGAAAATGAAACCAAGTGTCCTCCACTAAGGGTTTCCTTCCAAGGTTGATTTGAAGTAAAATCAATTTTGTCTCTTTTTCTCTCAAGTTTTGGACAAGAAAGTGAAGCCATACAAGTGGAGTTTCTTTCCCCTTTTTCCTCTCAAAATTTTGTACAAGAAAATGAAAGATGATAAAAGGTTCCAAAGCTTGACTATTTATGTAGTTTAATCAAAACTTTGAGCTATTAGTTTGGGAATAGTTGTCAAGCTTTCATTGTTTCCATCTAAAATGTCTTTGGAACTTTGCCAATAAGCCCTTCTTTTACATCCAAATATAGTTTACATACTCAATAGGCTTGATTAGGTCAATTAAACCTTTACAAATATTCGTAGAATAATTGAACGGAAACAAGAAAATATGACATTATGTACAGATGTAAATGGTTTTCCCATCACTAAGAAATAACCTTTCTATTCAAGGTAGAAACTTTGAAAATACATTTTGAAAACACCTTTAACTCTTGGGGCGTTACAATCTCTTTCCCTTAAGGGTATCGTCCTCGACACTCTAACTCATACTAATCAAGGTTATAACAAACCTCAAAAGTCAATCAAATGCTAAGAGTCACTCTTATGCCTCAATCACAGCAACATCAAACTCTCGATCAAATCAATTCATATAAGAAACTCTCAAGCAGTAACACTTACCAATCATCGAACACTAGAAAAACTCTAGTTCTACTTTCCACAAGCTAGCATCCTAACTTTTAGCCCAGGATACATTATAGAGATCTGAAACCTAAGCTCTGATACCACCTGTGACAGCCCCACCTTTCCCTAAGGCGTGCCAAAGGGTTCGGCGGGCCGCCTGCCTAACTCTCGCCAGGACTCACTCATACAAAGGTTACCAACTTATCAAACTATAATACCATTATAAATCCAAACCATACAATACCTCACAAATACATTACTCAAACCTTACAATCCCAAAATACACAAAGTACTTTATCATACATTTAAAGTCTCAAAATCCAAAATCCCTCAAATCCATAAATTCCAGTTTCACCAACCAGATACAAAAGCGAGTCCTAACTCTAATGGTTGGCGCCTTCACTTGGGTTTTTAGTCCCTGCTAAGGAAAACAAATTTGAAAGGATGAGCTAAAAGCCCAGTGAGTTCCCAAAAGGCATACAAAACACATAACACATATAAGATTCTCATTCCAAATTCATATTCTGAAATAAGCAAATCAGGAAAACAAATAACATCACAAAGATAGGATACGAGTAGCCATCAGGGGCTAAGGTGCTCGAAACTGGAGCATGTTCCTGGACTGGTGCACAAATCTCATAGTTGACACTCCGTCAACTTTCACATACAAACCAAGTAGATCACCACTTACTCCTTTCTCCACCAAAACCCCCGGTTCGGGCCCGCCCACCTCAGACAAACTTATATATTTGTGTATTGCTCTTCAACAGGGACAAGGCCATATGCCAAATCCAAAGCACACAATTTATCACGTAGCCTAAGGTTGTTAAATCTCCTCGACCTAGGCCTTCCCAACGGCTCGAGTCGATAACTTACCGAGGGAATTAAGTATTCTTAAGAATAATAATCACAAAACACATCACATCACATCACATCATATATTTAGAACAGAGTTCACTTCATATCAAAAGTTAAAAGGTTCAAAACATACTTGAAATGCCACTTTTACAGAGTTTGCCATTCGAATAGGAGCAAGTGCGATGAAGTACATACTACTCCATTTGAGGGATCAAAAATCAGATTTTCACATCAAATCACTTAATCACTCATATTCCAAATTAAATTCACATAATCAAATAACATGCATGGAAACTCACCACAGTTGCAAGGTTCGATTTCCAAATTGGGTTCTGGTTCAAATCCTTCCCCACTTCCTATAATCAAGTAAACAGAAGAAATAAGTTTCGCCTCACAATTAGCGAAACTAAACTCAAAGTTTATTCATTTGTTTTATCAAAATTCTTCACAAGAAATCCTCTAACTTTTGCTCGAATGAAAAGTCGTCATTCGAGTCGGAAATCATCTTAAAAGATTCCATTTTCAAACTGAGATATCAAATAACCAAACCACGCTATCAACGTACTCCATTCTCACGACTTCTAATTTTCTTAGTACAAAGACATAAAGTGAGGTATTTCACCTCAAAAATCACCCATTCAAGTTTAACTCAACACTCAACTTTAATTAAGATTATAACATATATTCGGAACAGTTTTAGCCAAATTTTACTGTACAAAAGTCATGAAAATCAGATAAAACATTTCAAACCCTCATATGCCTCAAATCTATCCAAAAGTGCATTTACCCAAAAATTAGCAAAAAATCATCTCTTTTCCATTAAAATCCAAGATTTTCACTCCATTCAAACATATACTCACAAATGAACACAATACATTTTTATTTAGGCAAATCTAGCCAAGTAACATCATAAAATTTTGAAATCACAGGTCAAAATTTCTAGACAGTGGTTCGGCCAGCTCTCACTCTTTTTCTTTAAAATTTTCAATCATCAAATCCACATTCTAACCATAAAATAATCTCATTTCATAAATAACAAACACAACCACATTCAGGTCCTCAAGTCCGCTACCTAAAAGTCACCTCAAGTCAGTTACCTAAGTTGGGAATTGAAGAGCCCAACTCAAATGCTCCAACCATAAGCATTTCTAGCAACTAACCCGTAGATCTGACAGATCTAACACTAATAAAGTGAAAGCTAAGAGTTTTAAGGGTTATACCTCAAGATATTTTCAGATCTAGCAAGATCAAGGAAGATCTGACGAAGTTCCACCCACAGATGAAGTTCTAAACTCTGACACCTCGAGATCCTTCAAATTTTTCCACAGATCTGCGTGTTTTCTCCTCAAAACTCAAGAACAAGAAGATGCCAAGCAAGGAAAAACTTTCTTCCTCACTTTCTCTCTCTCACACCCGGCTGCACAAGTAGGAGAAGGAACGGGATGGCAGCTTTCCAATGGCTTCAAGCTCCGTGAAATCAAAGAAGGAGATGAAGTTGAAGAAGACCTGTTTTCCCTCTTCCTTTCTTTCTCTCACATCCGGATCTCTCTCTCTCTCACTCATTCGGCACTCCAAGAAGAGGAAGAATCAAAAGCTAAGCCTTCAATGGAGTCTTCAAACTTCACAAAGTTGAGGAAGAAGAAGATGATGAAGAAAATGAAGAAACTCTCAAGCTTTCTCTCTCTTTTCTCCCTCTAATCTGTCGGCCTCACTCTCTCTCTCTAAGCTCTCAATTTGGCTGAAAAATGAAACCACAAGAAGCAAAGGATAAGACTTTAAGGGACAAAATATGTGGCTTTTCTTGATTCATAGAAAAAGTGGTCAAATGACCCCTTTTTGTCGCGTCGACGCGCGACACTCTACCTTTTACTGGTTTATCTCATTTTGACACTGTCTAACCTTAAATATATGTCTGTAATATCTCTACATATGTCCAGTTTCAACTTAAAGTCACTATTCACACTTCGAAACAGAAATCAGACGCTTATACTAGTCGAAACCACACACCGGCAAATAATTCTCAAAAATTTCTCTAAATTGGAAAATAATCACTCAAAACATAAATTCACTCATATTTTAATGAATAAACACAATATAAATATTATTATGTATTTTAAAATAAAATTCAAATTTTGAGCCCCTCATAAAGATAACAGAGAATACAAGGCCAACAATCCTTAGAACTAGCAAAGCACCGTAGCAACTCTTCATAGAAAATAACTCCCATGACTTTTTTCAATAATATTAAATGTATCATTATGAACAAGAAGTCATTCTTCAACCATTAGCTACCCAATGGACAATATTGCTCATAACAAACCGAAAAAACACCAAGGGAATGATAACGACAAAGGGTATTTTCTTTATGTTTGTATTTTTTCTCTCTTTTTTTTTTTTGGCATCCTCATCAAATTTTGAACATAACTCCCTTGATCTTAAACACCAACAACTTACCCACTATATCTACCTAATATGGATTCATAATAATCCCAATTCATAAGAAATACTCTATCTCTATAGCATAACCATGCTCTACCAATCACTAAAGGTAATCAAAGATTCAAATCACGAGCTAAAAATGGTAAAGATGGGAACAATCAGAAAAGAAAGAAAAAGGGTCATTTGGCTTAATAAGCATAGCAAAAAGGTTCAATACATGGGTTGGTTCATTTGCTAAAGTCAAAATTGGGTAAAGAAAGATAGCCTTAATCACTTTCAAGCATACATATTCCAAGACAAATCTAGAAAGACACTAAACAAATTCTAGAATAACAAATTTATGAACGACATCACACAACAAAGAAGAATAGATTGACAATAAATACTCAATCTTTAAGCCCAAAAGCCTCACAAGGCTATTTTCTATCACACTAGGCCAGTTCCATACTAGAAACATCCATTGTATCAATTAACTCAAGATTGCCAATATATCACCATAATATTGTACAAGATATGGACACAATTGTTACACTACCAAACTAACAATCAAAAACAAAAAAAAAACACAAATAAAGGAATATAGAAAACTATCATTAAACATCCCCCTATACCTAAATTCAACATTGTGCTTAATGATGTAAAGAAACTAAAGAAAGAGAATACTCCCTTGAGAAACAATAGGTAAGTGTGGCCATGAGAACTTCTAATGATGCAAACATTGAAACAAGAAAACCTAAGAAAAATAACATAAAACAAAACAACATGACAAACTAATAAAGCAAATGTTAGAAAAGATACATCACAAAAAATCCGAAACAAAATAAAACAAAAGAAAATATGACAACATGAGATTCATGGGAGCGGGGTTTGAAAACTTGGGAAGAATTAGAGGAAGTAATTGTTCAGAGTGTGGAGAGCATATGAAGACTTCTAATCTTTTTTTGCAACTGTTGTATATAGTGTCCCATATAGGACCCAACATAGAGCCTAACATATTCTATCCATTTATTAGCATCGCTACTTTCATTATTACCTACAAAATAATTAAGAAAAATTATCAATAATAAATATAACCAACTATAAAATTAAGTAATTAAAATACAAAAATGTTGGATTGCCTCCCAATAAGTGCCTTTAGTTAATGTCATTGGCCCAGCACAGTCAAATGTGCTCAGAGAGTATAGAATCTTTCAGCTTTTCTCACTGCTTTCACTATATGTTCCTGATATCCCTCATAAATGTAGTGATCCTTTTTAAGTGCAACATGAAATTTTGAATCTTAACTAGCTTCCTCAATATCCAAATTATGCTTCCGTACGACCCAAAAGATATATTGGTGAAAATTTGGTAGAGGTAGAAGCTCTAACATTGGTGCCTTATTGTCAAGATGTAAAAATTCATTTCTTCCCTTCAAACTATCATCCATAACCATATTAAAACTAAGAATCTACTAAGACAAATCATCAAATTTATCAAATTTATTCTCACCCACAAAATCAAAAATTGTTCCCAACACATTAGGGTTAAGTCATGGTTGTTGGAAACCAAAGGTCCATCCAAAATATTGGTTAAACAAAACCGAAACCAAAACCAAAATACAGAAAAACAAAAAAAAAATTTGCACTAATTTCCTCCAGACTGATAAGGTTGTCTAGTAGATAAAGTCATCAATTAGACAATAACAACAAATATATGAAGTCAGAGGAGGGTATCTTTTTGGTAGCCTCTGCTTATGATAGTATAAGAGCCAAAAGTCCACCTGTCAAGCTTTATAGAATTATCTGGAGTCCAGGGGTACCTCTCAAAATGTCATTTCTTGTATGGCGAATTTTCTATAAGGTTGTGCCGACGGATGACAGGTTGATGGCTAAGGGTTTTGCTTTGCCGTCAAAATGTTAGTGCTGCGCTTCAGTAGAGACGATTCGGCATTTGTTCTTTGATAGTGACTTATTCAAGGAGGTCTGGGATCATTTTTTTGGGATGATAGCCCTGGACCATAGCCGTAATTCTTGTGTATCTGTGATGTTATTATCGTGGTATCAGTCTTTGTCGATGAGGAGGGTGGATCATATTTGCTGTGTTGTTCCGGTGGTTATTATGTGGTTTGTGTGGGGGGAAAGAAATGGTTCTCGTTTCCAAGGTATGGGGTTCTCAGCTTCTAGAATCATTTTCAATGTAAGGCAGTTTTTACAGAGGTTGGGGGCGGCTTGACAAATTGATGCCTTGCAGATTGCAGGGGATGAGCATTCCTTCTTGTACTTGTATTTTTGTGTTCAGCTTCCCTTTATTCTATGGTGTGGGATCCTCCTCCCCCGGTGTCTGGAAGCTAAATACGGATGCTAGTGTGCAAGGTGGGCTTGCCTCAGGCAGGGGTGTTGTTCACAAGTACACGGGAGAGTTAGTTTTTGCTTTTTATAAGGAGTTTGGGGAGATGGATGTCCTCTTGGCTGAAGCCTGTTCTCTGGAGTTTGGTTTGCAGGAGTGTCTGCATAGAGACATGAATTCGCTATTGGTGGAAGTGGACTCTAAGGTGATGGTTCGGATCCTACATCATCACAAGACAGTTCGGTGGCCTTTGTGTCTTACGATTGGAAGAATTAATGCGCTGACGTCCAGGTTATCTGCTTCGGTTTCACATGTTTTCCGTGAGTGTAATGCAGTAGCTGATTCCATGGCCTCTCTTGGCGGCTCTTTGTGTGTCTTTTTAACTCTCTCTCTGAGATGCCTAGGCATTGTCGGGCATTGTTAGCATTAGATAGACAGGGTGTGGCGTATGTTCATTATGTACGGGAGTAGTACTACTCATTTTATTGCTTTTCTACTTTACTTGTATTGGAGGTTAGGTCTTTGTCCCTCTCCACTATCTATATTATTTCAGTTCCAATAAAATTTGGGCTGGCATCCCACCCCCGTCTATGGGGTTTGCCAATATATATATATATTTACGAATTCTGTATTGGTACTGTTTGGCAAATAGTTGAAGTTTATTTCTTTCAGTATTTGAATATCTATGTCCTAGGCAAAAAAAATGTTTAAATCAAATGATTTAGACAAGTACCATTTTATTGCTTAGTCTGGATGTTTTCATGATCTATAAACAACACAATAATCTTAAATAGAAGATTCCACACAATATTCTGCATTGCAATTTTCACGGTAAAATTATAATGGAGACCAAGAGTTTAATGTTCAAGTACTCCAAAACTGCCTCCACCATGCCAAGCCCAAAGCCCCAATCGAACCAAGTCACGAAAGTAGAACCTTAATCCTCTTGCTGCAGGAACACAGGCCCAGCCGAGGTCAGAAAACAAGCTACTGTGGCCCGATCCCTGCATCCACAAGATAGTTCTGGTTGGACTAATTGTAGCTCATGCAACATCACAACTAAAAACCTCAGCCCACAAATCAAACCAAGTGGTTCAAGTCACAAATCCCCACATCTACAAAGACAACTACAATTCTTGCTTAGTCCCCCAATTTAAATGTTACCCACACTTCGCCAAATGAATTTTTTCGTCTTTAACTTTTAAAGTGGTAATTTTACATTTCTTACAAAGTAAAGTCGGTAAAATTTGCTCCTACCCTAGTTTTTTGATCTCTTTTTACCTTGAATACATTCGTGATCTGCACATGTTTCTTTTTTTAAGGGCAAAATGGTTAGATTCTATTTGTAGTTAAACAAATGACCCAATCCATATTCATTTTTGTCTTCAAAAAATAAGATCTGATCCAAATCATATTCATTTGTTCCCCTAAAAATGTGATATCTAATCTAATTCATATTCATTTCTGCTCCTAAAAAAGTGGAATCTGATTTCTTTGTACATAAAAAATAACTACATAGTAGTCATGTAAAGATTGTAGGTTAAAAAATGGTTGGAAACTTATGTTAGGGCTGATTTTATTATCATAAATTTATAAGGAATGTAAAGTTCATATTTTAAAAGTGAAGATGAAAAAATTAGTTTGACAAAATGTGAGAGATATTTTTAATGATTTTCCCCTATTGTTATTCAAGTAAACGATTTGTAATTCTGTTTCCATCGCAGACAAACTTTTTTTACTTCTTTTCTTTTTTGTTTGCTGCAGTCAGAAAAGATCTAGACGAGGATAGAATATAGAATCTAAGGCGAGGCATTGTCGATGGGTTTGATTAATTCTTGTTGAGTGTACAAACTTAACATAGGCAGTAGGCCTTTTTGAATAAATATAGATAAAGAGCTGGTTGCTCGTTCATTAACATAATAGTCTAAGGGTGCGTTTGATAAAACTGAAATCTGAAAACTGAAGTCTGAAATCTGAAAACTGAAGTCTGAAATCTGAAGTCTGAAGTCTGAATTCAGTAAGTGATTGAATTGTTAAGTGCTAAATCTAATACATTTGAATGTATATTACATTCAGTGATAAGTGAATAGCTTATCACTTATTTTTGAGAGCAAATTTTGCCTAGAAAATTTAGTGCCACTTAATTCATTCAGATGTTCTATTTTCAGTTATCAAACGGTCTGAACGTGTTAAGATCTGAATCCATTAAGTTTAAGTGCTGAATTGTGTTATCAAACGGGGCCTAAGTGTGGAATGGGGGTTGCCAAAGTTTCGTCGTCCACACGTGATGTGTCTTTTTTATTGTCCTCCTATGCTTCTCATGTGTCATTTATATCAGAGGGGATTCCTGTCCTATTTGTGCGAATGATTTGCACGCGATTTCCATTTTCTTCTTCTGCTGCATTGTCTCGTCATATCTGCCTTGTGAAAGATCTCGATGTATCTATCCTTATCAAAGAAAAGGGTTGTCTTCGGTGTGATTATCTGCTGGTCTATCTAATGGACCACAAGATTAATTGCCAATTTTCTATTTTATTTTCGTTCTGCCCTTCACGATACCTGTATACGCTCCTGGCTATTTGTATTTTGTTTTTCTTTTGGTTTCCATCTTCTCATCTCCTTCTCCTTCTTCTTTTGCTTCGCTGCTCTTACCGTTGCCTTGCATTGGTAAAAATATTTTTGGCCTTTTCCTTCTCTCCTCTCCTGACCCCTCTTTTTTTTGGGCTTTTTTTCTAGGGGATTTGTTTTTGGGATATGGCAAGGTTTTCTAAGCATGATGCTGTTGATTTATGTTTCTAACAATCGGATGTTGTTTCTACTGATTTTTCCATTTTCTTGCAAGGTTTTCGCGCTCATCTTGCATTTTCATTCATCTAGTGCTTCTGGTTGTGCTGTCACTATTTTAGGTTCTTTTTCAACTCTTTCTTTCCTCTCCACAGCCTCTCTTTTTTTTTTTTGGTTGCTTGTGATCCTTGAAATTTTTTTAAAATTTTATTATTCCTTGTTGTTGAGGTTTGATTTGTTGTTGTTTGTTTTCCTTCCTTCCGATCCCTTTCATTTTCCCCCATCCTCGTCAACCAGTAGGTCTATGCATGTTTCTGGTCTAGATGGTTTTTGTGATCCTTTTCTTTTTTATTTTTTTAATTGTTGATGCTTGATCTATTGCTCCTGAATTTTTTTTTCTTTGCTGTTCTTGGTCCTTCTTGCTAACTGCTATTTTACACTCATCTCTCTTTGGCTATTGTTCTGTAGCACTCCATAGGGTCTTTCTAGATGATTTTTCCTCGTTCTCCTTGCTTTTTTTTAAAAATTTTGTTAGCGATTGTTTTCCCTTGTGACTTCATTGTTTTTTTTTTCCTTCTATCTGACCGTGTGCTGGTGTTTCTTCTGTTAGGTATCAGTAGATATTGGTCTTGGATTCCTTATGCTTAGGGCTGTTGTTTCTGATATGCCTTTCTTTTTGTGTTCATTCGTTTATCTTTAGTTGAGCCTAAGAAATGGCTTCTGAACTTGCTAGCCTAAGCAAGGTTAACAGCTGTATGTATGAGTAGACTGCTTTGGTCCATCTTGTCAAAACTGATTGCACTAAGGTTGCTGCAAACAATGGATCTCAACAGATTTATCGGATCTTAACAGATCTTAACAATGGTCCATCAAGTCTTATGAGCTCAACAAATCTACACTTGAGTGGACCACACTGCTTTATGTTTTTGAGTCTTATCATGTGAAATTTGCCCACATGGGGATGCTAGGTTTTTAACATAACAGTCTAAGTGTAGAATGGGGGCTGCCAAAGTTTCGTCGTCCTCATGTGAGCCGCACGTGATGTCTCTTTTTAGTTGTCCTCTCATGCTTCTCACGTGTCATTTATATCAGAAGGGATTCCTATCCTATTTGTGTGAGTGATTTGCATGCGATTTCCGTTTTCTTCTTCCACTGCATTGTCTCATCATCTCTAACCTGTGAAAGATCTTGATGGATCTGTCTTTATCAGAGAAAAGGGTTATCTTCAGTGTGATTGCCTGCTGGTCTATCTAATGGACTGCCAGATTAATTGCCAATTTTCTATTTTATTTTTGTTCTGCCCTTCTACACTCCTGGCTATTTGTCTTTTGTTTTCATTTTACTTTCCATCTTCTCATCTCCTTCTCCTTCTGCTTTTGCTTCGCTGCTCTCACCGATGCCTTGTGTTGGTAAAAAATTTTTTGGCTTTTGCCTTCTTGTCTCTCCTAACCTCTTCTTTTGGGCTTTTTTTTTTGGGATATGGAAGGGTTTTCTATGCATGATGTTGTTGATTTTTGTTTTGTTTTGTTTTGTTATGTTTCTAACAATCGGATACTGTTTCTGCTATTTTTTCCATTTTCTTGCATGGTTTTCATACTGGTCTTGCATTTTCTGGTTGTGCTATCACTATTTTAGATTCTTTTTCTTCTCTTTCTTTCCTCTCAATAGCCTCTCTTTTTTTTTTTTGGTTTCTTGTGATCCTTGATTTTTTAAAATTTTATTATCCTAGTTGTTGAGGTTTGATTTGTTGCTGTTTGTGTTCCTTCCGTCCAATCCCTTTCTTTTTCCCCCATCCTCGTCAAGTAGCAGGTCTATGCATGTTTCTGGTCTAGATGGTTTTTTTGATCCTTTTCTTTTTTATTTTTTCAATTGTCATTGCTTGATTTATTACACTCCTGAATTTTAGTTTTTTTCTTTGGTATTCTTGGTTCTTACTTGCTGACTGCTATTTTACACTCATTTTTCTCTGGTTATTGTTCTGTAGCTCTCCATAGGACCTTTCTAGATGATTTTTCCTTGTTCTCCTTGCTCTTTTTTAATTTTTGTTAACGATTGTTTTCCCCTGTGACATCATTGTTTTTTTATTTCCTTCTGTCTGACTGTGTGCTAGTGTTTCTTCTGTTAGGCATTAGTAGATATTGGTCTTGGATTCCTTACTAATATCATGCTTAGGGCTGTTGTTTCTGATACGCTTTTCATTTTGTGTTCATTCGTTTATCTTCAATTGAGCCTGGGAAATGGCTTCTGAAGTTGCTAGCCTAAGTGAGGTTAACAGTTGTATGTCTGAGTGGACTGCTTTAGTCCATCTTGTTGAAGTTGATTGCACTAAGGTTGTTGCAAACAATGGATCTTAACAGATCTATCAGGTCTTAACAAATCTTAACAGATCTTAACAATGGTCCATCAGGTCTTATGAGCTCAACAAATCTACACTTGACTGGACCACAGTGCTTTATGTTTTTGTGCCTTATGATGTGAAATTTGCCGACATAGGGATGCTAAGGTTTTTAACATAATAGTCTAAGTACGGAAGGGGGGTTACCAAAGTTTCATCGTCCTCACATGAGCTGCATCTGATGTCTCTTTTTCATTGTCCTCCCATGCTTCTCACATGTCATTTATATCAGAGGAGATTCCTATCCTATTTGTGCGAGTGATTTGCACACAATTTTCATTTTCTTCTTCCGCTGCATTGTCTCGTCATCTCTGCCATGTGAAAGATCTCGATGGATCTGTCCTTATCAGAGAAAAGGGTTGTCTTCAGTGTGATTGCCTACCGGTCTATCTAATGTATTTCCAGATTAATTGCCAATTTTCTGTTTTATTTTCGTTCTGCCCTTCCCGATGCCTGTATACACTGCTGGCTCTTTGTCTTTTGTTTTCCTTTTGCTTTCCATCTTCTCATCTCCTTCTCCTTCTCCTTCTCCTTTTGCTTCGCTGGACTCACCATTGCCTTGTGTTGGTAAAAATTTTTTTGGCTTTTTCCTTCTTATCTCTCCTGGCCCTCTTTTTTTGGGCTTTTTTTCTAGGGGATTTATTTTTGGGATATGGCATGGTTTTCTAAGCTTGATGTTGTTGATATTTTTTGTTTTGTTATGTTTCTATTAATCGGATGTTGTTTCTACTGTTTTTTCCATTTTTGCATTTTCATTCATCCAACGCTTCTAGTTGTGCTGTCACTGTTTTAGGTTCTTTTTCTACTCTTTCTATCCTCTCCATAGCCTCTCTTTTTTTTTTGGTTGCTTGTGATTCTTGATTTTTTTTAAAATTTAATTATCCTTGTTGTTGAGGTTTGATTTGTTGCTGTTTGTGTTCTTTCCTTCCGATCCCTTCTTTTTCTCCTATCCTCATCAAGCAGCAGGTCTATGCATGTTTCTGGTCTGGATGGTTTATGTGATCCTTTTCTTTTTATTTTTTTAATTGTTGATGCTTGATCTATTGCTCCTGAATTTTTTTTTTCTTTGGTGTTCTTTGTCCTTCTTGCTGACTGCTATTTTACACTCGTCTCTCTCTGGTTATTGTTCTATAGCACTCCATAGGGTCTTTCTAGATGATTTTTCTAAATGATTTTTGCTGCAAACAATGGATCTTAACAGATCTATCAGGTCTTAATAGATCTTAATAATGGTCCATCAGGACTTATGAGCTCAAAAAATCTACACTTGAGTGGACCACATTGCTTTATGTTTTTGAGTCTTATCGTGTGAAATTTGCCCACATGGGGATGCTAAGGTTTTTAACATAATAGTCTAAGTACGAAAGGGCAGTTGCCAAAGTTTCTTCATCCTCACTTAAGCCGCATGTGATGTCTCTTTTTCGTTGTCCTCCCGTGCTTCTCATGTGTCATTTATATCAGAGGGGATTCCTGTCCTATTTGTGCGAGTGATTTGCACACAATTTCCGTTTTCTTTTCCACTGCATTGTCTCGTCATCTCTACCCTGTGAAAGATCTAGATGGATCTGTCCTTATCAAAGAAAAGGGTTATCTTCAGTGTGATTGCCTGCTGGTCTATCTAATGGAACGCCAGATTAATTGCCAATTTTCTGTTTTATTTTCATTCTGCCCTTCCTGATGCCTATGTATGCTCCTGGCTATTTGTCTTTCGTTTTCCTTTTGCTGTCCATCTTCTCATCTCCTCTCCTTCTACTTTTACTTTACTGCTCTCACCATTGCCTTGTGCTAGTAAAAAATTTTTTGGCTTTTTCCTTCTTGTCTCTCTTGGCTCTTTTTTTGGGTTTTTTTTCTAGGGGATTTTTTTTTGAGATATGGCAGGGTTTTCTAAGCTTGATGTTGTTGATTTTTTTTTGTTTTGTTATGTTTCTAACAATCAAATGTTTTTCCTACTGTTTTTTCCGTTTTCTTGTACGGTTTTCACGCTCGTCTTGCATTTTCATTCATTCAGCGCTTCTAGTTATGCTGTCACTATTTTAGGTTCTTTTTCTACTCTTTCTTTCCTTTCCAAAGCCTCTCTCTCTTTTTTTTGGTTGCTTGTAATCCTTGATTTTTTTAAATTTTGTCATCCTTGTTGTTGAGGTTTGATTTGTTGTTGTTTGTGTTCCTTCCTTCCAATCCCTTTCTTTTTCCCCAATCCTCGTCAAGTAGCAGGTCTATGCATGTTTCTAGTCTAGATGGTTTTTCTAATCCTTTTCTTTTTATTTTTTAATTGTTGATGCTTGATCTATTGCTCCTGAATTTTATTTTTTTTTCTTTGTTGCCTTTTGGTCCTTGCTTGCTGCCTGCTATTTTACGCTGGTCTCTCTCTAGTCATTGTTCTATAGCTCTCCATAGGGCCTTTCTAGATGATTTTTCCTCGTTCTCCTTGCTTTTTGTTTTTAATTTTTGTTAGCGATTGTTTTTCCCTGTGACATCATTATTTTTTTTCCTTCTGTTTGAGTGTGTGTTGGTGTTTCTTCTGTTAGGTATCAGTAGATATTGGTCTTGGATTCCTTACTAATATTATGCTTAGGGCTATTTTTTCTGATATGCCTTTCTTTTTGTTTTCATTCGCTTATCTTCAGTTGAGACTGAGAAATGGCTTCTGAAGTTGCTAGCCTGACCGAGGTTAATAGCTGTATGTATGAGTGGACTGCTTTGGTTCATCTTGTTGAAGCTGATCGCACTATGGTTGCTGCAGACAATGGATCTTAACAGATCTTAACAAATCTATCAGGTCTTAACAGATCTTCACAGATCTTAACAATGGTCCATCAGGTCTTATGAGCTCAACAGATCTACACTTCAGTAGACCACACTGCTTTGTGTTTTTGAGTCCTATCATGTGAAATTTGCCCACATGGGGATGCTAAGGTTTGTTTCTGCTTGGACTCTCCAATTATTCCGTTGTTTGATCTATGATTTTTAGGTTATTTTGTGTGAATTCCAATGGATTGTTTTGTCCCCCTACAATGTTCCTTAAAAATTGGAAAATTGTGTATTCCATTAATCTTATTTATCTTATTTTGCTTCTATGTTCCGGTCAACCTAGAGAACATCGGGTCTTATGAGGCAAATTATGACTCTGTATTTGCTAAAAGGATGGCCAAAAGTTGATTAAAGCTGTTGATGCAACAAGACATTGAACTGCCTCTTTGGTTGTGAGTATATTCTTTCTTTATGTAACAGTTTATGAATAGAAATATATATGTTAAACACTTGTTCACTCAATGATACAATTCAACCCTGGGATTTTGAAGCTGCACTTTTTCATAGCTCTAGGTTGCAACAAAATAGAACAAGTTGTTGGCTTCTTAATCAACAAGTTCTGAAACAAATGAAAAGCTTATCCCTTGTAAAATTAGTTTCGAATATTCTTTTGGTAAGGTCCATTTTGGAGTTTATGCACTATTTTGGGACTGTAAGCTTTTACACTGAAATTCACTTTTCTTTGAAGGTTGGCTTGAGTATGACCTTTTGTGCAAATGGAGTTGAATCTTGTGACTGATTTATTAAAGCATTAATGTCCAATAGTTGTTTTTATTTTGAGGAAACAACTTCTTTCTTCTTTACCAAATCAATATAGTTAATATTGAATAACTTCTTATTATTTATAATTTATCCAAGACTATATATGTGCTCAGATAGAAGGCAGAGTAATCTTTTATTCATGTGATTTTCTTTTGTATATATTGCAAGATTTTGATAATTAACTTCATTCAAAGAAATCTTCCTTGCATACTTGAAGATTATCCAAAGATAAAGAATTTATCAAATGGATGGTCAGTTGTAAAGCCAGTTTGACAATCTAACTTTCCAAATATTATTTCACCAAACAAATGTTTCAAGGTTGTATTATACTAATTTTTAGTGTTAATTATAAGGTTTCCAAATCCAAAAGCATATCTTAATTTTGTTAATATTTGGTATATGCATGAGAGAGGAATTTGAGTATTGGAGAAGTTTGTAAAATTTTGTTGTTTAAAGTAAAAAGATGAAATTTACATCAACAAAATGTTGTTTTGATTTAAATTGGTGCTTGCAAGAAATCTATTTGTGATTTAAAGCCATGGAATCTTGTTTTTCTTCTTTACATAAACTCACTGATTTCTCAAAGGTCATTGATTCTTGTTAGTAGAATAATTCAGGATGTTGAGGAAATCAAAGTTTTTACGACAAATACAAAATACATTACTGTTAAGGATGATGCACCTGATGTTAATGTGAGCGTGCTACCTTTTCTGAAATTTTACATGAATGCAACTATTACATTCACTTGAAAAGGATGGAGGCCTCTCTTCTATTTTATTCATGATCTCTTCCTATACCAAGAACTAAACCAAGAGGTTTCCTAGATAGAGAAATCAACAAGTATTGTATTCGTTCCAATTAAGTGATTAGATACCGTAGTGGATCTTTAGGTATTCATATGTACTGTACGTTGCTTTTATCAAATTTACATTTTTACATACAAATGCTGTGAGGACCCAAAAATTTATTTTCATCTGATCTAATTATTTAATTATTTAATTTTCTAAATAATTGATTTAAATCATTTTAATTGCATGCTTTTAGGAGTTCGGCGACATTTTTGGCTAAAAAAAAAAGTTCAATGACCAAAAGATATAGAAGTCGATAGTTTAGTGACATTTTTGGCCACATATTCAAGTTGACTTTTTGCATATTAAAGTAAGGCTTTGTGTCATCTTTTCATCACATTTCCACTTTACCAAACACACAAAACCCTCTCTTTCTCTCTTGTTTCAGCCGAGCTTCCCTTCCCCAAATCCCCTTGCTTTGAGCTTCACTTCAACCACCAAATACTTGCTTTAATCTTGCTCCAACTTTGATCCAACCTTGAAGGTCATCTTGTCTTGAGGGAACCAAGCTTAGGAGAGGTTAAAGGAAGGGGTTTTGGAGCATTTCTTGACCACATCATCCTAGGGTTTCTAGTTCATCCATTGGAGTTAAAATCATCCAACAAATTCTTGTCTTTTGGGTTAATTATTTTATGCTTAAAGCTTTAGGAGGTTTTTTAGTTGCTATTATTGTTGTTTGGTTGTTTATGGAGGCTCTATGAATTCTTCCTTGGGTAGATGACTTGAGGTGGATTTCAGATAGTTGCCTTGAGGATTTGGGTTGTTGTTGTTCGTTGTGGTTATTGGATGATCGATGAACCTTAAGAAATTTGATTAAGAAATTTGGGAGCAAAAGGCCAAGAGTTGGCTGAACTTCCCCTTCTTCTTCTTGTCTTGATTTTCAAAAATTTTAGCATGAATTTTAATAGATTTAAGCTTCTAATGGAATGCTTAATGTGTGGAAAAGGTAGTTTATGGAATGGGTTTGGGTTGATTGGTAAAAAGATTGAAAATCCCAATTTTCGAGTAACAAAAACCAGTTCTGGTAAACTGCTTGTAACTTGCTGTAGAAAAACCGGATTAAAGCTTTGAATAATAACAAGTGTTGAATAATTGTGAAACAAGTGATTTTGGGGTGTGAGACCTCATCTAAATCCTATACTAAGAAGGATTTGAAAAGTAATGGTTTGGGAGTACATCGGTGGCGTGTTATATTTGAAATGATATAGTGATCTTCAAAAGATTCATTTGAAACGTTGTATCATGTGAAATGAAAGCTTTTCCTTAAGGGAATTTTGGGGGAAAATATTGATTGAAACTAAGAAGTGAAAGTGAAATGTTTTAGTAAATGAGTGAAGGAGTGAATCTCAACTATTGTTTTTAAATTGTTTTAGGGGGTGTACAAGGAAGTGAATTTGATCCTTACGTGGAAGCCGAACCGTACTATTTCGGTGAGTTTCCATGCTTGTTATGTGTTTACGTGAAAATGATTGCAATTGTGTTAAATGAAGTGAATGTGAAGTGAAACATGGTTTTCGAACCCTCCGATGGGGTGGTGTGTACTTTATTGCACCTACCCCATTTGAGTGAAAATAATCGTGAAAGTGATTTGAAATGATTGATTGTAAAAGTGTTGTGTAATGATTTATGTCTAATTGTGAAATGTTAGGAATTCCTGAGACCTATCGGTGAGACCTTCGATTCAAGCCGGAAGCTAGGCCAAGGCCGAAGAGAAAGGTAGGAGCCATAGGGTTCCATAAGTGAAGAGAAGTGTACTCGGAACTTGGCATTTGGACTTGTCCCGAAAAAAGAGAAATATACAATGTACAAACAAAGTGAAGCGAAGTGAAGTGTTATCAAGTGTTAAGTGTTTGGAGTCGGGCCCGGTGGGGTTTTGGAGGAGTAAGAAGTAAGTGGAGTTCTACAAGGATCGTACCTGTGAAAGTTGACGGAGTGTCAACTACGTGGTTCGTGGACAAGTTTCGTGGAACTTGGCTCCTGAGAGCCCCTGTATCCTCCTTTGAATGTTAAGAGCTTTCTTATGTGTTTATTGTTAAATGCAAAAATTGAAGTGAAATGTACTATGTGCTAAGTGTTTCGCATGTTTTCAGGAACTCACGGGCTTTTTAACTCACCCTTTCCCTATTTGTTTTTCCTTAACAGGAAATGAGATTCCAAGTGAAGGTGCCAACCCTTAGTGTTAGGGTTTACTTCTGTTTAATGTTTTTGAGAATTTTGAATTATGGATATTGAGGGCTTTTGTATTACGGAACCTGAATGTATGGATTAAATGTTTTATGTATTTTAGGGATTGAAACTTTGAAGTTGTGGATTTGGAATTAGTGTGTATTGTAAAGTTATGTAACGAATTTTAGTTGTTAAGTATTATTGATTGTTTGAGTGAGTGAGTCCTGGTGAGAGTTAGGTAGACGGCCACTGATACTCTAGGGTATGCCCTAGGGAGAGGTGGGGTCGTCACAATGATGATATGCAAGTTCTTATGATCCAAATGCATAAAAATTTGAAAGAATCTTATGAAAAAAACAAGGATTTGAAAATAAAAATAAATGCTTTATTGGAAGAAAATTCTAGACTTTTTCAAGAAAATAAGAATTTGAGAAAAGACAATGATGATTTGAAAAAGCACAAAATTGATTTTGATTGCAAAAATGATTTGAAAAAGAAGTTGGAAAATAAAAAAAAGTTTTATGAAAAAATGTTGGAGGAACAAAATCTTTTAAAGAAAAGAATTAATATACTTCTCTCCAAAAGGAGAAACAAAAAATTTTACAAAGAAAAGAAAGCCATATTTTACATGGCCAAAATAATCTTATTATTTCTAGAAAAAGAGGAACTAAATTTATTAAACCTACTTTTGTGAATGAGTCTAGTATTATGTGTCATTTTTGTTGCCAATTTGGACATATGCAAAATGATTGCTATGTGAAGAAAAATATAAGAAAATGCATGAAATCTACATGGATCATTAGATCATGTTGTACTAATGCTCAATCATAATGTTCTCTTAGTTTAAAAAAAAAACTTTGGGCTATAATTCATTAAGTACTTTGCTACTTTGGTGTTTTGTTCATATTGATATTGGAATTGTTAAATGTTGGATATTGGTGTTTGTTAAATGTTAAATATTGGAATTGTTAAATGTTGGGTATTGGTATTTGTTCCTTTGATTTCGGTATTGTGATATTGATGATATTAGCATTTTGGATATTGGTATTCAACTACTATTGTTCCTTTGATTTTTTTTTGCGATGACAAAAAGGGGGAGAAATTGGTTGGTTTGAAGTTTAAAATGGTTGAATTGTTAAATGGTTTGGATGACTAAATGAGGGGGAGTTAATATGTTTTTTAATTGACGACAAAAGGGGGAGATATGTTAGATGATTATGTTTTTCTAAATCTTTTTAACTCTTATTGAGGGGGAGTTTCTCTGTTTCTCTTTCTTTTTTTGCAAAATCATCATTTGGTTTGCCATCATCAAAAAACGGGAGATTGTTGGAATTGATCCTAAGTTTTGTTGATAACAAAACAAAATGATTTGGACTAATATTTTTATGTGAGAATTATGTTAGAACAGGTCCTTGATTCATTGGAAAAGAAAAGAAATTAATTCAAGATGAATTGAGAAGGTTTTAACTTATCAGACACTTGAATGCTAGTATCGGACGTCCGATAAAGATTGAGAACTCTCAGAAGAACTACTATCAGACGCTCAAACTGAAGTACCGGACGTCCGATAGACAGGGGAAGTATCGGACACTCCTATCGGACGCATATCATCATCATCGGACGTCCGATAGAATTAAAGATGAAATTCAAGCTCTCTGACCAACATCGGACACAAGGTTTATTGGACGCGGAAATATGCATCAGCCGTCCGATAAAGATTGAAACAACCTGTCGGACGCTTGCATCGGATGCATAACATTGTGCCGGACGTCCGATAGCTCCAACGGCTATTTTTTAACAGTCATATTTTTGACCATTGGAGAGTTTCTTGAGGCCATTTCTCACACTCTATAAATACCCACAAGTTCAAGAGGATAAGAGACTTTTGCTTACATGAAATACAAGCTTACAAGTGAATATTTGGGTAGAAATCTTCTTTGTTTGTTGTATAGGTGTGGGAAAAGTGGGGTTTGTGAGGTTACTCAATTGGAGGACTAAAACCTTGGTGAATGTTGCCTCACTTGTAATAGTAGTTCTTAATTGGTTGAGTGAACTTTCAATTGTAACTTGTTGAGGGTTAATTAGGATCATTGTAAAACTCATTGGCTCAACTAAAGGCCTTTAGGGTGAGAATGGAGTGAACCTTCACTTGTACAAGTTGGTTAGCTTCACCTTCAACTGAAGAAACTACTAGTGGAGTGTATCCAAGTTCGGTGCAACTTGAAAAATTGGTTTGCATTTCTTTTCTATCTCTTTTCTTTATTGCTCAATTGTGATATCTTTATTGTGATTAATTTGACATATTTTTGTGCACACTTGAGAAATTGTTTGTACTTGGTTTATTGGGTGAATTCTTGTATATTTACTTGTCTTGTTAAACTACCAAACTCACCCCCCTTTGGTTGCATTCGGGACCAACAGCTACTTTGGTAAGTTTCCATGCATGTTTCTTGGCTTGTTATGTGGATTTGAATCTCGTGATTTGATATGAATCATGTTTTGATTACCTGGCCTGTCGAGTTTTGAAAATCTTGGTTGGATGATCTTTCAAATGGGGTAGTGTGTCCTTTATCGTACTCACTACCATTTGAAAGGTGATAATATTCCTTTTAACGTGTCTTGACGTGACGTGACATGTCTTGTGCTTTTTAATCTCAAGAAATCCTAAATCCCCTTGGTAAGTTATCGAATCGAGCCTTGGGAAGGCCCAGGTCGAGGAGATTTAACAAAACTTGGGTTACGTGATGTGATGTGTGCTCTAAACTTAACATATGGACTTGTCCCTTTTGAAGAGCAATGCTCAAATAAATAAATTTCCTGTTAGACGAGTGGCCCATTTGGGGGGTTGAAATGGTGGACGGAAATGGTTGACAAGTGGAGTTCTATATGGATTATATGAAAGTTGACGGAGTGTTGACTACTTGGAACTTGTTCGAGTTTCGTGGAACTTGACTCCTGAGAGTCCCTGTATCCTACCATTGTGATGTTATTCACTTTCTTTATTTGTTTGTTTCTAAATGTGGATTTGAAGTAAAATATCATATGCTTTATGTGAATTGAATGTCTTTTGGAACTCACTGGGTTTTAGCTCATTCCTTCAAATTTGTTTTTCTTAACTGGGATGCCACTCGTTTGAGCTAGACTTTATTCTTGTATCTGACTTGAGAAATTTGAACTTTGTATTTGGGGTTTTGTATTGTAAGCTTTTGAATGTACAATTAAGTATTATGATTATATTCTAGGATTGTAAGTTGATTCTCTAATTGTATTTTATGTATCTTGGGATTATAATGGCTAAGTAGTGACTTTGTGAGTTGCCGGTTGGATTAGATTTCTCATTGAAAATTTTACGGAGGCATTAGTGACCGTTTGACTGTTTGAGTCCTGGCGAGAGGTAGGTAGGTGGTCCACTGATACCTTAGGGTACGCCCTAGGGAGAATTGGGGTTGTTACAATCTAGCCCGACTAATGACCAGTTCACTAGGTTGACCAGTTGAACCGTTGGGTCGGGTTAGGTTTAATAACTATGCTTATTAGTCATGCGTTTCTATCTTGTTTTATTGGGAAGTAATATTATTTCAGTAGAATTCTAAAAACAAAGGAAAGACCATTCCTTATAATAAGAGATTTGAGTCTAAAAATAAAGGAAATATAGTTCCTTATAATAAGAGATTTGAGAGTTTGGCAGGGTACACTCTTTTTGGATGGCTATCTTGAACCCTATTTGTTTTGGTTACATTTCTCTTTTCTTTGGCTGCATTTCAATCAATTAAAGGCTATCATCCCCGATGACACTAACAAAATTTGATGGATATCAAACCAATAAAAATAAAACTACCAATTCTAAAAGTAATTATGTGTGCAATGGTGAGTAAGGTCATATTCATAAGAATTGGTTGATTTATTTCTTTGAAAAAGCAATAGAGAAAGAGAGGGGTTGTGAGAAATTTAGATAAGAAATAAGTTAAGAGAACAATACACAAAACCAAAATAAAACTAAATTAGCAATAAACGATCTCTATTTCATTTTTTCTCTCTCACCCAGACGAACCCTAATTTTTCTTTGCTATATTTTCTCTATGAAGAGTAGTAAAAGCTCTTTTCTAATTGAAGGATAATCAAGGTTTTGATTCTACAAAATTTTGAGGTCTAATTTGACTTTTATGTTTTTTTTTATTTTTGAGTATCTATATCTTTTCCTTACTTTCTCAAGATGATTGTTTTGTTTGACTAAATATTTGACCACTATCAAAATAGTCTACTACCAACTAAAACATTGATTTCGCAATTGTTTTTGAATGATTTGATATTTGTGGCAAGTGACATAATTTAATGGCAAAAAAAAGTTTTTAAATATAGGTCATGAAAATATATGATGTAATATAGATAAACCAAACTTGCAAGTTTATTGATGAAAATTGATGGTTTCTCTAATTATTAATATGTTGATGCACTAAATCGTAAGAGCTTGATTAGAATTGTTTATTAACAAGAGGTAATGAAAAAACTTGTTTTGATTAGTAAAAATTCAAGAGAGACAGGTTGTTAGATTTTGTAGTTAACCATAACAAATTTATTCATGAATGTGCGATTTTATTACATCAATGATGAATTGAAAAAACCAATACTGAGATTAATCATATTGTGACAGGCCCACCTTCCCCTAAGGCGAACCAAAGGGGTCAGCGGACTGCCTGCCCAACTCTCGCCAGGACTCAATAGCCAATACAAACCAACAACTCGAAACTTACAAAACTAAAATCTTCCAAATTCAAAAGTCACCCAACATAGATACATAAGTTTAACACCACCATTCAAACTTAAAATTCATCAGGGAATTAAGGATACAAGACCAACATCTAAACTTATCCATGATAAGGTTTACTAGTACATCATCCCTTACACAAAAGTAACAACAAAACTTATACTACTCGCACGTACTTCCAACCCTGAGCTCAAGCAAATCCCCCTGTTAAGGAAAACAAAAGGGAGGGTGAGCTAAAAGCCCAGTGAGTTTCCAAAAGATAGGCATGCAAAATAGCAATTAGCATATTTACACCACAAAGCTTTTGGATAAATAAACACACCAGCATATCCGCATAAAATTTAGAATTTCAAGTATAAGTACAGGGATGATCACAGTAGCACTGTCAACCAGGAGATGGTGCTCCTGCACTACTCAAGCCGCTCGACTCGGAGATCAGTGCTCACGAGGAGTTCAGCACTCAAGCTTCTCTTACCGGAAGATTAGTGCACAAGGATCACTTAAATAACAATTTAAATATAAAAGGATATAGGTGGCTCTCAGGAGCCAAGTTCCACGGCAGCAGCTTAATCCAAGTCCGTTGACACTCCATCAACCATGGAAATGCAAGAATTAATGTCCAGTAGAACCCCACTCAACAGCCATTCCCGTTCACCGATTCTCCCACCTTACCGGGCTCGAATACCAACACAGGAGGTAATACTCGAGTATACCAAAAGCAAGAAACAGGATCCAAGGGCATCATTAGTCTCCTCGACCAAGCCCTAACTGGCTCGATTCGACCAATGACCAATGGGGTGGACTCCGATCACGAGTCCCAGGAACTGATAACAAGATTAGCCCTTGTGATATCACACAAGTGGCCATTTCACAAGCACAGTTAACAAGCACAGGTAAACAAGCTTCTAAACAGATTAGTCGATGGGATATTACCCAAATGACTCACTGATCAAATATAGACAAGGGCTAAATCCACAAGTGTCATGATATCAAGGATATACAGTTCAAGCAAAAGAGATCAAATGTGATAAGGTACGCACTCGTCTCGATCATAATAACATAAGAAAGTGTTCAAGCCAACAGATTTCAAGTAGTTCACATAATCAAGTAGGTCAAGATCAAATAACCTAACTAGTCACATTTAACAAGTAATCAAGCATTGGAACACTCACCTTGGTACTCAAAACAACTTTAAGTATCTACTCCGAGATCCCCTTCGTCCACCGTCAAGGCCTAATAACAAGCAAATAAGAAACATTTAGGTTTGGCTATCCCAAACTCAGGTCAACTAAAATGCATATGCTAATCGTCACTTAGATTGCTAATCCAAACCGTCACAATGTATCAAGTTCAAATCAAGGGTGTATAACAAGGAGAAATGTCATATTTACAGGAGAACAATGAGTCAAGTAGGTTATGGTGCGGAAAAAGGGCATAATGAACCAAGAAAAGTGGAAAGTGAAGAATGAGGATTCACAAGTGAAGATTTAAGGGTGACAGCTTTGCCGCCCTTCAGAAGTTGGACCAAAACTGTGGCTACACTTATCAGATTGGGGTGTACTATATGGCGTTTCAAAGCTAAGACATAGCCCTACAACTTTTATGAAGAGGTCAGATATCAATTCATGCTTATTCAGGGTCAAAATGGCAAATCTCAGAGTCGCAAGAAAACTGCCAGATTAGTGACAGGTTGGCAGAGCACTCTCGGGAAAACAGCCATAACTCAACGTAGGAAAATCGAAATCAAGCTCCGTCAGGGGCGTTTAAAACTAGGTTCATAGATCTTTCTAACGGTATAAGGCTAGGGCAGTAGTTCATTTTCTACAGTCAACAGTAATCTCAGGAAATGGACTGATTTCCATTTCTGATTTCCTGCGAAAATTCAGCCTTAGAACATTTTCTTCAATCAATTCTTTAAAGTCATTTCCATCACTTAACAAGGTGTTTAACATGCTAAAACAGCAATTAACTCCATCATCAAGGCATCACAAATCAACAAACAATTCATCAAACACTTGGCGGCCTACAATAAAACCCAAACTCTACTTATCAAACTCAAGATTTCCTTCCATAATCCTTCCTTCCAAACAACCATAAGCACATTAATTATGTCTAACTAACATCCTCTTAGAATTTAAGACTCATTAAAGCGTAGATAAGAGAGGTTTTACCTTGCTATAAGAGTGAGGAAAACCACCAAGGAGCTTCACTTCTTGCAACAAAACTTGAAGTTTAAGTGGTAATCTAGGTTGGATTTTACCTAAAGCTGTTTTTCCTTCACTAAAACCACCAATTTCTAGCTTAGGGTTTTGGGTTTTTCTTCTTCATGTAGCCAGCCAAGAGAGAGAAGAGAAGAGGGAAATTTTGTTCAAATTTTTGAAATGGAAGGTTTAAATAGAAGTCTTAAGTCAAGGGGTTAAGGATGGGTTGACAAGTGGCTAATTCTTGGCCATGAATTGGATGATATCTTTGCTAATTGCCATCAAATCCCTTAATGCAAATTGTGACCCACTTATTCCACATAAGTTTCATGCATTTGCCCATATAAAACATGAAAAATGAAATCCTAAATTAAACCATGCAATACACACGAAATTAAGTACTTTGGGTGAAATAATGCACTAGTTGATTAAATGGTGCTCTTAATTGAATTTTTTTTTCCTAGGGTTCTCACACATATAAGTAGAGGTTTATCTATTATTAATTCAGATATGTATTGCTCTATTTTAATTAATTTACTTAGCTAACCTTCTCAAAACCCCTCTCTTTATCTATTGCTTTTACAAAGAAATAAATCAACCAATCCTTGTGGACACCACTCTACTCACTTCATGTATGCCTCATCTTTCATGCCCTAGGTGATGCCTCAAAGTCAACCACCTCACCAAGCATTCACTAAGAGAAGTTGCGCTTCATTTGTATGGAGTCCAAAAAATTTCACTAAAAAGTCATAGGAGATGAATTTCATAAAATTATTATATATGGGGATGCAATTTGCACATAAAATGTTCAGTTTATGACTAGAATAAGACTCTATATTTATAGGTTAGATGACCTAGTAAACATGTCTTGACAACCACAACAAATTACCTAACACAATATTGGTTCCTAAACAACAAAGCTATGATAATTTTATTCCAATAAAACTTTTAAATACTTGACTTGACAAATACTACTACTAAATTATAATATAGAAACTTCTACTTTTTAGACTTGATTTAATATGCCAACAATCTAGAAGCCCTAAGACAATATTGCTTCGCTTTGCCCTGGGGAGTACCTCGAGATGCTCCTTGAGTTTGCCTTCGAAAATAATGATTTGAAGTAAGCGAAGGGTGGTCTATGCTATGGGATAATTCTTTTGGTTGATTAAGATGAACACGAGTGCTGTCAACCAAGTAGTGCCTAATTTAATTTCAAAACAAAACTAGTTGGACATTAGTATTTAGTGCCTGATTTAATTTTGAAATGAAACTAGTTGTACATTAGTATTTTGATTTTGAAATTGTCTCTATAATGTAGTGACCCTGTGAGGGCCTCAAAATTCTAATTTTATTTTAAAAATGTATAATAATATTTATATTATAATTATTCACTAAAATATTAGTGAATTTATGTTTTGAGTTATTATTTTCCAATTTAGAGAAATTTTTGAGAATTATTTACCGGTGTTTGGTTTCAACCAGTTTAAGCATTAATTTTTGTTCTGAAGCATGAATAGTGACTTTAAGATAAAACCGAGCATATGTAGAGATATTACAGAGATATATTTTAGGTTGGATGGTGTTGGAATGAGATAAACTAGTAAAAGTTAGAGTGTCGCGCGCGACGTGACAAAAAATGGTCGTTTGACCACTTTTCCCTAAAATAGGGGAGACAACATTTTTTGTCCCCTTAAAAGCCACTTTTCTTGCTCTTTGTTGCTTCATTTTCAGCTACACTTAAAAGCAAAAGAGAGAGGGAGTCCAAGAGCTTAGAGAGAGAAAAAAAGAGAGAGCTCAATCTTTGTTTCTTCAATTTCTTTTTCCTCAAATTTCTTGAAGCTTCAAGACTTCATTGAATGCTTTGTTCTTGTTTCTTCTTGCTTCTTGGAGCTGCCGTGAGAGAGAGAGAGAGAGAGAGAGAGAGAGAGAGAGAGAGGAGGAAGAGTGGTTGTGACAGCCCCACCTCCCCCTAAGGCGAACCAAAGGATTCGGCGGGCCGCCTGCCCAACTCTCGCCGGGACTCACTACAGTTCCTCAATTCAATTTCGAGCAATTACTTCTCATAACAAAATAACTTTTAATATCCTTCCGTCAAATGAAACATTTAAACCCCAAAACATCCTTAGCGAACCACAACCATCCAAACTATATTTACAGATACAAAAGTTTATCTATTCAGAATTCTATAAGTACAATTCAAAATACAAGGATTACATCAAAATACAAGCTTAAGTCTTCAAACCAAACGACCTAGTGCAATCTTTGAAGGCTCTCGTTCTCAAACCCTGCTAAGGAAAACAAATCTTATGGGGTGAGCAAAGCTCAGTGAGGCCAAGAAAACATGCACAGGCAAATCAAAGCAGTTAAATAAATTAATGAAACAGTAAAAGAGCCAAGCAGTTACTAAAACATTTAAAAAACACAATTTGAAGGATACAGTTGGCTGGCTCCACATTTCTATAATTCTCTGCAATTATTTTCTTCACCAGCATCAATTCAAGTCACACGTTGACACTCCGTCAACCACTCACTCTCATAGTCCATATTCACCACTTTTATCCCTCTCCCATCTACTTACACCTCCTTGATCGGGCCCGAACTCCTAAATTTAAACAGTGATTGGCAACCCACTATGAGTATGCCAAGTCGGCGGACTCATTCCAACCGACATGCTTTAAACAGTAATAACCCATGGTTCACCCATCCCTTGCCCTAGCCCCTGTTGCCGGACAAGGTGAAGGGATTCCCAATGGGGTTTGGGCGTCCCCACAGTTATAAATAAAACAATCAGTTCAAGCAATTCAAGCAGTTATTCAGTTAACATTTTAAACAGTTGAACTCACTTAGAGGCAATTCAAAGAAGGTGAGCGCGATAAAGGACACGCTCACCGAGGCGCACAAGCATGTTTTCAATTTATTTACATTAGTTAACATGCACTTGAACACTCACCAATAGTCGAGAGTAAGTGAGAGCAATTCACGAGATCAATCAAGATTCTCAGTGTCTACGTGATCACCTGATAGATAAAATCAAAATTGTGACAGCCCCACTTCTCCCTAAGGCGAACCCTAGGGTATCGGCGGGCCGCCTGCCCAGCTCTCACCGGGACTCATTACAATTCCTCAAATTATCACAAATCTCAAATAATTACACAGCAAGATCTCCAAATAATAATTACATTTCCGACTAGTCCAAATACACTAAAAGTCCAACTGTCCAATATTACAAATAGTACAAGAGATAATCCTGCCAGTCATACTATGAAAGATCACTTCCTGCTTTCCTTCATCTCGAGCCCTGGGGGGAAAAATAAAATATTTTTGGGGTGAGCTAAAGCTCAGTGAATGTTCAGTGAAAACAAGAAAATTCACGTTTTATCAAATTCATGGACATTTGAATTAAATACTTTTGTAAAACTTTGAGTCTATAAAAATAAATACGTGTAATTTGAGAACATGGTCAAATGTTCACTTTGAAAACATTTAAGAATCTTTTGATTAAGATGAGACAATAAATAGGCAAACAAATAGACAATCTCACATTTAATACAAAATAAAGCAATACATGCAAATAAAGGATACAGGTGGCTTCCAAAAGCCATATTCGCAAAAGCTTGATCGAAACATAAGCCGTTGCCTCTCCGTCAACGTTTGAAATCTAGAATCAGGTCCGTAGACACCACTTACACCACAACCGTCCACCATTCACCCCCTTACCGGGCCCGAACACCTCAACTTATCAAATTTGGGTAATACTCGAGTATACCAAGCAAGTTAAGCATGGTCGATGAGATAACTCTTCAATCGACTTATCAAGATCAAGGTACTGAGACGGTATGAGAGGTGCCTCCCACTCTATTCGAGCGTGACACATACTGCCGTTCAGTATACAAATCAGATGTAGGACTGAGACGGGATGAGAGGTACCTCCCACTCGGCTTGAGTGTGGTACATACTACCGCTCAGCTCTTATAAATCAAGCGCTTAATCAAGAACAACGTACTGGGACGGGATGAGAGGTGCCTCCCACTCTATCCGAGCGTGACACATACTGCCGCCCAGCACTCACAAGTCAAGCACTTAGTCAAGATCAAAGTACTGGAACGGGATGAGAGGTGCCTCCCACTCTATTCGAGCGTGACACATACTGCCGCCTAGCACTTACAAGTCAAGTATAAGCCATGCACACACCACAAGTTCATAATTCAAAGATACAAAATTTCAAGTAAAAGAGATTGAGTGTGATAAAGTACACACTCGTCTCGTTCGCATTAAGTGGTTCACAAATCACAAGAGAGCGGATCATCACATAATTCAAATACTCAAGTATTTCAACTAATCAAGTTGGTCAAGTAAACAAGCATGAAACAGTCACAAATCCTTCAAAATTATTCCACTTGAAAAAGTAAATTTTACTTGGAAATAGTGATAAATCATTTCCTTATAAATACTCGTAAATCATTTCAACAGATCATTCCTTTGCAACAATAACAAGATTTTTCATTTGAAAAGGAGTTGGAACACTCACCAATAGTAGAGGAGTACACGTCAATCTCGGGAATATTTTCTGGATCAAAATCAATCCCTGAAGTAAAATTCATCATCACAATAAAGCTTAACTTAAGAAAATGGACAAACCAAAGTGTACAATTCTAGGGTGTCCAATATAAAGTGATTAGAGCCTAACCGATCAAACTTAGATAAACTAAAGTCTATCTACGGTTCAAAAGTGTCGCCAAGGTTCAAAATGAATTGGAAGTGGAAATCCAAGAAGAATCAAGTACAAACTAGGTTAATGATTCAAGTACAATATGGACTGAAAAATATCCATTTGAACCAAATAAAAGGGATTGAACTAAGACAAGTGAAGAAAGGAAATGCAAAGGTGAAGAACAAATGGTCACAGCTTTGTCACCCCTCGGCATTTTGATCATAACTGGTGCTAAGTTTATCAGATTGAAACGAATTTTATGGAGTTTCGAAGCTAAGACATAGACCTACAATTTTCATGAAGAGGTCGAATCTCAAATCAGAATTAATCATGGTCGAAATTGGCAAAATCAGAGGCACAGGAAAACTGTCGGGTCAATGACAGGTTGGTCAAACAGTCTCGGAAGAATGGCCATAACTCGATGTAGGAAAATTGAAATCAAGCTCCGTCAGCGGCGTTTAAAACTAGGTTCATAGGGCTTTCTAACGGTGTAAGGCTTGGATGCTAATTCATTTCCTACTGTGAACAGTAACCTCGGGAAGTGGACTGATTTCCATTTCTGATTTCCTGCAAAAATTTCCAGCTTTGACACAATCCTTCAATTAATCCTTTAAAGTCATTTCCATCATTTTCCAAGGTGTTTAACAAGCTAAAACAACAATTACTTCCATCATTAAAGCATCAAAAGTCATTAAGCATTTCATCAAACACATGGTAAGCATAAACTTAAACCAACTCTTGAGATACAATTGCAAGAATCCAAGCCAAGAACTCATGCTTCCAAGCATCCATCATCCTTAATCATCATTAAAAACCTTCATTACACCAACTTTAAAGATCATAGAGCTAGGGTTTTGGAAGAAAATTACCTTGAGAAGTTAAAGAAGTGAGCCTTCAAGCACCTATAATCTTCTCCTACCAAGCTTGTGGATTGATGGTTAAGGTGCTAGCAAACTTTCTCTCTTTGATTTCCTATCAAACTAAGCAAGATTTAGGTTGGTTTTTGTGGGTTTTTTCCTCTTTTTTTTCTCTCCCAAATTTCATCCAACACCTTCCAAAATAAAGCTGAAATTGTGTTGTTTTTTAAAGGGATAAGTTGGAGGGAAAAAAACCAACAAGTCAAGGTTTGAATCCTATGGTGACAAGTGGCGGTTTCTTGACCAAGCTTACTAAAACTCTCACTTAATTGCTTCTAACACCTCTAATTTAATTTAGCCTCCAATTAACATCACCAACTCTATTTTTTTCTTGTAACTAAACCTTAGGAAAAAGTCTCAGTAATTCTAGGGTTCAATCCTTAATCAAGTATACCTAATCAAATGAAATGAATGCACTTAGGGGAAAACATGTCATTTATGCGCTAAAGGAATTTATATGCACTTAAATAAATACAATAACAAATAATTCATGAAACAGATAGGGTTTTCACAAGAATAGAAGTAAATAATTCAAGAAATTTCGGGTGTTTAATTCAAGAAATTTCGGGTCCTCACAAAAATTACCTAAATATACATTCAAGGTCAATTTTCAAATAATTACGCTTTTCGATTCCAAATTAAAAGGAATCTCATGAAATTGGAAAATCCATTTTTCCAAAATTGGAATGGTGTACAAACACTCAAAAGATTACGCCTGAAAACCAGGAAATGTTTCCAAGGCAATTTTAAGCTTTCGTCGCCTCTTTGGAGAAATTTCAGTTTTGCGCGACGTTCTTTGAAAAATCATAATTTGAGTTCTATAAGTCCAAATTTCACAAGGTTGGTACCATTGGAAACCTCATTTAAAGTTATAAAACTTTGTAGAAGACACAATGATGAAATTCCAGACAAAAATTGCCCAGAATTTCGTTTAAGAATCAGCTACAGTGAAAAAAGGACATCACAGGTTGGTTTTCCAGTAAAATTTGAAAATTTTCCAAAATTTGTAAGAAATGAGCTAGCCTCTGAAATTCACATAGTTTAAATCCCTATGTATCTAGTTTCAAACACCACTAACGGCACTCAATTTTGACTCTCGAGTAAGAAATTATAGTTGTCCAAACAGGGCAGGTTCAAAATTCTGCTTTTTCTGATTTCCAGATTTGCAGGACATGTTTCTAGGCCTCATTCGAGTGACGGTTTCTTACTCAAAAATTACCAAATTTGGTACACCAATTCTACTATATATAGGATAGGTTCAAACCAAATTTCAGCCATAAATTCAAACTAATGAATGTTAAACCGAAATGAATCCAAATAGCACTCAAAGCTGGGAAAAATTTTCCAGTTTTGTTCATCCCTCTTTCACCACATTTTTACATAGCCAATTGAAAATATTTGCAAGGGAGATTTATTACGCACCAAGACCAACCTACAACAAGTGTTTATCATCAACTTAAAGCCACAAAACCTGAGTTTAAAGTTGCCAAAACAGAAGCAAGACAGCTGGCAGCAGCTACAAATTTTTTTTTTCCAAATTCAAGCTTCACATTTTCTTTCCATTACAAGCTAATCTCTTCAATTAACAACAATCATAAAGCACTTATAATCAACCTCAAATCCTTCCCTACAAGCCACCTCAAGTCCTCTACCTTTGTGGGAACTCAAGAGCCCACATAAACAACCAAACAACAATAATAGCAACTAAAGATCTAAAAAAGCTTTAAGCATAAAAATAATTAACCTAAAAGATAAGAATTTGTTGGATGATTTTACCTCTAATGGAAGAACTAGAAACCCTAATGTGTTAGTGCTTAGGAACCCTCAAATTCACCAATCTTCACCACCAATAGCTTGGGTTCTTCACGGATTAGCAATCTTCAAAGTTGCAAGGAAATTCAATGGTGGATTGTGCAAGATTTTAGCAAGGATTTGGCAAGAAAAATGAGATCAAACTTGAGAGAAA
Organism: Gardenia jasminoides; assembly: GCA_013103745.1. Lineage (NCBI taxonomy): Eukaryota > Viridiplantae > Streptophyta > Magnoliopsida > Gentianales > Rubiaceae > Gardenia > Gardenia jasminoides. The sequence goes on along the minus strand of CM023097.1, from coordinate 17,034,583 downwards.
ATGGAGGAGAAGAAGTCGGTTAAGGAGAGAGAGAAAGAATGAGTGTTTGGTGAATTTTTTGGGTAATTTTATTAGAGATGATAGGGATTTTCTTTACTCCTCAAATTTTAAAAAACCTTTATAACCCCATATCACCGCAAGTATACGGATCGTTTATTGAGTATAGGGAAATATAGGTGTCGATCCCACGAGGAACTATGATTTTACAAACACTAAAATTTAATCACTTGCTTCATTATCTAGATAGACAATTATATGAAGGCGAATAAAGTAAAGAAAGCTAGATAAAAGGGAGAAGACGGTAAACCGACCTAAGGAAGAGGGATAAAGCAATTAAAACCAACCGTTAGGTGTCAAAGACATCCAATTGGTGGTAGACAAGAAATAAGAAAGCAAGTAAAGAAATTAGAGAATTAGGTTAGAGAGAGTTTTTAAGATCAAGTTGGAGGAATCCTAGAGCTTTAGAATCCCTTGTTAAGTTAAGATTAAAAGTTAGTCAAGTTTATTATGTCCTTTCTCCAATGAGTCGCTAAGGTATAACTTCCTTTTGTATGCCACCACTTTCGTTAATGGTCATGTGTAGTGCAAGTTCTCGTTTAAGATGAACTAGTCACTCGGAATCGCTTTCTCCAATTCCTCAACTTCTTGGAATCTTCCTTGACCTATTTTCATAGAGAAAAGAGAGAAATAAGTTAAATAAGCTCAATGAAGTTATAGTATAAAACCAAAACCAACCAACTATATTCACTACTTTCGTGAGAATATAAGTTACTGCTTAAGAACTTAGATCTTGTTGAAGGCAAGTTTTTCATTACTCATCAACATCAAATCAATTATAGTTGGTAGCTAATCAACCATAAAGCATGAGCACAAGTCTTAAACTAACAAAATCATGGAGGACATAAATCACTTAACTACTTCATAATCACCACTAAAACAAGTTCATCCTAACTCTAGGATTAAAGAGGCTTAGCTAGACATCATATTAAGAACATTTAAGCATGAACAAACTTGCACAAAGCCATGAAATTAAGGCACAAGAGATAAGTAAGGAAGGAGGAATCTTATTCAATGTCTTGAAGTTGAATCCATAAACTTCTTCACAAGTTGATCTCCCAAATACAAAGTGCAAGATTCCTCACAACTTTCACTTTTACTCTCTTTAGAAACTACAAACTAAAAACTAGAACTAATCTAATGGACTAGAGCTATTCTCTAGTCTTTTGGAATTTTTATGGAATTGAATGGTATGGGATGGAATTGTCTACAAAAGGCCCTATTTATAGAAGATTACAACCATATGCATCCAAAATTATGTCATGTGAATACAAGACAAATTGGCCTTCAAAAGTCAAGGAAAATGGCTTCTTAAATTTCTTTGTCTTCATGCATTTGAATCCTTTGAATTTCAATCCCAAATGAGTTGTAATGTTGAAGCAAATTGTATTTTGAATTAGCAATGAGTTGTTTCTTCAACTTCACACAATTCTTCACGCAGCCTTCATTGAAATCCTTCTGAAAATTGAGCTGGAAGTGAGCTGAAAAACTGGAATTCGGCTGCAATTTGCAGCTGCCATTTTCTGAGGATCCACGATGCAGATCTGCGATGCAGAGGATCGCGGATCACATCGCGGATCTGCTTCCCCTGTCTTCTGTGAGAGGGATTCGCGAGCTATTTAAAATTTCCACTTGTTGGTTCGCATTTTGCCTCGCGACTCCACTTGAAACTTGCAATTTCCGAGCTTTTTGTCGTGAAATTGGCGCGTTAATTGCTCCGACTTTTATCCCTTTGATTCCTCGTTGATTGAATTGCAATTTGCATTTTCCAATTTTTCTTCCAAGCTTCTTGGCAATTATCCACATTTTTCATCTCATTTGATAACTGAACAAGCAATCCTACAAAAACATGAAGATTTCACCACATTAATCCACAAAAATGTATTTTTCATCATTGAAGCCATCAAATGCAAAATTAACTAGAAACCCTAGTTCATTAGCTACAAAAATACCAAAAACACACAAAAACTACATAATTAATCTTACTAAAAACATGCAAAATATTGACTTATCAAACTTTCCCACACTTGAACCATTGCTTTTCCTCAAGCAATCAAGAATTACAAACCAACAATGATTTAAGTGTTTGTGCACCTTAATTCAATTTCTCAAAACAAGGTAGAAAATCATTTTGCAATCATCCATGAAACCACAAGTACTTATAATATCAAGTAAAAGAGAGTAATCATTCCATAAATTCACGTAGCTCAATTCAATTTTTCATTCCTCACCCAATTTCACATGCAAAGTGAATCATATAGTCAATAATGCTTCCTAAACCCATAATCATCTTTAAGAGAGGGATTTATTCATAATTCATATCAAACATATATTTAAATTGTGAAAATACCTTTTGACGAGAAGATCGACATTTTTAGATGAAGATCCCCTGTTACTCAACATTTCACTTTATTTGCCTATTCTTTATTCAAGTACCGTTTGACGCGAAAGTCGACATATTTAGATGAAGACTCCTGGTTACTAAGCACATTGAAATAGAGCTTTCATTTTTCTTTTTCTTCTTCTCTTTCTTTTTTTTTTCTTTTCCTTCTTCTTTTTCTTTTTTTTTCTTGGAAAATATAAATAAATATACCCTCCAAAGAATAATCATGAGAAAAGTACTACATTTATCAACCACATTTATCACTCTACTATGCAAAAATCAAATAAAGAAAAGAAATCTCCTTAAACATACAAAATTAGGCATAATTTCCTCCATTTTACAAGATATACATTCCTTAAATTGCAAAAATTTTAATCACAAAATAGGTATCTCCAAGTTAATTGAGAATTTGAAACATATTGGTACAGGATTTTGGAAAAATTTTAGCAATTTTCATCAAATCACAATCACATCATTAAACATATAAGCACAATTTCCTCCCCCACACTTAAAATGCACATTATCCTCAATGTGTAACAAGGAATAAAAAGATAAGAGAGGAAAGAAAGAAATACTCCCCTTGTAATGTGAATGAATTGGTCCACTTTTGCCATTTGCCATTGAATAACCTTTAATGCCTGAAAAATTTGACAAGAAACTGCAGGAAAAGGTTAAACTCCTTGGATCCGCAAAGCACAGGCCGCGTTTCAGTTCGCGGATTTGGCTGGGTAGCTCTCAGAAGTTGATCCGCGACCTACGGATCTGCGATGCGTACATCGAGTATCGGTCCGCGGATGCTCAGAAAACTTCTCTGTTTCTGATCCGCGAGCTTCAGATCCGCGAGGTATACATCGCGTATCATGTTGCGGATCCTTCTGGAAATTGGATTCTGCAATTTTTCTGTAACTGTTTCATTGAACAATCAATTTCTACTATTTCCAGAATAAAAATCCTGCATGTTAATTATGCAATGCACCTTCTCTAACACATGTAATATGATCAAAACAACATAATTAACCTCATTTGTTGAATCAAAAACAACTAAAACACACATTTGAGGTATGAAGGTGTTTGCATTTTCACTATTCATCGTGCACCAAAAAGGTCATTTTTGCAATGCTTGATATTCCTACAAAACAAACACAACAAACACACTTAAAAACATAAAACACACATGCTTAAACATAAAATCCAAACAAACTAACACAATTTTTTTCCAAAATTGGGTTGCCTCCCAAAAAGCGCTTTTGTTTAAAGTCGTTGGCTCGACTCAAAAGTGTTCCTTTTTAAAATCACTTTGGAGGTGAAAAGGAACTTGTTCCTTCCCAAGGACTAAAGCTTTTGGTTCCATTCATCATTAATGAAGTTTCCCCTTTCTCCAAATCATCCTCATTATCAAACAAAGAAGGATTAGAATTATCACATATTGAATGAGGAATTTTCGAGAAACATTTAAAACAATCCCAAAGTTTACTTGGTTTTTTCCTTTTTTCTTCATTAACTTTAGGGATTTCATACTCTATAAAGATCTCTTTTCTTTTGTTCTTCACATGGAACATGTCATTAACAAATAAGCCATCATTATGCAATTCTTGAACAATATCTACCTCTTTTGGCTTAAAAGCTTTTCCATGCCATAATTCAAGATCTTTATTTTAATGGAGGTTAAACACCAATTCTTCGTCATTCACTCTAAACTTAATTATGCCTTCTTAAACATCAATTAGAGTACCGGCAGTGGCTAGAAATGGTCTACCTAATATAATAGGTAAATGAACATCTTCTTTCATGTCAAGCACAATAAAGTCGACCGGAATAAAGAAATCCTTAACCTTTATAAGGACGTTTTCAATCATACCAACCGGACGCTTTAATGACCTATCCGCCAATTGAAGAGTGATGTTTGTGTCCTTCATCTCCCTTAAATCAAGTCTCCGAGCTATGGAAAGTGGCATCAATGATACACTTGCACCTAAATCACACAAAGCATTAGAAAATTGGAGATGACCAATGGTACAAGGTATAGTAAAACTTCCCGGATCCTTGAGCTTTTGTGGGAGTTTATTTTGAATCCTTGCTGAACATTCCTCCGCTAATGCTATGGTCTCATAATCTTCAATCTTCCTCTTTTTGGACATGATATCCTTCAAAAACTTAGCATAAGAGGGAATTTGTGAAATAGCATCAATAAAAGGAATGTTAATTCTTATTTGTTTAAACATTTGAGCAATTTTCTCAAATTCCTTCTTCTTATTGCTCTTCTTCAACCTATCAGGAAAAGGAATAGAGTTAGTAGCATTCTTAATAGGAATATGAGAAGAAGGAATATCAATATCAACATGGTTATCTACTTCTTCCCTTTCCTTATTTTCCTCATTTTCATCACTTTTACCAAGGTTATTATCCTCTAATGTTCTACCACTCCTAAGAGTGATTGCATTAACATGTTCTCTTGGATTAACCTCAGTTTTACTTGAAGCTCCCTCGTTTTCTTCCATTAAAGGCATTAGCTAATTGACCTATTTGAAATTCTAGACTTCTATGCATATGGTCAATTTTCTTATCCATTTGTTCAAACCTTTCATTTGTACTTTGAGCATGTTTTTCTAGAGCTTTTTCCCAAGTTGGTTGAGGTTCAAGTGGTTTAGAAGGAAATCCGAGTGGATTAGAAGACCTTTGGTTATGAGGTTGATCCCTCCATCCAAAGTTAGGATGATTCTTCCATCCGGGATTATAAGTACTTGAATAAGGATTGTTTTGAGGTGGTCGGTTGAAATTGTTGGCAAAGTTAACTTGCTCAACATTCTTACACATGCAAGTATCATGATTTCCACCACAATTTGAACAATAAGCATTACTTACACAAGAACTTAAACCATTTCCTCCTTGTTTATTAAACATGCTAGTAAGATTTTGCATTTGAGCACATAACATGTTAATAGTGTCGAGTTCATACATACCAGCCGATCTTCTTTGGTTACCTCTTTCATTAGCCCATTGGTAATTGTTAGAAGCCATTTCTTCAATCAAACCTTGAGCTTCTTCGGTAGATTTTGCCATTAACGATCCACCGGCCGCGGCATCTATGATGTTTTTGGTTGGTATAGAAAGACCTTGATAGAACGTTTGTACTACCAACCATTCCGGAAGACCATGGTGGGGGCATCTTCTTTTGAAATCTTTGAACCTCTCCCAATCTTCATACAATGATTCACCATCTTGTTGGTGAAAACCTGTAATATCCATAAGAAACTTATTAGTTTTGGCAGGAGGAAAATACTTATTCAAAAATGCTTTTACCAAATCACTCCATGAAATAAAATTATTGGGTGGATGAGAGTTAAGCCTAGGGGTGGGCACGGGTCGGGTACCCGCCCCTAACGGAATTTGGCTGACCCGACCCTAACCTATCGGGTCAGCAAATTTCCGACCCTAACCCGACCCTGTGAGGCCCCGATTTTCCCAAGTTTTTGGAAAATATTAAATAATGCTAATTATAGTGATTATTGTTTGCCAAGGCGTTTATTTGGTTTGTTTTACTTCTTAAAGTATTTTGTTTTACCTATTTTGTTTTACAAGTCAAAACCCTAATTTGACATTTAAACCCTAATTTTCGATAAAACCCTAATTTGTTTACACCCTAATTGTAAATTAAACACTAAAGTACCAACCCTAATATATTTTCTCGAAACCCTAATTATATGTACAAATCAATGTTTGTTATTTCATGAATTTTCAGTGTGAATTTGTACGCGCACGAGAGTTACTAGGGTAATTGGGTGATTAGTGGTCTAAGTATGTGTGATTAAGCTTTGATAAGCTAGGTTAAATTGAGTACCTATGGAATAATTTGATAGGAAAAGAAATCATGTGAGCAAGAGTGGAAAATAGCCTAAGTGTTGGGTTGATTTGGCATGACATTTTTGACCAATTTTGACCAACTAAATATCTAAGTGTTGTTGTCATCCCTTAGCTCATTATAAAGCTACAAGAACCGGCCAAAACCAAGGAAAACTAGAAGAGGGAAAACCGTGGGAAAATAGAGGAAAAAAAGAGAAGGAAAAAAGAGAGGAAAAAGAGAAAAGTTTGGAGAATTCTTGCAACTTTCAATCATTCAACCTTGATTAGGAGCAAGAAGGTGAATCTTGCACTTGAGGAGCTTGAGGTTGCACCAAGAACATCAACTAGAAAGGTTTCCTTTTATTGTATAAGCTGAAATTTTATGGAAGTTGTGAAATTGTTGGATTTTTGTGGTTCTTTTGGCTTGTTTCATACTTATCCTTGGCTTGTGAGGTGATTCCATGGATTGGTTTTATTGTTTTGCTTGTCTTAAACCTTGGCCAAGAGCTAGGGTTAGGGTTTCATTAGTTGCAAGACTTAATGTTGGGAATTGATGATTGGAAGTTGAATTCATGCTCATGTGTGTCCTAGAGGATGATTAGATGGCTTGGATTTGGTGTTTTGCTTCTCAAAATTTCAGCCAAGAATTTCTGTCCATTTTCTGTCCGAATTTGCTTGGTATATTTGAGGATGTTGGGAGCTGAAATAGCCTTATCCTAAAGCATGAAAGTTGTAGATAATTGAGTGAGGATGCTACCTGTAAATTTTCAGATGAATTGGAACACTGTAGCATGTGAAATGACTAAATTACCCCTGATGCCCTGTTTCTGGCAGAAATGGTTTTTTGCTACTGTAATGGGTCATTTTGACCAGGAAGATGAAGGTTTTTGCTTTTGATGTCTTCTTAATAATTGTAGCCCTGTATGTTAGCTTTCTAACGGCTTTGGAATTTCTGGATTCGGATTTGTGAACTCCAAGTTATGATCGTTTGAATGTAGCCTGTCGGCAATTCTGACGGGGAAAATTCCTGAAACTGTTTCGACATTTTTCACCTAGAAAGAGAAAATGTCGGCATAAGTTGTCTTCACGAAAGTTGTAGCTTGTTCTCTTAGCTTCGAAACGGCACCTCGTGCACTCTAATCCGATACTTGTAGCCTGAGTTATGGGTAACGGCGTACAAGGTGTCAAAACTGTCCTTTACACCTTTTAGTGTGTGTTAAGTTTTCCGTCCAACGCCCATGCATGTGCCCCTTTTTGCTGTTTTAAGTGTTTATAAGTGCTTCTCGAGAGTTTAGTTCATTGAATATATGCACGTCACGTCTTTTCACATTTGAAAATGGATTTTCCAATTTCATGAGATTCCTTTAATGTGGAATCGAGAACCTTATTTGATTGAAAATTCGACCTTGAATGCATTTAGGTAATTTTGATTTTATCTCTCGGTGATCACGGACACCGAGACGCTTGTATGACCTCCTAAATTTACTCACTTGCTCTTAATTGGTGAGTGTCATGCATGATTTGTTGACTTGTTTGACCTGTTACATGTTTAAATTGATCGATTATTAAACTTTTCGAGGGACGTACCTTTATCTCGGCCGACCTCTCTACTTGACCTGACCTGCTTGCTTGTGCTTGTTGTACTTGCTATTTAATCTTGTTGGGGACGCTTAAAACCTCATTGGTAAACCTTTACCTCGGGCGGTAAGGGCTTGGCCGAGGGATTGGTAAATCATGAGTCTTCACATATTTTCGCCGTTGAGTGCGCCACGACTACATACCCGGGTATACCGAGTATTACCAAATTTTCTATTCGACGAAGGGTCCCGGTTGGGGGTGAAACGGTGGACGAGATGGTTGACAAGTGGAGCTCTACATGGATAAGAAAGTTGACGGAGTGTCAACTATTTGGAATGTGATCAAGATTCGGGGATCTTGGCTCCTGAGAGCCCCTGTATCCTTTATTTAATATGTAATTAAAGACTGTATTTGTATTCTTGTTCAAAGTTCTGGTTACTTATCTTGTTTAATAAAAGTGTAATTTTCTTGAGCCTGCATGCTTGCATGTTTTCTTGGCCTCACTGAGCGTTAGCTCACCCCAATTTGTTTTCCTTAACAGGTTCCGAGGTGGGGCACGTGAATCGAGGAAGCTAGTACTTTTGTAGGATTTCCTCTTGTATAAGATTGAATTTAATGGTTGAATTTGATGGTTTATGGTATTTTGGTGTTAGTATTAATGAGTTGTTATCAATGTAATGTTGATATAATTTTGGGGTTTGTATTTTGTGAGAGTTTATTAGTAATTTTGATAGCTTTTAATGATGGCCTTACGAATGATTGTTTGGAGCGATATGTGGGAGTTCGTAGGGAGTCCCGGCGAGAGTTGGGCAGGCGGTCCGCCGAACCCTTTGGTTTGCCCTAGAGGGAGGTGGGCTGTCACAGGTGGTATCAGAGCTTAGGCTTCAGATCTCTGTAGTGTATCCTAGGCTTCAAGTTTAGGATACCGGACTGTGGGGTTAGTTGAAAAGTTAAGTGAAAGGATTACTGGTATATATATTTGGTTAAGACTTGCATCCCACGTGGATGATTTGGAAGAAAAAGTTGAGCTATGAATTTGGATGGTATGTCGGGTCAAAATGGGGATTGAGTTGATTTACACTTTGGGGTGGCCAACCTTAGTGTTGATTGACTTTGTTCTTATCTTGGCTCTAATACACATATGTTACAATTGAGAATATTTGCTATATTTGGAATTATCGAAGATCTTGTTTAGAGGTAAGAACTCATAGTCTTCTTTATCGTGCTTAACGGGGATATATTTGTAGGTGAGGATTTTAATAGGAAAAATTCTTTAGCAGACAGTGGTATCTATTCTAAGGATTTTGAACTTGGTGCTTGATGTATTGACTGGCACTATCCAATGCTTTATTGTTGAACTCAAATCCTCCTAGATAGGATGAATGTTCAGAACTAGAACAGAAGTTCCAGCCTTTTGTAAGTTTTTGCGAAAGATTAGTTGGGATGATGCTTTGTGAGGCCTCTAAATTTTAAAAGACCTAACCTTCAAATTTTGTGATATTTGTGTGCTATATGATGTGTGATTATTCCGAAATGACTTGTTGATTTGCTTGTGAATTCTAGAATATACGGTATATGCCAGTTTACTTGTTTTACATGTTTTACTATTGACATGTGTGTTTACCTTTGCTCATGCATATTTAATTTTGTTGTCTATGCATCTAGACCTATAATTAGGGCTATGGATACTCGTGGTCGTGGTCGTGGTCGAGGTCGGGGTCGTGGTCGTGGTCGAGGACGTGGGCGTGCGCAACCCCAACCCTCCGTGAGTGTTCACTTTTCTGAGGCTGAGTCTGAGAGGGACCGCGGAGGTAATGAGGATCAAGTGGCTATGGCCATCAATAGGGATGACCGACATACTTGAACGTCGGCCGATAATCAAGGCCTTGGACAGCGTAATCAACCTGTAGGACTTGATCATGGGGATGATAGGGCTTTGGAGCGTTTTCTTAAGTTTTCACCACCTAAATTTCTTGGAGGATCTGACCCCGAGGCGGCAGAGAACTGGTTTGAAAGGATGAGTGAGATATTTGCTACCCTGCATTATACTGAAGAAAGGCAAGTGAACTTTGCTATTTTCCAGTTTGAGGGAGCGGCTCGGGCATGGTGGAATGTAATTAGAGTTAAATGGGAAAGAGAACAAACCCCTTGGACCTGGACAAATTTTGAGAGCGTTTAATCCAGAAGTTCCTTCCACCTATGATTGAAGAAAAGAGGGAGGATGATTTTATAAGGTTGAGACAGGGGGCCTTGAGTGTTGCCTAATATGAGGAGAAATTCACTAAGCTATCAAGGTTCGCCCGAGTTGGTGGTCAATGAGCAAAAAGGATAAGACGGTTCGCATAAGGATTAAATGTGGAAATACAGAGTCTTTAGCGGCGGCCCAAATTCTTACATTCACTGATGCCCTAGAGAAAGCACAAAGAATCGAGAGTGCTAAACTTCAAGTGAAGGCTTTTCAATCTAGGAAGAGAAAAGCCCCAAGTAGCTCATGGGCAAGTCGAGATGAGAGTACCGTCTCCTAAAGTTGGAAAGGAAACGGGAGACATGAGAACTTCGGAACTATTAAGAGGCGTTTCTGGTGGACAAGGACGATCGAGAAATGTCTCACAAGGAGGGCAAGTATCGACTCCTAGTGTAAGTTGTGGGTTTTGTGGAAAACCCAATCATACTGAGGATGAATGTTGGAAGAAGTCGGGGAAATGCTTGCGGTGTGGTAGTGCTGAGCACCGGATATACAACTGTCCTGAGCGGCCATTTGAAAGGCCATTTGAAGGAAGCAATAGCCAGCAGTCCGGCCAACCGTCATCTAAGCAATCTAGCGTGAGAGGAGGTCGATCGAGAGTACCATCTAGGGTTTATACCCAGGTCAACCCTGTGCTCCCGATCCTGAAATCATTGAAGGTAAGACCCTTCAATTACCAATACCTAGTTAGAGATTTGATTAATCTTGGCTCATATACTGTTTGTAAACCCTAGTTTCATGAGTAGGGTAGACGTGAGATCATTTTGGTTACCCTATAAGTGGAACGTTAAAACGTTCATGGGAAGACCAAGGTTTAATTGTCAATGGGTATGTAAGGATTATGAGGTATGAATTTCGAGGACGAAATTCTTTGAAGGAGGGGAGATTGTGAGGCCCCGATTTTCCCAAGTTTTTGGAAAATATTAAATAATGCTAATTATAGTGATTATTGTTTGCCAAGGTGTTTATTTGGTTTTTTTTACTTCTTAAAGTATTTTGTTTTACCTATTTTGTTTTACAAGTCAAAACCCTAATTTGACATTTAAACCCTAGTTTGATTCGAAAACCCTAATTTTCGATAAAACCCTAATTTGTTTACACCCTAATTGTAAATTAAACACTAAAGTACCAACCCTAATATATTTTCTCGAAACCCTAATTATATGTACAAATCAATGTTTGTTATTTCATGAATTTTCAGTGTGAATTTGTACGCGCACGAGAGTTACTAGGGTAATTGGGTGATTAGTGGTCTAAGTATGTGTGATTAAGCTTTGATAAGCTAGGTTAAATTGAGTACCTATGGAATAATTTGATAGGAAAAGAAATCATGTGGGCAAGAGTGGAAAATAGCCTAAGTGTTGGGTTGATTTGGCATGACATTTTTGACCAATTTTGACCAACTAAATATCTAAGTGTTGTTGTCATCCCTTAGCTCATTATAAAGCTACAAGAACCGGCCAAAACCAAGGAAAACTAGAAGAGGGAAAACCGTGGGAAAATAGAGGAAAAAAGAGAAGGAAAAAAGAGAGGAAAAAGAGAAAAGTTTGGAGAATTCTTGCAACTTTCAATCATTCAACCTTGATTAGAGCAAGAAGGTGAATCTTGCACTTGAGGAGCTTGAGGTTGCACCAAGAACATCAACTAGAAAGGTTTCCTTTTATTGTATAAGCTGAAATTTTATGGAAGTTGTGAAATTGTTGGATTTTGTGGTTCTTTTGGCTTTGTTTCATACTTATCCTTGGCTTGTGAGGTGATTCCATGGATTGGTTTTATTGTTTTGCTTGTCTTGAACCTTGGCCAAGAGCTAGGGTTAGGGTTTCATTAGTTGCAAGACTTAATGTTGGGAATTGATGATTGGAAGTTGAATTCATGCTCATGTGTGTCCTAGAGGATGATTAGATGGCTTGGATTTGGTGTTTTGCTTCTCAAAATTTCAGCCAAGAATTTCTGTCCATTTTCTGTCCGAATTTGCTTGGTATATTTGAGGATGTTGGGAGCTGAAATAGCCTTATCCTAAAGCATGAAAGTTGTAGATAATTGAGTGAGGATGCTACCTGTAAATTTTCAGATGAATTGGAACACTGTAGCATGTGAAATGACTAAATTACCCCTGATGCCCTGTTTCTGGCAGAAATGGTTTTTTGCTACTGTAATGGGTCATTTTGACCAGGAAGATGAAGGTTTTTGCTTTTGATGTCTTCTTAATAATTGTAGCCCTGTATGTTAGCTTTCTAACGGCTTTGGAATTTCTGGATTCGGATTTGTGAACTCCAAGTTATGATCGTTTGAATGTAGCCTGTCGGCAATTCTGACGGGGAAAATTCCTGAAACTGTTTCGACATTTTTCACCTAGAAAGAGAAAATGTCGGCATAAGTTGTCTTCACGAAAGTTGTAGCTTGTTCTCTTAGCTTCGAAACGGCACCTCGTGCACTCTAATCCGATACTTGTAGCCTGAGTTATGGGTAACGGCGTACAAGGTGTCAAAACTGTCCTTTACACCTTTTAGTGTGTGTTAAGTTTTCCGTCCAACGCCCATGCATGTGCCCCTTTTTGCTGTTTTAAGTGTTTATAAGTGCTTCTCGAGAGTTTAGTTCATTGAATATATGCACGTCACGTCTTTTCACATTTGAAAATGGATTTTCCAATTTCATGAGATTCCTTTTAATGTGGAATCGAGAACCTTATTTGATTGAAAATTCGACCTTGAATGCATTTAGGTAATTTTGATTTTTATCTCTCAGGTGATCACGTGGACACCGAGACGCTTGTATGACCTGCTAAATTTACTCACTTGCTCTCGGTTAATTGGTGAGTGTCAAGTGCATGATTTGTTGACTTGCTTGACCTGTTACATGTTTAAATTGATCGTATTATTAAACTTTTCGAGGCGGACGTGTACCTTATCTCGGCCGACCTCTCTTACTTGACCTGACCTGCTTGCTTGTGCTTGTTGTACTTGCTATTTAATCTTGTTGGGGACGCCCAAAACCTCATTGGTAAACCTTTTACCTCGGGCCGGTAAGGGCTTGGCCGAGGGATTGGTAAATCATGAGTCTTCACATATTTTCGCCGGTTGGAGTGCCGACTACATACCGGTATACCGAGTATTACCAAATTTTCTATTCTTGACGAAGGGCCCGGTTGGGGGTGAAACGGTGGACTGAGATGGTTGACAAGTGGAGCTCTACATGGATAAGAAAGTTGACTGAGTGTCAACTATTTGGAATGTGATCAAAATTGGGATCTTGGCTCCTGAGAGCCCCTGTATCCTTTATTTAATATGTAATTAAAGACTGTATTTGTATTCTTGTTCAAAGTTCTGGTTACTTATCTTGTTTAATAAAAGTGTAATTTTCTTGAGCCTGCATGCTTGCATGTTTTCTTGGCCTCACTGAGCTAGCTCACCCCAATTTGTTTTCCTTAAGTGGGGCACGGAATCGAGGAAGCTAGTACTTTTGTAGGATTTCCTCGCTTTGTATAAGATTGAATTTAATGGTTGAATTTGATGGTTTATGGTATTTTGGTGTTAGTATTAATGAGTTGTTATCAATGTAATGTTGATATAATTTTGGGGTTTGTATTTTGTGAGAGTTTATTAGTAATTTTGATAGCTTTTAATGATGGCTACCTAATGATTGTTTGGAGCGATATGTGGAGTTCGTAGGAGTCCCTAGAGTTAGGCGGTCCTACAACCCTTTGGTTTGCCCTAGAGGGAGGTGGGCTGTCACAGACCCTTTTTTTGGTACTGAAAAAGGGTCAAACCCTAACTTTCAAATTTTTTATTTTTTTTATTTTTTTACCCTAACTTTCAATTTACTATTGATAAATGACCACATTTTATTAAAGATTTAACAGTCTAAAACCAATTCATTTCAAAAATCCAAGATCCAACACATTTCATCAAAGATTTAACAATTCAAAATCAACACATCAATATTCTATCACACATTTCATCCAACAATCAAACCAGTCTCTCAACTCTCAAGTATCCAATACAAATTAAAGTTACAATATCTAATAGACAAAATATAGTTTCATTACATTTTTTAATACAATTTAAGCTGAAAAGTTTTGATTGTAGGTGCTTAATTACAGAGAAAAAGTCAAACAACCACACCAACCTAGTATATACTGCCACTACTACTAGTCTATAAAAATGAATTGCTAATATGATAATTTAAAAAAATAAAAATGTCCCTGAAACCAATAGCAATAACAAAATTATGAGCTAACCCCCAAGTAGAGAATAGTAGAGGATAAATTACCTTAAGCAACATTTTCTTGTTACACTTGATAGAAAAGTTGAATTACCTTAAGCAACATTTTCTTGGTACACTTGATAGAAAAGTTGAAGAAATAGGAGGATAATAGGTTGAACTTTTACTAGAATTTCAACGGTGGTCATTGGTCGATATTTTGGAGAGAAAAATGTGGAGGTTTGGAGTTGGAGGCGGAGTGAAGACAAGAATCGAATGTACTACTATTGCTTGGGTGCTCAATTAGGGTTAAAACTTAAAACATATTAAATAATATATTGACCCCTAATTTTTTAAATATTTATACAATATACCTACGGGTCGGGTCGGGTACCCGCGGGTTTTTATTTTCCTGACCCGTACCCGTACCCGATATTTATGGGTACCCGACCCTAATATGATCCGATGAGAAAAATCGGATCAGGTACCCTAAATTTCGGATCGGATCGGATCGGGTCGGCGGGTTTTTTTGCCCACCCCTAGTTAAGCCATACCTTTGCTTTGTCACAAAGTGAAAAAGGAAACAACCTTAATTTAATGGCATCATCACTTACTCCATTGTACCCCAGTACCACATAAACCGTGAAATTAGCTAGATGAGTGTTGGGGTCCCTTGCGCTTTCCTCCAAATTGGCTTCTTTGGATCATCTGAATGAGTGCCGGTGAAATTTCAAAGTTATTAGCATTAATAGTCGGCCTTGCTACACTAGTTTGGGCACCGGATTCATCCGGCAAGGCGTAATCTCTTAATGCTCTTGGCCTTGATTCCTCCATTGCTATGGATTGTTCACCTTTACTTTCCACCACAATATTTTCTTCTTGTTGTTGGACACGTCTCCTTCCTCTTCTCGCCGTCTTTATCTCTTGGATGAAGAGATTGGTGTACCTACAAGGAACAAGGAAAAGAACAAAAACTACAACAAATAAAATCTAGACTAATAGACCTTGTTTTAACTTTAATGTTGCACCTAGGCCTAGTTTGAGAAACTAGTCTAGAAAAACCGTTAATTCCCCGGTAACGGCGCCAAAAACTTGATAGGGATTTTCTTTACTCCTCAAATTTTAAAAAACCTTTATAACCCTATATCACCGTAAGTATACAGATCGTTTATTGAGTATAGGGAAATATAGGTGTTGATCCCACGAGGAACTATGATTTTACAAACACTAAAATTTAATCACTTGCTTCATTATCTAGATAGACAATTATATGAAGGCGAATAAAGTAAAGAAAGCTAGATAAAAGGGAGAAGACGGTAAACCGACCTAAGGAAGAGGGATAAAGCAATTAAAACCAACCGTAGGTGTCAAAGACATCCAATTGGTGGTAGACAAGAAATAAGAAAGCAAGTAAAGAAATTAGAGAATTAGGTTAGAGAGTTTTAAGATCAAGTTGAGGAATCCTAGAGCTTTAGAATCCCTTGTTAAGTTAAGATTAAAAGTTAGTCAAGTTTATTATGTCCTTTCTCCAATGAGCCGCTAAGGTATAACTTCCTTTGTATGCCACCACTTCGTTAATGGTCATGTGTAGTGCAAGTTCTCGTTGAAGATGAACTAGTCACTCGGAATCGCTTTCGCCAATTCCTCAACTTCTTGGAATCTTCCTTGACCTATTTTCATAGAGAAAAGAGAGAAACAAGTTAAATAAGCTCAATGAAGTTATAGTATAAAACCAAAACCAACCAACTATATTCACTACTTTCGTGAGAATATAAGTTACTGCTTAAGAACTTAGATCTTGTTGAAGGCAAGTTTTTCATTACTCATCAACATCAAATCAATTATAGTTGGTAGCTAATCAACCATAAAGCATGAGCACAAGTCTTAAACTAACAAAATCATGGAGGACATAAATCACTCAACTACTTCATAATCACCACTAAAACAAGTTCATCCTAACTCTAGGATTAAAGAGGCTTAGCTAGACATCATATTAAGAACATTTAAGCATAAACAAACTTGCACAAAGCCATGAAATTAAGGCACAAGAGATAAGTAAGGAAGAAGGAATCTTATTCAATGTCTTGAAGTTGAATCCATAAACTTCTTCACAAGTTGATCTCCCAAATACAAAGTGCAAGATTCCTCACAACTTTCACTTTTACTCTCTTTAGAAACTACAAATTAAGAACTAGAACTAATCTAATGGACTAGAGCTATTCTCTAGTCTTTTGGAATTTTTATGGAATTGAATGGTATGGGATGGAATTGTCTACAAAAGGCCCTATTTATAGAAGATTACAACCATATGCATCCAAAATTATGTCATGTGAATACAAGACAAATTGGCCTTCAAAAGTCAAGGAAAATGGCTTCTTAAATTTCTTTGTCTTCATGCATTTGAATCCTTTGAATTTCAATCCCAAATGAGTTGTAATGTTGAAGCAAATTGTATTTTGAATTAGCAATGAGTTGTTTCTTCAACTTCACACAATTCTTCACCAGCCTTCATTGAAATCCTTCGAAAATTGAGTGGAAGTGAGCTGAAAAACTGGAATTGGCCGCACTTTGCATGCCATTTTCTGAGGATCCACGATGCAGATCTGCGATGCAGAGGATCGCGGATCACATCGCGGATCTGCTTCCCCTGTCTTCTGTGAGAGGGATTCGCGAGCTATTTAAAATTTCCACTTGTTGGTTCGCGTTTTGCCTCGCGACTCCACTTGAAACTTGTAATTTCCGAGCTTTTGTCGTGGAAATTGGCGCAATTGTTCACTTTTATCCGCTTGATTCCTCGTTGATTGAATTGTAATTTGCATTTTCCAATTTTTCTTCCAAGCTTCTTGGCAATTATCCACATTTTTCATCTCATTTGATAACTGAAGAAGCAATCCTACAAAAACATGAAGATTTCACCACATTAATCCACAAAAATGTATTTTTCATCATTGAAGCCATCAAATGCAAAATTAACTAGAAACCCTAGTTCATTAGCTACAAAAATACCAAAAACACACAAAAACTACATAATTAATCTTACTAAAAACATGCAAAATATTGACTTATCAAGAGAAATGCAAGAAGAAACAAGGGCCACTCATTTGGTTCAAAAGTCAACTAGTGTAAAATGCCTCATGTATGCTCTTAATCGAGTTTAACTCTAATCCCTCATTTCTCATTCCTCAAATTTACATTTCTAAAGGTACAAATGATCATTCTTACTCTCCCAGATTACATCACTTTCAGTCCAAATATTTACCTCGAAAAACGTGTCTTTTCTCACTTTTCATAATTGAGTGACAGAAAAATCAAATTGATGTTTAAACATAGTTTTTTAAAATAAAATGAGGTAATGTATGGTACAATTGTAATTAAAATAATTTAAGTCAATTACTCAGAGAAAATAAATAAATAATTAAACAAATAGGTCAAATAAAAATAAAAATAAAAATTTTGGGTCCTCACAGTGGTCCGTGAGAAAGAGAGAGAGAGAAAAGGAAAGGGTAGAAAGCTTTCTTGGCTTGTCAACTTCTTGTTCTTGAGTTTGGAGGAAGAAACCAACTTCAAACAAGCAGATCTATGGAAAAACTTGAGGGATCTCGAGGTGTCGATGCTTAGGACATCATCCGTGGGTGGAACTACCTTAGATCCTCTTTGATCTCGCAAGATCTGAATAGATCTTGAGATATTACACTCAAAACCCTTAGCTTTAACCTTATTAGAGCTAAATTTGTCAGATCTACGGTTTATTTTACTAGAAATGTTTATATGTGGAATATTGGAGTTGTGTGACAGCCCCACCTCTCCCTAAGGTGAACCCTAAGGTATCAGCGAGCCGCCTGCCCAGCTCTCGCCGGGACTCACAGATCCTTAGTTCAAATGCAAATAACAAAATACATCGATGTCCTCAAATCAACTGTAACATTTAAACCCCAAAATTTCCTTAACGAACCACAACCGTCCCGAACTATAAGTACAGATACAAAAGTTTATCCATCCATCCAACATTCCATTAGTACAATTCAAAATACAAGGGCTACATCAAAATACAAGATTAGGTCTCCAAACCAATTGACCTAGTGTAACCCTTGGAAGCTCTCGATCTCAACCTCGCTAAGGAAAACAAAGTTGAAAGGGATGAGCTAAAAGCCCAAACGATCCTAACATCACACAAATCACACAAGAATAAAGGAGCAAAAAATAAATCAGTTAAGCACTCAAGAGGGTTAATATAATTCAGTTTAGAAGTATAAAATGTATAAACACATAAACCGGAAAATACCCTGAAAGGATAGTTCCACCGGAAGTGCTTGTCGTCTTGTTCAATACTCAACCCCCACTCCTCCTTATAACTCCCAAGGTAATACTCGAGTATACCGGTAAGGTGCTAGGTTATCAACCTACCCGACCGAGTCCGCTTCTGGCTCGAATAGGTCGATAACAAAGGGGGAAAGGCCTTGTTCAACCTATGTGTTAGTACACATGGCCTACAGTAATGCGCAAATAATATACAAACAATGGAAAAGCACACAGCTTGAACAAGAGAATAGTAGGCCGAAAAGGATAAAGTACACACTCGCCTTCACATAATTGTTAAAAGCATTTAAACACGCCATCGAGCAATTTATTCACAAACATGCAAGGAACACTCACCAACAGCTTGAGAACAAGCGAGGAAAATTTAGAAGATCAAACACGCCCTTCTGTCCACAGAATCACTGAAGTTAAGAAAATCCATTTGCACATGTGAAATGACGGACGCGGCAATACTCAAAGAACTAAAACTCTTGAAAAATACTTATAAACATTTAAAATAGCAATAGGAGCACATGCATGGGCGTTAGACCAAAAACGGATGGGAACAGAACGAAGACGGGAAACACACACTAAAAGGTGTGAAAGGCAGATTTGCCACCTTTTTCCATTTTAATCATAACTAATGGTACAAGTGTCAAATTGAAGTGAACGAGGTACTGTTTCGAAGCTAAGAGAACAAGCTACAACTTTCATGAAGACAACTTCTGCCCAGATTCACTCTTTCTAGGTCAAAAATGCGGAAACAGTCCCAGAAATTTTAATGTCAGAATTTCCGACAGGCTAGATTCAAACGATCATAACTCAGCGCTCATAAATCGAAATTAAGAAATTCAAGATGCGTTGGAAAGCTAGAATGAAAGGCTATAACTTTCATGTTTTGGTCAAAAGCCAAATCACAAAGGATCAACACGTAAAATGGTGTCAAAGAGGCTGTCCCGTCAATCCTGATTTTCTGTTTCTGCCCAAATGCATCACGTTCCAACCAAAACACGCACATGCAAATCCAATGACTAGAATGCAATAACAATCATGCAAATGCAACCCTTACACGTTCCATGTTACCCTCTACAATTTCATGAAGAAGTTGAAATCCAATTCCATCCCGAACTAGGTCGAAAATAATCAAAACAGTGGCTTTCTACCCTATCGCAGAGATTTAAGCAGGACAGCTTCAAATAGCCATAACTCGACACTCACAGCTCCAAATCAAGCGATTCCAAAGCCATTAGAAAGGTAACATATAAGGCTACAATACTTAAGAAGACCCCAAAAACAAAAATAGTCATCTTCCCGGTCAAAATGGCCCATTACAGCAGCAAAAATAATGATTCGGACAGAAACAAGGCATCAGGGGCATTTTAGTCTTTTCACATGCTACAGTGCTCCGATTCACCTGAAAATTTATAGGTAGAATCCTCACGCAACTCTCTACAACTTTCATGCTTTGTACTAACGCTAATTCTGTCCCCATCATCTTCGAAAATATCAAGTAAATTTGGACAGAAAAATGGACAGAAATTCAACCCTAATGATTTCTTCTTGGCTGGAGCTTTACACAAGAAAATTCAACAATCTAACCCATATATTCATCTAAGAAGCTAAGAATAAGCATTATTCAAGCCTAAACATCAACCAAATACATCAATTACACCAATAACAAGAAATTCCAACTTTCAAAGTGAAACTAATTACCTTCAAATTTGATGTTCTAGGTAAGAACTCCAAGCTCCCAAGCTCACCTCCTCCTAGCTTCCAAATCAAGATTGAATAGTTGAACCTTGCAAGAGTTCCCAAGCTTTTCTTCTTTTTTCTCTCTTTTCTTTCCTTTCTTTCTTCCCTTTTTCTCACGGTTTTTCCTTCCCTTTTTTTTCTTGCTTTGGCCGGTTCTCACAAGCCATAAGATGACTAATAGATAAGTCCAATTAGATATTTTAGTGTTAGTCAAAATTGGTCAATAGTGTCATGCCAAATCAACCTAACAACTTAAGCTATTTTCTACTCTTGCCCACATGATTTCGTTTCCTATCAAAGTAGTCCATAGGTACTCAATTTAACCTAGTCTATCAAAGCTTAATCACACCTACTAAAGCCACTAATCACCTAGGAATCGACATCGATCGTCCTTCTTAATCATGCATTAACACACGTAAAATCAAGAAATAACAAACTTGTCGTTGGACATAAAACTTAAATGTATTTTCAAAACTAGGGTTTTGCATATACATATTAGGGTTTTATCCCAATTTAGGGTTTTCAAAGCAAACTAGGGTTTTAATCAAATTAGGGTTTTCAAACTTTGTAAAACAAGCTAGTTAAAACCAACACTTTGAAAAGTAAAACAAACCATATAAACACCTTGGCAAACCAAAATAACTATAATTAACATTATTTAATATTTTCCCAAAATTGGAAAAAATCGGGGCCTCACAAGTTGGGCTCTTGAATTTCCAACTTAGGTAGCGGACTTGAGGTGACTTTTAGGTCGCGGACTTGAGGACCTAATTGTGGTTGTATTTGTTGTTTATGAGATGAGATTATTTTGTGGTTAGAATGTAGAATTGATGTTGGAAATTTTAAAGGAAAATAAAGAGGGCTGGCTGAACCTATGCTTGGAAATTTTGACTTTTGATTTCAAAATTTTATGATATTTCTTGGCTAGATTTTGCTTAAATAAATGTGTATTATGTTCATTTGTGAGTATATGCCTAGATAGAGTGAAAATCTTGAATTTTAATGGTGAAAAGTTGAGTTTTTGCTAATTTTTGGGTAAATGTATTTTTTGGACCGATTTGAGGGTTTGAAATGTTTTATCCATTCTTCATGAATTTTGTGCTTTGAGATTTGGTGAAAATTGCTCTAAACATGTGTTAAAACCTTGACTTAAGTTTAGTGTTAAGTTTAAACTCAAATGAGTGATTTTCGAGGTGAAATGCCTCACTTTATTTCATTGTACCAAAAATTTAGAAGTTGCATGAAAAGAGTACAGCGATAGAGTATTTTGGTTAATTGATGTGTTAATTTGAAAATGGAACCTTTTAAGATGATTTTCAACTCGAATGACTACTTTTCATTTGAGCAAAGTTAGAGGAATTTTGTGAAGAATTTTGATAACATAAATGAATAAGTTATTTGAGTTAGTTTCGTTAATTGTATGGCAAAACTTATTTCTTCATTTTACTTGATTATAGGAAGTTGGGAAGGATTTGAACCGGATCCCAATTTGGAAATCGAACCTTGCCATCTTGGTGAGTTTCCATGCATGTTATTTGGTTATGTGAATTTGATTTGGAGTATGATTGAATATATGATTTGATGTGAAAATTTGATTTTGATCCATCAAATGGAGTAGTGTGTACTTTATCGCACTTACTCCTATTTGAATGATAAATTTTGTAAAAGTGTCGTTGTGACATTTCAAACATGTTTTGAACCTCTTGATTTGTGATATGATGTGAATTCTGTTTTGAGTACATAATGTGATGTGATGTGATGTGTTTTGTATTTATTATTCTCGAGAACATTTAAATCCCCTTGGTAAATTATCGACTCGAGCCATTGGGAAGGCCCAGGTCGAGGAGATTTAACAACCTTAGGCTATGAGATGAGTTGTGTGCTCTGAACTTGGCATATGGCCTTATCCCTATTGAAGAGCAATACACAAAAATATAAGTTATGTGAGGTGGGCGAGCCTGTACGGGGGTTTTAGTGGAGAAAGGAGTAAGTGGTTGTCTACTTGGTTTTGTATGTGAAAGTTGACGGAGTGTCAACTACGTAATTTGTGCACTAGTCCATGAACGTGCTCCAGCATCGAGGACCTTAGCCCCTGAGGGCTACCCATATCCTACCTTTGTGTTGTTAATTATTCTCTTTATCTGTTTATTTCTAAATATGAATTTGGAGTTAGAATGTCATATTTGTTATGTGCTTTGCATGCCTTGTGGAACTCATTGGGCTTTTAGCTCATTCTTTCAAATTTGTTTTCCTTCGTAGGGACTGAGAACCCAAGAGAAGGTGCCAACCCTTGGAACTAGGGTTTATATTTGTATATGGCTTGAGAAATTCAATCTTTGGGTTTAGGTATTGTATTGTGAAACTTTGAATGTAAGATTAAGTATTTTATGTATTTTGGGATTGTAAGGTTTGAGTAATGAATTTGTGAGTTATAGTTTGATTTAGATTTGTGATTAAAATTTTAGTTTGATGTTTTAGATATCGTTTATGTGAGTGAGTCCTGGCGAGAGTTGGGCAGGCGGCCCGTCGAACCCTTTGGTTTGCCTTAGGGGAAGGTAGGGCTATCACAGACCCCATTCATCATATTATCTGCAAGCCAACAGCCACTATATCTCCATAGATAACTGAAAAATGTAGAGTTAATTTGTAAATGAAATTAATTATAAGAAAGAGACTTCTTGGATTCGAATTGCTAGCAAGGAATCCCTGGCCGGATTCCCATGTGGATTCGAGTCAGAAAGCTTCAAACTTTGAAATCGGACGACAATCTGGTGTCAGATTCTAGGAAATGTTCAAATCTTTTTGGCATCTTTTTGCTTCAAATAGTGGTTGTTTTAATACTAAAGACTGTGTTTTGAAATGACATTGATTCTAAATATTAGAAACAAGTGATAAACAACTATTCCTATACATTTATATGTCTGTAAACAAATAAACTTACTTTTTCATTTGATCATTTCTTATTTGAAAGAACTTGTCATTTGATAACGAATTTCTTTTCCTCTTGTTGTATCACATGGGTAAATTGCCTTAACTCTTTAGCAAATCCTAAGTGTAATAGGGACAGTTAAAACCTTAATAATAGTAATTACATCACACCTCAAGAGTTCTTGAATCTCCCAATTCTTGTGTAAGCATTTTCTATTTTAGTGTACTTTATTTGTGATTTGTACTACATACATCAACAATGTTAAGGTTTTAATTGTTGTTTGTTGAGAGCAATGGCTTCTTTGAGAGAGAATTCACTTTAAACCATCAACCATCGAGTAACAAAAGTTGATAGGCTTGATGGCACCGAAACAAATTTTAGTTGGTGAAAGGATAAAATGATGTTCTTCCTTACTATTATGAATGCTGCCTACATATTTGATTCGCTGCTTCCCTCTTTTTCGGAGCCTAAAAAAGATGATTTTAATACAATCATGGAACAGTGCAAGGAGAGAGAAAAGGATGAAGCTCTTTGTCAAGATCATATCCTGGATACCTTGTACGATCACTTATATGATGTGTAAAAGTCTGTGAAAATAGCAACGGAAATTTGTGATGCCTTGGAGTACAAATACAATATGGAAAAATAAGATGTGGACAAGTTCTTAATTAAGAAGTATTTTGATTTTACTATTAACGAATCTACTTCTTTTCTTGACCAAATGCACGATTTATCAGTGCTATTTTCAAACTTTAAAAGATCTTGGTGTGGAAATTTCTAAGTGATTACAAGTAGGGATGAGTATAGCCAAATTACATTTTAGTTAGAATGACTACCAAAAGAAACTTCTACAAACCACTAAATCTTTCTCTCTCTTGGATTAGATTTTGAGTCATCTCCGTATTGAAGAAGATGCTAGAATCATACAAAAAAGAGAAGGGGAAACTAGTGCAAGAGCGAATTACATTGAAGAAGGAAGTGGGCATTTCGGTGGTGGATCTAAAAAGTGGAAGGCTTCTAGTCAAAATAATGCAAGTGCCAAGGACAAGAAGAAGAATTGGACTTGCTATAACTATAGCAAAAAGGGGCATTACAAGAAGGAATGTACTCAAAACAAGGAACAAAAGATGAAGAATGCCCAGTCTTGCCCAATAGAAGAGAAAAACATTGTAGAAATCATTTCAGTAGTGACCGAATGGAGAGTTTCCATGATCTCTGAGTTGAACATAGCCTCAACTATGATCAATCTGAGTGATTAGCAGTATGACTCTAATGCTACAATCCATATTTGCAATGACAAGACTCTATTGAAGACCTATGAAGTGACTTCTAAAGCACATGTGGTCATAATGGCAACTATAATACTTCCAAAGTGCTTGGCAAAGAAATGGTGGACTACAATTCACTTTACAAAAAAATTGGTGCTCACAAATGTATTGCATGTACCGGATATGTAAAAAAATTTACTGCCAACTGATAGGTTGAACAACTATGGTCATAAAATTGTAATAGAGTTTAATAAAATAATATTGTCTAGAAATGAGTCTTTGTAGGACAATAGTATTCCTGTGATGATGTGCTTAAACTAATTAATTGTTCTTCTTATGATCTATGGCACAATAGATTAGGACATGTGAATAGTAGAACCCTACACTTTATATCAAAAAGTGGTCTTATTTCTTATGACAATAAAGAAGATAAGAAATATGAAATCTGTGTTCAAGCAAAAGTGACTAGGTTGCCATTTCCTGAAATTGGAAGAAAAACTAATTTGCTTGAACTCTTTCATTTGGATATCTGATTTTTTATCACTTTAAAAGATGACTATTCTAGATATGTGCATATTTACCTTATAAAAAGTAGAGATAAATACTTTACTATGTTTAAATCCTATTGCTTGTTGAGAATCAATTAGATAGTAAGATTAAAGGATGGAGAAATGATAAGGGTAGTGAATATTTTCCTTGTGAATTCTCAATATTTTGTGAACAGAATGACTTTATACACCAAATGGTTTAGTTGAAAAAAAATAGAACTTTGGAAGACATGATCAATTATGTATTATTAAGTTCTAACTTACCAAAGAAATTGTGGGGTGAAACCTTGTCGATTACATGTCATGTACATAATAAGATTCCTTCTCTAAAAATGAAAATCTCTCCATATGAGGTATGGAAAGGTAGAAAACCTGATCTGAACTATCTTTTTAGAGTTTGGGATTGTATTGCTTACTATAGAGACTTAGATAATAAGAGAACAAAGTTGAAACTTAGGGCATTTAAAAGTGTGTTTGTAGGCTATGTAGGAAACTCTAAGACTTATAGGCTACTTGATCTTCATTCTAATATTATTGTTGAATCAAGAAATGTCCAATTCTTTAAGAATAAATTCCTCAAAAACTCAACACTTATAGTAGATCCTTCTAATGGTTTAGAACCACTCCAAAATAATTTTTCCTTCTTAAGTAATAAGAGGAAGGAAAGTGACATTCCTATTGAAACTAGGAAGAGTCAAAGGCTTAGAAGAGAAAAGTATCTACCGTCGAATTTCATATCTTCAAAGGCTATTGTCTTCTTGGTTAAAGGCAATAAAGAAACCTTATAAACTAAGATACCAATCTTATTAAATGCAAAGGATGATCCGAAGACTTTTAATGAAACTATGGCATCAAGAGATATTGCTTTTTGGAAAGAAGTGGTAAATGATGAAACAGATTCAGTATTGTCTAACAAAACTTGGGTTCTTGTTGATTTACCTCAAGGCTCAAAACCAAGAGATTGTAAGTAGGATTTTAGAAGGGAATATGCCATAGATGGATCTTAGGTTAGTAGCTAAAGAATTTAAACAGAAAGGAGGAATAGATTATTTTGACATATATGTACCAGTGACTGGAATAACTTCTATTAGAGTGCTAATGTCTTTAACTTTATTGTACAATTTTTTTTTATATTAAATGGATATTAAGACAACCTTTTTAAATGGTGACTTGGATGAGAAAGTGTATATGGAACAACTTGAAACGTTTGCCAAGAAATGAAAAAAATGTTCACAAATTGATTAAGTCTTTGTATGGATTGAAGCAAGCACCTAAACAATGGTATGAGAAGTTTGAATTTATGATACTTTCAAGTGGATTAGGTTCAATAATGCTGATAAGTACATTTATTCTAACTTGACCGAAGAATATTGTGTGATAATCTATCTTTATGTAGATGATATGCTAATCATTAGCAATACTATTAAGGGTGTTGAAGATACTAAGAAGTAATTTTCTTCAAGGTTTAAAATGAAAGAGTTTGTGAGGTGTGTGAGGACCCAAAAATTTAATTTTATCTGACCAATTTATTTACCCTAAATAATTTATTAAATCATTTTTAATTGCGATTTCACTATACATTATCTCTTTTTATTTTAAAAATATGTTTACGTTCCGATTTAATTTTTCTATCACACATTAGTGAAATTTGGAGAAAGCACATTTTTCGAGGCAAACTTTTGGTCCGAGAATGACGTAATCCTAGAGAATAAGAATGATCATTAGTAGATTAAGAAAAGACTAATTGACAGATTAGAAGTGAGTATTTAGAATTAAACTCAAATTGGAGCATTAATGGCTTAGTTTTTACTTTCGACTTTTTCACCTTTAAAAGTAACATGTGTCTTCTTTTCTTTCACTTTTTCCACTTCACAAAAAGCAACCAAAAACTCTCTCTCCTCCCTCTTGAAGCTTCCGAACCATCCCCTCCCCCTTTCCCTTGCTTTGAGCTTCAATTTAATCCTCCAAATCTTGCTCAATCTTGCTTCCAATCTTGCTCTAACCTTGGATCATCCTCAAACTTGGTAAGAAGGCTTGAAGGAAGGAAGATCTTGGAGGTTTTAGTGCTTGAATCTTGAGTTCTTACTTGTCATCTTGAAGAAAGGTAAAACATTCTAAAGCTTCAACCTCTTCCATTTCTTGGCTAGATACTAACCATAGAAGTTTGGGTTGTTGATGGATTTTATGGATCTTGATGTATGATGGAAGATCTTGAGCCATTTTTTCTCTCTTTCTTGTCTCTCTTCGCCAAATAGGAGGAGAAGGAGAAGAAGGCCTAAAGTTTCAATTGTTCTTACCAAATCTTGCTAGGAAGGAAGGTAACTAGTGCGTCTAACCATTCTTGCACTATTACTTGCGAATCTAAGAGGATCTATGGTTTCTTTTGTTAGAAAAGTTGACATCTTGACATATTGCAGTTGGGCTCTTGAATTCCCAACTTAGGTAGAGACCTTGAGGATATTTTATTTGCTTTCTTGATTTGCTCTTAGGTAGAGGCCTTGAGGTATTATGTGCTTAATGGTTGGATGATCATGTGATATAGCATGGATTGTTGGTTTGCTTAATGGCTTAACTTTATCACTATATTAGCTTCCAAGTTTGTGTCTTGCTTTGTTGGTTAATTTTGGGAGTATGTAGTGTGTGTTGTGGTGCTTGAATTTCGGTGAAAAATTCCAGTTTTAAAAACCCATGTTGGATGAAAATTGGAGCAACAAAACTGGTTTTAAAAAAAGGAAAAAGAGAAAAGCTTTCATAATGTGTTATGATGAGAATTTTGCATAGCAGGTTTTGAAAACATCTTTCGGAAAATTGATATATCTTGGTGTAGAAAAATCCAAATCAAGTTCTATTTATTTCATTTGAAACTAGACTCAAATTTCTTTGAGTGATATAAATTTCAAGAGCTGATTCGATTTCTGTGAATTTCGGTGAATTTTTAAAATTGACTGAAAATCAAGATTGTTATGCCCTATTTTTGCTGTAGTAGCAGCTTTGAATTGAAATTCAACTGGTTTCTGATCTGAATCTTGTATAAATGTCTTCTAAAAAGTTTTATTTCATCGAGTTTATTTTCCAATGGTATAAAATTCGTAATTTTTGGACTTATAGAACTCAAGTTATGATTTTTCAAAGAATACTGTACAAAACTGAAAATTCTTCTAAGGAAGTGATAAAAGATTAGAAATGCCTTGGAAGCATTTCCTGATTTTTAGACCTAACCTTTTGATTATTTGTACACCATTCCATACTTGGGGAAATGGATTTTCCAACCACATGAGATTTCTTTTGACGTGAAATGGGGAAAAACTTGATTTTTGAAAGTTGACACTGGTTGAATACCTAGGTAACTTTGATTATGCATGTCTTAGGTAAAAACGTGGACATCGAGGTGCTTGACTAACCTCCCGATTTGCTCTCATTTGCTCTTGACTTTTGGCGAGTGTCAAGTGCATGTTTCATGTTAAAATGATTGAAATGATACTTGAATAAATGCTATGTGGTTTCGTGATTTGTAAACTTACCGAGGCGAGGGTGTACTTTATCGCCCTCGTTCTCTCTCTTTCTCTTGCTTGGTTATTTGATACTTGTGATATGAATTGATATGACTTGCACTTGTACTTGACTAATGATTGAGCATTGTCTCATCATCCCACTTAATGAATGAACTCATCGGTAAACCTTTCACTTTGGGCCGGTATGGGCTTGGCCGAGGGATTGGTAAGCCATGGGTCTTTACATATTTTAATCGGTTGGAATGCGTTTGCCAACTAGGTATACTTGAGTATTACCAATTTAACGTGTTTTGATGAGCGGGTCAGATTGGGGGGTTGAAACGGTGGACGGAGATGGTTGACAAGTGGGGTTCTATGGATTTACTCTTGCTATGTTGACGGAGTGTCAACTCAACCAAAAATCTTGATCAAGCGGTGGACTAGCTCCTGAGAGCTTCTATATCCTTTATTGATTGTGTAATTAATTTCCTTATTTGCATTTTACTTGGAAGTTCTAGTTACTTATCTTGCTCAATAAAAGTATGTATTACTTGATCTTGCATGTTTGCATATTTTTCTTGGCCTTACTGAGCGTTAGCTCACCCCTTTTTCCTATTTGTTTTTCCTTAACAGGGATTGAGAATCCGTGAGAAGACATCATTGCCTAGGGTTGGATCCTAATTTTGTATTCTTGATTTGTTAGATTAGATCTTGTAACCGTAGACTTTATGTTTAGGATATGTAATTTCAGCTTTTGTATGTATATTTAGTACTTGGAATTTTTTTCGGGAGTGTAAGTTGAACTTTTAGTTTCTTTAAGTAATTGGTTTGAATATGAAGTTAGTTATGTTGGGAATAATTTCTTGAGGTTGGAACTATTATTGAAGTTAATTGAGCGAGTGAGTCCCAGCGAGAGTTGGTCAGGCGGGCCGCCGAACCTTCTGGTTCGCCTTAGGGGAAGGTGGGGTCGTCACAAGGTGGATATTGTATTATGTATTATAGTTAGAAAACATAGTGGAAGTTATTCTTTGTGTCAATCTCACTACACAGACGAGATTTTGGATAAGTTTCAACATCTTAAAGTCAAAGATGCGAGTACTCCTTTTGATTCTAGTTTGAAACTTCATGAGAATTTTGGTAGTCCAATTATTCAACAGAAGTGTGCTAGTACAACTAGATGTTTAATGTATGTAATGAATTACACAAGACCAGATATCTCATGTGCAATTTATAGGCTTGCTAAATACACCAAAAGTCCTAGTGTAGACCATTGGAAGTATCTTGAAAGAATTTTGGTTATCTTAAGAGAACCAAAGATTTGGGAATTTTCCATAACAATTTCCAGTTGTTCTTGAAGATTATTCAAATGATAATTGGTTTAGTAGTGTGTGTCACAATGGATGGATTTTCATATTGGGTAGTGGTGCGATCTCATAGGCTTCTAAGAAACAAACTATGATTGTTCATTCTACCATGGAAGCCAAATTCGTAGCTTTAGCTTTAGAATGTAAACAAGCGGAATAGTTTAGGGATTTGTTACTTGATACCAAGTTGTGGTCACAGCCTATGCCTCTAGATTTTTTATATTGTGACAGTGAAACAACTACATTTAGAGTCTTGAATAAGGTGTACAATAGTAATCTAGACATATTAGTCTAAAACACAAGTATCTTAGGCAAATGTTATGAGATGGCATCGTGACTGTTATCTTTGTAAGAACATACAATAATTTAGTGGATTCGTCGACTGAACCCTTGCTAAGGGATTTAGTGAATATGACGTCTACAAGAAAGGGATTAAAACCATTTTAACTAAAATCACTAAGTAATGGGAGCTCTACCTTAAAACTAGCACTACAACTCAGTGAAGAGGTTTAAAGGGTAATAACAATTTATGATATGGTTGTGAGTACTAGAGCTTACTCCACTAGTGTCTTAAACGGGAGGTTCGATGTATGTTGAGGTACATTATGAATAAAATACAATTTCTCTTAGTGTTTGGTTATATAAAACCTAAGAGTGATTTAACCTAAGTGATCAGAGAAGTTGTTCTGCTTCTAGCGAAGTTTTGTGCTTTGGAAACATTTATGAATCTAGGATGGAGCACATGAGGGGTAATGGTGCTAAATTCTTTGTGAATTAATTAGTGTTTAATACTATGTGTGCTATTCTTGGCTAACATACTAATCTTGGTTTAATGCTATAAGTAACTTGGATTTGATTAGTTCTAGTGTTATATTATCACTAAAAGAAAAGTTTAAATCAAATGATACTTTTCTTTATGCATAGTATTTTTAAGTGTTAGTTTGATATTTCATGTTACAAACTAAGTGGCGGATTGTAGAGTTAGTTTGTAAATGAAATGAAATACAATAAAGAAACTTGTTGGATTCAAATTGGAATCTAGCTAAGAATTCTTGACCAGATTCCTACATGGATTCGGGTTAGAAAGTTTCAAGGTTTCTGTCCAAAATCTGGCCTTGAATCTTCGTATTAATCCAAGGCTAGATTCTGGAAAAGTTCAGAACATTTTAGCACATTTTCACTTCAAATGGTAGTTGTTTTGATGCCAAAGGTTGTATTTTAAAATGACATTGGCTCTGTTTGGATTAGCATTTTTTTTTTGAAAAACTATTTTTATTTTTTGGAGTCTAGTGACGCTCTAAAAACAACTCCAAATGCAATTTCAAAAAACACACACAATTTCAAATACAACTCATAAAAATAAAAAATATATTAAAAATACCAATTACTATCCTATATTTCTTTCTTTCACCCACCACCACCACTACCATCACTACCTCTCCCCACCTCCACCACCATTGCCACCACTGCCACACTTCACTGCCAACCCTCCACTCCCTCCTCTAGCTCTTTCTCCCATTCCCTCGTCTTCTTCCTTTCTCCTCTCTCTTTCCAAGAAAAGAAATGAAGAAACCTCTTTTGATCCTAGTTTGGAGATCACTTTAGAACAAAAATGAACACCATCATCCAGGCAAAAAAGGTGACCAAACATTGGTAGCCCCAAAGAAATAGACCCCAGCAGACTAGCTAACTCTTCAAAAAGTGGGTTAGCAATTGCAGAATCATTAAACAAAAATGCAGATCAAACGAGCCAATGTGAGGGTTCGAAAATTTTATTTTTATCAGAAAATGAATGATAATGATAAAATAATAATATTATGTACTTTCACTCAAATATTAGTGAATTTATGCTTTGAATTATTATTTTCTAATTTAGATGATTTTTGATTTTTTGAGAATTATTTGCCGGTGTGTGGTTTCGGCCAGTTTAAGTGTTGAATTTTGGTCCCAAGTATGAATAGTGACCTTAAGATGAAACCGAGCATATGTAGAGATATTATAGATATATATTTAAGGTTGGACAGTGTCGGAATAAGTTAAACTAGTGAAGGTTAGAGTGTCGCACGTCGACGCGACATAAAGTGATCGTTTGACCACTTTTCCACGAATTAAGGTGAGCCAATCTTTTTGTCTATAAAAAGCCACCGTTTAAGCCTTCTTGTTCCCTTGTTATTTTCAGCCATTCTTTGGGCTTAGAGAGAGAGAGAGGCAGTCGAATTGGAGAGAGAGAAAGGAGAGAATTTCCAAGCTTTCTTCTTCTTCAACTTCATTCTCTTGCACTTTGAAGACACCATTTGAAGAGCTTCATCTTGCTTCCTTTCGCTCCTTGTTGCAGCCGTGTGTGAGAGAGAAAGGGAGAGAGAGGGCCGAGAGCAACAAGAGGAAGAGAGAGAGTTGTCTTCTTCATTTCTTCTTCCTCAACTTCCAAGAAGTTTCAAGACTCCATTGAAGGTTTGATCCTTGTTCCTCCTCCACCCTTGTAGCAGCCGAGAGTGAGAGTGAGAAAGTGAGAGAGAGCCGTGAGTGAGAGAGAGAAAGGAAGAGAGAAGAAAGCTTCCTTTTACTTGGAAAGTTCTTGTTCTTGAGCTCGGAGGGAGAAATCAACTTCGAGCAAGTAGATCTGTGGGAAAACTTGGAGGATCTCGAGGTAATGAAGCTTAGAACATCATCTGTGGATGGAACTTCATCAGATTTCCCTTAATCTTGCTAGATCTGAAAAGATCTTAAGGTATAATCCTTAAAGTTCTTAGCTTAACTTTATTAGCGGTAGATTTGTCAGATCTATGGTTTATTTTGTTAAGAATGCTTATGTGTGACGCATTTGAGTTGGGCTCTTGAAATCCCAACCTAGGTAGCGGACTTGAGGTGGATTTTAGGTAGTTGACTTGAGGACCTGATTGTGGATTTGTATGATATTCATGAAAATAGTCTTGATCTGGCTTGAAAGTAGGGTTTCGTTATTGGAAATTTTGATAGAAAAATGTATGAGATGGCCGAACCCATGCTTGGTGATGTTAATGTTTGATTTTGAAATTTTGCAATTTTTCTTCAAGAGATTTTGCCTAAATAAATGTGTATTATGTTTAATTATGAGTACATGTTTGAATGGAGTGAAGTTATGAATTTTTAATGGTGAAAAGTTGTGTTTTCACTAATTTTGGGTAAACAAGTAATTTTGGGAAAACAGGGAGCGATTTTAATCGTTTAGAACTTTGACTTCCCGTATGAATTTTTGACTAAATTTTGGTATAAACCTAGCATATATATATAGAAGAATAAGTGTACAAAATTTGGCATTTTTCCTGTAAGATTTCATTGGCTTGTTTTTGAAACTGATAACACTGTGCTTTAGCTACTACTGAATCTTACGTCTTGATTTGACCTATATTACAAAATGAATTTGAAAGTGAAGTTTCTAGTGAATTGTAGTTCTCCGAGTCTAGTTTCCATACCCATAAGCCTTGTTTAATTTCAATGAGTGTAATCTTAGATATGGTCCAAACAAGAATTCGTAGTAGTGAGGGTTTGGTGATTCTAAGTAGTTGAGTTAAGACCTTGAGTTTTAGATATTTTGGCTAGTATCTGATAGCTGAACTTTGGCTCAAGTGGCCAAGACTTTGTCGAGGGTGAACCAACTAACGAAGTTTAGCCTTCTTCTTTGTTCACTCGTTTAAGTGGATCGAGGTGAGTGTTCTAACTCTCTTTTAAATGAAAATCATGCGATGGTTTGTAAATGAATGATTTGTGAAATGATTTGCTAGTACTTACCAAGAAATTTGCCATGCTTTGTAAATCACTCCCACACACTTCACTTCAGCAAATTCTCTCCAAGCTTTCAACCGAAGGCTCTAGCTTCTCTCTCCATTATTTGATCTTTCTTGGTCAATCAACCCTTGCACCAAGAAGTAATCTTGGCCGAACACTACTGGAAACAAGCATTAAAATTTCTGGAAGAACCAAGCTAGTCATCCTCCATCCGATTTTAGGCAAGCAAGAAGGTAAACCCTAATCCCTTTGTGAACTTCCTAGGTAGCTTAAAACTCTCTCCTTAGCTTATTTCGTTTCCTTCTAACCGGAAACCAGATTTGAATCAACCCCAAGCAGCTTGTTCATCCGTTTCTTGTTCAACCAAACAAAAAGCTGAAGCTCGAACTTCATTAGCTCAAAATACAATTTGTACCATTGCTCTTGAGGCCGGTTGGAGGTAGGAAATCCACCTTACATTCCCTTTGACCTAAATAAACTGTTTTACTCGTAAAGATGTCATCTTACTTCCTAAAACTGACATGCATATACTAGTAGGCTTAAAATCCTGCTTGCATGCATATATCATCTTATTATGTTGATGGAAATTTTGGTGGACTGATAAGGGATATCATTTTGATGTCCCTAAGCTGACCGAAGTTTAAAACCATGGAAATGTCCTCTACTTACTCCATGCATGATGATTGATGATGGCCGAACCCTTTTCTTGTGCTTAGTTGTGGTTCAATAACTTTGATTACTTGCTGTTTTGGAATGGATGTGAGCTGATGGGCTTTGACCTACTCCACCCGAAACCCTTTTGTTGTTAACATGCTGAAATCGACCCTTGCATGCACCACATTCCACGTGATTGATGAAACTTTAATTAAAAGTTTGCATGGATAAAGTGTTTAACAAAAACCAGGCTTAAGTTGTTTATTTGCTTGTTGGAAAGTTGAAAACCTATTTTCCTTGCATGAGACCTCTCGGTCAGTTCAAGAGCCGCATGCATAATGACATAAAACCTGGTTTTGAGTAGATATTGGTCTTGCAACAAGGAAGAAAACAAAAAGGGAGAATCGGACTTGATGATTTTTTCAACTTGGAACAAAATTTGTCTAGTTACACATATTGTTTAGTTTTGACCGTATGCATGATTCACGTGCTAAGAGTCCTGCTTAGCATTCTGGAAATCAAACCGAACCTTTAACCACGCGGCTACATGGCTAAAATTTCACAAAAGTTACTCAAACCATATTTTTCCAAGAAATCAGTGGGTAAAACCACACTAAAATAAAATGCTCATATCTCGCTGTTTATAACTCCAAATCATGTGCCATTAGTGGAATCCAAAACTAGACCCAAAGAGCTTTGTTTCGGTACCTTACACGCCCCGTAACTCATTTTCTACACACTATGGCAAACTGATGAACATCACTCAAAATCAAATCTGTGAAATTCTGGAAAAATGACAATCTCGAATGTTAATAGCCAAACTTGACCAATTTCTGAAATGATTTTGATTTTGGTGTTTTCTGAGAAAATAAAGAACTATGAATCTAGTTTTCAACGGTTCCAAAATCATACAATTTGCATAAGCAAAACTTCCGATTTTCATTTTGAAAGAAACCATGGCAGAATTAGCCTTGGCCATGAAAAACGTAGGATCGTTCCATTTTAAAAATTTAGTTGTTTGGCCAAAAAAAAAAAAATAACCCTAACTTTCACTATTTCAATTTTTGTATGAAAACTTGTTTTAATTATGTAAAACAATATTAAATTGTTTTAAACCAAAGCCACGAAAAGTTTGTTTTGTACTACAACAAGTAGATTAAACACCGTTAGTTGATTTTTCCAACCAAGCAAACCTTCTTCCCAATTTTCCAACATACTATGCTACGTTATTCAAACCTTTTAAAACATCAACTATTGAAATTATTCCAACCCTAATTACACCAATTTTCGAAACTCACACACTTTTGACCTAACTAACCGAGACCTATATTCTCGAAATTCGAATCACCGTCTTATCACCCTATCAACTCATTAGGTAAATCAAAATACATTCTTGTTTTCATAAAAGAAGTGAATTGGTCAAAATTGATTTTAATAATTAAAAGTTGATATAGTAATTATGTACTTCAGGACCCTTCGGTAATACAAACGAGGGCTTTGAGACCGAGGATTTCGACTCACTTACTCAACCTTGACCAATTGAGGTGAGAGTTCCTATTTGTTGCTACTTGATCCTTGTTGCTAGGTGTTACTTGTTATTGTATGACTTGTTTCTAAATGTGATTTATTGTTGAATGATTGAAACTAGGGTTTTGCGTAAAGTTAGTTTTATTGCTTAACTTGACTCAACGTGCTCAGGTGGTTTAATATGTTTTGTTTTAAAAAAAAACAATAAAACTTGTTTTCTTTTCGAGGCTTGAGATGAAGAGGCTGGTCTTCAAGGCCCCCTCGCTCCTAAAGGCTGGTGCACTCTCCTAAGGGGGCTCGAGGTTGAAATTAATTGTCAGCTGTCCCTCACCTCTAAAATAATAAACTAAACCACTGTAATTGTGCCTGTGCATGTCAACTGTGCATGACTAACGGCCGTAGGGATCCCAAACCCCAGAGGGGAGTCGGCCTATTCCGAGCCGGCAGTAGGGCTTGGTCGGGTACGTCGACGGATCCTGGATCCTGTTTAAATGTTACCTCGAGTGTACACCATCTCCTGCTTGTTTGGTTTTCGGATCCGAAGTTGGGTGAAAGGGGTTGGAGAATGAGAAAAGAAATGATTGACCTGAGTACTGCAAACTCTGTATGGATTGAGTCAATGAGCACTGTATCCTCCTGTGACTGTTCCTGATTGATTGGCTCAATGAGCACCCTGATTGTTATTGTTTTTGAAACCTGAGATTTGGAAAAGAAACTACTGTTTACAATGTTCCTTAATTGGAACTTTATCGTACTTGAAAACTGGTCCTATATGGACATTTCTGTTTTACAAAAGCTTGTTATGTTATGTCCTTAATTGCTATGTGTTTTGGGACTCTTACTGGGCTTAGAAGCTCACCCCATATATTTTTCCCTTCCCAGGATTTTTAGGTGTTGAGATGAGTGCTGAAGGAGTACAAGGCAGTTGAATCTTTTGAATGATTGATGTATTTTGAACCTATTATGATGTTGATGACAATGATTAAAATTTCCTTTGAATTATTGTGGTAAGGGTTTGTGGATCGAACCCTGATGGAGGTTAGGTTGTAAGTTATGTTGATCTATTTTAACGTTATATCCTGTTTGATAAACCCTAGTCGAATTGATTGTTTGCTCGAGTCCTGACGAGAGATGGGCCGACGGCCGTGGGTCTTATTGTTTGCCTTGGGAAATGTGGGGCCACCACAGTTGGTGGTATCAGAGTTTAGGTTAGAAAATAGGCCTGTTAGGTTATGAGGTCCTGATCTTGTTAGGATAGAAACTGATAATTGAAATTATAATTACCTTTGGAACTCACTTAAAGTTGATTGTGGTTGTAGGTTATGGCTGGAAATGGAGCTAACGGTAACAGTGACCCCCCTAGGATGCCTTTGCCTTTAGTGCGATACCAGCCAGGGACTGGAGGTCCTGCACTTCGTTGGAGTCCTGCTTCCAAGACCAACCCATGTAGTTGTCTGAGAGACTATGCCTACCCTAACCACGTAGTGTTGGCAGTGGTGAAAAAAAGGAAGACTTTGGCTCGTACTGTTCAGAGGGCCAATGCTGAGATTGAGGCATTGAGGACTGAGAACCAGATGTTAGGTGCTAGGGTTCAGGAGCTCGAGGAGATAGCTAGCCAATTCCTTCGATCGTCTAACACTGTGCGAGATTGCACCGCTGGCATCATGACTGATTGTGAGACGATGATTGAGGAGATATTGGAGATCTACTCGGAGGGCCAGGGTGGAGAGCGTTCTAGTGTTGGGGAGGTATTCCCAGGAGATGTTGAGGGAGACGATTTCCGAGGAGATTGAGAGGCTTCTCCTACTTACAGCCCAGAGAGTGACCCTTCAGAGGACCCCTACTTCCCTATTTCCCCTTGAGTTAGGGTTGAGGCTGAATGCCTGGTGGAGATCCCTTTTGTTTGTTATTTGGATGACTGTATTTGGATTGATGCTATGTTTGCAATTTCTATGAATCTTATGACTATTATGTTGTGTTTGTTTAAGAACTTGTTGTATGATGTTTGATATATTAGTGTATTGATGTTGTCTGCAATTATTTTCTTTTCTTCTCCTCTTATAATTCACCTTTATAAATAAAACCCTTGCACATGTGTATAAAGGAAATGGAAGGAGCAGGCAAAAGAAGAGGGAGACCTCATAGGCAAGTACAAAACCAGGGTGAGGAAGAGGCATCTACCACCCAACTCGATCAGGAGCGTGGTGAGCAACCTAGAGATCCAATAGCTGAGGCCTTGAATCGAATGACCACCCTTTTAGAACGCGTGACTGGTCGACAAGATTAAGGGCCGAGAGTAGACCCGAGGGAACCAGAGTTAGGTGAAGACAGAGCCCTGTAGAGGTTTCAAAGGTTCTCTCCTCCCAAGTTTGCTGGAGGACTTGACCCAGATATAGCCGAGCGGTGGCTAGAAAGCATGGTTAACATCTTTGGGACTTCAGGTTACACGGAAGTACGGCAAGTGACTTTTGCCGTCTTTCAATTTGAAGGTACCGCAAGGGCTTGGCGGAATGCTATTAGGGAGAAATGGGCTAGGAACCAGACCCAGTGGACATGGGCCAACTTCACTAGGGAGTTTAATGAAAAATACCTACCTCCTCTGGTTCAAGAGAGATGGGAGGACGAGTTCATACGGTTGCGCCATGGAACGCTAAGTGTGGCTGGGTATGAAGCCCAATTCACTCGCCTATCTAAGTTTGCCCCAGAATTGATTGCCACCAAACCTCGTAGAGTGCGTTGCTTTGTCCAGGGTCTAAACTTAGAAATCCAAGAGGCGTTAGCAACTGCTCGCCCACTTTTACTGATGCCCTAGAAAAGGCTCTAAGGGTAGAGAGCACCAAGGCTCAAGTCAAAGCCTTTCAAAATAGAAAGAGGGTAGCCCCGACCGATAGTAGTTTTGGGAGACCAGGAGGAAGTCAACCACCCCAGAAAGCTGGAAGAGGATCTAGAGGAGGGCGAGTTGTACCAGGACGGGGAAGGGGCCAACAAGGCGATCCATCTCAACCAAGGCAAAACCCACCAACCCGATCACCTTGTGGATTCTGTGGCAGGGAAGGCCACCATGAGAATGATTGCTGGAGGAAACCGGGAAATGTCTAGCCTGTGGAAGCACGAATCATGTAATTGCAATTGCCCTGTTCGTCGACCCTAAGAAACTGGAACACAAGCACCAAGAGGTCCTAACCCTAAACCGCCAACGGATAAAGGAAATCGACCTAGGGTACCCAGCAGGATTTACTCTCTTGATCAGCAGGAAGTGCCTGACCCAACTGGAGTGGTGGAAGGTACCATTTCCCTTTTCCATAGACTGGCTAAGATATTGATTGATCCTGGTGCTAGTCATTCATTCGTGAATCCTAATTTTATGTGTGCTATTAATGTTAAGTCCGATCTTTTACCCTTTGATTTGATAATACAAACTCCTACGAAGGACCCATGCTTAGTGACGAATGAAGTCTATAGGAACTGTGAGAATTGGGTAGGAGAAAGGAAAATTCTAGCAGATTTAATTTCTTTACCTATCAAAGGTTATGATGTCATACTCGGGATGGATAATCTAGCCCGACTTCATGCACAAATGGATTGTAGGATGAAAGTGGTTGAATTCCACATTCTGGGAGAACCTACCCTAAAATTTCATGCAAGACAAGGTTTAGCTTCGACTGCTCTCATTTCAGGGATTCGAGCCAGAAAATTGTTAAGTAAAGGAGCTCGAGGATACTTGGCATTTTTGATAAATCCTCAAGAAGATAAGCTGAAATTTGAAGATGTGTCTATAGTGAACGAGTATCCAGAAGTATTTCCAGAGGAATTAGTATCTTTACCCCCTGACAGAGATATTGAGTTTAAGATTGAACTTACCCCTGGACCAGCACCTATCTCTAAGACCCCCTATCGAATGGCGCCGGCTGAACTCAAGGAATTAAAATTGCAGTTACAAGATTTGTTTGAAAAAGGCTTCATAAGATTAAGTGAGTCTCCGTGGAGAGCCCCGGTACTGTTTGTGGAAAAGAAAGATGGAAGTTTAAGGTTTTGTGTAGATTACTGGGGATTGAATGAGGTTACTATTAAGAATAAGTATCCTCTACCTCACATTGATGAATTGTTTGATCAACTACAAGGTGCTGTAGTGTTTTCTAAGATTGATCTTAAACAAGGCTACTATCAGTTAAGGATCAGGGAGGAAGACGTTCCTAAAACAGCCTTCAATTCCAGATATGGGCATTACGAGTTTCTAGTTATGCCATTTGGACTAACCAATGCTCCAGCAGCTTTAATGGATTTAATGCATCGCGTTTTCATGGCTTACTTGGATCAATTTGTGGTGATTTTCATAGACGATATCTTGATCTATTCCAAGTCCAAGGAAGAACATGATCGGCATTTGAGAATAGTTTTGCAAACCCTGAAGGAACACCAGTTATATGCTAAGTTTAGCAAGTGTAAGTTCTGGCTAGAAGAAGTATCATTTTTAGGTCATGTGATCTCTGAGAAAGGCATTCCGGTTGATCCAGCCAAAGTGAAAGCAGTGGTGGAATGGAAACAACCGGAGAACCCAACGAAAGTTCGTAGTTTCCTAGGATTGGCCGGATACTACCGAAGGTTTATTCAGGATTTTTTCAAACTTGCGGGTCCCTTAACCAACCTGACTCGAAAGAATAGCCATTTCGTATGGGACTCGAAATGTGAAAATAGTTTCCAAGAGCTTAAGAATTGACTGACCAAAGCTCCTGTGTTGGTTTTACCAAATGAAGAGGATAGTTTTACTGTGTACCCTGATACATCCAAGGAAGGTTTGGGATGTGTTTTGGTGCAGGCTGGAAGAGTAGTGGCCTATGCCTCGAGGAAGTTAAAGCCTCACAAGCAAAATTATCCAACCCATGATCTAGAACTGGCAGCAATAGTGTTTGCTTTGAAGAAATGGAGGCACTATCTGTATGGTATAGTTTTTGAGGTTTATACCGATCACCAGAGTCTTTAATACTTATTTTCTCAAAAGGAACTGAACTTGAGACAACGGCGATGGATGGAATTCTTGGAGGATTATGAGTGTACCATCAAGTATCAGCCAGGGAAGGGTAATAAGGTAGCGGATGCTCTGAGTAGAAAAGTTCAAATTTCTGGACTAATGGTTAAGGAATTGAAGATGTTGGAAGAGATTAGTACTTGGAGCCCACAATTGGCACCGCAGAAAGTGATTTTGGGAGGTATCACTTTAAATTCTCCCATAATTGAGCACATTAAGGAGTCTCAAGACAAAGACGCTCTAGTGCAAAAATGGATAAGTAAAGTCAAAGAAGGGAGGTTGCCTAACTTCAATTTGGGAGAAGATGGAATTTTGAGATACCAAACCCGTCTGGTAGTACCTGACCAAGATGAATTGAAAAAAGAAATTATGGCAGAAGCACACAGGTCTAAGTATACCATTCATTCTGGAAGGAACAAGATGTACCAGGATGTGAAGAAATTATACTGGTGGGATAATATGAAAAGGGACATAGCTCAGTTTGTGCAGTCATGTCTCACGTGCCAGCAAGTCAAATCTAAACACCAGAGACCCTCAGGATTACTGCAGCCCTTAGAAGTGCCTGAATGAAAATGGGATCAAATCACAATGGATTTTGTTACAGGATTACCCCCTACTCGTCGAGGGCATGATGCAATTTGGGTCATAGTAGATCGGTTGACCAAGTCAGCGCATTTTCTACCTATCAACCCGAAATACAAGATGGAAAAACTGGCTCAAATCTATTTGGACGAGATTGTTAGATTGCACGGGGTGCCAGTAAGCATTGTATCAGATAGAGATCCACGTTTCATTTCTAGATTTTGGCAGCAGATACAAAGTGCTTTAGGGACCAAGTTAAATCTTAGTACTGCCTATCACTCTCAAACCGATGGACAATCTGAAAGGACCATACAAACTTTGGAAGACATGTTGAGAGCATGTGTTATGGATTTTGGAGGTAGTTGGGACCAGCATCTAACCCTGGTAGAATTTGCTTACAACAATAGTTACCATTCCTCAATTCAAATGGCCTCGTATGAGGCGTTGCACGGAAGAAAGTGTAGATCCCTAATATACTGGGATGAAATTGGGGAAAGGAAACTTTTGGGTGCCGAAAGAATACCATGGGTTAAGGCAGCATATGAGAAGGTTAGGTTAATCCGTCAAAGGATTCAAGTGGCTCAGAGTCGTCAGAAAAGCCATACCGACAACAGAAGGAAGGATTTAGAGTTTCAAGTTGGGGATGAAGTTTTCTTAAGAGTCACGCCATTAAGGGGAAGTCTCAAATCAGGAAAAGGCAAGAAACTGAGACCAAGATTTATAGGCCCCTTTAGAATTTCAAAAAGGATTGGAAAGGTGGCGTATCAGCTGGAATTGCCAGCAAGCCTAGCCCGAGTCCATAATGTTTTCCACGTGTCTTGGCTAAGAAAGTATCACAAGGATCCATCTCATGTCCTACCAACCCTAGAGGTCGACCTAGATGAATCGTTGACTTACCAAGAGAAACCCTTGAAAATTCTGGACAGAAAGGTTAAAGTCTTAAGAAAGAGACAAATTCCTCTAGTGAAAGTTCTTTGGCGACATCATGGATTAGAAGAAGCAACGTGGGAGCTGGAGGAAGAGATGAACCAGAAATACCCCGAGCTTCAAATGACAAGAGGTAATAATTTTGAGGACGAAATTTCTTAAGTGGGGGAGGTTGTGAAGGCCGTGACCAAACCCTAAATTATGTCTAGACTTTTCGTGAATGGTTTTATAATTTTTTTTTCTTCTAGTGCATATGCATGATCATAAAAATTTTTAAAACCAACGAAAAGATTTCCAACGGTAGCCCAAGTAAGTATTTGAAATCATTTCCATAAAATTAGGGTTTAACCATACCTAAAAACAAATCATCTCAAAACTATGACAATTGTGTGCACTAAACCCTAGGTGTTTCTTCTTTCTTTCAATTTCCTAACCGGCTTCACTCAAGTTTTGTGAACCAAAATTTTGTAGCTGAAACCACTCAATCTCTTCAGCAAAAATCATTTCAGCAGAAATTTGAGTCCCCAACTCCCTCCAAACAAATTCGAATTTCTCCTTTATCAATTCAGCAAGAAACCAGCCGCCACTCTCCTCACTCCATGGCTGCCACTTGTCAAGTTTGAGCTGAAAAATCTGGCAGCAAGCATGCCCTTCTTCCCTCCTAAAAACCGGCAGCATGATGAGCTTGGGGCTAAGGAAATTTCTTTTCAGATTTCATCAACCAAGGCTAATGATACCTCACCTCCCTTCATGCCCAATGCATGAGAAGGTTGTACCATTTGGCATCCATTTCAGCCAAGTCTTATTCACTTGAACAAGCAATTTCAGGTGTCCTTCTCTTACTTCAAGTGCTGGCCGAACTCCATCAGCAAT
The DNA here is from genome assembly GCA_013103745.1 of Gardenia jasminoides. Classification (NCBI taxonomy): domain Eukaryota; kingdom Viridiplantae; phylum Streptophyta; class Magnoliopsida; order Gentianales; family Rubiaceae; genus Gardenia; species Gardenia jasminoides. The sequence continues at coordinate 16,991,278 of CM023097.1, read as the reverse complement.
TCCTCTTCCATTTCATTTCCACTCACTCCAAATCACTCCCACACACTTCACTTTAGCAAATTCTCTCGAAGCTTTCAACCGAAGGCTCTAGCTTCTCTCTCCATTATTTGATCTTTCTTGGTCCATCAACCCTTGCACCAAGAAGTAATCTTGGCCGAACACTGCTGGAAACAAGCATTAAAATTTCTGGAAGAACCAAGCTAGTCATCCTCCATCCGATTTTAGGCAAGCAAGAAGGTAAACCCAAATCCCTTTGTGAACTTCCTAGGTAGCTTAAAACTCTCTCCTTAGCTTATTTCGTTTCCTTGTAACCAGAAACCAGATTTGAATCAACCCCAAGCAGCTTGTTCATCCGTTTCTTGTTCAACCAAACAAAAAGCTGAAGCTCGAACTTCATTAGCTCAAAATACAATTTGTACCATTGCTCTTGAGGTCGGTTGGAGGTAGGAAATCCACCTTACATTCCCTTTGACCTAAATAAACTGTTTTACTCGTAAAGATGTCATCTTACTTCCTAAAACTGACATGCATATACTAGTAGGCTTAAAATCCTGCTTGCATGCATATATCATCTTATTATGTTGATGGAAATTTTGGTGGACTGATAAGGGATATCATTTTGATGTCCCTAAGCTGACTGAAGTTTAAAACCATGGAAATGTCCTCTACTTACTCCATGCATGATGATTGATGATGGCCGAACCCTTTTCTTGTGCTTAGTTGTGGTTCAATAACTTTGATTACTTGCTGTTTTGGAATGGATGTGAGCTGATGGGCTTTGACCTACTCCACCCGAAACCCTTTTGTTGTTAACATGCTGAAATCGACCCTTGCATGCACCACATTCCACGTGATTGATGAAACTTTAATTAAAAGTTTGCATGGATAAAGTGTTTAACAAAAACCAGGCTTAAGTTGTTTATTTGCTTGTTGGAAAGTTGAAAACCTATTTTTCCTTGCATGAGACCTCTCGGTCAGTTCAAGAGCCGCATGCATAATGACATAAAACCTGGTTTTGAGTAGATATTGGTCTTGCAACAAGGAAGAAAACAAAAAGGGAGAATCGGACTTGATGATTTTTTCAACTTGGAACAAAATTTGTCTAGTTACACGTATTGTTTAGTTTTGACCGTATGCATGATTTTTGGATTGTTAGATGGATGTATCATGTGCTAAGAGTCCCGCTTAGCATTTTGGAAATCAAACCGAACCTTTAACCACGCGGCTACATGGCTAAAATTTCACAAAAGTTACTCAAACCACATTTTTCCAAGAAATCAGTGGGCAAAACCACACTAAAATAAAATGCTCATATCTTGCTGTTTATAACTCCAAATCATGTGCCATTAGTGGCATCCAAAACTAGACCCAAAGATCTTCGTTTCGGTACCTTACATGCCCCGTAACTCATTTTCTACAACCGTGGTAAACTGATGAACATCACTCAAAATCAAATCTGTGGAATTCTGAAAAAATGACAATCTTGAATGTTAATAGCCAAACTTGACCAATTTCTGAAATGATTTTGATTTTGGTGTTTTCTGAGAAAATAAAGAACTATGAATCTAGTTTTCAACGGTTCCAAAATCATACAATTTGCATAAGCAAAACTTCCGATTTTAGTTTTGAAAGAAACCATGGCAGAATTAGCCTTGGCCATGAAAAACGTAGGACCGTTCCATTTTCAAAATTTAGTTGTTTGGCCAAAAAAAAAAACCCTAACTTTCACTATTTCGATTTTTGTATGAAAACTTGTTTTAATTACGTAAAACAATATTAAATTGTTTTAAACCAAAGCCACGAAAAGTTTGTTTTGTACTACAACAAGTAGATTAAACACAGCTAGTTGATTTTTCCAACCAAGCAAACCTTCTTCCCAATTTTCCAACAGACTACACAACGTTATTCAAACCTTTTAAAACATCAACTATTGAAATTATTCCAACCCTAATTACACCGATTTTCAAAACTCACACACTTTTGACCTAACAAACCGAGACCTATATTCTCGAAATTTGAACCACCGTCTTATCACCCTATCAACTCATTAGGTAAATCATAATACATTATTGTTTTCATAAAAGAAGTGAATTGGTCAAAATTGATTTTAATAATTAAAGGTTGATATAATAATTATGTACCTCAGGACTCGTCGGTGATACAAACGAGGGTTTTGAGACCGAGGATTTCGACTCACCTACTCAACCTTGACCAACTGAGGTGAGGGTTCCTATTTGTTGCTACTTGATCCTTGTTGCTAGGTGTTACTGTGAGGGCCTCAAAATTCAGAATTATTTTAAAAATGCATAAAATTATTTATATTGTGTTTATTAATTGAAATATGAGTGAATATATGTTTAAAGTGATTATTTCTCAATTTAGAGAATTTTATACGAATTGTTTGCCGGTGTGTGGTTTTGGCCAAGTTTTAGCGTTAAAAATTGTTCCGACGCGTGAATAGTGACTTGGACTTGAAATCGAGCATATGTAGTGATATTTTGGAAATATTATTAAGGTGAAACAGTGTCGGGGTGAAAGAAACCAGTGTAAGTTAGACTGTCGCGTGTGACGCGACATAAAGTGCCAAAAAGCACTTTTTCCCTTAAAATAAGGAAATGCACTTTTTGACCCATAAAAGCCTTGACTTCTTGCACCCTTATACTTCATTTTTCAGCTGCTATTTTGAGCTTAGAGAGAGAGAGGGAGGACGAAATTGAGAGCAAGAAATGAGAGAGAAAATAAGCTCATCTTCTTCTTCCATTTCTTGAAGCTTCATGACACCATTGGAGGGCTTTAATCTTGGTTTCCTCTTCATTTCTTGGCTGCCATGAGAGAGTGAAAGAGGGAGAGAGAGGCCGAGAGACTTGAGAGAGAAAGGAGGGAAAGCTTGGAACCTTGTTTCTTCCATTTCTTCTTCTTCCTTGTTTGATTCTTCAAGACACCATTGAAGCTCATCATCTTCATCCCTTATGCAGCCAAGGAGAGAGAAGTGAGGGCTGGTCCGATTTCTTGGAGGAGAAAAGAGGTGAGTTTGAAGCTTGATTTTCCATTTTCTTTCTACTCCAAGCAACTTGAACCTATGAAACTTGATTGATGAGTTGTGGGCTTCATTTCTTTCCTTCCATGGCAGCCGAACCAAGGAGAGAGGAGAGAGAGTGTGGTCCGAAAATCTTGAAGGAAAAAGAAAGAGAAAAGTGAAGAAATAAAGTTTGTTTGAGTGGTGGGTTGCTTGATCGTGAGGTTGGAGTTGTAGATCACCCTCAAAGTTCGAAGATCTTAGATAAAGATCGAAGCTTTCATGGTTGTTGAGCTTGGAAGGGGTCAATTTTGAGAAGATATCACAAAGTCTCGGTGGATCTTGTCGGATCTGGTCAGATCTGAAGGTATAAAGCTTGAACCTTGTAGAGATAGCTTTATTAGTGTTAAATAGCTTAGATCTATGGTTGATTTTGGGTAAAATGATCTCATCTGAAAAAGATGAAGTTGGGCTCTTGAAATCCCAACCTAGGTAGCGGACTTGAGGTGGCCTTTAGGTAGTGGACTTGAGGACCTGATTGGGAATTTGATTGTTAATTGTGAACTTGCATTGATATGGTTAGAAATTAGGGTTTTCAGTTGTTGAAAAGTTGAAGGAAAATATATGTTATGGCCAAACCCATGCCTGGTGATTTCAATGTTTGATTTTGGAATGTCGTGAATGTTCTCGAAGGATTTTATCTTTTGAGAAAAATGTGTATATTGTTCTAATTGTGAGTGTATGTGTGTGTGAGTGAGTGTTTGGATTTTAAAAGGGTAAAAAGTGTAGTTTTCATGAAATTTGAGTGAAAAGTGCTATTTGACTGAATTTGAAGGTTTTGCAGTGTTTTGGCTAAATTCTGGGGATTTTCGAATACAATGGCTTGATATGAAACGTTTTATATCAATATGGAAGTTTTAGCCAAAAATGAATTGTCGAACGTATTGTGTAAAAAGTGATTTTGAGGTGTGAGACCTCACTTAAATGTTTTGTGAAAGAGAACGTGCTTGTAGTGCCAATGAGTATATCGGTGGGATGCTCTTTTGAAATGGAAAAGTGATTTTCAAAGAGGATTTATTCAAATATTGTGCCATGTGAAATGAGAGTTTTCCTCGAAGAAATTTTGGAAAAATGTCGCTTGAGACTAACAAGTGAAAGTAATTGTGTTAGTGACTGAAAATGAAGTGAATCTCATGGATTGTTTTAAATTATTTTAGGAAGTGTGCAAGGCGGTGACTTTGACCCTGAGGAAGTGAACCTTACTTTGGTGAGTTTCCATACTTGTTACATGATTATGTGAAAATGATGCAATGGTGTTTAGTGAAGTGATTTTGAAGTGAAACCTAGTTCTCGAACTCTCTGATGGGGTAGTGTATTTTATCACACTTATCCTTATCGTAAATAAAAGAAATTGTGAAAGGGTTTTGCAATGACTCACATGTGTGAGTGTTTTAACCTGTTTTCAACCTAGTTCTAACTTGTTTTCAAAGGAAAAGTTTTACTACTATTCTTTACCAATGAAATGTTTTCCTACTTTTGTGAGTATTTGGACTATGTTTCAAACTATTTACAAATGAGCGGCTTTACTAGCGATTTCAAAGGGAATAATTTACTGCTTGCCAAATGATTTATTAGTGTTTATAAGTGAAATAATTTACTATTGAAATGATTTCTAAGTAAAGACACTCTCAAGTGCGTGACTTACTTGACTTGAAATGTGTTTTTAAATTGAAATGTGAATTAATGTGAAAGATAGGTTTTGATCCATCAAATGGATTAGTGTGTACTTTATCGCAATTACTCCCATTTGAATGGTACTACTTGCAAAAGTGTTTTCCTGATATTTTGGGTATACTTGAGTCTTTTGTCTTGTGCCATGATTCCTGTTTTGAATTGCATGAAGTGATGTGACGTGTCCTGTATTCCCTGTTCTTGAGAATTGAATCCCCTTGGTGTGATAACCTTGGGCTACGTGATATATTGAATCCCCTTGGTGTGATAACCTTGGGCTACGTGATATATTGAATCCCCTTGGTGTGATAACCTTGGGCTACGTGATATACTCAATCCCCTTGGTGTGATAACCTTGGGCTACGTGATAAACTCAATCCCCTTGGTATGACAACCTTGGGCTACGTGATGAACTTAATCCCCTTGGTATGACAACCTTGGGCTACGTGATGAACTTAATCCTACTCTTGTGTGATTACTGGCTTTCCTTCTTTGTTTATATTCGAGTATGAATTTTGAAGTGAAAAATCATATGTGTTATGTGCTTTCTATGTTTTTGGGAGCTCACGGGCTTTTTAGCTCACCCTTTAAATTTGTTTTCCTTAACAGGTAATGCGTACCCGAGTGGAGATGCTAACCCTTAGAAGTAGGGTTTATTATGTTGAACAGGTTGAGAACTTTGGAGTGTGATTGTTGCAAGTTTTTGTAATTCGAATTTTGGATGTAAGGTGGAAGATTTATGGATCCAAAGTTGTAATTTGATGTTGTGGATTGTAAACTATCATTCCATTTGTATTGTACTCAGAGTTTTAGTCTGGTAAGTTGTTTGATGGTTGAGGACTGTAGTGAGTCCTGGCGAGAGCTGGGCAGGCGATCACGGATACCCTAGGGAGAGGTGGGTCGTCACAGGTGGTATCAGAGCTTAGGTTTCAGATCTCTGTAGTGTATTCTAGGCTTAAAGTTTAGGATACCGGCCTGTGGTGCTGGAGTGTTTCCTGATTGAAAAAGGTGGGTTTGGTACTTGATGACTGAATGAGAGAGATGGAAAAGCTGATAGGAATTGACATGGTGGGATTAAGACTCTAATTCTGGATGTGTTCTAGTAAGAGATCTTCTTAAGCGTGTGAATAGCTATAATTTCCTCCTAATTGTGGTTGGTGTTTAATCGAGGACTCTCCAATGTGGCTGAGTATTTAAGGAATCTTAGACTGGGGAGGTATTAAATTTTCGGTGAACTAATTGATGGATGAATAAGAAATGCTCCTCTTAAGCCCTATTCGCCATTAAGTGATGTGCAATTTTGAGATCTAATGAGAATCAGAGTTATTAAGTGTTTGAAAGTTTAGTAGAGTGAAAAGAAATGTAAGAGATAGCCATCATTCATGTTTACGTGTTAGTGAGATCTAAAGTTCGAGCAGGTTCCAAGTGGATTGAGAAGAATACAATGGATAGTGATGAAGATATGGGGGAGGATACCATTGAGGCTAAGGGAGATCCCCAATACCTAGAGCCTAACCCGACAGAGAGTGCCTCCACGAAGTCTTCTTCTTCTGAGACTTGATGGATTAGCCTAGCGTGAAATTGGGGTTTTGTGTAACCTTCCGTGAGGAAAGCCAATAGAGTGGGTTCCCAACTTTTGTAAATTGCGTGCTTGCTAACTTTTCAAGTATCGTATTTTTGTTAAGTACACTTGTGAACTTGATATACCTATGTGTGCCTTTTGACAAAAGCATGCACATCTGATGTACTCCTGGCACTTTATTCTTATGAAATGCGAATATGAGGTGTTTTGTTTACCTTTCAAAGTGAATGTTCTAATAGTGTATTTACTTCCTTATGTTTGTGAAAATTTGATGGCCCTCTAAAGAACTATGGAGGGTAGGAGAGGCCGAGGTCGGGGGCAAGGGACTAGGCTACTCCACAACATTGGAGGTGATCGAGAGTCAACCGCCGATCAAAATCAAGGGGCTGGAGTTAACTTTGTTGAGCAAATGGCGACAGCCATGAATCGTATGACTGAGATATTAGACCGTATGGCTGGCCAACAAGGCCTGGACTGAACAACATATCAATTTTGGGGTTGGTGAGGATAGAGCCCTTGAGCGATTTCAAAGGTTTAACCCACCTAAATTCCTTGGGGAACCCAACCCTGAAGTTGCTGAAGGATGGTTGGAGAGAATTTCTGATATTTTTGCTGCCTTAGATTATACGGAGGAGAGGCAAGTGTCATTTGCCGTATTTCAGTTTGAGGGAGCCGCTAGAGCCTGGTGGAATAAGGGTGAAATGGGAAAGAGAGCAAATCCCTAGAACTTGGGTGAACTTTACTAGAGAATTTAATGCTAAGTTTCTTCCTCCACTAGTCCAGGAGAAAAGGGAAGATGATTATTAGATGTAAGCAAGGAACGTTAAGTGTCACAGAGTACGAGGCACTCTTTACTAGATTGTCGAGGTTTGCTCAGAGTTAGTGGCAACCGAACAAAGGAGAATTAGAGATTTGTGCAAGGGTTGAACGTGGAGATACAAGAAATTTTGGCGGCTACCCAAATCAATAGTTTTAGTGAAGTCATTGAGAAAGCCCAAAGGATTGAAGGGGCAAAGGTTCAAGTTAGAACTTTCAATGCAAAAAAAAGAAATGCCCCTAGCAGTAGTCAAGGACCAGTGGATGTGACTGCTTCGACCCCTAAGATTGGAAGTGACATGGGAAAAGAAAACCCTTCTGGAGGATCGAGAGGATCTATGCTAAAGGGAACATTTTCTAGTGGAGTGGGGTCCGAAGGAACTTTGGATGGAAGAAGACAATCAAGGAATGTCATGCAAGGCAGTCAGGTATCTACTCCCAGTATAACATGTAATTTCTGTGGGAAGTTGAACCATACTGAGGAAGAATGTTGGAAGAAGGCAGGAAAGTGTTTCCGATGTGGTAGTACTGAACACCAATTATCTGCATGTCCGAGGCTGCGGGGAGAAGTTGTGACCCAACAAGTGAGTAGACCTAACTCTAGTCAGGCTAGTGCACAAGGAAGTCGATCAAGAGTTCCAGCCAGGGTCTACACCATTAACCAACAACAAGTGCCCGGTCCGACTGAAAATGTTCAAGGTACTACCCCTGTCTTATTTAGTAAAGTTTTAGTGGCTTTTGATACTTTCCATTTAATGGTTAACCCTGCTTCCTTGTATGGAGTAAATATAGACTCTGTTAGAGTATTTTATGATCTTGGGGTTCGAACACCAAGAGAGATATCTAAGGGCGAAACTCATGGGAGATAAATTTTGATGGCAACATAATTGGATGGAGGTGGCCTTTAGGATATGTATAAATATATGCATCTGGAGATTTTTAGAAAAGATCACCTTATAAGGCTTGAATGCATACCATTGCTGATGCAATAAGCACTATCTTGGAATTTGGAAGATATCGAAACAGAGGAAACGCTATCTTATGAAAGACTTTATGTGCAGACTTATGATAAGAAGGTGACGAACTTGAGAAGTAAGCAAATTTCCCCTAGTTGAGATTATGGAGAAATTGAAGGATTAAGGAAGTAACCCGGAAAGTTGAAGAAAAGATCTGAAAGGATTATCCAGAGTGGTTCACAACTCGACACTTGAATTTTGAGGACAAAATTCTTTTAAGGGGGGAAGGATGTGAGGGCCTCAAAATTCAGAATTATTTTAAAAATGCATAAAATTATTTATATTGTGTTTATTAATTGAAATATGAGTGAATATATGTTTAAAGTGATTATTTCTCAATTTAGAGAATTTTATACGAATTGTTTGCCGGTGTGTGGTTTTGGCCAAGTTTTAGCGTTAAAAATTGTTCCGACGCGTGAATAGTGACTTGGACTTGAAATCGAGCATATGTAGTGATATTTTGGAAATATTATTAAGGTGAAACAGTGTCGGGGTGAAAGAAACCAGTGTAAGTTAGACTGTCGCGTGTGACGCGACATAAAGTGCCAAAAAGCACTTTTTCCCTTAAAATAAGGAAATGCACTTTTTGACCCATAAAAGCCTTGACTTCTTGCACCCTTATACTTCATTTTCAGCTGCTATTTTGAGCTTAGAGAGAGAGGAGGGACAAAGTGAGAGCAAGAAATGAGAGAGAAAATAAGCTCATCTTCTTCTTCCATTTCTTGAAGCTTCATGACACCATTGGAGGGCTTTAATCTTGGTTTCCTCTTCATTTCTTGGCTGCCATGAGAGAGTGAAAGAGGGAGAGAGAGGCCGAGAGACTTGAGAGAGAAAGGAGGGAAAGCTTGGAACCTTGTTTCTTCCATTTCTTCTTCTTCCTTGTTTGATTCTTCAAGACACCATTGAAGCTCATCATCTTCATCCCTTATTGCAGCCGAAGGAGAGAGAAGGAAGTGAGGGCTGGTCCGATTTCTTGGAGGAGAAAAGAGGTGAGTTTGAAGCTTGATTTTCCATTTTCTTTCTACTCCAAGCAACTTGAACCTATGAAACTTGATTGATGAGTTGTGGGCTTCATTTCTTTCCTTCCATGGCAGCCGAACCAAGGAGAAAGGAGAGAGAGTGTGGTCCGAAAATCTTGAAGGAAAAAGAAAGAGAAAAGTGAAGAAATAAAGTTTGTTTGAGTGGTGGGTTGCTTGATTGTGAGGTTGGAGTTGTAGATCACCCTCAAAGTTCGAAGATCTTAGATAAAGATCGAAGCTTTCATGGTTGTTGAGCTTGGAAGGGGTCAATTTTGAGAAGATATCACAAAGTCTCGGTGGATCTTGTCGGATCTTGTCAGATCTGGTCAGATCTGAAGGTATAAAGCTTGAACCTTGTAGAGATAGCTTTATTAGTGTTAAATAGCTTAGATCTATGGTTGATTTTGGGTAAAATGATCTCATCTGAAAAAGATGAAGTTGGGCTCTTGAAATCCCAACCTAGGTAGCGGACTTGAGGTGGCCTTTAGGTAGTGGACTTGAGGACCTGATTGGGAATTTGATTGTTAATTGTGAACTTGCATTGATATGGTTAGAAATTAGGGTTTTCAGTTGTTGAAAAGTTGAAGGAAAATATATGTTATGGCCAAACCCATGCCTGGTGATTTCAATGTTTGATTTTGGAATGTCGTGAATGTTCTCGAAGGATTTTATCTTTTGAGAAAAAATGTGTATATTGTTCTAATTGTGAGTGTATGTGTGTGTGAGTGAGTGTTTGGATTTTAAAAAGGGTAAAAAGTGTAGTTTTCATGAAATTTGAGTGAAAAGTGCTATTTGACTGAATTTGAAGGTTTTGCAGTGTTTTGGCTAAATTCTGGGGATTTTCGAATACAATGGCTTGATATGAAACGTTTTATATCAATATGGAAGTTTTAGCCAAAAATGAATTGTCGAACGTATTGTGTAAAAAGTGATTTTGAGGTGTGAGACCTCACTTAAATGTTTTGTGAAAGAGAACGTACTTGTAGTGCCAATGAGTATATCGGTGGGATGCTCTTTTGAAATGGAAAAGTGATTTTTCAAAGAGGATTTATTCGAAATATTGTGCCATGTGAAATGAGAGTTTTTCCTCGAAGAAATTTTGGAAAAATGTCGTTTGAGACTAACAAGTGAAAGTAATTGTGTTAGTGACTGAAAAATGAAGTGAATCTCATGGATTGTTTTAAATTATTTTAGGAAGTGTGCAAGGCAGTGACTTTGACCCCTACGAGGAAGCTGAACCTTACTTTGGTGAGTTTCCATACTTGTTACATGATTATGTGAAAATGATCGCAATGGTGTTTAGTGAAGTGATTTTGAAGTGAAACCTAGTTCTCGAACTCTCTGATGGGGTAGTGTATTTTATCACACTTATCCTTATCGTAAATAAAAGAAATTGTGAAAGGGTTTTTGCAATGACTCACATGTGTGAGTGTTTTAACCTGTTTTCAACCTAGTTCTAACTTGTTTTCAAAGGAAAAGTTTTACTACTATTCTTTACCAATGAAATGTTTTCCTACTTTTGTGAGTATTTCAGACTATGTTTCAAACTATTTACAAATGAACGGCTTTACTAGCGATTTCAAAGGGAATAATTTACTCGTGCTTGCCAAATGATTTATTAGTGTTTATAAGTGAAATAATTTACTATTGAAATGATTTCTAAGTAAAGACACTCTCAAGTGCGTGACTTACTTGACTTGAAATGTGTTTTTAAATTGAAATGTGAATTAATGTGAAAGATAGGTTTTGATCCATCAAATGGAGTAGTGTGTACTTTATCGCAATTACTCCCATTTGAATGGTACTACTTGCAAAAGTGTTTTCCTGATATTTTGGGTATACTTGAGTCTTTTGTCTTGTGCCGTGATTCCTGTTTTGAATTGCATGAAGTGATGTGACGTGTCCTGTATTCCCTGTTCTTGAGAATTGAATCCCCTTGGTGTGATAACCTTGGGCTACGTGATATATTGAATCCCCTTGGTGTGATAACCTTGGGCTACGTGATATATTGAATCCCCTTGGTGTGATAACCTTGGGCTACGTGATATATTGAATCCCCTTGGTGTGATAACCTTGGGCTACGTGATAAACTCAATCCCCTTGGTATGACAATCTTGGGCTACGTGATGAACTTAATCCCCTTGGTATGACAACCTTGGGCTACGTGATGAACTTAATCCTACTCTTGTGTGATTACTGGCTTTCCTTCTTTGTTTATATTCGAGTATGAATTTTGAAGTGAAAAATCATATGTGTTATGTGCTTTCTATGTTTTTGGGAACTCACGGGCTTTTTAGCTCACCCTTTAAATTTGTTTTCCTTAACAGGTAATGAGTACCCGAGTGGAGAAGCTAACCTTAGAAGTAGGGTTTATTATGTTGAACAGGTTGAGAACTTTGGAGTGTGATTGTTGCAAGTTTTTGTAATTCGAATTTTGGATGTAAGGTGGAAGATTTATGGATCCAAAGTTGTAATTTGATGTTGTGGATTGTAAACTATCATTCCATTTGTATTGTACTCAGAGTTTTAGTCTGGTAAGTTGTTTGATGGTTGAGGACTGTAGTGAGTCCTGGCGAGAGCTGGGCAGGCGATCACGGATACCCTAGGGTACGCCCTAGGGAGAGGTGGGTCGTCACAGTTACTTGTTATTGTATGACTTATTTCTAAATGTGATTTATTGTTGAATGATTGAAACTAGGGTTTTACGTAAAGTGAGTTTTATTGCTTAACTTGAATCAACGTGCTTAGGTGGTTTAGTATGTTTTATTTTTAAAAAAAAAAATAAAAACTTGTTTTCTTTTTGAGGCTTGAGGTGAAGAGGCTGGCCTTCAAGGCCCCCTCACCCCTAAAGGCTGGTGCACTCTCCTAAAGGGGCTCGAGGTTGAAATTGATTGTCAGTTGTCCCTCACCTCTAAAATAATAAAGTAAACCACTGTAATTGTGCCTGTGCATGTCAACTGTGCATGACCGTTGGCCGTAGGGATCCCAAACCCCAGAGGCGAGTCGGCCTATTCCGAGCCAGGGGCTTGGTCGTCGGCAACCAGGTCTTGTTTAAAGGTTACCTAGAGTGTACACCACCTCCTGCTTGTTTGGTTTTCGGATCCGAAGTTGAGTGAAAGGGGTTGGAGAATGAGAAAAGAAATGATTGACCAGAGTACTGCAGACTCTATATGGATTGACTCAATGAGCACTGTATCCTCCTGTGACTGTTCCTGATTGATTGGCTAAATGAGCACGCTGATTGTTATTGTTTTTGAAACCTGAGATTTGGAAAAGAAACTACTGTTTACAATGTTCCTTAATTGGAAACTTTACTGTACTTGAAAACTGGTCCTATATGGACATTTCTGTTTTACAAAAGCTTGTTATGTTATGTGTTTAATTGCTATGTGTTTTGGGACTCTTACTGGGCTTAGCAGCTCACCCCATATATTTGTCCCTTCCCAGGATTTTCAGGTGTTGAGATGAGTGCTGAAGGAGTACAAGGCAGTTGAATCTTTTGAATGATTGATGTATTTTGAACCTTTTATGATGTTGATGACAATGTTTAAAATTTCCTTTGAATTATTGTGGTAAGGGTTTGTGGATCGAACCCTGATGGAGGTTAGGTTGTAAGTTATGTTGATCTATTTTAACGTTATATCCTGTTTGACAAACCCTAGTCGAATTGATTGGTTGCTCGAGTCCTGGCTAGAGTTGGGCCGACGGCCGCGGGTCTTATGATTTGCCTTGGGAAACGTGGAGCCGGCACAACTGTAGTGTATCCTAGGCTTTAAGTTTAGGATGCCAGACTGTGGGACTAGTTTGACTGTTAAGTGACATGATTTATGATAATAGTTTACCTCGAAGACTAATCCCAGTTGTGATTGTAGGAATGGAAGGAAATGGAGCACCAGAATTACCTAGGAGGCGACTTTGTCCTATTATGTTTCAGACAAGATCTGGCGAGCCATTTCGGCAGTTCGTCCCAGGACGTAAGGTGGATAGACAATGTGATTGTTGGATGACATATTCGTATCCCAACCGTGTGGTGCTAGCTATAGTGGATGAGAGGCAAAGGCTAGTCATCGCAAATGTGAGAGTAAATGACCGGATTCGAGAGTTGGAGACTAGGATGCTCGAAGAGCAAGAACGAACCGATATTTTGCCTGAAGAATTATGAGAAGCCAATAATCGTTTGACCCAAATGGCACAACAATTAACGGAGAGAGGTGGAGAAGATCGTGGCCCTGAGGATCCTAGCGTTGGAAATGAAGTTGAACGTGTTAGAGAACGGGAATCTTTTGATTCTAATTAATCTAGTGATGTATTGCTTTTGACCTCTTGTAAGAGGATGATAGAATTAGAACGTAGAATGTTCTACCTTGGGGACTAATGTGTTTTGTCAATGACTTATTTGCTTTTGTTTGCTATTCTTGACTTGGTATGTACTCAACTTGACTGTGACTTGTGTTTTAGCTTAATGAGTTCTAGTTTGTACTGGATTGGGACATGACTGAATTTAAACTGTGTGGTGAAAATGTTATGTGCAAAAATGGATTTGCCTCTTTTGTTCTTATGGGTTGTTACTTGTATATGTATGCTCCAAGTTTATATTGAAGTAATGCATGTCTATATAGATTAGTTGTGAGAATGGAAGCTAGAAGACCACGATGAGGACGTCCACGCAGACAACCCCAAAATCAAGAGGAAGAGAGTGGATCTGTGGCTAACCAAAACACTGGGGCAAGGGCTGAGGCAAACAATCAAGTGGCACAGGTTTTAAATCGTATGACAGATTTATTAGAATGTTTAGTGCCTCAACAAGGCCATGGAGCTGGACAAGTGAATCAACTTGGAAATCAAGAGATAGGGGAAGATAAGGCCTTAGAAAGATTTCAAAAGTTTTCTCCACCTAAGTTTTCTGGGGATCCTGACCCGGATAAAGCTGAGAATTGGTTAGAGAATATAAGAAATATATTTGATGCATTGGATTATTCGGAGGAGAGACAAGTGACCTTTGCCGTGTTCCAATTTGAAGGAGCGGCACGAGCATGGTGGAGTGTAATAAGAAACAAGTAGGAAAGGGAACAAACTCCTAGGACTTGGATGAACTTTGTACGAGAATTTAATGAAAAGTTCCTTCCACCACTAGTCCAAGAAAAGAGAGAAGAGGATTTTATAAACCTTCGGCAAGGAACCTTAAGTGTGGCCGAATATGAAACCCAATTCACCAAATTGTCTAGGTTTGCCCCGGAACTAGTGATTACAGAGCGAAAGCGAATAAGGCGGTTTATTCAAGAACTCAATCTAGAAATTCAAGATGCTCTGGTAGCAGCACAAATTGAGACTTTTACTGATGCTCTTGAGAAAGCCCAAAGGGTCGAGATTACAAAATCCCAACTGAGAGTCTCTTACACACGAAAGAGAGATACACCTAGTGGTAGTCACTTTGAATCTTTTAAAGAGAGTGTATCACCATTCAAAGTCAGAAAAGGGGCTGATGGAGTGAGACTACCACCTCTTCCTTCTTCTTCTCATAGAGTGGAGCGATTAGAAGGAGCTACATCACAAGGAACCCAAACGAGAAGGGTCCAATCAAAGAAAATATCACAGCGAAGTCGAGCCACGATTTTTCAACCAACTTATGGATATTGTGGGAAAAGCAATCACACTGAGGACAACTTTTGGGTGAAAGGGCGAAAATGTTTGCGTTGTGGGAGTGCCGACCATCAAGTTAGCCACTGTCCAAGGAAGCAACTACGAGATAGTAGTACTCACCAAGGAAATGTGGATACTTCTCAACAAGCTATAGAAGGAGAGGAACGACCACGAGCACCAGCTAGAGTATATACCCTCTTTGGTCAACAGACTCCAGGGTCGACTGAGGTAGTAGAATGTAAGAATTTTGAGGACAAAATTCCTTTAAGGGGGGAAGGATGTGAGGGGTCGGAAATTTTATTTTTATCAGAAAATGAATGATAATGATAAAATAATAATATTATGTACTTTCACTCAAATATTAGTGAATTTATGCTTTGAATTATTATTTTCTAATTTAGATGATTTTTCGAGAATTATTTGCCGGTGTGTGGTTTCGGCCAGTTTAAGTGTTGAATTTTGTTCTGAAGCGTGAATAGTGACCTTAAGATGAAACCGAGCATATGTTGAGATATTACAGATATATATTTAAGGTTGGACAGTGTAGGAATGAGTTAAACCAATGAAGATTAGAGTGTCGCGCGTCGATGCGACATAAAGTGATCGTTTGACCACTTTTCCACGAATTAAGGTGAGCCAAGCTTTTTGTCTATAAAAAGCCACCTTTTAAGCCTTCTTGTTCCCTTGTTATTTTCAGCCATTCTTTGGGCTTAGAGAGAGAGAGAGGCAGCGAAATTGGAGAGAGAGAAATGAGAGAATTTCCAAGCTTTCTTCTTCTTCTTCTTCAACTTCATTCTCTTGCACTTTGAAGACACCATTTGAAGAGTTTCATCTTGCTTCCTTTCGCTCCTTGTTGCAGCCGTGTATGAGAGAGAAAGGGAGAGAGAGGGCCGAGAGTAACAAGAGAAAGAGAGAGAGTTGTCTTCTTCAATTTCTTCTTCCTCAACTTCCAAGAAGTTTCAAGACTCCATTGAAGGTTTGATCCTTGTTCCTCCTCCACCCTTGTAGCAGCCGAGAGTGAGAGTGAGAAAGTGAGACAGAGCCGTGAGTGAGAGAGAGAAAGGAAGAGAGAAGAAAGCTTCATTTTTCTTGGCAAGTTCTTGTTCTTGAGCTCGGAGGGAGAAATCAACTTCAAGCAAGTAGAACTG
The DNA here is from genome assembly GCA_013103745.1 of Gardenia jasminoides. Classification (NCBI taxonomy): domain Eukaryota; kingdom Viridiplantae; phylum Streptophyta; class Magnoliopsida; order Gentianales; family Rubiaceae; genus Gardenia; species Gardenia jasminoides. The sequence goes on along the minus strand of CM023097.1, from coordinate 16,975,310 downwards.
TGGGAAAACTTGGAGGATCTCGAGGTAATGAAACTTAGAACATCATCTGTAGGTGGAACTTCATCAGATCTCCCTTGATCTTGCTAGATCTGAAAAGATCTTAAGGTATAATCCTTAAAGTTCTTAGCTTTGACTTTATTAGTGGTAAATTTGTTAGATCTATGGTTTATTTTGTTAAGAATGCTTATGTGTGAAGCATTTGAGTTGGGCTCTTGAAATCCCAACCTAGGTAGCGGACTTGAGGTGGATTTTAGGTAGTTGACTTGAGGGCCTGATTGTGGATTTGTATGATATTCGTGAAAATAGTCTTGATCTGGCTTGAAAGTAGGGTTTTGTTATTGTAAATTTTGATAGAAAAATGTATGAGATGGCCAAACCCATACTTGGTAATTTTAATGTTTGATTTTGAAATTTTGTAATTTTTCTTGAAGAGATTTTGCCTAAATAAATGTGTATTATGTTTAATTATGAGTACATGTTTGAATGGAGTGAAGTTATGAATTTTTAATGGTGAAAAGTTGTGTTTTCACTAATTTTGGGTAAACATGTAATTTTGAAAAAACAGGGAGCGATTTTAATCGTTTAGAACTTTGACTTCCCGTATGAATTTTTGACTGAATTTTGGTATAAACCTAGCATATATATATAGAAGAATAAGTGTACAAAATTTGGCATTTTTCCCGTAAGATTTCGTTGGCTTGTTTTTGAAACTGATAACACTGTGCTTTAGCTACTACTGAATCTTACGTCTTTATTTGACCTATATTACAAAATGAATTTGAAAGTGAAGTTTCTAGTGAATTGTAGTTCTCCGAGTCTAGTTTCCATACCCATAAGCCTTGTTTAATTTCAATGAGTGTAATCTTAGATATGGTCCGAACAAGAATTCGTAGTAGTGAGGGTTTGGTGATTCTAAGTAGTTGAGTGAAGACCTTGAGTTTTAGATATTTTGGCTAGTATCTGATAGCTGAACTTTGGCTCAGGTGGCCAAGACTTTGTCGAGGGTGAACCAACTAACGAAATTTAGCCTTCTTCTTTGTTCACTCGTTTAAGTGGATCGAGGTGAGTGTTCTAACTCTCTTTTAAATGAAAATCTTGCCATGGTTTGTAAATGAATGATTTGTGAAATGATTTGCTAGTATTTACCAAGAAATGATTTCCCCTATTTCCAAATAAAATGCTTTTACTAGTGAAATAACTTATGAAGGATTTGTGAGTGTTTCAACTCCCTTTGAAATGAAATCTGGCAATGGTTTCCAAAGGAACGATTTGTTGAAATGATTTACTATCATTTCCAAATGAAATGCTTTACAAGTGAAATTATGAAGAGTTTGTGAGTGTTTCCTGTATGTTATGTGAATTACATGCTTATGTGATTAATACTTGATGTTACTTGATCTCATAAGTGTTAAATACTTGTTTCTAGGCGAGTGTGTACTTTACCGCACTCGACCTAACTGTCAATATACTGTTCAACTGTCTACTATTCCATTGTTTGTATATTACTTGTGCATGACTGTAGGCCATGTGTACTTTATCACATTGGCTGAACAAGGCCTTTCCCCCTTCGTTATCGGCCTATTCGAGCCAGAAGCGGACTTGGTCGAGTAGGTTGGTAACTTAGGGCACTGTACAGTATACTCGAGTATTACCACTGGGTGTTATAAGGAGGAGTAGGAGGGTGATTGATCGACAAGACGGACTGTAACTGCTCTCGTTGAATACTGTATCCTTCCAATACTGGATTTAAATGTGTACTGAATTACTGTTTACTGTATGTTGTTTGTTAAATTGAGTATTGATGGAATGATTGCTTGAAAACTCAAATGTTTTACAAAGTGACACTTAATTCAAAGGTCCATGAATTTCTTGTTTTTTTACTGGACATTCACTGAGATTCTAGCTCACCCCAAAATGGTATTGTGGTTGTACCCTAAGTACTTTGAACTGTAATTTGGGGAATGAGAGTTGGAAGTTGAATTTAGTAATGTTATTATTTGTGGTTTGGTTTGGAATGGTTATTTACGTTCACTTTCCAAGTGTTTTAGTTACTCGAGTGACTGAGTCCTGGCGAGAGCTAGGCTGACGGCCCGCTAAACCCTTTGGCACACCTTAGGGTGAGAAGGGGCTGTCACAGCCAAGGCCAGAAACACGTGCTCAAGAGGACAAAACTAGGAAGACCTAGAGAAAACAAAGAACAGCCTAAATGTGGCCAACTTGATTTTTGGTGAAGCGCAAAACAACTAGAAATGCTTGTTCGGAGAATTTCAAACCCATGACGGGACCAAATCTATAAGAGGAGGAAGGGGGCTATGGGAGGAGAGAAAGGGGAAGAAAGATAAGAGAGAAGAAGGAAGAGAAAGTAGGAAGGAGGGGAAGGAAGAGGAAGGGAGGATGAAGTGGAGGTGTGTTGATGGTGAGCTAGGAAAGGGGGAGGGTGAGGGAGGTTGATAGGGTAAGGTTTTCTTTAAAAAAAATACCCCCATTAAAACTCTAAATTTTAAAAATAGCTCAAAATATATTTCTAAAAGCACCCTTAAAAACATTCTTGAAAACGCTTTCAAAAGCACCTAACTATTTATAGTAAAAGTTTTTCATATACATTGCTACAGGAAAGTTTTTAAGAAATACCCCCAAAAAATAGCTAATCCAAATGGAACTATTGATTTTGAACACTTGAAACAAGTGAAAACAACTTTTCCTACAAATTTACAGGTCTCTAAATAAATAAACTTTTTTTTTGATTATTTCTTGTTAGAAAGAACTTGTCATTTGCTAATAAGTTTCTTTTCCTTTTGTTGTATCCTAGGGGTAAATTACCTTAACCCTTTAGTAAATAATAAGTGTAGTAGGTGCCATTAAAACCATAAGAATAGTGAGTATATCACCTATCAAGAATTCTTGAATCTCCCAATTCTTATGTTAGAATTTTATATTTTAGTGTACTTTATTTGTGATTTGCACTACACACATCAATAGAAAAACCAAGTAGTTCTCTATTGGTAGGTGAACTCCAAGTCCACACCTTTTCGGAACAAGCTCCGCTTCTTCTGATGAATCATTTGAAAGAGGGACCAAAGGCGTATCTATTGGCATATTGTTTGTATTTAAACCTTTTATTATTCTTTTAATTTCTCTCACTTATAAAAAATGTAGCCCTCTATGTGTAAAAGGATTTTGTTAGCATCAATATTTATGTAACTTCTAAAGTTAAATAAGAATAAAAAATTTTCAACTCATAATTTTTATTACATGAGATTTTAAAAACTTGTCTAAATGTAAGCACGTGGGTAAGATACATAAAATTTAAAGATAAGGAGATATAGCAATCAGTTTGCAAGAATTAGTCATTACAGATAATTTATAATTTTCAAAGTCCTAGCGTCTGTAGCTTTTCTGTTATCCAGTATAGAATTAATTTAATTTTAAATACCATGGGAACTCTTTCAGCACGAGTTGTCACCATATGAGTTCTTCATCACCATTTTAACTACTTGAAAATCAGGCTATATCGTCTATTTCTCTATACAAATGCATGGATCGTGGATTGTGACATACGAAAGTAATCCTAGAATTTGGTTTTAAATATAGAATTATGAAAATCTAATCTCTTTAGTCTATGTGTAACTATAATAATGATTACCAAAAGTAATCCTAAAAATGAGGTTGTAATGGTAGAAATAGGAAAATCCAATATTACGATCCGTAATATTGGATTTTCCTATTTCTACCACTACAACCTCATTTTTAAAAAAGATAGTTACCAAAAGTAATAATAGTTACAAAAGTAATAATATTATTACAACCTTATTATAATAATAGTTACCAAAAGTAATCCTAAAAATGAGGTTGTAATGGTAGAAATAGGAAAATCCAATATTGCTGATCTTTTTATAAAAAGTTTTGTGTGATTTTGAGAAAAATCAATTAACATTTTTGAACAAAACCAAGATAATTAATTGATGTTAATTAGCCAAAATCCTAAAATGCATACAGATAAGTATTTAAGGGAGGGAAAAAAGGAGAAAAAGAAAAACACCAAGTGAATAAAAAAGGCTCCTCTTATTTGTACATAAGTATTGTCTCAAGACTTTATTTGTTTGAAGCTCTCTCTCTCTCTCTCTCTCTCTCTCGTCTCTCTTCTCTAGCTGCCTAGGGTTTTCTTGGGGCTTTATTTTTGCTCATGGCTGTCCATTAGCCTTTGGCTGAGAAGCATCCGCTAGTGCTCCCTACTACTAAAACGTCCTTTTCTTAGTTATTTCCTCAAGGAGCTCCTTCCCTATTGACATCAAAAGGCCTTCAATATTCAAAGGAGAGGCAACAGTTTTCTTTTCTAGGAAGGATATTGTTAAAGTAGCTTCTTCTCTTTGACATGCTATTTTTGGAAAATTTTCTCATAGGAGACCAAAGATTGAAGAGATAAGAAAATTTTTTATGATAGATAGGGAATTTCCTCATGTGAACTCTTTACTGGACTCTTGAATTTCATATCCTCAAGGAATCTTCTTAGGTCTTGATATGGGAAGAAATGGAGAAGCTACTATGACATTATCAATTGTCAATTAGTTAGCTGAGTTGGCATTCCAATTGCTGAGATGTACTTAGTTAGGTAGTTGTAACCAACTGGGAAGCTAAATAAAGACGCACAAGAAGAAAGTAGAGATCTGATCATTCTATGTTGTAATCTTTTATCTTGTTTCCTTTATCCCTTCTATGCAGTCATTGAGAAGGACCACTGAATTCCTCAGTCTCCTCTCATCATAAAGATCAATACTAGAGTTGATTCATTGTCATTTGACTCTCTATTGATTTTGCCTTTGTTCATTTCTTCCATTTAATTTGTTAATTTTTTTCAAGATTTCCCTTTGATTTCTACTAATTCTATCAGTGGTATTAGCGCTGCCAATCCTTCGCAACTATGGCGAATGGAACGAGATCACAGGATTTGAGGAAAATGGAGTAATCTTTCAAAGGTCTAATGAAGGAACATCAGGAATAGGTAAAAAGGGAATTAGCTTCTCTGCATACCCTGGTTATGGAGCAGGGTCATCAAATGATGGAGAGAAAACCAATGACTAAGGCAGATCCTCATTAGAAGGACCTTCTCGACTTTGGGCAACAATCAAGTCTACTTCATTCCTTCAAGTTTTTCTAGAATAGAGTTTCCTAGCTTCAATGGAGACAATTTTGAGGGATAGTTGTTCAGGTGTGAGTAGTTCTTCAATATGGATGCGACACTTATGGAGGCTAAGGTGAAATTAGTTATCATACATCTGGAGAGAAAAGCCCTACAATGGCATCAAATTTACATGATGTCTCGGTTGACCAAAGAGTTACCTGGGTGGGATGAATATGTAAGGGCTTTAAGTGATCGATTTGGAGATAGTCCGTATGATGATCCTATGACTGAGCTAAACAACAAGGTAGTGTCTAGAGGTATAATGATCAATTTGAAAAGGTAATCAATAGGGTGGAATTACCCAAAGAGTATGTGGTGAGTTGTTTCCTTAGCAGCCTCAAACCGGAGATTCAGGCAGATGTTCGAATGTTCTTGCCTAAGAATTTATCCTATGCTATGACCCTGGCCAAGGTGCAAGAAAGTTATGGAGGCATTAGAGGAAAGCCGACACTCAACTATCCTCTACTAACTCTTCCCATTAGGAAATTTGGGGGTCAAGAATCTAAGTTATTTCAACCATCGAGCTCTCAGGCCCTTACCCTTTATAATCCTACAAAAGATGACCAACCTAAGGGGTCACAGCCTTATGGATCTAAGCCAATCAGTGACCCAAGAAGAATTTGAGGGGAAGAAATGGATAAAAAAAGAGACAAGGGGTTATGTTTTTAGTGTGATCAGAAATACACCTAGGGACACCAATATAGAAGGAAATAATTGTACAAGATTGTGTTGTATCAAGAAGCAGAGATAGAAGATAGGAGTGAAGTAGTGTCAGAAGAGTTCTTGCAAGAATCCAAAGAGGAGAAAGGGGTTTCGGCGGATCAAATGCCAGTAATCTCCCTGCATGCTCTAGTTGGCATCCCTAATTTCCAAACCATGAAGGTCACTGGACATGTGGGAAGCAATCTGTACACATTTTGTTGGATAGGGGTCGCACTCACAATTTTTTACATCCCAACACAGCCAAGCGATTAGGTTGCAAAATACAGGCAGGCTCAAGAATGGTAGTTTCTGTAGCGAATGGACAAGAACTTTATAGCGATCAAGAATGCAAAAATTTTTCCTAGAAAATACAGGGAGTTGAGTTCACATCTGATTTTCAAATTTTTCCTGTAGGTGGTTGTGAGATGGTTTTAGGACATCAATGGTTAGTCACGTTAGGTGACATCAAATGGAATTATGCCAAGCTGAAAATGCAGTTCTAGTATAAGAAGAAAAAGATTGTGCTAAGATGGTCTTCTCAACCATTTCTAAAGATGGTAAGTGCTCGATAGTTGCAGAGAACTCTCAGGAAACCGACTCAACTATCTCAAGTTCAATTGTGTAGATTGGAGGTGACTGTGCAAGGGGAATGTCACTTCACTTCCTTGTTCGAAGAGCAAAGGGGAATCCATAAGAAAGATGAAATGGATGTGCAAGGGGTTATCCACCATAAGGATATTGAGGATGTGCAAAGAGGAGATCCTCTAGATTCAATTAAGAAAGCAATTTCTTCTAATAAGGGAAATGCTGAAATACCCTCTGATTTGATGCAACTCCTTTGGGAATTTGATGATCTATTTAAGGAACCCAATACCTTGCCCCCTGCTAGGCAGTATGATCATGGAATTACACTGAAAACTGGGGCAGAACCAATTAGTGTAAGGCCTTATAAATATTCTTGTTTGCAAAAAGATGAAATTGAAAGACAGGTAAAAGAAATGTTGTAGGCAGGAATTATTCGACACAGTGATAGTCCATTTTCCTCTCCAATTGTGCTAGTTAAGAAGAAGGATGCAAGTTTAAGCATGTGCATTGACTATAGGGGGCTTAATAAGATGACTATTAAAAATAAGTTTCCGACACCTGTGATTGAAGAGCTTTTGGATGAGTTATATAGGGCCAAATTTTTTCGAAACTTGACCAGAGATCTGGCTATCATCAGATCCTTATGAAGTTAGAAGATGTCCATAAAACTGCATTCAGGACACATGAAGGCCATTATGAGTTTTTGGTGAAGACTTTTGGCCTCACCAATGCTCCTTCGACATTCCAAAATCTCATGAACTCTGTATTCAAACCTTACTTGAGGAAGTTCATCCTGGTGTTCTTCAATGATATCCTCATATATAGCTAGACATGGGATTAGGACTTGCAATATCTCAGAGAAGTATTCATAGTTTCACAACACAACTAGCTATGGGTTAAGAAGAGCAAGTGTTCCTTTGGAGTATAGGAAATTGAGTACCTTGGGCAGATGATCTTTAAACTTGGGGTATCGGTAAATCCTAAGGTGGCAGTTGTGTTGCAATGGCCAACTCCCACTAACCAGAAAGAATTGAGGAGTTTTTTGTGGACTTGCAGACTACTACAGGAGGTTTATTAGTCAATACGGGATAAATTGTAGGCCTCTACATGATTTCCTTAGGAAAGAGGCATTTTGCTAGAATAAATTGCCTAAGGCAGCCTTTCAAAATTTAAAAGTGGCTCTGTCAACCACTCCAGTCTTGCACTATCCAATTTTGATAAAGAATTTTTGGTGGAAACAGATGCAAATGGAAGTGGAGTGGGAGCAATGGTAATGCAGAATGGAATAACTCTAGCATATTTAAGCCAAACACTTTCACCCAAAAATCAAGCTCTCTCAACTTATGAGAAAGAGATGTTGGGAATAGTCATGGCTGTCCAAAAGTAGACTGAACATCAGAGCTTGAAATACTTAATCAATCAAAGAATTTCCACTCCTTTCAGCATAAATGGTTGGCTAAACACATGGTGTACAATTATGAAATTGTCTACAAAAAGGGGAAGAAAAATTTAGCAGTAGATGCCTTGTCAAGTTTGTCTCAGACTAATAATGAATAGACTGCCCAGCTCAAGGCAATCTCCACTATTACATCACCCATAGTACAGCAGATCACAGAAAGTTGGGGTCAAGATGATCATTTGAAGAAAATTATTACAGCCAAAGAGAAGGATCCCACAGCTTATCCTCAATACAGCTAGGAATATAGTATTCTAAGACGCAAGGGAAAGTTGGTGGAAGGCCAGGAGGACCAATTAAAGGCTCAACTCATCCAGTTGTACCATACATCATCACTAGGTGGACATTCTGGGATGCATGCCACTTATCATAGAATGTCTTCAATTTTGTTTTGGAAAAAGGTTCTTGCTAACATCAAGCCTTTCATTCTAGCCTGTGACACCTGCCAAAGAAATAAGTGTGATAATTCTACCTATCCGAGTTACTACAGCCTCTTCTAATACCAGGTCAGATGTGGTAAGATATATTTATGGATTTTATAGAGGGGTTATCATCTTCACAATGCAAAACTATTATACTAGTGGTAGTGGATTGTTTGAGTAAATATGCTCACTTTGTTGGTCTTGAACATCCATTCTTAGCTCTGGATGTAGCTTAGGTGTTTTTGGATAACATCTATAAGCTGTATGGACAACCAAGGAGCATAGTTAGTGATCGTGATACAATTTTCATTAGTCAGTTCTAGCTAGCTTTATTTGATAGACTCCAAGTTTAGCTTAACCTCTCCTCTGCTTACCATCCTCAAACAGATGGTCAAACAGAGGTCCTCAATCATTGCCTGAAAACTTATCTCAGATGTATGACGGGAGATCAAACTAAAAAAATGGTTCAAATGGTTGCCTCTTGTGGAGTGGTGGTATAATACTACATTTCAATCTGCTACAGCAACTCCTCCTTATCAGATTTTGTACAGCCAACCACCCCAGTACATATTCCCTACTTGGCGGGAATAGATTCTAATGAGGTGGTGATAGGAGTCTTTCTGCTAGAGAAGCTACTATCAGACAGCTCAAACATCATAAAATAGGATGAAACAGTAGATGGACAAGCACAAATCAAACAGAACATTTCAGTTGGGAGATTGGGTGTATGTCAAGTTGCAACCTTACCAGCAGTTAACGGTGGCTCAAAGATCATCTCAGAAACTGGGTCCTAAGTATTTTGGACCATTTCAGATCCTTATGAGCGTTGGACCAGTAGCCTATCAACTTGATCTTCCAGCTAGTTCTAAAATTCATCCTACATTTCATGTCTCCCAGCTTAAAAAGAAGCATGGCACAATCACTGCTTCCTCTAGCCCACCTCATTCAATCCTCCCTATTGATCTCAAATATCTCGTAGCTGTATTGTAGAGACACTTGGTCAAAAGAGGAATATTACCAAAAGTTCAATTGCTTGTTCAGTGGTCTAACTCCTTTGTTGAGAATGCTACATGGGAAGATTATACCAACTTAAAACTGCACTATCCTCAATTCTGTGCTACCCTTAAGGACAAGGGTACTTTCTCAGGGGGGCATTGATATGGGAAGAAATGGAGAAGCTGTTATGACATCATCAATTATCAATTGGTTAGCTGAGTTCGCATTCCAATTGCTGAGGTGTACTTAGTTAGATAGTTGTAACCGAGATGGAAGCTAAATAAAGACACACAAGAAGAAAGTAGAGATCTGATCATACGGTGTTGTAATCTTTCATCTTGTTTCCTTTCTCTCTTCTATACATTCATTGAGAAGGACCACTGAATTCCTCAATCTCCTTTCGTCATAAAGATCAATACCAGAGTTGATTCATTTTCATTTGACTCTCTATTGATTTTGCCCTTGTCCTCCTTTTTTTTGTTGCTTGAAGGAAAGCTGATTTTTTTACCTAGTCTTGCCAGGTTATTTTTAAGAGAGTTGTCTTGGCAGACTCGACTACTTTCTCCAGGGGATTAGAATAGTTCTGAACAAGCACGTTTTGTCCTCTATATTGATTTGTCTATTGGCAGCCACATCTTCTCCTAAAAACAATCCTTTTAACGATTGAGAAAACTTTTTCAGGTTTCTCGTAGGGATCATCTTCTGAGGGTCTGAAACATCACTGGATTAAATGATCTGAATTGTGTTTTCCAGTCAATGATGGAGGAGTTGGCATTCGGTTGCTCTTTGATGTTCATAAAGCTTTTTCTGTTAAGTTGTGGTGGAGCTTCAGGACAAGGCAGTCATTATGGTCTTCTTTCTTGCAAGCAAAATATTGTGCAGATTCACACCCATGTCAATTAGGTGTTACATCATAATCATTATCAATCATGATGAGAAGAATTCTAGCTGTGCGTGATGAAGCTGAATTGATTATAGTTTGGCTGGTTAGAAATGGTCTTTGTCCTTTTCAGCATGATAGTTGGATGCGCATTGGAAGACTATCTTCTTGATTTGATGTTGTTGGGAATCATAGGGTGCAGGATTTTTTGGAAAATGGAGACTGGAATGTTGATTTGTTGAGACAGTATTTACCTGCAATATTAGCAGAGGTGGTCCAAAAATGAATTAGTTTGGTTGATTCTTCTAACGTGTTGGTTTGGACACTCACAGCCTCTGGAAACTTCTCATTGTTATATCACCTTTTGCTGCTGTTAGCAAAAGGTTTCTTGTATTGCTTTTGGACAAATTTGGCATTCACAGGTGCCAACAAAGATTTGATTCTTCAATACTTAGATTGCTATTTAATCAGCTTCTGTTGGATTCCTCTCTGGTACGCTTTGGATATCACGGCCCCTCTGGCTGTTTCTGTTGTACTAGTCCGGGAGAACAGCCGATTGATCACTTTTTCTATTCAAGTGAGATAGTAGTAGCAGTTTGGACTTATTTTGGAATTGAATGTGGTATTCATTCTTTTGGATCTTCTGCTCTAGCTCAGCTGGTTAATTGGTGGTGCATATATTCTTCAAATCTTAGAGTCCGCTTTGTGTTGCAGGTTATTCCTATCTTCATTTGCTGATAGATTTGGAAAGCTTGAAATCCAGTGAAGTTTGATGGTGTTCGGCCTAATATGCATGTGATTTATAATAATGTTTTTCATGACATCAAGCTAGCATTTCAGATTCAATTTCCAGCAACACTAATTTCTACTTTCACATGGCAGTCTTTTCTTGCTCATATTTCTTCGTTCTCTGGAATTAGGGAGGCGATGCTGGTTCGGTGGAAATGCCTACTGCAAGGTGTCATTAAGTTAAAATTTGAACGGCTGTTCAAAGGGCAACCCAGTCACTAACAATGGTGGGGATTTTGTGCGACATTCTCATGGTAGGTTTTTGGTGGCCTTTGCATGTACTTTTGTGGAGATATCCAGTGTTCAAGCTGAAGCTCGCACAATTTTTTTTTTTTTGCGGTTCGTTTATGCATCTCTAGGGGATATAATAAAATCCACATTACGGCTAATTCATTGGTTTTAATGAGGGTCATTTCTAACGCCCTGACCAATATTGTCCCACAATTAGATTAAACGTCGTGGGTTTTGTTCTTGGAGGTGGAGTTATAGTCTACAACAAGTGAAGAGGCCAAGTCGTGGGTTTTGTTCTTGGAGGTGGAGTTATAGTCTACAACAAGTGAAGAGGCCAAACCCGTGGGTCAAGAAACCCAGCACCCCTTCAAAACGTCTCGGTCAAGGGGATTCACCCACGTCTGGTGGTGGTGATATAACGGCTAGGATCCTCTTCCCTAACCGATGTGGGATCGTTGCGTCATTCAGAAGTGGTTTCCATTCGATGTAATATTTCTATGGATGTGGATGAGCTTTTTCAATTTGGATAATTTTTTAGGACTATTTCACATTGCTACAGAGAAGCGAATCAGGGCGGATTCTTTAGCAAATATGAGATGCCTCTGTCAGCAGGAAATCATCTAAGCGAATAACTCCCCGAGCAATACTTGGATTGGCCTCCAAGTATTGCTCGGGGAGTTATTCGCTTAGATGATTTCCTGCTGACAGAAAATGTTACTCGATAATGATGTGTTCTTATTTTGTTTTTGCTTTTTCCGATATAGTCATTTGTTGTTGGAGATAAGTTTCATGTCCCCTTGCTTTGTAATTTTATTTCAAAATCAATGAAATTTGGGCTAGCATCCCTACCCTCTGCATGGGTTTGCCAAAATAGGGGTTCCTCTTCATTATTCCTTCCCTCCAATTTCTCACAATGCATCCTTAGATTAGTGACACGTATTAAGTATTTATAAATGGTTGGGATTTCCGCTAGCTAACCATATTTCTTAAGTATAGTTATCAAACATTATATTTGACGTCTATTCTATTCGAGTTATCTACTTAAGGAGAGTTCTCAACTTTCCTACTCAAAATCTAATTGCAAACTGAAGAATGTTCATAACTTTTCAATTCAAAAATTGATCACATCTATCAATATTTTTTTGGAAGAGTGTACTTGATAAATTTTTTCTTGACTTTGTAAAAAAGTAAATGAATTAAAAATAAGAAAAAAGTATTTATGGAAAATCTTATGCATCCTTTTCGAAAAAGAAAAGAAATTTGGTTATTCAATAAGAATTGCTCATTCTTATTTTTTCCTTTTTTTTTAATTCAGTAAATGAGGGAAAGCCTAGATTTGATAACAAATGATTTTAAAAAATTGAAATTTCCTTTTTTTGGATTGTGAATCTAGTCAATTTTATCAAATCCAAAAAATTATAGATGACCATTTAAAATTCCCTCTAATTGCTGTAATTTGGTGTGTGTTCTAATTTCAAGACAAAAAATATTATCAAGATTTATAATCAAAATCAATGTGAAATATTCATTTTTGAATGGTTTCATGTTATAAAAGCTAGGTTTACCTGACTACTTGATTTAAAAAAAGAAAAAGAAAAGAAAAGAGAAAGAGCAACCAATAAATTTAATCAAAAATCCATGTTGAGCTCATTTAAAAGTTTGAGAGGTATATCCTCTTTATCATGCATTCTTTGAAAATTGTTTAATAAACAGGCTGGGATCTATATCCAGCCCCTCACCATTTCCAAGTGGTTCAAAAAAAAAAAAACAAATTTCTTTTCTTATTTGTGGGATGCATAAGATTTTTCATAATGACTACTACTGTTTGTATTATTTTCTTCGCTTTTACTCTTATATTTATATATTTTTATATATATATATATATATATATTAATATATCTAATATATATTATATGTATTATATGTATTATATTATATTTTATTATATTATAGATATATATATATATATCAATTCCAATCTTGATAATGGCAACTAGAAGGAACTTTCTTTAGTAGATAATTGGATTAATTCCACTTTGACCCCTCAAATTATACATGAAATCCCACATTAGTCCCCCAAACTTCAAAATGAGACACTTAAATTTCTAAACTACGAAATTTGTCCTAGGTAAATTAAATCATTGATGGACTCCAAGAAACCATTAGTGTTCTTGAGATGTGTGAAACACGCGCCTTAGGTGTGAGTGTGTAAATGTTGGAGACTAGAATCACAAGGACATAAATATTATTTCACCCAAATATCCAACAAACAAATAAAAAAAGGAAAATCATAAACAGTAACATTGCATGGTATCCTGCGTGGAAGAGATCAATAAGCGAGAGCTTGGAATTGGATCGCGAGCGAGACAATAAATCTTGAAGAAGACATAACAATAAAACCTTTTTTATTTAAAGATAAAACCAACTTAAGTTTTGACAATATTATCCGAAATGAATATAGAAAACCATTTTGTCAACATCGTACATCAAAAGAGAGGAGGTGAGATTAATATTAACTTTTGATCAAATCCTTTAAGCACACTTCCGAAAACTCCAAAAGTAATTTAGTTACACCCATCCATTCACAAACGAAAAGCACCAATCCACTACCAGAATTAGATTTAGAAAGGGAAGAAAAAACCTACAACTCATGCGCATAATTGCAATCCATCCCCTCCCCTCGGTTTAGGGGCAAATTTATCAGAATAATGTTAAAACTAAAATTTATCCGTCATCTGGTGATGATTTTTTTTTATTTCTCCATCAAGCGCACATTTGATGTCATGCTATTTTTTTTTCCGATTTGACTAAAAAAATTGTGGGGCATGTGCAATTTAATTACTGGCACATTCAATACGCATTAGCAACCAAAAAAAAAATCCACTAGAGGGTGCGCATATTTAATGTGCACCCCTCACATTTAAAAAAATTCAAAAAATAAGAAGGAAAAAAGACGTTCTAGTAAGTTATCCCACAAGGATTTCATGGGTTAAGTTTCATCCTGAACTCACATTTATTTTTAAAAATTATGAGGTGCCATTGAATGTGCACTCACATTATTAAAAAAATAAAAAAAAAATTTATTAAGGCAATGGCCTCGGAGGAGAACGATACATGTTAGACATAGAGCTATCAAGTGATGCTGCTCCCTGAGTGGATGAAGGAATAGCATGTTGGTCTCCCCGTGAAACAAGGATGTATACGCAAGTGAAAATTAGAAGTTCCCAAGTCAATTCCTCCGGGCCATTGCCTAATAAAATTTTTTTTTTTTTTTTTTAATAATGCGACATTCAATGCCGCACCTAATAAATTTTTTTTAAAATAAATGTGAGTTCTCAGAATCGATGAAATTTTAACCGATGAAAACTCCTTGTGGATAACTTACTAGAACGCTCTTTCGCTTTTTCCTTCTTATTTTTTGAAATTTTAATATGAGGGTGCCGACATTAAATATGCGGCACCCCTAGTGGATTTTTTTTGTTTTGCTTACCGGTACATATTGAATGCGCGGTAATCGTAGCAAAATTTCAGAAATCACATGCTCCACAATGTTTTTTTAGTCAAATACTGAAAAAAATCGAAATTATTTCCAGTGCCGCACATCAAATGTGTGGCACCGCTTGATGGAGAAATCAAAAAAAATCATCACTAGATGACGGATAAATTTTGGTTTTAACATTATTCTGATAAATTTGCCCGGTTTAGGGGAGAAAAAAAAAGAGAAATGCCCAAGAAAATCTAGACCATCCACTGTCACCAATTCACTAGATCGATGCTCTGCCCTTGCTAGAACTCACATCGTCGTCGGATTTGAGCAACTCCTCCAAAGCCATTGCCTCTTCCTCCTTATCCTTTTGTCTCTGAACCTTCAAAATCCTCCTCAACTTCTCCTTCAATCGGGCACTTCCCATTTCCTCAACCTTCTTCCACAATTCTTCTGGGTTAGCCTCCTCCGTCAATCTAATTAAACCTCAATCTGCTGTGACTCAGCTCATACAGTGCCACCACGCAGCTCTCTCGAGTAGAATCCAAATCAAAATTCCCCCCCTCAAGCATCTCGATAATACAGCCCACTGCACCACTGACCACTGTCCAACTTTGCCATCACCTTTTCGCGGTGGCTGCCAAATTGCACAATTAAAAGAACCTGACGACCTGATTTTGCTGCTAAAATTTTCCAGAGCCCCCCCGCTCTCTCTCCTTTTCGTCAATTACAAATGAAAGAAAGAATGAAAGCCATTTCTTTTTTTCGCCTGTTTGTTGTTATTTATTGATGAAATTACATTTAAGTCCGCAACATTTTGGTTTCCAACACTGATGTAATCACTCTTAACCGTGCGTATTTCCACATCCGAAGAAAATTGACGATTTTATAGATTCCGTCAATGATTTTATTTAATTAGAATAGATTTCATAATTTAGGAATTTAAGTGTTCCATTTTGAAATTTAAATATTGATGTGGGACTCCACATATAGTTGAAGGGACAAAATAGAATTTATCCTAGATAACTTGGTGGGCCGGGATGATGTCATAGCAAACATTTTACGTTAAGGCAGTTTAGAAACATCGTTAGACCAAAATAATCCTAACCCTTTATAAGTATTTAATATGTATGTCATTTATCCAAGAATGTACAAAGGGAAATTGGAGGGGAAGAGCTAATACGGAGGTGCCTAGTCTGATCCTAAATCAATCAAAACATTAGCCATGCAAACTCCACAATTGGAAATAACAAGGATTCAAATTGCATTTTATAAATTACATATAACCTCTTATGGTTTTGCATAATGCTAGATGACGACCAAAAGTTTCAAAATAGTTACATAACCTCTTTGTAGTTCTATGTAAAGTGAAAAAATGATAAAATGCTCAATCAATTACGACAATTAGACCAAGCGCACTCTAAAAGTTCATATGATGAAATCATAATATCCACTTATTTCCTCTATAATTTGCATAAATATCCACTTTACACTCTATGATTTTGTATTTATCTATGTAATTCTTTTATAGTTTTGTGTAAGGTCACTAAGTTGTTATTTGATTTAGCATTTAATCAGAAAAACTACTAGTATTTCAATTAGTTTTGTTATTTAGACTATTTTCTAGTAAATTTCCAATTCATCTGAAACTATAGGAGGGTTATTAGTAATTTACCCAATTGCATAGAAAAAAAGTTGAGAGATTCCATCCCATGAACAATACAATGGGTTCTGTCGTATCAACGAATGGTACTTTATGAGAAGACTAATCTCAATGATGTTTAAACCATGATACCCGTGACGGAGACATTTCACACAATTTGCCACTTTAATCATCAAATCTGTGGACAATTTTCTCTTGATTTCTTTCAAGTAACAACTAAGAAGTTAGACTTAGTGTTATGTAGCTGCAAATAGATTGACAAAACAAGTTCTTCAGAAGAGAGAATAAAATTTTACAGCTATTACTTTGTAACTGATACGTCCACATTCATGAATGACAAAATTATTTTTTTGCTTCATGTTCCAGATCTTAGCATCATCGTGCAGACAAGATATTGTAAAGATTATTTAAGAAGAATAAAATTGTTTTGTGAGATTAAGATATAAGAACATGCTCTCATGAGGTACCTGATAAAGTGTCAAGTTGACATCTTATCTTCTTGAGAGCTACAACGGCATCTTTCATATTGATCCGATAGTGTGGGCACTCAATGCAGCAACTCAAACCCAATTTGAAAATCATTGAAACACACTCCAATTTCTCATTGAAATGCTTATCTTGTTGGCTCAGTAAGTTGGCATCTATAACTTGAGTTGTTGCACTAGGCAAAGATTCTTCTATCCAACTCTTCAAAGTCAAATCATCTTTGAACATTTTATCACTAGGCTTCATTCTTGAAAATGTTTCCATCAGAATTATGCCAAAACTATACACATCAGTTCTTGTTGACACCAGTCCTTCAACTCCATACTCTGTAACACAAAAGGCAATCTATCATAGTGAAAGGGATAAAGAGAAACTCATAAATTGACACATAATCTATAAATTTTAAATATAAAAACAATTTAAAGGAAGTCAAATATGCTCAACCTGGTGCCATGTATCCAAGTGTTGCAAGAGTCTCGGTATGCAAAACACTGTTTCCTTCATCCAAAAACTTTGTGATACCAAAATCACTTACATGAGCAACCATATTTTCATCAAGTAATATGTTACTGGGCTTCAAGTCACAGTGAACCATCGGAGTTGTAAAACCAAAATGCAAATATTCCAATGCAGAAGCAACATCCAACATTATGTTTGTCCTTTGCAGTAGATCTAAGCAATGATTGTGGGAGTACAACCATTTCTCAAGACTCCCGTTGGGCATATAACAAAGCACTAAGGCTTTGAAGTCAAGGTTAGAGCAACTACCTATCACTTTGATTAAGTTTCTATGGCGAAGATTGCGTAGTACTTCACATTCCGTGTCAAAACTGTTAAAAGTAATTTCTATTAGCAAAGAGAAAACTTTCACAGCAACAAGTGTCCCATCTGTTAGTGTACCTTTATATATAGATCCAAAACTTCCTTTGCCAAGTAAATTGCTTTCATCAAAACAATTGGTTGCTTGAACAAGTTCATAATACGAAATCCTTTTCGGCACTCCCATGGACAATAAATCAGCATTTCTTGAAGCTTCAACTTTCCTTCGGCATCTTAGAATTAAAATTATCACGACTATAGCAATTATGACTGCTATAGCACTTGATATAATGCCCGACATTTGGAGTATTTTCTTCCTAGTCAATTTGTGAAACCGAGGAGAACTACAAGGAGGAACATGAAATCTTTGAATGCCACACAAGTCATCATTACACATGAATGATTCATATGTGAAGTTCTTGAAAGGACCACTAGAGGGAATTTCTCCACTTAAGTGGTTGAAAGAAAGATTAATGTATCTGAGATATAAAAGTGTTTCCAAGGACTTTGTTGGGATTGGACCTGACAGATTATTATTGGATAAGTCCAGACTTTCCAAACTTAACATATGACTGAGTGAATCAGGTATAGCTCCTTCAAGTTTATTGTGTGCTAAAGAAAGGCTGGTTAATATTTCCAAACCCCCAATCGAACTTGGAATTTTCCCATTAAGGTGATTTCTTGATAAATCTAAATCCACTAATGCGTGCAAAGTTTGAATTTCTTGAGGTAATGGGCCAGTCAAAGCATTAGAGGACAGATTCAAGGCCAAGAGATTATTGAGGTTACACAAACTAGCAGGTATGCTTGAGTTTAATAAGTTCCAAGCGAGGTTAACTATCCCCAAAAAAGAATTGTTGCTTAAGCATGAGGGAATTGACCCGTGAAGTTGATTTTGGTCTAAAAATAATGTGTATAAGCTCTTTAAGCCACAAAGACTATCTGGAATAGAACCACCTAAGTGGTTATCTTCTAGGTATAGAACTTGGAGTTTGTGCATACCTTTGACTGCCAGAGGAATAGATCCACTCAACTGATTTCCATGTAGACTCAAAATCCATAGATTGCTCAGGTTCCCAATTTCATCTGGAATTTTTCCCTTGATTTCACAACTATATGCATATAGTTTCTCCAAAGAAGTTGAAAGATTCCCCACTGATATTGGCAGAAAACCATGCAATGGATTGTCACCAATTGATAAAGTTTCTAGATAATTACAATTTGTCAAGTAATTGATGAAGCTCAATTCTTTTGACGAAGGTTCAGTCAGATGATTTCCAGAGAGATCTACAAAAGTTAGAAGCCTTAGATCCCCAAGAAAATTGGGAATGGGACCACTGAAATTGTTTGCAGCCAAGTCTAAACTAATCAATTTGGATGCATTTGAGATCGAGTCTGGTATCACTCCATCAAACTCATTCATACTGAGAGATAGCTCTTCAAGGTTGATTAATCCATAACCAACAGCTGATGGAATATTCCCTGAAAAAGTATTGTTCATAAGGTCCAGCACTTGTAGAGAAGAGATATTGAATATTTGTGTTGGTATGGAACCAGTTAGGCCATTGCTGCTCAAACTAAGAAATTGCAGATGCTCTAGCTGTCCAAGCTCCAGCGGAATTGAACCTGCAGAGTTATGAAGTTTAAAATGTTAATGCAATGGATGAATTTGAAACATAATAGAGCTTGATAAAATGTTCTTCCAACTAAACGTAAAAAAATTTGTCATGTATGTCATCTTATTATTTCCTAATTGTACGTAGTTCCATAAGCAAGGTTAAATTCTGAAAACTTCTTTATATGGGACCCCTAAACTTTTATTTTTCCATCAATACAGCCTTTTTATCAAATGAAAATGTCATACATCTCATTTTTAAACGTCCCAAAATTTTTCAATGTTCAATCTTTTTTTTTCCTTAACAAGAGAAGGGTGAGATTTAAAAAGAAACCTTTAATTCTTGGGTCTTAACTTTAGTCATTAGAGTAAATGCTCTTCAACAATGCCAAAATTCAGTCTTTTATCATCCCCCCCCCCCCCGGCCCCGGGGATCTTGCCCGTTTATGGATGACTTGTACCATTTTTTCGTATAGTTCAATCTAAAGGGTAAAGTTGAAAATATTTGAACACTCAATATAAGCACATTATTTTTAAAAAAGTTTGATTTGCAATAAATGACAAAACATTTGGAAAGAGGAGGGAAACTTCACAGTAGGACAAATACTAATAGCTTGTCGGACCATTACATATTTGTCATCAACTCATGATCCAACATGGCAGTTGCGTAGTGATCAAACTAAAGTGGTAATCATTTTAATTACTAGTTTGGCAAATAGGTGCTCATTAGGTACTCAATTAGAGAGACATTAGGTGTTACTTTTTTGGAAAATTATAGTTGCTTTGGAAAAATATCATAATTGAAAGAATTAATTTTTCCTATACTGACTCTATATACACTTTCACCATTCGATGAATAACAACTATACAAAATTTGAATTTCAAATTTAATTTTTACACATGTGTCATAGATCCAACAGTGATAGTATATACATAATCAGTGTAGAAAAGATTTACTTTAATTCAAGAGCTGCAATAAATGTGAGATGTAAATATGTATATTTACATCATAATTTAAAGATTTAGATGTCTTGATAAATAAATATTAGAGCTCATTAAAAACATCTTTTTACCATATAAGAGATTTTAAAGAAGTCATTTACCTTCTTTCTCAATACAAGATGATTTAGTAAGGTAAAAGGTTTTGCCCACATGTATGAGTAAAAAATGAAAATAATTTAGATTATGATTTTTTTTAATCCAAAGATTCCGGGGTACTTATCAACTAGATACATCATATATTAACGGGTGAACAGCCGCTCAAAGCCATTCTAATTTAATCACGTTTTTAGTATGTTTAGGTTCAAATTTTCAAATTCAGACCCAAACCCTTAAGTTCAAATTAACAGTAAAGTTTGGTTTTACATGTTTCAAACTTTGATCCACATCAAGTTCAAACTCTAACCAAGCCCATGGGTGTGTTCATACATTATACACATAGACAAACGTACATACACACAAAAAAAAAAAGGTTTATACCATAATTAAAGAGTAGGTTTCCTTAAGGAATAATTTTTTGTAAGCAAACAATATATTCATTGGCACGTATAGATGCATGTCACATAATTTTAAGTTTAAGTTTTAACTGCACATGTTGCATATGTGACAAGCAATAACAATTTGTATGTTATATATATATTGTTAGTGTAGCAAAGATTTACCCTTTCCTCAAATAGTTTGAGATATCTTTAATGTTCTTTAAATGACTTTCAACAACTGATTTACTTAAGCAAAATTGAAGTTCCAAAAATGACATTTACGTTCACAAGCACCTGCATAAAAAGATTTATTTTATGCAACTTAATCTAGTCACATATAAATTTTGACTGAAAGATGAGTACCTCTTAGGTATACAAACCCAAAAAATTTTAGTTTTTTCTTTTTCATAGATTGAATCATCTTTATCAAACCCATTATGATGTGGGTTTAGGTCTATGTCTAAAATATTTTATTGGATTTGTCTAAAGTTTAAATAAAAGTGATATATTCCAAACTCTACCATTGACATGCCTATCATTAACACACACACAACTCTCATTCTAGATGCATTTTATTGGCTCCCTTAGACACAGTCACTTTTCCTACTTAAATTCATTTAAAAAAAAAAAAAAGAAGTAAGACATGGAGCCCCAATTAATGCGTAGATTGGAGCGCCCATTACATGCCTTAAGCTGTTAATGAAGAGTTTTCTCTGATTATTAGGTAAATACATGTAACTCTCTATCTCACCAACCTTCTTCTTATCGCCCATGCTATGAGAAGAAAGTAGTATTTTATATAATTGCTATCACATAATTGAGATAGTAGTTGACTGCATTTGACAACTCCGCGACATGAACAAATCATTATGCTATATTTCTTTTTTTCTTTTTTTTTTTTTGTGACTAGAGAACCCACAGCACTAACCGAAAGTGCGAACTAGGTAAATCCCACCCCATGTAATAATTCGTAAACCACATGGAAGGTTAAGATGCATTAGACAAGTCCCGTACGACAGACGCATGCTATAAATTCTCTATACTGAAAAGGATTCTTATAAATTTCCGACTTTGACATATGGGAAATTGACATGTAGAAGACGTTCTAGAAATAAGTTCTTGTAGGCTTTTTGCAGATTAGACCGAACAAATAATTAATCCAAAGGCTGCAAGTAAGCTATTCAGAGATTCATTGAATAGAAGAGATAACAACTGAAAACAACGTTGGCGCTGGAACAACAAAATAATGACTTTCTAAAAAGTTCTCAGAATGCAAAAGCTATAGGATGGTACCACTTAATTTGTTGCCGCCAAGATCAAGCTCATCGAGCATCGTCAAGTTCCCAAATTCTTCTGGTATCACTCCACTGAATTTGTTGCCATAGATCGACAGTTTTTCGAGTTTCGAACATCGTGACAATTGTGCCAGCACACCGGTCATTGTGTTGAAGCCAAGATCAAGGCGCGTGAGTCTTTGAAGATTTAGGCACATGTTGACTGGAAGACTTCCAGATAGGCTATTATTTTCAAAAGAGAGAGTTTCCAACGAGGAAATGTTGATCATCTGCACGGGCAAAAAGCCTGAAAGCTGATTATTGTTCACGATAAACTTTTTCAATTTATTCAGATTCCCAATCTCCACTGGAATTGTTCCTTCTAGAGAATTGTTTGACAGGATTAATGTCTCCAGGTTGGACATGTTGGAGATAGAAGGTGGTATGAAACCTGCAAGGCTATTGTTCTTGAGAGAAAAGTAATAGAGTTCTTGCAAGAAACCAACCCAAGAGGGAATAGATCCACTTAGCTTGTTGGTGGTGAGATTGATGACCCGTAATCTGCGCAAATGGATCAATTCATGGGGAAGTTCTCCTCCGAAATTGTTCCAGCTCATATCGAGCAACACAAGAAAGGACAGATTCCCCAGTTGGCGAGGAATGGTGCCAGTGAGGCCGAATTTGGAGATATTCAAGGCAATCACTCTTGGATGACGAGAGCCACAAGTGACCCCTTTCCAGTCACAGACTGAGGTTGCAAGGGACCAGTTTTTTGCCAGAATTTGATGAGGATCTGAAGTGATTTTATCTCTCAAAGCAAGAAGTGCTAATTGATCAGTCGTAACGTTTGTGGTGGTAATGGCAAAGCTAGCTAACACATAACTTAGCAAGAAGAGTCCGATGAGGATATAGCAGTAGTACGTCTTCTTCATGACTATATACTGGCTCACCTCAATTGACTTACAACTAAGTGCTACTTCAGGTATATATAGAATACTTGCTAGACATCGGGGCCTCTAACGCACGGTCCTATGGGAAACAAGAGCAAGTGCGGTTGAAAATTTGGATAATTGCCCCGCTGTAGCACTTTTACATAATATAGTATATTTCCTATATAATTTTATTGGGAATTGATATTCGCACTCCTCATTTAGCCTCTGGCACTCCAATTCATTCACTAAAAATATAGCTTTCAAGAAATGCCAGAATCTAATTGAGAAGTGCGAATATCACTTCGCATTTTATTTTATTCATATATTTTATTATTATACACTAACTTAATGCATAAATACAACTGAATGTGTAAGTGCACATCAAATTGCAGATGAGTACAACAATCATACCTAACTATTCCTACTCCCTCAATCCCGTGCTGTGGAGAAAGATAACCACCAAAGTAACTGAAGGTTCAGCATAATAGCCTCATCAAAAGGATCTCCAAATGAAAGCACAAACAATAGCAGCATGGATTTCTCATATTGTAGTAATTTAATCTTTAAAATAACATATTTCCATTTGTTCTTTGTTAATTGTAAATAATTCCAATTCTCTCCCTGGAATGATGTTTCAAATCATATCTTAATACAAATTAACCAACTCACTTTCGGGGAATTAGCTATCAGTCAACACATATAGATGTAGTTCAGTGTGCAGGTTAGGAACTCAAATCATTATACTTAAAATTAAATCCAAAAGGTATGTAGCAGTGGATTTCTTTGGTCTAAAGGTGGGTTTCTTTCCCTCCAACCCCCTTGAGGCCCTCGATCTCTTAGTAATAAACATAGACAATTATGATATTTGCTTCTAATTATCTTCAAATGGGTATTGCACTTATTACAGTTGAAAGAGATAATATAACATTGTCACTACGATCTATCAATTTTTAAACCAAATTAATACCGTAATCAAGTATTTGGTATTGATTGTTCTCATATTTTCATAGTAAAATATCCAACCTATAATAGCATCTTTCTATAACTTTAATGTTAATTTGATCCATTATCGAAGTAATATTTTTCCATGGGTATTCATCCAAAAAAGCATTTTTCCCCATTGACCAAATGTGTTGGCTTCAGCATTGATTGGTGGCCCAGTAAGGACCACCAATTCCCTATTCTGAAATGTGCATATAACTCGATAAAAATTTGTAGACATTTTCTACCTATGTGCTGCACATAATGCATTCAAACAGTGATTTCGGGTTAAGTGTTTGACACTTTCGTATTGTAGAATTTGTCCATGACATATATGACAAAACATCTTTTTCCTAGAAATGCGGGCACTCCAATTCGAAACTTTGGGCTTCATACGGTCACATGAGCAGACAAACTACAAGGCAGTTTATTGACCGTTTGAATCTGCCCGCATTAGCTGTTGGGATAATTTCAGAAACCTCCGGAAAGTTTCCTATAACATCATATAGCACTTCTATAATTTCTAAAATCTCCTTTGCCTTATCTAAATTGATATTTTTGCAATATTTTAACCCCTATGAAGGAAAAAGAATAGAGATAAAATTTTACTTTTAATACTATCCTCATGTTATCCTGATATGAAATTTAAAACAACAATAAAAATTAAAACAAGGCAAAAAGGTAAACCAGAAAATATCTAGGAATTGTTTATTTTATCTTGAGATCATTTTTTGACAAATCTTTTTAATACTAGTTTATTTATAAACTTTTTTCATATAAGAAGGCTTTACATGCAAACTACACGTACAAAAAATATTTTTTTAATTTCTAAATATAACTCGTATTAGATCATGTATTAAAAACTAAATATGTTGCTTGACTTCCATAAATCTGTTACACAAAATTTTTTAAAATGTAAATTACTTACCAAAGTCTTTTTAGATGATTGACATTACAAAATTTAACTTAACCACCTCTTCTGTTACCCTATCACCACTTGGATACATGATAATATGGACTAATATTGGATGATTATTTGGTTATTCTTTGAGTTAAAAATTATCTTTATGTTTGGGATTTTTGGTTAAATAATTATTAAGAATGCAAGGCTAATATTCTTAATCTGTGACAGTTCAAAAAGAAATCTAGCTTTTGTAATCTGATAGGAGAGATAAGTGAAATTTTAGAAACCTCAAAAGTGTTAAGTAATATTAGAAGAAACCTCTAAGAGGTTTCCGAAATTATCCCTTACCATTGTTGCTTAGGATCCTTGAGTCCTTTAACCTATGTTTTCAGACTCGGATCGGGCATCGAACCGGCCGAGCTCAGGGGTCAGGGGTCGATGGGTCCGATCGGGTTCAACCGGGTCGAATCTGACGACGTCCATAAATATGTCATAAATATATATATATTAATAATATATAATCAAAATAGTATATAAAAAATTTTCTTAAAAAATAATATATAAAAATTCCCTCAAATTGGTAGTTTTAACTTTATATATATAAAAATTTTTCTTAAATTGGTAATTTATGACTTTATATATAAATTAGAGAATTTTATATTTAATAAATAAATTGACTTAAAGAATATAATATATATATATAGACGTAGAAATGTAACTTAAAAAATGTATTGGATTAATTTTACACTTTATTAAAATGATGAGAAGTTAAAGCATATTTACTAAAACTTAAAAAGTGAGTTTGAAAGGATATAAATGGGTTAAAGGTTAAAAAAAAAAAAAAAACTAAACTGGTCAAAAGTCAAACCCGGTCAAACTAGGGTTTTGACCGGCTTTGACCGGTTTTTTAACTTTCCGGTTTTGAGAGTTGATTCAGACCGGATGCCTGACCGATTCCCGGTTCAACCGGTCGAACCGGTCGGTCCGACCTAAGTTTAAAAACACTGCCTTTAACGTAAACGTATTAAGTTTCGTAATGGATGTTGCAATATAAAAAAAGAAAATAAATGTTACACTACATAGTCATAAAAGGCGTGGGCATAGTCTTCCATACACTGTGAGTTGATCGTCACATCATTCTTGATTAAAAGCCTAACGAACTCGATATATCCACTTGAAAATTTGTGTACTACAGTACAATCTCCTTGAAATTTCGCCTTCTTTCAATTCTTTCTCTAATTTTACTAAGCCCATTTATTTCTTGCTCCATTGACTTGATAGGTCTCCATGAAGGACAATGAGAGAAACAAGTTTAGACTTATTATGAGAGAAGTGGATGAAGTTTCGACTTGTATTTTGTGTCAGAAGTCCAATCTCAGATTTTCCTGTAGTTTTCTTTCAAAGCGAGTTCCTAATCTTCAGCAGTTGACTGATGCTACTACTCTCAAATGTGGGTCAAGTCCTTTGCAAGTTGGAAATTCAACTACAGCATTATTATTTTCTGGAAAAGTTTCAATAGCGTAATTTTTCAACTACTTTTTTCTATGCATGCATTATTAAAGGAGGAAAAAGACTTGAACATTTTTCTCCAAGGACGCGTAAAGACTTGAACATTTTTCTCCAAGGACGCGTAAAGACTAGAAAGAGATATTTATTAAAATATACATACCATCGAAAACCAGCTGTATCACGCACACACAAAAATAAAACCCGTAAAGACTAGAAAGAGATATTTATTACAATACAGATACCATCGAAAACCAGCTGTATCACGCACACAGAAAAATAAGGTTTTATCATGGAAATGAATTTAGAATAGCTAAAAAGTGTTAATAATTTTTACTAAAAGAATTGCTTCGTGCGATATGCCAGTCTCTGTAAATAGGGTAAATTAGAAGTACCACCCTTGTTGTTTAACTTCTTACCGGATTCTCATTATGCACTAAAAATGGCCATATAACCTACAGTTGGTTTCTGGCTAACTAAAACTCATTGTAACGAGAAGAATCATAAATATTTAAAAGCTTGATTCCGATGCTACGCATCTCAATTATAATATCGTCAAAAAACTGTTGATAAATATTACTATGCATAACTAGTACTTGAAAAGTACACTTAACAATAATTTTTAGATTATGAACGCTTTTGTTGATCAGACATTTTTATTCTACTCGAGTCTATATATTATTTGCCTATTTTCTCTACAATAACTTATTCTCTTTTTTTCCAAAATACAATAACTTCAGTTTGCCAATTGTTGTATGAAACACTTTGCTTTGATCCTAATCTTTTCATGTATACGTGATTGTCATGTATATGTGATCACACACAATACATATTGAATTGTGTAGGATCACCACCATTGGAGCCTTAAGCTCTTAGAATCATAAACCAAACTTAGCTAGTAAGGACCGGAATTAGGTGAATTTGAAATTACTAATTTGACAGTTCAGGTCTTCCCTTTCTTCCTTTCTCCTTGTAAGACTTGAAATCTCCTCCTTAACTAATAAATAAACTCATAAAAAATTCTACTTCTTAAGGCAATTAAGACAGGGCAAGTAGCTTGTTTTGTGAATGAGTTAGGTGCGCACTTCTTACAACCATTGTTTACTGGAGAGTAATAGAGTATAATGTTTGGAATACGGGGCATACAGTAATTAGAACATATCCATATGAGGTAGTAAGAAAATGAATAGCCCTATGAGTTTGGCTGGATACACAAAAGTTAACCAATTTGAACACGTTTTCACCACTATAATCAAATAAACAGTCTTCATAAACATCCTGCATCACAAATTTAAAATTTCAAGTTCTGGTGTTCTCAACCCCTACTTAACTAGAGTTGTGCTCTTCAACCAACTAGACCTTGCAGTTATTTGGATGGAACAGGCGCCAAACTGGCCGAGATTCATCTTTGTGGACGTCAAGTTTTATACTGCGAAGGGAAAGTGATATTATTCACGGAAAGATATAAAATGAAAAATAGAGAGAGGCCATATCTAGGATACTAATCCAATTGAATTGGAAAAAAAAAATTCATGGAAATAGCCATTTGCAAAACTTTGTTGCATCAGCAACACGATTAACTCTCCCAAATTAGTGCTAATGGTAAAATTATTATAACCTAATTGTTCAATGCATTTTAATGGCACAAATTGATTTGTCCTTCATTTATTCCAGCCAACTCAGGAAAAATCCAATCTAGGATTTTAATTGAGAATCATTTTACTTTTTAGGTTATTGGGTTGTAGAGTTTCACAAAAAAGTTATATACTTATTGAAAGTTTTACTTAAAAATGATATTTTGTTATGAAATAATTATCTATATTGATGTGGATGTCCATTTATATTCTCAAGAAGATTGATACATGTATTCCCCATTAGATTCATTGGTACATTGATGTATCCTCTCTAGTTCGTTAGTTCATCTATAGAACTACTAAATACATGTACTTGAAGTACTAAATTCATGTATAGATATTTAATAGGATTCATGTACTTGTGATCTTAGTTTGCCTATAAATAGAGGTATCCTAACCTCATTTGTAACTACAACAAGAACTTCTGAGTAATACAGTTAATAATAGAATAGTTCTCTCTACTTCTCTCTCTACTCTACTTCTCTCTCTACTTGATATTATCATTAGTTTTACAACATGTTATCAGCACGAGTCTCTACCATTGGGTATATATGAATCTCAAATCTTTGTCACTGGAGTCATGACATACAACTTCATCCAAGCTGTATAGAAGGAACTCGGATTGACTTATGGTCGCCTGCTGAATTCTATGTGCCAGATGATTCAGGATGCCAAAGGTGGAACACATCGAAATGGACACATTTCAACTCTTTTAAGAAAAGTATTGGGCACAGACTTGTCACAGGTTAGCACTAACACGCTTACAAATCATTACTATATGATGTCTACCCATCTAATTTGCTTTTTATATGATTGAGTTGCTACAAGAAAATACTTTACTATTCATTGTAAAAGCACTAAACTTGATGTGTAGAAATCAGAAAAGGCCTTAGGGAAGCATGTCATCAATAGTAGGGGATTAAAAAATATATCCATTTCAAAACTAGTCGTATGCCGTCCTATACGTATGCAAATTATTTGATTGATTTAACTAAAATGAAACTTCTTGGATGACACAAATGAGAAAGAAAAAGCCATGAAATTCTACGCTTTTGTTTCTACTATTTAAAATTGAAAGTGAACCTTTTATATTACAAATGATCCTTAGTTAGCACGGTGCAACAAATGTCAACCTTTTCCTAAGTGGTCATTTGAGCATCACATGAGCTTCTAGTTGTACTGCTGTTTGCATGTACCCGTGATTGTGAACTCATTTGGAACTGATTGGATGCTTCTCTTGTTACTTTTACTTTCCCGCACCTGATTGTTGAATTCAATTCTATTTATTTATCTTTATTATCAACGAATTATTTATTATAAATATTAGATGGTGAAATATATCTTAATAAAAATAGATTTTGAAGGCAACACTAATAGAAAAAATGATGCATAAGGATTCGTTTATCCTTTAAGAGAAAAGGATCTGACCGCCTGAAGATGGTCGAGATCTAACCACCTGAAGATGGTCGTTCTTATAAATTTCGATATTATAAAGTTATCGAATGCTGCCAGTTATTATGTGGAGAAAATATCACTGATATAGATATGTGAAAAATGTATTCTCCATATTTTACTCCTCGAATATGCTCCTAAAGTAGCAATATCAAGAGAATGAATTTGAGAAATATTTTGAATTTATTACATGCCTTTGTTTAAAATCCAATTTAATGGATCTAGTCCATTCCCTGAAGTGAATGCGACTTAAATTATTACTATAGTCATGATTGTAGATGCAGTTAAGATAGATATATACCACTTGAAGTGGGATAATGATAAGAAAGAATGCAGAAAGAAAGATCCCAAAAGAAATACTATTTATATAGTATTAAAGGTCATTGGTCACGTATATATCGTATGACTAAATATTTTATTGACCTTTATCAATCATCATAAACAAACCCCTGAAGGTGTAAATTGATGGTGCATTTGATGATAGTAATAATCATATTTTCTTCTTGAAAAAGAAATTGATGCCAAACGCTCGATATTTATTTAGAATTTGATTAATTGTTATTTTCGCATATTTTATGTCATCAGTTATGTTATTTATGGATTTTATTAATGTTTACCTTTATTTGTAAGTTTCGTTATTATTTCTTCCTGAAGAAGAAATTGTTGTGCTATTTTATTATTTCTTCCTGAAGAAGAAATATTTCTTCATTATTTCTTCCTGAAGAAGAAATGGATATCAAATATTTGGGATTAAAAATTATGGTGATGATAATGTATGTCTCATTGATAGTGCTACTATGCACACTATATTCCTATATGAGAATAGGAGAGATAGATACAATCAGTGATGGTGATAAAATGATTAAAAACTCCAGAAGAGCCACCACTATATTTCTCCCTGAAGGAGTAAAGTTTTTAAATGATGTAGTATTCTCTTCCAAAGTCTCGAAGAAATATAGTGAATCTACAAATATCCACTAAAATGGATATTATTTCGAGATACAAAATGAGACAAACAAATATCATCAAGTGAGATAAAGATTGATTATACTACAAAACCATTCAAAGAAGAAATGGTTATTGTTATAGTTGTCTTTATTCTCAATTTGTTTGATTAAATCAAAATCATTGCCTACAGTAAACCAGAAGTTTACTGATCCCAACATATTTATGATTTGTCAAAAAGAAGAGCGGACAATTATTCATACATACCCCCTTGTATTATCGGTGGCTCCAACAGAAATTTATGTCGGAGGTGAAATCACCCTTTACAATTAGAAATCATGAAATATTGATGGGTGATCTATTTATAAATTGAAATTGTACACTTTCCGACATTAGGGGAAGGAATGATCAACCGAAAGGAAATCATTTGAAAAATATTATTGGATTTCCTTGATTCTCATACTAAATAATGTGAACTAGAAGTTCAATAGATTACTTATTTGCAGCAAATTGCAAATCAATTATCAAATATATTTATCGACTCCAGAAGAGTCATTGAATTGAATATTCCTGCAGGAAATATTATAGTTAAAATTGATGTCCCTGAAGGGCACGTACAAGTGCTACAAATGAACTTAAAGCCGGCCTACTAAAATAACACATTTTGATTTCAAATATCTCCAGAGATGAAATAGATGTCATGACAAAGTTTAATCTCCTGAAGAGGTCGCTCCTGAAGAGCTGACTCCTGAAGAGTTTACTCCTGAAGAGAATGAACTACAGAAAATTTGAAATTGGAGCCTAAATGAAAAGAAGTTACATATTGTGTAGCAGTTGACATTATGAAAGAAAATGAGAATCATAAAAATATATCGGTTGATGAATGTCGGTGAAGAAATGATTTGGCAAAATGGAAAGATGCGATCCAATCTGAATTGGATTCACTGGCTAAAATAAAAGTTTTTGGACCTGTAGTCCAAACACCTGAAGATGTAAAGCCAGTGGGATATAAATTGGTATTTGTGAGAAAAATGAAATTATAAGATATAAAGCAAGACTTGTAGCCCAAGGATTTTTACAAAGACCTGGATTTCATTATGATGAAACGTATTCACCTGTAGTGGATGCGATCACATTTAGATATCTTGTGAGTTTAGCAGTGCATGAAAAGTTAGAAATGCGTCTAATGGACATAGTCACTGCTTATTTATATGGAAATCTTGATAATGATATTTACATGAGAATCCCTGAAGGATTCAACATGCCTGAAGCATGTAAATCAAACCCTAAAGATATTTATTCTATTAAATTACAAAAGTCTTTGTATGGGTGTAAACAGTCTGAACGTATGTGGTATAACTGACTCAGTGAATGTTTGATTAGAGAAGGTTATACAAATGACCCAATATGTCAATGTGTTTTTATACAGAAAGATGGGTCAAATTTTGTGATAATTGCGGTATATGTTGATGATCTTAATTTGATTGGAACTCCTAAAGAGATCCAGAAAACTGTTGAATATTTGAAAAAGGAATTTGAGATCAAAGATTTTGGTCAAACAAAATTTTGCCTTGTGAGGCCCCGATTTTTGCCAAGTTTTGGAAAAAATGAAATAATGTTAATTATAGTGATTATTGTTTGCCAAGGTGTTTATATGATTTGTTTTACTTCTTAAAGTGTTTTGTTTTAACCTTTTGTTTTATAAGTCTTAAAACCCTAATTTGAATTTAAACCCTAAATTTCGACAAAACCCTAATTTGTTTACACACTAAACTCTAAATGTACTAACCTAATATTTTTTTTGAAACCTAATTATATGTACAAATCAAACGCGTTTGCTATTTCAAGAATTTTCGTGTGAATTTGCATGCTCACGGGAGTTAATTATGCGTTAAATGGGTGATTAGTGACCTAGCTAGGTGTGATTAAGTATTAGTGGACTAAGTTGGATTTACAACTTATGGACTTAATTGCTAGGAAATGAAATCACTTGGGGCCAAGGTGAAAAATCATTGAAGTTGCTAGCTTGATTGAAACTTTGACCAACTTCTTAAATATCTTTTAGACTTTATCTTATAACCCAATTTGAGACCAATTAAGAGGAAACAAGGGAAGGGAAAGTTCGGTGTGAAAGCTGAAACAAGAAGGAAAAAACCGTGGGAAAAGGAAAAGAAAGGAAGGAAAAAAGAGAGAAAACTTCAACTTCAACCTTGATTACTTGCTTGAATCCTTGATTTCTATCATAAGTTTGCAAGCTACTCCATAGAAGGTGTCATCTAAGGAAGATTAAGGGGTTGGTGTAGTGATTTGGAAGAAAGAAACTCTAGGGTGGCTTATCTTCATAGGGTTTGAGGTAAATACTTCAAGAAGCTACCTTTTCTTTTATTTCTTGCTCCCATATCCTTGCTTATGTGTGTTGGATGTTGTTTAAATCATTGAGTGGCATTTTGAGCATGTTAAACATGCATTTGATGGACTAGAACTGGCATGAACATGGCTGGAAATTTGTGGCAGTTTGAATGGCAGAACAGGGCAGGCTGTTTGAACTTGATTTCGTGAGACTTTGATGCAGGATTTTAACATGGATTGAATCTTCATCCTTCCCTCTATATGTATGTTAAATTTGAGCCAAATTTGTGGTGTTTTAGTTAGACAAAAGTGATAAACAAGTGAGGTATGTTTTGCTGAAATTTCTGGACAGGATGCTTGATCAGTGATGGAGCTTTGTTTTGGGGCATTTAAATGACTTGTTTGGTGGTGATTTTGGTTCAATATCATGTTAATAATATTCTCCTATGGATATGTGCTAAGTTTAGGCCACTTCGATTACATTTAAGAAGGTTTAAGCTTTGGTTTCTAGTAGCTCGCAAAATCTGGAAAATTGGACTGGTTGGTTGGCCGATAGTATGGTCTTGTTGTTTGTTTAGTAAATGTGATTGGCTTGTGCCAGTTTGGACTGAATTTGATAGTTAACTTATATATGTACATGTGTGTTTATGTTGGCTTGCAAATGGTATAAATTGCATGGGATAGAAATGGATTTTGAACCATGCATTGCCCAGCTCAAACCAGAAAATCAGGGTTGGTCGAGTAGTCCATTTAGCTGCATTTTCCCTCATGATCCATGTCAAACCAGCTTTTGGTCGAAACACAAACATTTTAGCCCTGTCTTTCAGCTTTCCAACGCATCAAGAATTTCCTGAATCGGACTTTGGTACACTGAGTTATGGCCGTTTGAATCAGGCCTGACGGACAACCTGTCGACAGAAATCTGGGACAGTTTTCGTAAATTTTGACCTAGATGGAGTGAATCTGGGTAAACATGGCCTTCATGAAAGTTGTAGAGAGTTGACTGAGGATTCTACCTGTAAATTTTCAGGTGAATCGGAGCACTGTATCATGTGAAATGCCTAAAATACCCTGATGCCCTGTTTCTGGCAGAAATGGTTTTTTGCTACTGTAATGGGTCATTTTGACCAGGAAGATGAATGTTTTTGCTTTTGATGTCTCTTGAGAATTTTAGCCTTTTATGTTGGCTTTCTATTTGGAATTTTTGGATTCGGATTTGTGAGCGCCAAGTTATGATCGTTTGAATGTAGCCTGTCGGCAATTCTGACGGGGAAAATTTCTGAAACTGTTTCGACATTTTTCACCTAGAAAGAGAAAATCTGGGCAGAAGTTGTCTTCATGAAAGTTGTAGCTTGTTCTCTTAGTTTCGAAACGGCACCTCGTGCATTCTAATCCGATACTTGTAGCCTGAGTTATGAGTATTAGCGTACAGGGTGTCAAAACTGTCTTCTACACCTTTTGGTGTGTGTTTTCCATTTTCGTACCATTTCATTCGTTTTCGTCTAGCAGCTCATGCGTGTGCTCCTTTACCTATATGAAATTTTTATAAGCAGTTTTCAAGAGTTTAATTCATTGAGTATTTGCATGTCACGTCATTTCACCTTTGAAAATGGATTTTGCCAAACCTTTTAGTTTGGAATCGGAAAAGTAATTTGCTTGCACTTTCACATCTCAGGAGATTCTGTGGATGTTGGAGATCGTGTTTAACCGCCTACATTTTCTTGTTTACGCTCAACTGTTGGTGAGTGTTCCTTGCATGTTTGCGAATAAATTGCTCTGTTGATGTGTTTAAATGCTTTTAATAATTATGGGAAGGGCGAGTGTGTACTTTATCGCGACCTATTTTTATTCTCTACTGTTCAACGTGCTTTTCCATTGTTTGTATATTATGTGTGCATGAATGTAGGCCATGTGTACTAACGATAGGCTGAACAAGGCCTTTCCCCGTTATCGACCTATTCGAAGCGGACTCGGTTCGATAGGTTGATAACCTAGAACGCGCTATACTCGAGTATTACCACTAGGAGTTATAAGGTGGAGTAGGGGTTGAGTATTGAACAAGACGCAACTGCTTCCGTGGAACCTGTATCCTTTCACGGGTATTTTCCCACTTATGTGTTTATACATTTTATGCTTCTAAATTGAATTATATTAACCTACTGAGTGCTTAACTGATCTATTTTTGCTCCACTGTTACTGTGTGATTTGTATGATATTAGGATCGCTCACTGGGCTTTTAGCTCATCTCTTTCAACTTTGTTTTTCCTTAGCAAGATTTGAGATCGAGAGCTTCCAGGGGTTACATTAGGTCGATTGGTTTGGAGACCTAATCTTGTATTTTGATGTAGCCCTTGTACTATGAATTGTACTAGTGGAATTTGGATGGATAAACTTTATATCTGTAATTATAGTTGGGGCGTTTGTGGTTTGTTAAGGAAACTTTGGGGTTTAAATGTTCTGATTGATTTGAGGACATTGATGTTATTTTGTTATTTGCATTTGAACTAAGGATCTGTAGTGAGTCCCGTGAAGTTAAGTGGCTCACGATACAAGGTTAAATAGGGACAGTGGTAACATCACATGCCTTGGTTTACACATTGAGCATTTAGAAGGTGGAATTTTTATCCACCAAACTGCTTATACCCAGAAAGTATTAAAGCGGTTTTATATGGATAAAGCACATACATTAAATACCCCAATGGTTGTCAGATCACTTGATCCTAATAAAGATCCTTTTAGACCACGAGAGGAAAATGAAGAGATACTTGGTCCTGAAGTACCATATCTCAGTGTAATTGGAGCACTAATGTATCTTGCTAAATGCACACGGCCAGATATATCATTTGATGTGAATTTATTAGCAAGATTTAGTTCCTCTCTAACTAGACGACATTGGAATGGTATTAAACATAATTTTTGCTATCTCCGAGGAACAATTGATCTTGGCATGTTATATTCAAATAAATCTAGACCTGAATTGATTGGTTATGCTGATGTTGGGTTTTTGTCTGACCCACATAAAGCAAGGTCTTAGACTGGTTATCTATTTACATGTGGTGGTACAACTGTTTCATGGCGATCTACAAAACAATCAATAGCTACCACTTCGTCTAATCATGCTGAAATAATAGCAATTCACGAGGCTAGTCGGGAATGTATTTGGTTAAGATCAATGACCCACTATATCCGAAAGAGTTGTGGGTTATCCTCTGGAAAAGAAAATCCTCCGACTATATTATATAAGGATAATGCAGCTTGCATATCTCAATTAAAGGGAGGATATATTAAAGGAGGTAGGATGAAACATATTTCACCAAAATTTTTCTTTACTCATGATTTACAGAAGAATGGTGAAATTGATGTGCATCAGATCCGGTCAAATGATAATTTGGTAGATTTGTTTACCAAGGCATTACCGACTGCAACGTTTGAGAAATTGGTGAGAAATATTGGAATGCGTCGATTAAAAGATCTCAAATGATGTTTGAATCAAGGGGAGAAAATACACAAGAATAGTGTACTCTTTTTCCTTCACTAGGGTTTTTGTCCCACTGGGTTTTTCCCTAGTAAGGTTTTAACGAGGCATATTCTTTGTGTAATGGACATCCAAGGGGGAGTGTTATGAAATAATTATCTATATTGATGTGGATGTCCATTTATATTCTCAAGAAGATTGATACATGTATTCCCCATTAGATTCATTGGTACATTGATGTATCCTCTCGTAGTTCGTTAGTTCATCTATAGAACTACTAAATACATGTACTTGAAGTACTAAATTCATGTATAGATATTTAATAGGATTCATGTACCTGTGATTTTAGTTTGCCTATAAATAGAGGTATCCTATGTGAGGGCCGTAACTAAATTCTCCTTCCTGCTTAGACCTTCTGTGAACGATTTTTGTAATTTCACTAATGCATGCGCGTGATCATGAACATTTTAAAACCACGTACGGATTTCCAAACAATAGCTCAAGTAAGTATTGGAAATCATTTCAATAAAATTAGAGTACAACCATACTTAAGATGAATTATTTCAGATTCATCACCACCAAGTACACCAAAACCCTAAACGTCCCTTTTCTTCTTCCAATTTCCAACCGGTTATACCTCCCAAAGATTTAACCACCATGAACCATCCTTGAACCAAATTTCTTTCAACTAAAATCAGACCATATCCAATCAATTGAACCACATTTTCCCTCTAAAACTCCATTCGAATTCAGCTCAAGAAACTTCAGCCAAACCAGCCGCACTTGCACCCCATTCCATGGCTGCCACTTGTCAAGCAGAGCTAAAATCTGGCAACAAGCATGCTTCTCCCCTCTCTTCCAAAAACCGGCAGCATCATGGCTTGAGCATGGGATTTCAGATGTATTCAACCAAGGCTAATGATGCTTACCTCCCTTCGCCCAATGCATGAGAGGATGTGCTGGAAATTTTTTTCAAAAGCTTGTTCACTTGAACAAGCAAACTCAACAGAATTCCCTTCAAGGCTGGCCGATCCTCTTCAGCAAAATCCTTCTTCCATTTCACTTCCACACTCTCCCACTCACTCTCCTTG
This sequence comes from Gardenia jasminoides, assembly GCA_013103745.1. Lineage (NCBI taxonomy): Eukaryota > Viridiplantae > Streptophyta > Magnoliopsida > Gentianales > Rubiaceae > Gardenia > Gardenia jasminoides. The sequence goes on along the minus strand of CM023097.1, from coordinate 16,937,982 downwards.
CACTCCAGCATTTTCTTTCCAGGTCTCTGCGAAGCTTTCTCACTCTCACACTTCACTCAAAAAAAATTTTCTTCCTTAAGCTTCAACAGAAGCTCTTCCTCCTTCCCCTACATCTCCTTGCCTTTTCTTGGTTAATCAACCCTTTCACCAAGAAATAATCTTAACTTGCTGGAAACAAGCATTAAAATTACGGAAGAACCAAACTAGTCATCCTCCATCCTGATTTTAGGCAAGCAAGAGGTAAATCTAATCTCTTTTGTGAACTTCCTAGGTAGCTTGAAACTCTCTCCTTAGCTTACTTTGTGTCTTGTAGCTGGAAAACAGTCGATTCAACACCTAGCAACTTTGTTCATCCATTTTTCTGTTCAACCAAACAAAGGTAAGCTGTAGTTCTTACAATGGTTCCATCCAGACTTAGTTCCATTCTCTGCAGTACTCCCTCTTCTTGTAGCTGGACCTCGGACTGCATTAGCTCAAACCACCACTTGTACATTGTTCTTGAGGCCGGTTTGGAGGTAGGGAAATCCATCTTACACCCCCTTGACCTAAATAAACTGTTTTACTCTTAAAGATAACATCTTACTTCTAAAACTGCTATGCATATGCTAGTAAGCTTTAAAATCCTACTTGGATGCATATATCATCTTATTATGTTGATGGAAATTTTGATGGGCTTTGCCCTATTCCATCCGAAGCTTCTCTTGTTGATAACTTGTTAAGAGCAACTCATGCATGTGCTATATTCCACTTTCGATAGATGAGGCTTAGTTAAAGTTTCCATGAGCCAATGTTTAACTAAACCGAAGCTTGAATCCTTCATTTCTCCTTTGACAATTGTAAATTTATTTTCCTTGCATGAGTCACTCTCGGATGGCTTCAAACTGAAATATGCAATGACTTGAAACTTGGTTTTGAATGGAAAGATGATTTTACAAAAAGAAAGAAATAAGAGGAAGGAAACCGGTTCTTAATGACTTCCTAACTTGAAAATTGTTGGTTGAAACTTTTCTTGTGCTTAGCTGTGGATTAATAGCCGATTGCTTTGTTTTGGGATGGATGTGAGCTGATGAGCTTGACCCTACTCCATCCGCAGCTCTTGTATGGTTTAACATGCTGAAATCGACCCTCTGCATGTTTCACATTCCACTTGGTTGATGAGATTTTAATTAACCGTTTACATGGGTAAAGTGTGAAACAAAACCAAAAAACTGCTTGAGTTGTTTATGTGCTTGTTGGAAAGTTGAAAATCTATTTTCCTTGTACATGAGACCTCTCGGTCAGTTGAGAGCCGCATGAGTAATGACATGAAACCTGGTTTTGAGTAGATGTTAATTTTTCATCCTACAAAGAAGAAAACAAAAGGAGAATCGGACTTGATGATTTTTTTTCAATTTGGGACAAAATTTTGTCTAGTTATACGTATTGTTAATTTTGACCGGAGCGTATGCATGATTTTCGGGTCATTAGGCGAATGTATCACACTAAGAGTCCAGCTTAACATTCTGGAAATCAAACTAAACCTTTAACCAGCGACGTAATGGCTGAAAATTTCTACAAAGTTACAAAATCAGATTTTTTTCTAAGAAATAAGTGGGCAAAACCACACTGAAGTAAAATGCTCATATCTACGCTGTTTATAACTCAAATCACGAGCCGTCGGCATCGAAACTAGACCAAAGAGCTTGTTTGCATTGCCTTATCATACGCCTCTAACTCATTTTCTACACATCGTTGAACCAACAAACATCGCTGAAAATCAAACTTGCAAACCAGTAGTTTTGAAATGAATGTCCAAAATTGAGTATTTTCTCCCAATTGACTTGGCCGTTGCAAGTATTTTGGCTTATGAGGAAATAAACGATTATGAAACTAGTTTTCCACGATTTTGAAATCATACAACTTGCAAAGAAAGACTTCGATTTGAATTTTGAAAGAAACCATATAAGGAGTTAGTTTTTGGATGACATGAAAGCGTAATGACACTCCACTTTCAAAATTGTGATTGTTGACCAAAACCCTAATTTGTACTATTTTGATTTTAGCGAAAACTTGTTTTAAGTATGAAAAAAAATCAAATTGGTTTTAATCCAAAACCTCGAAAAATTGTTTTGTTCACTAAACAAATAAAATTAAACACGTTAGTGATTTTCAACTAAGCAAACTATTTCTCAAATTTTCCAAATAGATGGCCTACGTTACTCAAGTCTTTCTAAACCTTAACTAACAAAATTTAATCCAACCTAATTACGTTAGATTTTTTCAAAACTCACACATTTTACCCTATCTAACCGAGACCTATATTTTCAAAATACAAACCACCGTTTATCACACCATTCAATTTTAGTGAAAACTTAAAAATATTTTCATTCTTATAAAAAAGCAAGAATTGGTCAAAATTGATTTTTAATAATTAATTACAATAATTACGTAATTTCGCAATGTACTGCAATATAAAATCCAGGGCTTTGAGACCGAGGATCTCTCGATCATCTACTCAACCGGCTCCATCTAAGCTTAAGTGCTCCTATTTGTCGCTGCTAATACTGATCCCGCTTCGCGGTAAAAGAGATAATGTTGCCGTACACTTTTTTTTTTTTTTACCGGATGCATTTTGAACACGTGAAAACAGGTTTTGCAAATGAGCTGGTTTCTGATTTACCCCAACCCATTAAAGCGCCAGCATGCTTGTTTTAAACAATAAAACTTGTTTTTGCCAGAGGCTTTGATAAACAAGAGTTCGGTTTCATACCTCTCAGCCTTGCAGCACCGCAGGCCTCCAAGGTTCCGAGGTTGAAAATTGATTGTCGGGCTTCGTCCGCCTCAGGTAAAACCAAACCACCATAACTGCTTCGTGACGTTAATGTAATGAACGCCTACCGATCCTCGAACCCTCAGATGTAGTCGGGTTTCATTCCGGAAGCTCTAGCAGGGTTTTATCAGGCCACACCCCTCGGTCCCGCCTCAGTGCCTTGATGTATAATCGCTGTTTAGTTCTGGATCCAAGTTTAAAGAAAGTTGAAAGGAGAAAGAATGAAATGACCCGTAGAGTTCTCTGCACTGCTCTCCTTCCAGAATATCCATTTTATCATATTTAATACACGCTTAAATCTGCTCACCCAGCATCTGATTACAGCAGCCACAACCCATAGTGAAAAGAAAAGGCTAAGTAATATATAAATGCATATATGTATATATATATAAATTATCTTCCAACCTTCCTTAACGGATGCTACTATATTTAAACTGTCTGTAATGATTTAAACGTTTACAAAGCCCTGTGTTTATACTTAAATTATATGTTGGGAATTTCATCGCTAAACTTCACCTCTATAGCATTTCCATCCGTGATCTCTGTATCAAGAAAACAGTTATGTTGTTTGATGAATCTTTTGACACAGTGTATTAACCTATGATGTCGAGACAACAGAGGAAGAACTGTCTTGAATTATCATTGAACCCAAATTGACGGCTGGTTAAGAAAAGTTACGCTGATCTATTCAAAATATATCGCCTGAAACCCCTAACCGCGAACCGTCGCCCTACGCGCCCGCAAGGGTCCATGGTCTCACCTTCTGGAACGCTGGGCCGGGCCATGCTTGGTGGTATCGTGAGTCTAGGAAAAATGAGCTCTGAGCAAGCATGTAGGTTCCGTTTCAGAGTTAAGAACCGACAATTAGGGCCACTGACATTTGGAACTCGCTAAAGTTGATCGCCGCCAGACAGGTCGGAATGAGTCACTGCCCACCAGGAGCGCTCTTTGCTTTTAGATATCGCCCGGCCATCGAGCCCCACTCCATTAACCTGCCTCGACCAACCCATGTAGTTGCTTCCGAGGTCGCCCGCCCCAAGGAAAAGCCGTCGCGGGATAAGGAAAGGGACATCTGGCTCGTACCGCCTGCGCCGCCGATAGGATGGCACCAGAACGCCGGCATGCGGTTGGGGTCCCAGAATCCTGGCGAGATACACCGCCTCGACTGGCTCATCATCGGTGCGAGATTGCACCGCCAGCATCACTGATTGCGATCATGATTGAGAGATGTTGTGGGGGATTTATGGGCTGGTGATCAGCTGGAGAAGCCGCTTCAGTATCGGGTATAGTTCCTGTGATGTCAGGAGATGATTCTATGGTGACTGGGAGGCTTTTCTCTGTTTACTACAGCCCCTGAAGCCGCACCGTATACCCACTTTTCCCGCGCGTCCCTTTGCTGTAAGGATCACACCAATAACCACGGTTTTTGTTGGAATGACCGCATCTAGATTGATGCGCGTTTTTGGTGGGAAATTCGCGGGTCATCGGGCAGATTGTAAGCAGCCACGGGCAACTGATGGTGTTTTGTTATTAATGTTGTTTGGGAGATATCGATTACTTGTGAACATTTTTCCTTTCTCCTTAATTCTATTGGCAAAACGAACTCGGTAATACGGTACAGAAACGCTGAATGTGAAAAAAGGAGATAAGCGCTCACGTAAAAGCAAACACGAAACCGGCAGCATATCACCACCATCTAGCCGGGCATGGAGCAACCTGAGACCAGCCACCAGGCCTGAACCGTCGTGACAACCTTTTTTGTGAACAAGAATCGATCGACAAAATCACAACTTACTAACAACGCACCCAGCTAGCCGGCAAGCAGTAGCCTCGGAGATTTCATGGTTCTTCCCGTCTGGCGACACGCAATCTTGACGAACGGTGGCTGAGTATGATTAATATTTTAGACTTAGGGTTACACGGAGCACGTGACTTTTGCCGCCTTTCATTCGGGCGTACTGCAGGCCTGGGGAATGTTATTAGGGAGTAAAATGGTTAGGAACCAGATCCTTGACCTGGGTTATCCATTTGTGAATTTAATGAGGTCAATTCTGCCTCCCCTAAATACCTGGGTGCAAAAGACTAAAAGCATCTAGTGCTTATAGCTATGCCATGGTTCCCTGAGCAGAGTCAGTATTTAAGCATAATTCACCCGGCCATCTAAGTTTGCCCCGAATTGATTGCCAGTTTTCACCAACTTCGTAGGTACCGCTTTTGTCCGTAATGTCCCAGAAATTCAAGAAGCAGCAACGCCCGGGAGGTTACCTGCATTCTACGTTTGAAAAGGCTCTAAAGAGTGTGAGAATACCAAGGCTCAAGTCAAAGCTTTTCAAATGTAAAAGAGCAGCCCTGCATCAGTGGTGCTCCGGGAGACCGTGGAGGAAATCAGCAGCCCTGAAGATTGGAAAAGGACCGAGCAGGGCTGAGCTGGACCTCGGGATGTGGAAAGGCCAAAAAGGGTGGTCCATCTCAACCAAGACAAAACCTACCAAACTACTGCACACCTTGTGATATCAGGTAAGACAGCCACGCGAGAACGACATCGGAAAAGGTTGGAAATGTCTTAGCCTGTGGAAGTACGTGGTATGATTAACAATGCCTGCCCACAATTCCAAGTATTGGAACACAACAACATTCGGAAGGTCCAAACCCTAAACCAGTCAGAAAAGTGAAACCACCCAGGTAACCGGCAGAATTTACTCCCTGATCGTACAATCCACTCACCTACCTGAGTACATGCACTACTTTCATTTCCAGACTAGCAAGATTTTACTGACCGTAAAGGCAATACCCATTCAACCACTTTATGTAATAAGACATAAGTAAGCTCCCGACCTTTTTACCCTTTGGATCTCTTCATAATAAACTCCCACAGTACATGCTTAGCAACCAGAATGTGTTCAAGTAGGAATTGTGAGTCGGGATAGAGAAAGGCACTTTGGTGCACTTCCACTTTCTACCTATTAAAGCGTTGTTTATGTCATACTGAGGTCTGCATGCCTGGATTAAACGAAAGTATTAATTTCACATTCCAGGGGAACTCATTCTACATTTGTAATGCAAGACAAGCTAGTCACGCTTCCTTATTTCGTGTGATTCGTTAGAAAATATTGTTAGCAAAAGTGAGCTCGGTGGATACTTGGCATTTTTTGATAAACCCTCTAAAAGAGGTTAAGATTGGGAAGAGCAAAATTTGTAAAAACTAGACCGTTATTCCTGTATAGTTATCCTACCCCGATGAGACATTGAATTAAGATTAACCTCACCCCGGCAAAAGACTCATTCTAAGACTCCTCTACAGAACGGCGCCTGGAGTCGCGAATTAAAATTAAAGCAAGATTTGTTAGAAAAAGGATTCATCAGATTGAGCGAAGTCTCCCGTGAGCCCTGCTGTTCTCGGGAAAGCGTTGCTGAGGCTTTAATACTACTGTACATAGACCAGGATTGGAAATCCAGGTTGGCTGCTGCAATAAGTATCCTTACCCACATTGATGAATTGTTTGGATCAAATAATAAGGCCAGGTGCTTCGTAAGATTGATCTCAAAGCAAAGGCTATTACCGCTATGATTAGGGAGGGAAGATCCCAAAACAGCCTTCACCCTGATATACGGGCATTATGAGTTTGGTTGCCATTTGACCAACTAATGCCCCGCAGTACTATGGATTTAATGCATCGTTGTTTTCAAGTCTTATTTAGATCAATTCTAGGTGATCTTCACATAGGATGATATATTTTGATATATTCTAAACGTATAATTATCACATTTATTAGCTAAACCGAGTATAATTCAATGTACAGCTTGGGTGCTGGCTAGAGAGCAATACAATCTGAACGAAGTACATAG